>CM055126.1:186152111-186752111 GCA_029206835.1 Rana muscosa | reverse complement strand
GCCATCGCAGTGTCATCCAGGCGCTGTGATTGGCCAAGCATGCACTGTGACCCCGCATGCTTGGCCAATCACAGCGCCGGCAGCGAGGAGAGCAATGATTGGCCACAGGCAGGATGCCTGTGGCCAATTATTGCTGAGGGTGTTTAGTACACGCCCCACACTATAAAAGGCCGCCAGCACGGCGGCCTAGTGTAGTGTGTTCCGGAGCAGGGAAAGAGAAGCATAGGCAGGGACAGTGACATTTTTTTTTCTTGCTTAACCTGGATTCCTTTAGTTTAGGGAAAGAGAAGGATAGGTAGGGAGAGTGTCAGTGTGTTTTACTGTGCTAATCCTTGTTTGTAGGGACAGGGAAGGACAGTGAGGGAAATTCTCCTTGTGCTATACTGTGCTAAAGCATTGATCATCAACCATCTTTAAAAAAACATTTTTTATAGGGACAGAAAACTATAGGTAGGGAGAGTGTCAGTGTGTTTTACTGTGCTAATCCTTGTTTCTAGGGACAGGGAAGGACAGTGAGGGAAATTCTCCTTGTGCTATACTGTGCTAAAGCATTGATCATCAACCATCTTTAAAAAAAACATTTTTTCTAGGGACAGAAAACTATAGGTAGTGTGAGGGGGTTAGCTCGGCAGCGGGTGTGTGTGATCCCCTGGATGGGCTCCCCACACAAAAACAGGCCCAGCAGACGGAGGTTGTGGTTTTCAAGATCAAAAAGGTGCGGTTTATTTCTCTATTTACAGTGACAAAAAACACAGCAAAGCAAAAAGAAACATAAACAAAATAAACCCTGGTCAGCTTGACCTCTGACTAAACATGCAGGTTTCCTAACTAACAACTGGGATCAGCCTGGTGCTGTCCTAGTCCCTAAGTCCCTGGTTTAGTAAATGTCCAAACAAATAGCCACACAGGCTTTGTCTCACCGCACAGGGGTTCACTCTCCCTAGACAGTCCACACAGGTCTGGTTCCAGGCATGAGCAAACACCTAATGAAGCTGGGAGTTTTTATAGAGGCCTTAAACGAGCTGACAAGCTTCAGCTGGTCTCATCAACTCCCTGCCTGCACGACGCCCAGCACTCTCCCTAGAGGTATGAATCATCCATGAGCCCACTAGCCTCAGCTGGGCTTCATCAACTCTCTCCCTAGTTGTATAAGTCGGCATAAAGCCTGAATCTGGGAGAAATATACCTACCCCCCTGGATGCAACCAGGTGACTTTACCTTCCTGCTGTCACATACCCCCCCCCTCTTGTTTTAACCTTGGGGTTGGAACACCAGCAATCAGGCATTCATGTACTCGAGACAAAGCATCCACATTCCCCATTTGAACGCCAGGGCGATGCTTTACTGTGAAGTTAAATTCCTGTAGGGCCAGGAACCACCTATTTACTCTTCTATTTGTCTCCATCCACTTTAACGGAGCGTGATCCGTAACCATGTCAAAGTGCCTACCTAGCAGATAGTACCGAAGGGAATCTAGAGCCCACTTCACCGCTAAACACTCCTTTTCAACCGTGGCGTAATTTACCTCATGGGACTTCAACTTCCTGCTGAGGTAAATGACTGGGTGCTCTTCCCCGTTCCAGACCTGGGACAATACTGCTCCTAACCCCACATCTGACGCATCACTTTGTACGACAAAGTCTTTAGAGAAGTCGGGTGAGTACAACACTGGCTGGCTACATAAGGCTTGTTTCAAGAATTGGAACGCTGCCTCAGCCTCGGGGGTCCATTTAATCATGACCGACCCTTTCCCTTTCGTCAGGTTGGTTAGGGGCACAGCCTTAGAAGCAAAGTGGGGAATGAAGCGCCGATAATAACCCGCGATTCCCAGAAAGGCTCGTACCTGCTTCTTGCTGTTGGGACGTGGCCAACTCTGGATGGCCTCGACTTTGTTGAGTTGGGGTTTTATTACTCCCCTGCCAATGGTGTACCCAAGATATTTGGCCTCCTCCTGCCCAATGGTACACTTCTTGGGGTTAGCCGTAAACCCCGCTTCCCGGATAGAGTCTAGGACTGCTTGCACTTTTGGCAGATGTGAGGCCCAATCTGTGCTATGGACAATTACGTCATCCAGGTAAGCCGCAGCATACTTCCGATGGGGCCTCAGTATCTGGTCCATTTTCCGCTGGAATGTGGCCGGCGCATTCTGTAACCCGAACGGCATTCTCTTATATTGGAACGCCCCGTCTGGGGTTACAAATGCGGTTTTCTCTTTGGCCGACTTGGCCAGGGGAATTTGCCAATACCCTTTTGTGAGGTCAAGAGTCGTCATGTATCGGGCTGTTCCCAGCCGGTCGATCAACTCATCTATACGTGGCATGGGGTAGGTGTCAAATTTTGTAACTTTGTTCAACTGACGAAAATCGTTACAAAATCGCCAGCTCCCATCCGGTTTAGGCACCAACACAATGGGACTAGACCAATCACTTTGGGACTCCTCTATCACCCCTAAGTTCAGCATTTTCTGTACTTCCTCCCGTATTGCCTCCCGTCGGGCCTCTGGGATCCGATAGGGTTTTAACTTCACCCTTTCACCGGGCGGGGTAATAATATCATGCTCTACCCCAGATGTTTGTCCCGGCAGCTCAGAGAACACCTCCTTGTTGCGAAGCACAAACTCCTTAACCTCCTGTTGTTGGGGTTGTGACAAGGTGGCTGCTATTCCAACCTCCGGAATCACGCAACCAGTTTGAGCTGGTGACCAAGTTTCTGCGACTAGGGACTCTCTATCCCTCCAGGCTTTCAACAGATTAACGTGATAGATCTGTTCGGGCTTTCGCCTTCCTGGTTGTCTGACCTTGTAATTCACTTCGCTCACTTTTTCCATTATCTCGTAGGGGCCTTGCCATTTGGCAAGGAATTTACTTTCAACCGTAGGGACAAGTACCAATATCCTATCCCCCGGGGAAAAGGTACGGGTCTTGGCTCCACGGTTGTACACTCTCTGCTGTGCCAACTGCGCTTGGGCCAAATGTTCCTTCACGATGGGCATTACCTGTGCAATTCGATCTTGCATCAGGGCGACATGCTCAATCACACTCCTGTGGGGAGAACTCTCACTTTCCCAAGTTTCCTTGGCAATATCCAACAGCCCTCTTGGGTGTCTCCCATACAGTAACTCAAAGGGGGAGAATCCCGTAGAGGATTGGGGCACCTCCCTAATAGCAAACATCAAATAAGGAAGTAGACAGTCCCAATCCTTTCCATCTCTATCCACCACTTTCTTCAACATTTGTTTTAGGGTTTTGTTGAATCTTTCAACCAGCCCATCGGTTTGGGGGTGATACACAGACGTACGCAATTGCGTCACTTTGAACAATTTACACAGCTCTTTCATAACCCGGGACATAAAGGGTGTACCTTGGTCCGTAAGCAGTTCTTTACAAATACCCACCCGGCTAAAAACAAGAGATAGCTCTTTGGCTATGGTTTTGGCCGAGGTATTTCGGAGAGGGATCGCTTCTGGATAACGGGTGGCATAGTCCATTATAACTAATATGTACTGGTGCCCCCTAGCGGACTTGATTATAGGACCTACCAAATCCATTGCGATCCTCTCAAACGGGACCTCAATGATGGGTAGAGGGACCAGCGGGCTACGGAAATGTGGCATCGGGGCCGACCTCTGACACACAGGGCAGGAGGAACAATAATTTTCTATGTCCTTCATCACCCCAGGCCAATAGAATCTCTGTAATACCCTCTCTCGGGTTTTCTCTGTCCCCAGATGACCTCCAAGAATGTGCCCATGGGCCAACTCCAACACCAACTTCCTGTAAGGTTTGGGCACCACAAGCTGCTCAACGGTTTCTTCTGCCCTTTTTGCCACCCGATACAGTAGGTCCTTCTCTACGCTGAAGTATGGGTAAGTGCAGGTATTATCTGGGTTCACTAACTCGCCATCTATTTCCACTACGTTTTCCCGTGCCTTTATTAGGGCGGGGTCTTTTAACTGTTCTGTGGCAAAATTTTCCCTGTGAACCTCAAGATCAGAAAACTCCACAGACGGTAGGTTTTCGTCTGAGGAGGTGGGCTCCTCTCCAGTTTCTTGAGTCTCGCCTGCCAATACTGACAAGGGAAATTCTGGAGAGTCCTCACCACTCTCAGAGGAGTTCTGGCTATCACCTTCCTGGTACATAGGGGCACCAGTGGGGGGCTCAGGATCATCCCACAGTTCCCAGAACTTCGGAAAATCCCTTCCCACAATGGCATCATGCGGTAATTGAGATACTAACCCCACTGGATGAGAGAGGGTACCTTTGGGGGTCTTGAAACACACTGTAGTCACTGGATACTCTCGGGTGTCCCCATGCACACAAATAACAGCTACCTTGCTATTCCCAGAGACCTCTGTTTTAACTAATTCAGCCTTTATCAGGGTCACAAGGCTACCTGAATCCAGTAATACCACAACATTTCTACCATTAATACACATTTTGCATAAATGTTTCTCAGTTCCCCGAATGGCAGTGCATGCGACTGTCGCACACAGCGACTGACGTCTGTCCGTCAGAAAGTCACATTGCATGGGTTCCTCCACAACCGGGCAATTTGCTGCAATATGTCCCGCTTGCCGGCAGCGGTAGCAAACAATCCATTTGGCTGCCTCTTGAGCCCCTGACTTCCCAGGCTGTTCTCGCCAAACTTTGGGTAGAGCTCCCACCCTCTCACTCTCTCCACCCTCACCCCTTGGAATCCTCTTATCCGCCCCTGGGGATGGTCTGGTCTTAGGGTGGAAAGTCCGAGAGTCTCTGGAAGAGGCCGTCAGGTTCTCTGTAGCCAAGTATTTCTCTACACGATCCACAAGACCACCGGCCGTCTCTGGGTCTCCATGGCTTACCCACTTTTGGATGGCAGTAGGAAGAGCTCTCAAAAACCGATCCATTACAACACGTTCCACAATCTCTGGTGCGGACAAAGTCTCTGGCTGTAGCCACTTCCTGCTCAGGTCAATGAGATCATACATTTGAGACCTGGGGGGTTTTCCAAGCTGGAAAGTCCAGTTATGCACACGCTGAGCCCGGACAGCCAGGGTGACACCCAGCCTTGCCAATATTTCAGCTTTTAGCATCACATAGTCTTTTGCTTGGTCAGGCTCTAGGTCATAGTAAGCCTTCTGCGATTCACCAGTTAACAGAGGAGCCACCAGTCCAGCCCACTGCTCCTCAGGCCACTTTTCTCTTTCAGCAGTCCTTTCAAATGTGGTCAAAAATACCTCTGGATCATCCTCTCCAGTCATTTTTGTCAATAAACGACTCACCCCAAAGGACGCGGTATTAGTGGGACGGCTTTCCTCACTGGTCTGCGGACGTTGCTGCATTACTGCTTCCATTTGTTGTAGTCTCTGCTCTTGCTTCTGTAACAGGTCTATGAAGCGGGCCTCAGATTGCTGCTGGGCTGCAAGGCTCTGTTGATGAGCTTGCTGCTGGGCTGCGAAGCTCTGTTGTTGAGCTGCAAGGCTCTTTTGCAAACCTGCATTTGTCTGCTGTTGATTGGCATTTGCTAGAGCCAGCTGTTTCAGTATCTCCTCCATGCTGGCTTAAAAAAAAACTGCCACTGGTTCTCCACCAACTGTGAGGGGGTTAGCTCGGCAGCGGGTGTGTGTGATCCCCTGGATGGGCTCCCCACACAAAAACAGGCCCAGCAGACGGAGGTTGTGGTTTTCAAGATCAAAAAGATGCGGTTTATTTCTCTATTTACAGTGACAAAAAACACAGCAAAGCAAAAAGAAACATAAACAAAATAAACCCTGGTCAGCTTGACCTCTGACTAAACATGCAGGTTTCCTAACTAACAACTGGGATCAGCCTGGTGCTGTCCTAGTCCCTAAGTCCCTGGTTTAGTAAATGTCCAAACAAATAGCCACACAGGCTTTGTCTCACCGCACAGGGGTTCACTCTCCCTAGACAGTCCACACAGGTCTGGTTCCAGGCATGAGCAAACACCTAATGAAGCTGGGAGTTTTTATAGAGGCCTTAAACGAGCTGACAAGCTTCAGCTGGTCTCATCAACTCCCTGCCTGCACGACGCCCAGCACTCTCCCTAGAGGTATGAATCATCCATGAGCCCACTAGCCTCAGCTGGGCTTCATCAACTCTCTCCCTAGTTGTATAAGTCGGCATAAAGCCTGAATCTGGGAGAAATATACCTACCCCCCTGGATGCAACCAGGTGACTTTACCTTCCTGCTGTCACAGTAGGGAGAGTGTCAGTGTGTTTTACTGTGCTAATCCTTGTTTCTAGGGACAGGGAAGGACAGTGAGGGAAATTCTCCTTGTGCTATACTGTGCTAAAGCATTGATCATCAACCATCTTTAAAAAAACATTTTTTCTAGGGACAGAAAACTATAGGTAGGGAGAGTGTCAGTGTGTTTTACTGTGCTAATCCTTGTTTCTAGGGACAGGGAAGGACAGTGAGGGAAATTCTCCTTGTTCTATACTGTGCTAAAGCATTGATCATCAACTATCTTAAAAAAAACATTTTTTCTAGGGACAGAAAACTATAGGTAGGGAGAGTGTCAGTGTGTTTCACTGTGCTAATCCTTGTTTCTAGGGAAGGGAAGGACAGTGAGGGAAATTCTCCTTGTGCTATACTGTGCTAAAGCATTGATCATCAACCATCTTTAAAAAAACATTTTTTCTAGGGACAGAAAACTATAGGTAGGGAGAGTGTCAGTGTGTTTTACTGTGCTAATCCTTGTTTCTAGGGACAGGGAAGGACAGTGTGGGAAATTCTCCTTGTGCTATACTGTGCTAAAGCATTGATCATCAACCATCTTTAAAAAAACATTTTTTCTAGGGACAGAAAACTATAGGTAGGGAGAGTGTCAGTGTGTTTTACTGTGCTAATCCTTGTTTCTAGGGACAGGGAAATACAGTGAGAGAAATTCTCCTTGTGCTATACTGTGCTAAAGCATTGATCATCAACCATCTTTAAAAAAACATTTTTTCTAGGGACAGAAAACTATAGGTAGGGAGAGTGTCAGTGTGTTTTACTGTGCTAATCCTTGTTTCTAGGGACAGGGAAGGACAGTGAGGGAAATTCTCCTTGTGCTATACTGTGCTAAAGCATTGATCATCAACCATCTTTAAAAAACATTTTTTCTAGGGACAGAAAACTATAGGTAGGGAGAGTGTCAGTGTGTTTCACTGTGCTAATCCTTGTTTCTAGGGACAGGGAAGGACAGTGAGGGAAATTCTCCTTGTGCTATACTGTGCTAAAGCATTGATCATCAACCATCTTTAAAAAAACATTTTTTCTAGGGACAGAAAACTATAGGTAGGGAGAGTGTCAGTGTGTTTTACTGTGCTAATCCTTGTTTCTAGGGACAGGGAAGGACAGTGAGGGAAATTCTCCTTGTGCTATACTGTGCTAAAGCATTGATCATCAACCATCTTTAAAAAAACATTTTTTCTAGGGACAGAAAACTATAGGTAGGGAGAGTGTCAGTGTGTTTTACTGTGCTAATCCTTGTTTCTAGGGACAGGGAAGGACAGTGAGGGAAATTCTCCTTGTGCTATACTGTGCTAAAGCATTGATCATCAACCATCTTTAAAAAACATTTTTTCTAGGGACAGAAAACTATAGGTAGGGAGAGTGTCAGTGTGTTTTACTGTGCTAATCCTTGTTTCTAGGGACAGGGAAATACAGTGAGAGAAATTCTCCTTGTGCTATAGTGTGCTAAAGCATTGATCATCAACCATCTTTAAAAAAACATTTTTTCTAGGGACAGAAAACTATAGGTAGGGAGAGTGTCAGTGTGTTTTTCTGTGCTAATCCTTGTTTCTAGGGACAGGGAAGGACAGTGAGGGAAATTCTCCTTGTGCTATACTGTGCTAAAGCATTGATCATCAACCATCTTTAAAAAAACATTTTTTCTAGGGACAGAAAACTATAGGTAGGGAGAGTGTCAGTGTGTTTTACTGTGCTAATCCTTGTTTCTAGGGACAAGGAAGGACAGTGAGGGAAATTCTCCTTGTGCTATACTGTGCTAAAGCATTGATCATCAACCATCTTTAAAAAAACATTTTTTCTAGGGACAGAAAACTATAGGTAGGGAGAGTGTCAGTGTGTTTCACTGTGCTAATCCTTGTTTCTAGGGACAGGGAAGGACAGTGAGGGAGATTCTCCTTGTGCTATACTGTGCTAAAGCATTGATCATCAACCATCTTTAAAAAAACATTTTTTGTAGGGACAGAAAACTATAGGTAGGGAGAGTGTCAGTGTGTTTTACTGTGCTAATCCTTGTTTCTAGGGACAGGGAAATACAGTGAGAGAAATTCTCCTTGTGCTATACTGTGCTAAAGCATTGATCATCAACCATCTTTAAAAAAACATTTTTTCTAGGGACAGAAAACTATAGGTAGGGAGAGTGTCAGTGTGTTTTACTGTGCTAATCCTTGTTTCTAGGGACAGGGAAGGACAGTGAGGGAAATTCTCCTTGTGCTATACTGTGCTAAAGCATTGATCATCAACCATCTTTAAAAAACATTTTTTCTAGGGACAGAAAACTATAGGTAGGGAGAGTGTCAGTGTGTTTCACTGTGCTAATCCTTGTTTCTAGGGACAGGGAAGGACAGTGAGGGAAATTCTCCTTGTGCTATACTGTGCTAAAGCATTGATCATCAACCATCTTTAAAAAAACATTTTTTCTAGGGACAGAAAACTATAGGTAGGGAGAGTGTCAGTGTGTTTTACTGTGCTAATCCTTGTTTCTAGGGACAGGGAAGGACAGTGAGGGAAATTCTCCTTGTGCTATACTGTGCTAAAGCATTGATCATCAACCATCTTTAAAAAAACATTTTTTCTAGGGACAGAAAACTATAGGTAGGGAGAGTGTCAGTGTGTTTTACTGTGCTAATCCTTGTTTCTAGGGACAGGGAAGGACAGTGAGGGAAATTCTCCTTGTGCTATACTGTGCTAAAGCATTGATCATCAACCATCTTTAAAAAAACATTTTTTCTAGGGACAGAAAACTATAGGTAGGGAGAGTGTCAGTGTGTTTTACTGTGCTAATCCTTGTTTCTAGGGACAGGGAAATACAGTGAGAGAAATTCTCCTTGTGCTATACTGTGCTAAAGCATTGATCATCAACCATCTTTAAAAAAACATTTTTTCTAGGGACAGAAAACTATAGGTAGGGAGAGTGTCAGTGTGTTTTACTGTGCTAATCCTTGTTTCTAGGGACAGGGAAGGACAGTGAGGGAAATTCTCCTTGTGCTATACTGTGCTAAAGCATTGATCATCAACCATCTTTAAAAAAACATTTTTTCTAGGGACAGAAAACTATAGGTAGGGAGAGTGTCAGTGTGTTTTACTGTGCTAATCCTTGTTTCTAGGGACAAGGAAGGACAGTGAGGGAAATTCTCCTTGTGCTATACTGTGCTAAAGCATTGATCATCAACCATCTTTAAAAAAACATTTTTTCTAGGGACAGAAAACTATAGGTAGGGAGAGTGTCAGTGTGTTTCACTGTGCTAATCCTTGTTTCTAGGGACAGGGAAGGACAGTGAGGGAGATTCTCCTTGTGCTATACTGTGCTAAAGCATTGATCATCAACCATCTTTAAAAAAACATTTTTTGTAGGGACAGAAAACTATAGGTAGGGAGAGTGTCAGTGTGTTTTACTGTGCTAATCCTTGTTTCTAGGGACAGGGAAGGACAGTGAGGGAAATTCTCCTTGTGCTATACTGTGCTAAAGCATTGATCATCAACCATCTTTAAAAAAACATTTTTTCTAGGGACAGAAAACTATAGGTAGGGAGAGTGTCAGTGTGTTTTACTGTGCTAATCCTTGTTTCTAGGGACAGGGAAGGACAGTGAGGGAAATTCTCCTTGTGCTATACTGTGCTAAAGCATTGATCATCAACCATCTTTAAAAAAACATTTTTTCTAGGGACAGAAAACTATAGGTAGGGAGAGTGTCAGTGTGTTTTACTGTGCTAATCCTTGTTTCTAGGGACAGGGAAGGATAGTGAGGGAAATTCTCCTTGTGCTATACTGTGCTAAAGCATTGATCATCAACCATCTTTAAAAAAACATTTTTTCTAGGGACAGAAAACTATAGGTAGGGAGAGTGTCAGTGTGTTTTACTGTGCTAATCCTTGTTTCTAGGGACAGGGAAATACAGTGAGAGAAATTCTCCTTGTGCTATACTGTGCTAAAGCATTGATCATCAACCATCTTTAAAAAAACATTTTTTCTAGGGACAGAAAACTATAGGTAGGGAGAGTGTCAGTGTGTTTCACTGTGCTAATCCTTGTTTCTAGGGACAGGGAAGGACAGTGAGGGAAATTCTCCTTGTGCTATACTGTGCTAAAGCATTGATCATCAACCATCTTTAAAAAAACTTTTTTTCTAGGGACAGAAAACTATAGGTAGGGAGAGTGTCAGTGTGTTTTACTGTGCTAATCCTTGCTTCTAGGGACAGGGAAGGACAGTGAGGGAAATTCTCCTTGTGCTATACTGTGCTAAAGCATTGATCATCAACCATCTTTAAAAAAACATTTTTTCTAGGGACAGAAAACTATAGGTAGGGAGAGTGTCAGTGTGTTTTACTGTGCTAATCCTTGTTTCTAGGGACAGGGAAGGACAGTGAGGGAAATTCTCCTTGTGCTATACTGTGCTAAAGCATTCCTCATCAACCATCTTTGAAATCCTTGTTTTTTGGACAGTCAGGGAAATTGTCATTGTGCTATTCTGTGCGAAAGCAATCATCCTCAACCATATTTAGAAATCCTTAAGTAAAGGGACAGAGAAGGACACCTGAAGGTAGCCCTTATTGCTTTTTTCCCATCTCCCTGCAGGCCATCCATTAGAATGTCTGGAAGGCAAACAAGGAGAGGCAGACAGTCAGGAGGCAATAAAAGAGGGCAAGCAGGCTCTGTGTCTGGGGGCAACAGTGCATTTCGTGGACGCGGTGCATTGTCATCAGCACATGGCCATGGGACACGCTTGTCCTTCTTTTCGGCAGCTGGACATGTTGAGCCACATCATGCCGAAGACTTGGTAGAGTGGATGACCAAGCCCTCCTCCTCCTCCTCATCCTCTCTCACCCAGGCTCAGGGTACTGGCAAAGCAGCTGCCAAAGCGTCCTCTTCCCTGGTATCAATGTCAGACTCATCATCAGTCACTCCTTCCCTAGACCCACCATGTCCTCCTCCTGAGGAGTCCCCCGAACTGTTTGAGCACAGTGTTGGGTACATGCTCCAGGAGGATGCCCAGCGTTTCGAAGGGTCTGATGATGAAACCCAGCTACAGGAAGGCAGTAGCGTGAGAGCAGACAGAGGGGATGCTCAAGAAGGACACCAATCTGGCAGTCATGTTCCAGCAGCTGCAGCATACTGCCAGATTGGCTCCAGTGATGAGGAGGGAGGGGATGATGAGGTCACTGACTCCACGTGGGTGCCTAATAGGAGAGAGGAGGAGGAGGAGGATGAGGAGGAGGCACATCTCCAACGAGGCAGGATGCCCTTTGGTGGCCAGCGTAAGGGCAGTACACCGACGGAATCACACCGCAGAGCTCCGCCTGTGCAGGGCGCTGCCTCTGCCCGTCATTCAAAAAGTTCTTTGGTGTGGGCCTTTTTTGAGGCTAGTGCATCAGATCGCACAGCTGCTGTTTGCAACATATGTCTCAAGCGTATATCGCGTGGCCAAAACATCAGCCGCTTGGGTACCACATGCCTGACCAGACATATGTTGACCTGCCATGCAGCTCGTTGGCAAGCCTACCTCAAAGACCCACACCAAAGAACAAAGCGGACCTCTCCTTGCACCGCATCAGCTGGGATCTCCAACCCCACTATAACTTCTGTCCTCTCTGAAACATGCACTGAGAGGAATGAAGGTGTAGAATTAGGTGTGTCACAGCCAAGTACTTGCGGCCACTCTGCTAGCAGTACACCGACGTCCGATTCTAGCAGGCAAATTTCCCTGCCCCAGCTGCTGGACCGTCGAAAGAAGTTCACTCCCAGCCATCCACATGCCCAGCGGTTGAATGCTAGCTTGGCTAAATTGCTAGCGCTTCAACTGCTGCCTTTTCAGTTGGTAGACTCGGCCCCCTTCCGTGAGTTTGTGCAATGTGCGGTTCCTCAGTGGCAGGTTCCCAAACGCCACTTTTTCTCACGGAAGGCTATTCCGGCTCTCTACCGGCATGTGGAAGGCAATGTCTTGGCCTCGCTGGACAGGGCGGTCAGCGGTAAGGTGCATATTACCGCTGACTCATGGTCCAGCAGGCATGGACAGGGACGTTACCTTTCTTTCACGGCCCATTGGGTCACTCTTTTGGCAGCTGGGAAGGATGCAGGACAAGGTGCAGTAGTGTTGGAGGTTGTTCCACCGCCACGCCTACAAAATGCTACTAGTGGTTGTGACACACCTCTCTCCTCCACCCCCTCCTCTTCTTCTTCCTCCATGGCCTCTTCCTGTGCTTTGTCCTCTGAACCAGCGGTGCTCCGTAGCCGTTCAAGGGGCTACGCAAGTACGCAGGCAAAAAGATGCCATGCCGTGCTTGCGCTGGTGTGTTTGGGGGACAGAAGCCACACTGGGGCAGAGGTCCTGTCTGCTCTGCAGGGCCAGGCCGAGAGGTGGTTGACGCCACGCCAGCTTAAGCCAGGAATGGTGGTTTGCGACAATGGCACCAACCTCCTCTCCGCCCTCCGACAGGGACAACTGACCCATGTGCCCTGTGTGGCTCACGTCCTTAACCTGGTGGTGCAGCGGTTCTTGGGCAGGTACCCGGGCTTACAGGATGTCCCGAGGCAGGCCAGGAAAGTCTGTGTGCATTTCCGCAGATCTTATAATGCCAGTGCTCGCCTGGCTGAGCTGCAAAAGGAGTTGAACCTGCCCAAGAACCGCCTTATATGTGACATGCCCACCAGGTGGAACTCAACGTTGGCCATGCTGCAGCGGCTGCACACGCAGCAGAGGGCCATCAATGAGTACCTGTGCGACTACGGCACCAGGACAGGGTCAGGGGAGCTTGGTTTTTTTTCTCCACGCCAGTGGGGCATGATCAGGGATGCATGCACTGTCCTGGCACCATTTGAGGAGGCCACGAGGATGGTGAGAAGTGACAGTGCATGCATCAGTGACACTGTACCTCTTGTCCACCTGTTGGAGCACACGCTGCGTGGAATAATGGACAGGGCACTTGAGGCAGAACAGAGGCAGGAAGAGGAGGACTTCCTTGCCTCTCAAGGCCCCCTTTACACAGACAGTGTTCCTTCTGTCCCACCCATCGCACAGGAAGAGGAGGAGGAGGAGGAGGAGGAGGAGGAGGATTGTGTCAGCATGGAGGTGGAGGCTGGCACTCAGCATCATCAGCAGCAGTCTTTTAGGGATGATTTACAGTCCCAAGAAACCAGTGGACTTGTACGTGGCTGGGAGGAGGTGGCTGCGGATCATGTCGTCTTTAGTGACCCAGAGGACTCCGGACCGAATGCCTCAGCTAACCTACGCTGCATGGCCTCCCTGATCCTGCAAAGTCTGCGGAAGGATCCTCGTATTCTTTGGATCAAGGAGAGGGACCATTACTGGCTGGCCACTCTCCTTGATCCACGGTACAAGGGTAAGGTTGCGGACCTTATGTTACCGTCGCAGAGGGAGCAGAGGATGAGACAACTCCGGGAGGCCTTGCAGAAAGGTCTGTGCAACGCGTTCCCAGAGACTGGGAGGTTACAAACTCCTGGTCCTGGACAACGAGTTGCTGAGGCTTCGGCCAGTCAAAGAAGGAGCGGTGGGGAAGGTGGCCGTCTGACCGATGCGTTCAGACAATTCTTTAGTCCGCAGCCCCAAAGTATGATCGGTTCCAGCAACCATCGCCAGCGTCTGATAAACATGGTGCAGGAATATCTAGGGGCAAGGTCAGACTTGGACACCTTCCCCACCGAAAATCCTCTGGCTTACTGGGTCTTGAGGATGGATCACTGGCCAGAGCTTGCACAGTATGCAATTGAGCTACTGGCCTGTCCTGCATCCAGCGTTCTTTCGGAACGCACATTCAGTGCTGCTGGAGGATTTGTCACGGATCACAGGGTGCGCCTGTCCACCGACTCGGTTGATCGACTGACTTTCATCAAGATGAACCAGTCTTGGATCACCACCAGCTACCACACACCTGATGCTGATATAACAGACTAATTGATTTTAACATGTCACATCCCTTCAAGACTGATGCTGATGCTGAGTGCCTGTGCTGTTATGTTGACTGGCTATCCTCCTCCTCCGAGTCCTCAATGATACGATTGATGATGATAGCTTGGAAGATCATTTTTGTTTATGGGTGCCGCCACCAGTGGCTAAGGCCCAATTTTTCAGCCCCTGTTTAACAGGGGCGTGTAATTACAATTTTTGAAGCAATACTTTGCAACAGGGCTCATTGCTGTGCTCCAAGTACAGTATCTGTGAGGGGTTGCAGTGTTGTGCCACCAGTGCCTAAGGCCCAATTTTTCAGCCCCTGTTCAACAGGGGCATGTAATTACAATTCTTGATCTAATAATTCACAGCAGGGCCCATTGCTGCACCCACCAAGAGTAACTCTGAGGGCTTACAGTGTTGTGGCAACGCCACCACCACCACCACCACGAAAGGCCCAATTTTTCAGCCCCTGTTCAAAAGGGGCATGTAATTACAATTCTTGATCTAATAATTCACAGCAGGGCCCATTCCTGCACCCACCAAGAGTAACTCTGAGGGCTTACAGTGTTGTGGCAACACCACCACCACCACCACGAAAGGCCCAATTTTTCAGCCCCTGTTCAACAGGGGCATGCAATTACAATTCTTGATCTAATAATTCACAGCAGGGCCCATTGCTGCACCCACCAAGAGTAACTGTCAGGGCTTACAGTGTTGTGGCACCAGCACCACCATCAAAGGCCCAATTTTTACTACCACTGTTCAACAATTATATGTAATTACAATTCCTGATATAATAGTTGACAGCAGGGCGTTCCAGCACCAACCAAGAGTAACTGTGAGTGCTTACAGTGTTGTGCCAACACCAACAACTAAGGGGCCTATTTCTGCAGAGTATATACGGCAGGTCCCTACTTTCAAACATCCAACTTACAAACGACTCCTACTTGCAAACGCAAGAAGACAACAGGAAGTGAGAGGAAATCTACCCCTAGGAAGGAAAATTCTCTCCTGTAAGAATTAATATGGGAGAAAGGTGTCTCCTCTGTACTGATGCTTTATCACCAATCCTCGTTTCAAGAAAAACACCACATTTCAAAAACAGTTGTCATTGGGACGGAAAGTGAGGTGAAATGTTCTGAACAGGGGCACAGACAGCAAAACAAATGTTACAGGGGTGATAACCCTTACCTATGTTTTCCAAAAAGTTTAAAAATAGATTTTTGGGCTGGAGCTACACTTAAACAATGTACCTGTTCAAAATTACAAACACATTCTACATAAGAACAAACCTACAGTCCGTATGCACCGCCTGTATACGGCTGTTCAGAGTATATAGGGCCTTTTTTATTTTGTGTGCGGTGTTCCCCTTAATATCCATACAAGACCCAAAGGGGCTGGTAATGGGCTGGGGTAGGGGGGGGGGGGGTCATAGGGTAGCTATGCCATTTTTCTTAAAGATTTTCATCCATATTACCGGGACCAGACATTACATTAAAGCCGCAAGCAGTTTTAAATGGCTTTTTTTTCCTTTAGAAGTGTCATTTTGTGCAGGGACAGTTCTAAACACGGGAAACACGTGGCACTTCACAGGCATACTTTAGACACCCCCCAGGTACGATATTTAAAGGAATATTTGACTTTTTTTTTTCACTTTATGCATCATTAAAATGACTGCTCCCGAAAAACGACCGTTTTTAAAACTTCTTTTTGCATTGATACATGTCCCCTGGTGCAGAACCCGGGTTCCCAAACCCTTTTTAGGACAATAACATGCATAATAGTCGTTATAATTAGCACTTTAGAATTCGAACGTTCGCATCCATTGTATTTAATAGGGTTCTAATGTTCGTACGAACGTTCGGTCCGTTCGCGGGTTCTGGTGCGAACCGAACCCGGGGGTGTTCGGCTCATCACTAGTGGAGACATGACCAGCCTGTGGATATACACTATGCCTGTTGGAGGATATCATTATTCACTCTAGTTTGTCTGATTTACACCTTGGGTGACTCCAGAAAAGAAACATGGACTTTTGTGCCACCCTTTGTGGACATTTATGAATATACATGTTTATTTTCAGCACTGCATATACCCATTATTTAAATAGATCATTATAGGGAGGCTGGAAAGAAATACAACAGTTCTGTCTGAGCTGCTGTACTGACAGGAAGTGCACTGCACTGACACTCTTGACATCACAAAACCCCTAAAGTAAACACAATGCAAAAGCATTGCTTTCGCTTCTACAGCACCCTGTTATTAAGTAGAAGCATCGGAAGCTGATCGTTTCAGTTCCTGGGCTCAGTGCTGGACTGGCTGTTGTAGACCACAGTTGTCATTGACCAAGGATGTCACTGACTTCCAGCGCTAATGCTGGGAAGTTGCAGAAGCCATTGAGAAAGGGTCGTGTAGCGGCCTCACCCCATCTCCTTTGTCTAGGGGTATGTCACACGACAGGGTGAGATGCGCTACGGCCCACGTCCTCCCCATAGCTGTGGGTGAGGTGAAGGCCAGTACCAGATATTTCCTCGGGCCTATGTGATTTGTTCTAGAATACAGTCCTGCTGTGTCAACACTTCCCTTTGCTCCCATTAACCAGAGTTCCACACACCGATCACAGTCCAACTCTTGCTTTATTGTACATCTCACAATAAACTGCTTCAGTAGCCATCTGGTTGCGACTTGATAACATTTTGATACGGGGGTGAGCAGGTCGAGGCACTATCCTGGTTATCAACTAAACCACTGCGATCTCGCCAGCGGTTACTATAGCATTCAGCTAGAAAAGACTTAGAACTTGAGAGTCTCTACCAGCGACTCAAGAGAACGTAGATAGGAGTACCTTCGCTGCGCTGCGGCCCCTATCAGGGGAACATGTCCCTCCAAGGGAGTTACCAGAGGCCCATCCGTCACTGGGTTGATGCTGCTCCAGACTCTCCGGACGGGTAACCTCCCCGGCCTCCTCACCTCAGACATGGGCCCCGTCCACCTCAGGGACCCTCGGACGTCTCCACCCTCGCGGGATCCAGTCGAAGTCACTGGACCCCAGGCCTCCTAGTTCAGTACCTCACCCCAGGCTGAAGGTGCCTGGGATGGACTCCAACTCCATTCCGGTCAGGCCTAGGGCACCTGAGCCGGAATCCAGAACCCGCCCGCACCCAGGCCTAAGGTGCCTGGGCGCGTGAAGAACTTCCTCCAGAAGACCTCGTGGTTAGGGCGTCTCCCCCTTTTATCTCCTCCCATCGACACCACGGCAGGTTCCCCGCCCTCGCCGTACCATCTCCAGAAAGGGACAAAAAGGCTAGCACTAAAATGGCAAATCTACCTTGAGCCTCCTGGTACCCCGCCACCCGGAGGCCAAGGAGATTATTACACCATCCAATCCTCCACGAACACAAGTGGTCCACTATCCCTATATTTCCACACCTGGGTGTCCCACATAAATTTAAAGACCCCGCTACAGTGGCATTTAAAAAAAATGACAGACAAATAGCCCCTGTCCATGCACTGTTTTAAAAATGCACTCAGGACTCAAGTGGTTAATTTCCGCAAATGCTTGGGACAACATAATATGTACATCATAGGAATATAAAGTCATGTAATTATAAAGGTAGGTAAACTGAACTTTTGTTTATTTGGAGATTGTCACTATAATAATCAATGGAGACAGTCAATCTCAAGAGACTTAAATAAAATGCTTAGCAGTTTGTCCCATTGTGAGCCTGAAAAAGGGGAAAGTCCTCAAAATGCATTCTCAGCAATGAAATCACAAGATGTGTGCAGCAGCAGGCAGAGATTCAGATGTGGGTGGCTATGAGCAGCTGGATTAAGAGTCAACATTGAATGCCTTGATGTCAGCTAAAAACGCTTTTCTTGTGAGTGCAGTACTTTTCTTTTTAATTGAATATTAACCACTTAAGCCCCGGACCATTTGGTAGCTAAAGGACCAGAGGTGAATTCAGAATTTTGCACTGCGCTGCTTTAACTGTAAATTGTGCGGACATGCAATGTTGTACCCAAACGAAATTTGCGTCCTTTTCTTCCCACAAATAGAGCTTTCTTTTAATGGTATTTGATTGCCTCTGCGATTTTTTATTTTTTGCGATATAAACGGAAAAAGACCGAAAATTTAGAAAAAAAATGATATTTTCTATTTTTTGTTATAAGAAAAATCGAATAAACTCAATTGTAGTCATACATTTAGGCCAAAATGTATTCAGCCACATGTCTTTAGTAAAAAAAAATGTCAATAAGCGTATATTTATTGGTTTGCGCAAAAGTTATAGCGTCTACAAACTAGGGTACATTTTCTGGAATTTACACAGCTTTTAATTTATGACTGCCTATCTCATTTCTTGAGGTGCTAAAATGGCAGGGCAGTACAAAACCCCCCCAAATGACCCCATTTTGGAACGTAGACACCCCAAGGAAATTGCTGAGAGGCATGTTGAGCCCATTGAATATTTTTTTTTTGTCCCAAGTGATTGAATAATGACAAAAAAAAAAAAAAATTACAAAAAGTTGTCACTAAATGATATATTGCTCACATATGCCATGGTTATATGTGGAATTGCACCCCAAAATACATTCTTCTGCTTCTCCTGAGTACGGGGATACCACATGTGTGGGACTTTTTAGGAGCCTAGCCACGTACGGGACCCCGGAAACCAAGCACCGCCTTCAGGATTTCTAAGGGCGCAAATTTTTGATTTCACTCCTCACTACCTATCACAGTTTTGAAGGCCATAAAATGCCAAAATAGCACAAAACCCCACCAAATGACCCCATTTTAGAAAGTAGACACCCCAAGGAAATTGCTGAGAGGCCTGTTGAGCCAATTGAATATTTTTTTTTTTTGCCCCAAGTGATTGAATAATGACAAAAAGAAAATGACAAAAAGTTGTCACTAAATGATATATTGCTCACACATGCCATGGTTATATGTGGAATTGCACCCCAAAATACATTTTGCTGCTTCTCCTGAGTACGGGGATACCACATGTGTGGGACTTTTAAGGAGCCTAGCCGCGTACGGGACCCCGAAAACCAAGCACCGCCTTCAGGATTTCTAGGCACAAATTTTTGATTTGACTCCTCACTACCTCTCACAGTTTCAAAGCACAAAACCCCCCCAAATGACCCCATTTTGGAAAGTAGACACCCCAAGCTGTTTGCTGAGAGGCATGGTGAGTATTTTACAGCTCTCATTTGTTTTTGAAAATGAAGAAAGACATTTTTTTTTTTTTTAAATTTTCAAAACTTTGTGACAAAAAGCGAGATCTGCAAAATACTCACAATACCTCTCAGCAAATAGCTTGGGGTGTCTACTTTCCAAAATGGGGTCATTTGGGGGGGTTTTGTGCCATCTGGGCATTCCATGGCCTCCGAAACTGTGGTAGGCAGTGAGAAGTGAAATCAAAAATTTACACCCTTAGAAAGCCTGAAGGCGGTGATTGGTTTTTGGGGTCCCGTACGCGGCTAGGCTCCCAAAAAGTCTCACACATGTGGTATCCCCGTACTCAGGAGAAGCAACAGAATGTATTTTGGGGTGTAATTCCACATATGCCCATGGCATGTTTGAGCAATATATCATTTAGTGACAACTTTATGCAAAAAAAAAAATGTCTTTTTTCCGCAACTTGTGTCAACATATAAAATATTCCATGGACTCGACATGCCTCTCAGTAGATAGCTTGGGGTGTCTACTTTCCAAAATGGGGTCATTTGGGGGGGTTTTGAACTGTTCTGGCATTTTATACACAACATTAGGAAGCTTACATCCACTCTTCTAACCACTTGAAGACAAAGCCCTTTTTGACACTTTTTGTTTACATGAAAACATATTTTTTTTTGCAAGAAAATTATGTTGAACCCCCAAACATTATATATATTTTTAAAGCAAAGGCCCTACAGAATAAAATGGTGGGTGTTGCATTTTTTTTTCTACACAGTATTTGCGCAGCGATTTTTCAAACGCATTTTTTGGGGAAAAAATACACTTTTTTTAATTTTAATGCACTAAAACACACTATATTGCCAAAATGTTTGATGAAATAAAAAAGATAATCTTAGGCCAAGTACATAGATACCAAACACGACATGCTTTAAAATTTCACACAAACGCGCATTGGCGACAAACTACATACATTTTTAAAAGCCTTTAAAAGCCTTTACAGATTACCCCGTTAGATTTACAGAGGAGGTCTACTGCTAAAATTACTGCTCTCGATCTGACCTTCGCGGTGATACCTCACATGCATGGTGCAATTCCTGTTTACATATGACGCCAGACCGACGCTTGCGTTCGCCATTTGCTTTTTTATTTTATTTTTAAATTGTTCCTTCCATATTTATTTTTTTTAAATCATTTTTATTGTTATCTCAGGGAATGTAAATATCCCCTATGATAGCAATAGGTAGTGACAGGTACTCTTTTTTTGAAAAAACTGGGGTCTAGACCCTAGATCTTTCCTCTACCCTCAAAGCATCTGACCACACCAAGATCGGTGTGATAAAATGCTTTCCCAATTTCCCAATGGCGCTTTTTATATCCGGGGGGGGGACATTCCCTCCCACTGCTTGTAAAAGCAGTCCAGAGGCTAATTAGCCACTAGGATTGCTTTTACATGAAAGCCGGCCGCTGGCTGAAAAGAATGATACCAAGATGATACCTAAACCCGCAGGCATCAATCTGGTATAACCATTCAAAGTCCAGCAACATACCAGTACGTTGCTGGTCCTTGTTGGACATGTATTGTAATCTTTTTTTTTCATGCAGCCAGTTGGCTGAACGAAAAAAGAGATTGATCGGGTGGGTATGCCCATCATTAGAATACCGCCCTTCATCCACCCACTTCTAATGATGGGCATACATGCACCATTTATATATGCCGAAGCATGGGGGCATCCTCCCGCAAAAAAGTTATGCCGCACACACATGGTCGGACTTTTCCACGGGCAAGCCTCCGTCGGAATTTCGACCGTATGTACGTGGCATTAGGAGCAAAATCACTCCTCCGCCCCTGCTGCCCCAATGCTTCGGCATATTTGCTTTTTTTTTTAACTGTGGTGGTGAAATCACCTCCTACAGCACTGGAGTTGCAGGGATCAGGCCTGTCTCTGTGAACGCTGCAGTTATGTGTGTTGTGTTTTGCAAGTGACAGTGATCGATCGATACTGCACTTGGGTGGCCTGGGCTGGACGGAGGGGCAAAACGCAGGTGCTAGCAGGTATCTGGGCTGATCCCGCTAACACTGCGTTTTTGGGAACCCTAAACTGCTGGGGACGCTAGTATAGATCTGATCAGATCAGATATGGATCTGTTCAGATACTATACCACTAAGGAGGGTGTATGCTTCACGCGTGGGTGTTAGCATTACTGGCACTAACCTGACGCTGCCTGGGGTGTGACGCAGACCCTCTCTGACGCTAAAACCTAATTGATATCACCCGCCGGGCGATCAGGGGGTTAAACCTTTATTGGGTTATATATACGGCGGGTGCCCTGACACTATAAAAAGCAAACTAACTAACCAGCGTCACCCGTAACACTTATATGATGATCACTGGTGAAAGGGTTAACTAGGGGCAATTAGGGGGTTAAAACCTTTATTAGATAATATATGGGGGTACCTGACGCTATAAAAACCTGCGGCGAACCTAAAAAAAATTACTGGCTACCGATCTGCATCACCGACGCTAAGACAGCGATCAGAAAAATGATCGCTTAGCGACAGTGGTGATAGGGGGTTAAAGGGTTACCTGGGGGGGATCAAGGGGGTTAAACCTTTATTAGATCATTTATGGGGGTACCTGACACTATAAAAACCTGCGGCGAACCTAAAAAAAATTACTGGCTACCGATCTGCATCACCGACGCTAAGACAGCGATCAGAAAAATGATCGCTTAGCGACAGTGGTGATAGGGGGTGAAAGGGTTACCTGGGGGGCGATCAAGGGGGTTAAACCTTTATTAGATAATTTATGGGGGTACATGACGCTATAAAAACCTGCGGCGAACCTAAAAAAAAATACTGGCTACCGATCTGCATCACCGACGCTAAGACAGCGATCAGAAAAATGATTTCTTAGCGACAGTGGTGATAGGGGGTGAAAGGGTTACCTGGGGGGCGATCAAGGGGGTTAAACCTTTTTTAGATAATTTATGGGGGTACCCGACGCTATAAAAACCTGCGGCGAACCTAAAAAAAATTACTGGCTACCGATCTGCATCACCGAAGCTAAGACAGCGATCAGAAAAATGATCGCTTAGCGACAGTGGTGATAGGGGGTGAAAGGGTTACCTGGGGGGCAATCAAGGGGGTTAAACCTTTATTAGATAATATATTGGGGTACCCGACGCTATAAAAACCTGCGGCGAACCTAAAAAAAATTACTGGCTACCGATCTGCATCACCGAAGCTAAGACAGCGATCAGAAAAATGAACGCTTAGCGACGGCGGTGCTAGGGGGTGAAAGGGTTATCTGGGGGGTGATCAAGGGGTTAAACCTTTATTAGGGGGGGGGGTTAGGGGGCTACACTGGACCTAAAACTAAATGTAGTGACACTTTTGCAGTCACAAATGTCACTGATTGCAGTGATCAGTAAATAAATAGTCACTGCAATCAGTGACACTGTGACTGGGGGCTGGGGGGTGATCTGGGGGGGCCTGGGGGGGCGATTTATGTGCCTATGTGTGCTGGTGTTAGTGTAGTGTTTGTGCACTAACCTTGATGTCTTCTCTTGTACGGCGCTCGGTATATGTGAGCGCCGCACAAGAGATGACATCACTTCCTCCTGCTTCCTCTGCCTGTGTTTACATTACACAGGCAGAGGGGGCATTTCCATACGCCGGGAGCGATCGCGGGGTGGTGGCCGGAATCGAACGGTCGCCCCCCCATCTCGGATCGGTCCCAGACAAATTCCGACCGCTCACTGTACAGAAGGGGGGTCCGATTGGACCCCCCAACTGTACAAAGGCAATCACGTACACTCTACGTGATTGTGCCTGTCGGTGCCATTGTGCCGATGTATATATACAGTGAGCGGTCGTTAAGTGGTTAAATAAAAAGTTCTTCACTATGCCAGTTCACTCTGCTCTATCTCTTTGTGAAGATACTAGCTGCCTGGTTTACATGTCACTGCTTCTAATTCAATACTTCCTGAGTCTCTGACTTGGATCGAGTATAGGCAGGGCTTTTTTTTCAGCTGGAACTTGGTGGAACTCAGTTCCACTACCTCTGGCTCAGTCCCTCTGCTCCCTGCTCATTACTACTACTTGTAAACACAGAAGTCCAGCTTCTGTGTTTACAAGTGACGGCTTGTCTCCCAATGGCTACCACACATCTGATCTCTGGGTGCAGTGCGGATACCAACATCCCTACTGGATGATCTCCCAGCAAGTAAGAGAGGCGGAGCCAACTACAGTGTGCAGGGAGGCACTAGAGCCGACTAGGTGCTTTGGCTTAATAAAGCAACAAAATTAAGACACGTGGAAGATGGTGGAGCTTTTAAGGGGGTGGGAAAAAGATGGGGGCAGTGGAAGGGGGGGGGGTTGCATGCAGAGGTCAGAGCTGAAAAGGGCTGAAAGTGAGATGTGGCGGGGGGTGCAGAGGTAAGTAGCTGTGGAAGAATACTGAACTCTGCACTCTGTATGTACTGCACCCCTGAACTCTGCAATTTGTGTGTAGCGCACCCCTGAACTCTGAACTCCAAAAAAGGATAGTGCACTAAACCTGTAGATAAATAAGAGAACCAGAACCTTTGCTAATTTGAATAGTAGGTTAGGTAATAAAGTAAGTAGTGCCTTCAGCTAGGACAGGGTCTCAATAAACAGATAACTGTTATGACTAAGGCCTTATAGGCTGAAACGCGTCAACCATTCCTACTTGCGTTTGTCCACTGTGGCTTGTTAATAAATTCGTAATGCTCTCCTGGCATTTCATGTTCCTTCAGGACTCTCCCGCTGTTAGTGAAATTTGACCACACCCACTATTTGATGCAGTTTGGAGGGTGTGTGTGTGGGGGTAGGGGGTTTTGGGGGGTCGTGGTTGAGTTCCTGTACAGGCATACCCCACTTTTAAGTACACAATGGGACCAGAGCATGTATGTAAAACGAAAATGTACTTAAAGTGAAACAATACCTTTTTTCACTTCTAGGGTGTAGTGGGGGGTCAGGGGCTGTAGTGGGGGTGTCAGGAGCTGTAGTTGAGGTCTCAGGGGCTGTAGTGGGGGTGTCAGGGGCACACTGGAAGAGGGCGGGCTATGCTCTCGGAGCTTCAGCTCCTTCTACTGCGGCTGCAAAATGTCTGTACAGTACTTGTGAGGCACTTTACATACACTCATGGGTATGTCCTTACTCGTGAGTGTATGTAAAGTGAGTGTACTTAAAGCGGGGTATGCCTGTACCTATTTTCTAAGAGAAAAAAAAGCCCTGAGTATAGGGATCAGGAGTTATGCCTTTCCTTTGCTGTACACTTGTTCCAGGTCTGTGACTTGGGAAAAATATATTTATTAGAGTAAGGAAAGGAAAGAATTTATAAAATGTTTTCAAAAGTCTATGCTTTCCTGTCCCTGACAACCACACCTCTTACTTGTAGTGGTGACAGATGGACGGGAAGCGAAAACCAACTACAGTTTTTTATCAGATATGGATGAACAATAAGAGTATTATTCCCCAGATGTTTTATGGCTATGGAAACATGAACTTTCAGCTTTCTGTATGACTCACAGCTGCAGTGTCACTATTTAGTTTACTCAGATTTTTACCTGTGGCTGCTATTGAAACTAAAAAAACTGAAATAGAAGTATGTGGTGGTAGTCTAGTTTTGCAAGGAAATAGCCTTAAACAGTCTCTTGATTTTAAGGAAACCCATAATCCTGTTACAACAAGAAGTCAAAATACACCAAAAGGTTTCTGCTCCTACCCTGACTAACTAAAGATGGAGCCCCATGAGAAAAAATTGAACTTTCTACTTCCAGTTCTGGGGCATAAGGACATGTTTTCTCCACCTCCCACACTGCACTACTTGGTGCCCACGTGGCCTGTTGCCAGGTCTGAGCATAGTTATGGGGGATGGGTGAGGAGGATGTGCTTAGCTCTATGAAGGTATGAACTTTCAGCACAGGGTGGGGTTGGAGGTGGATTGGGCGAGTTTAGCCTTGGTCTACTTGCTATCACTTGATTAAAAGTTACAATAAAACAATTTACTTGCTAAAAAATAGAACAGGTGCAGCCCTCTTTGGTGTGGGGGGGGGGTGTTATGAGAAATTACCCTCCCAAAAAAGGATAGTGCACTAAACCTGTAGGTAAATAAGAGAACCAGAACCTTTGCTAATTGGAATAGTAGGTTAGGTAATAAAGTAAGTGGTGCCTCCACCTAGGACTGGGTCTCTATAAACAGATAACTGTTATGACTAAGGCCTTATAGGCTGAAACACGTCAACCATTCCTATTTGCGTTTGTCCACTGTAGCTTGTTAATAAATTCTACAAATTGTTAAGAGCAACGACTGGAGTGCGGATCATCTTTTCCTCATTTCTCTAGAAACAGAGGCTATTATCTTCCAAGGAAATTAATCAGTGATCTAATCAAAGTAATCGGGAGCAGAGAAACTACTGCAACCTGCATATAACATTAACCATAAATATTTAGATTCACACCAGTATGGAAATAATACAAGCTTTTCCGTTATATGTAAAGATTAATTATAGTACATACATCCAATTGACAAATAGGTTATATCCGCAAAGGGGCCGATTGGAGTCCTGGTGATATTGTACACAAATGGCAGGGTATATATAATTATTAAAAGAGATTCCTCCAGATGAATGTTGGAGCAAAATCTTTGTGTCAGGCCTCGTACACACGGCCGATTTTCTCGGCAAGAACCAGCAAGAAACTTGCTGGCAGAGAGGTCTTGCCTAGTAAATCGGTCGTGTGTACGCGGCTATCGGGTTTCTCGTCGAGAAAACCGACAAGAAACCTCGACGAGAAAATAGAGAACCTGCTCTCTATTTTCTCGTCGAGATTCTCGTCGGCATGTTTCTCGACGAGAAAAGTGAGTGTGTGTACACTTACCTGTCCTCCCGGAAGCCCGCGCATGTTCGAAATGAATTTGACGCATGCGCGGTAGCTTCCTAGGCATACGTAGGGTATACCAAGATGGCAGCGACGGCATCGAATGTGACGAGCGCATGCTCGTCGTAGTCGATGACGTCACCGCGTACGCTCCATTCAAAGAACCACGGGTTCTTTGAAACGAGCGTGTGTACACTCGGCCGGGACAAGTTTCTTGTCCAAGAATCTCGTCGAAAAAAACGACATGTTTTTTTCAACGAGAATCTCGGCCGTGTGTACGAGGGCTCAGAGATCTAAAGACAAGATCATTGCTGATAGAGTGATGATGTCCAACCAGCCTAGAAATCAGCTTTTAACACACAGAAACTCTGTGCTTTAGTCCCTCCCTAGTAGTTTCTAATATTACATGCAATTGGACCTCTAACTACCTGAATTGGGCATTGAATGCCTAACATGGCTGAAAGCTTATGCTGATTCTTGGGCTCTAAGCTAAAACTAGCTATAAAATCCAAGTCCAGAGTGGGCAGGGCTAACTAAAATAACAGGACCTGAATATAAATTCTGACAATTAATAGGTTCACCTAATAATATACTGGAAGGTGACCACTACATACATACCTACCTAGACCTAGCTACCTAGCACTGTACATGTGAGATAACAACAATAGGACAGAGATATTCTGTCTATCACAAGGATTCAGAAACACACTCAAGAAGCGATGAGCAGCTGCAGAATTGGAAGATGGGAATACTTACATAATAGTCTCTTCTGGTCTAGATTTAGCAGCATGGACAGGACATGTGGCTGAGTCTTTTTCTCTCTCTCTCTCTCCACTTCCTCCTTCAGTTTTTTTTTCAAAGCCAGCCTCCCAGAGACAGGAAGTGCTAATACATAATTATACTGTACATAACACTGTGATATTAGCAGCTAACAGTAGAGGGCAGCAGATCTCTACACAGGCAACCTGCAAAAGAAAAGGAACAATACTTACCTCTCCATGATGGGGTACCTATGTGCACAGCAGGAGACACAGGCACCAAGACACCTGGATATGTCAGATAAAGTAGACAGTCCAAGGTATTTCCCTGGCATTTGTACTGCCCTGGCATTTTAAGGACCTAAAGAAATGAGATAGACCATCAGTACATCACGATTGACCAATTTTCAAATATATATCATAGTTTGTAGACACTCTAACTTTCACACAAATCCATTAATATACCCTTTTTGGGATTTCCTTTTACCAAAGACATGTGGCAGAATACATTTTGGCCTAAATTTATGAAGAAATTTGATCTTAATAGATTTTTTTTTTATAACAGGATGGAGAAAATATATATTTTTTCTAAATTGTTGGAATTTTTTCGTTTATGTAATAAAAAATAAAATACACAGTGGGGATCAAATACCACCAAACAGAAGCTCTATTTGTGTGAATAAAAAAAAAAAGATATAAGTTTAATTTGCGTACAGTGTTGCATGGCCGCACAAATACCAGTTAAAGTAGCGCAGTGCTGATGAGCAAAAAATACTGGTCATGAAGGGGCTAAAACTTTCCGGAGTTCATGAGGATAATAAATACATAACTGCATTTACTGATGTGTTTTAATATCTGCCTGGAGTTCAGCTTTAAATTTAATTTAACTGAAGGGGTTAAATATGGTCTTGGACTGGTTTCTTTGTTATATGTTTATTTATTTTATCTCATGCTTTATCACTATCACAGTACTTCCTCTTATAGGTGTGATAATCTGTTTTCTCAATTTTCTGTTTTGCACCTTACTTTCTTTCTCGTACATCACGGGACACAGAGCGACATAGTCATTACTAATGGGTTATATAGATACCGTCAGGTGCTGGCACTGGCAACTTCCAAAACCGGAAGTACCCTCCCCTATATAAGCCCCTCCCATCCGGGAGCACCTCAGTTTTTTGCCAGTGTCTAAGGTGTTGGCCAAGAAGAAACATGTGTTTTTCACTGAGCTTGCGTACAGGTTCTTTTGGGCCTCAGTAAGCTATTCCGGATCCGACCAAAAAAGCTTCATAGCTAAACGGTCGGTACCCGGGCCTTGCAGAGAAGAGCAAGGTTTTGCCTGTAATGCTTCTCTTAGGAGAGCTGGACCCTGGGATCCAGAGCTCTGGTCATACCCACGACCAAGATGTTTTCTGTGCAGGGTGCTATACAGGTCCAGGGGAGTGGAATCCTTGGGAACCCGGTCCCTGAAGGTTTGATTACAATGCCTGCCGTGATAGGTGAAGTTTGGGCTTTTGTGGACCAAACAAAGTCCTGCGGCGGGGAACAGGTAAGTGGGGGCCCCCAGGAACTTGGTTCTATTGGGGGACCCCCAAGCCTAATTTGTCTTTCTGTCTGTTACCTAATGGTATTCCCGCAAAATTCTGTGCATGCCTGTAACTACTAAAAAAATGTAATAATTTTTAATGGTGGTCAAGAAAAAATAAAAATAATTTTTTTTTTTATATATACTTAATATATTAGACTGCGGTACCTGTGTTTGTCCACTAGAGGCCGCTGTGGAATGTTTTCTTGTCATGTGGACTAGCTTCTTCTCAGCAGAGCAAAGTCCAGGCAGATGGTGAGTTCTCTTATAGGAAACTGCTTCCTCTGCCATGTTGCAGTGCTCGTCCATCCCCCGGCCTGCGGCAAAGAGGGGCCCTGGCTCCTGTCCCTTGTTACCATATTTGAAATTAGCGCCGAAGGCGCACGTGCCCGCGCGCGTGCGCGTGCACGCGCCTCTATATATAGAGGTGAGCCGGGAAAGGGGGCGGAGCCTGGGGGATGACGCTCTGTGCGCGCCGCAGCGCTTCTGCGCATGTGCGGGCGTCCCAGCAGTTTAAAAAAACCACAATATTGTAGTGAGCTGGCTATGAAGTACAGAGACAGAGCTGGCAACATTTAAAGGCATACAGCAAGCGGTTGATACAGGCATCCCCTAGAAAGGCACATTAGTAGACACCAACTGTGATATAGCAGCAATTGTGCTAGACTATTCTCAGTAAAAGTGGTGTATTACGGCTGGAATACCTCTGCTTTAGGCTTAGGAATATGCCGTCCAGAAGCTCCGGAACTGAATCTTCCAGGAAGCGAAGGGGGTCTCATCGGGCTCGGAGGATCTTGGGCATACTCCTGCTGCACCAGTCTCCCCTGAAGTTCAGAGGTAAGTGACCGTAGAGACCCCGCAGGGTACTTGGTACTGTGGCTGTCCTCAGTTCACCTGCTCCTGTGTATGTAACAGAGGAGGTTTTTTCCTCAGCTCTGGGAGGATTAGAGAGAGATTGTCAACATTGATCGCTGCCTCCCTGTCAGGGAAAGCACGCCCGATCTCCGTCTCCTCCTTCAGAGTGCCTGTTAGCAGAGCAACAGTCCCATACAGGGATCGACCTGCCTGAAGGGGATCAGGATGAGGTTGATTCTGTTATAGAGGAATCAACAGTGGGGGAACCTTTTCTCAGCATCTTAAGCTGAAAGATTATGGGTTCAGTCTCTGACTAACATGGTCCGATCAGCATTTAAAAATGCACCTTGCGGAACCATCAACCACTACTGTATCCTCGTTGGGGTCGCTAGAAGCCCCCAGACTGTTTGTTCTTTTCCACTTCACCCTTTACTGAAAGGGCTCATTTACCAGGATTGGGAACGTCCTGAGAAAATATTTATTCCCCCAAGAGATTTCCGGTGGTCTATCCCATGGAGGATAAGTTCATCAAAAAAAAAAAAAAAAATGGAAGGTCCCTACAGTGGACGCAGCCATCTGTATGTATAAATCACTGACATGTCCAGTGGATAATGTCCAAATGTTCAAGAACCCAATAGATAAAAGATTGGAGTCCTTATGAAAATCTGCTTGGTGATACAACCAGCAGTAGCAGCTATTGGGGTCTGCTAAGCAGTGAAGGATCAGTTGAAACAGGTCTTGAGGGACTTGACAGATCAGCAGGCTTTGCCCTAGCTGATCTACCTAGAGCCTTAGGCTTTGCGGTTGACGCCATAGAGGATTCAGTCCATCAGGCCTCCCGCCTTACGCTGTCTATAGTACATATGCGTAGGCTCCTATGGCTCAAAAACTGGTCTGCTGAAGCTCCCTGTAAAGAATGGCTGGTTAGCGTCCCATTTCATGGTGAACGCTTATTCAGGGAAAACCCGGACAAATATATCCAGAAAATTTCCAGCGGTAAAAATACGCTCTTGCCGGTTAAAAGCAGAGTTAGAGGTCCCTCTTTAAGAGGCCTGCTTCTCCAGTCCCTGGGGCATCGGCTGTGTAACAGTTCCGACGGCCTCCTTGGTCAAATCCCAGGGGTAGAAAACAGGGACAGTAGCAGGGTAATGAGAAACCCTGGGTCAGGGGAGGTACAAAACCTCCCCCAAAGTTAAATTCATTGAAGCCCCCACTCAGTCGGGTGGGGGGAGGACTCCAGTTGTTCGCAAGAGACCTGGCGGGACACGATCAAGACAGATAGGTGCTCTCCGCAGTAGGTTTGGGATACAGTTTGGAGTTAAAAGACTCTCCTCCTTCCCATTTTTGAGGTCAAACGTGCCAAGGGATCCCCGGAAGAGAGAGTCCCTCCTGTTGGCACTAGAACAACTATTGCTCCAAGGAGTAATTATGGAGGTTCCCCTGGAAGAATGAGGGTTCGGGTTTTACTCAAACCTCTTTACAGTCCCGAAGCAAACGCGGTCGGGAGGCCCATATTAATTCTAAAAGGGCTATACAAATTCCTGTATATCAGGACTTTCCGATGGAGTCGATCCGATCGGTGGCCACTGCCCTACAAGGGGAGGATTGGTTAGCCACGATCGACATCAAAGATGCTTATTTGCACATTCCCATCTTTCCAGTCCACCAAAAATTTCTACGCTTTGCAGTAGAAGGGCGCCATTTTCAGTTCAGAGCCTTACCCTTCGGTTTGGCCACAGCACCACGAGTGTTTACAAAAATTCTGGCCCTTTATTGGCCAATCTAAGAACACAAGGTGTAATGATAATGGCATATCTGGATGACTTGTTGCTGATAGACCACTCAGTGAAAAAACTAGACGTGGTCGTTCACAAGACGATCAAGTATCTGGAATCTCACGGTTGGATTATCAACCGAGACAAGTCAGCCCTAAAAACCAGTCAAAAGTCTGGAATACTTGGGGCTAAGGTTGGATTCAGGCCAGAGAAAAATATTCTTGCCTCGAGGAAAGGTGTTGTCTTTGAAAGATTTGATCCACTTAGTGGGTACAAAAAAGACAGCCGTCCATACGCCTGTATATGAGGCTGCTGGGAAAAATGGTGGCATCATTCGAAGCAGTACCCTACGGTCAATTCCATTCAAGGAATTTGCAAGGGGCCATACTGTCAGCCTGGAACAAAAAAGTTCAGGCCCTAGACTTACAATGTCCTTGTCCCCTTCCGTTCGCAAGAGCCTCCGTTGGTGGAGGGTTCCCCAGAATCTGGAAAAAAGGAAATCCTTCAGTCCGATTTCTTGGAAGGTGGTCACTACAGATGCCAGCCTTATAGGCTGGGGAGCAGTACTGGAGCAATAGTCTCTCCAGGGCAGATGGTCGGATGCAGAAAAGGCCCTGCCCATCAATCTCTTAGAGATACGAGCAGCCCGGTATGCCCTAGTAGCATGGACATCCAAACTCCAAGGGTCCCCTGTCAGAATTCAATCAGACAATGCCACAGCAGTGGCATATATCAATCATCAGGGGGGCACCAGGAGTCGTGCAGCCCAGAGGGAAGTAAATTACATCCTGAAATGGGCAGGAAAAATATGTCCCAGCCATATCTGCGGTATTCATTCCAGGAGTGGAGAATTGGAAGGCGGACTTTCTAAGTCGCCAGCAATTAGGCCCAGAGGAAGGGTCCCTTCACCCCGAGGTTTTCTGGACAATATGTCAGCGGTGGGGAACATCGGATGTAGATCTTCTAGCATCCAGATTCAACGCAAAGGGGGACAGGTTTGTCTCTCGGACAAGGGATCCCCTAGCTTGCGGCTCGGATGCCCTAGTGTTCCCTGGGGATCAGTTCAAGCTGATATATGCATTCACACCGCCACAATGGTTACCTCGATTACTCCGCAGAATCAGGGTAGAAAAGAAACCAGTGATTCCGGTGGCTCCAGCGTGGCCCCGAAGAGCGTGGTACGCGGAGATTGTAAAATTTCAGTGGGGAGTCCTTGGACTCTCCCACGTCGTCCGGCTTTCGCAAGGACCGATATACCACCCTTCCTTACCAGCCCTAGGTTTGACGGCCTGGCTATTGAAGCCCACATTCTAAAAAAGAGAGGGCTCTCTAATGCTGTGGTATCTACCATGATAAATGCCAGGAAGCCGGTATCCAGGCAGATCTACTTTAGAATCTGGAAGGCGTACATCGCGTGGTGTGAGGCCAAGAAATGGCATCCACATAAGTACGTAATAGGTAGGATTCTGGACTTCCTACAGTGGGCTGTAGATAGGAAGCTTGCCTTGAGTACTATCAAGGGTCAGATTTCGGCCTTGTCAATATTTTTTCAAAGGCCCTTGGCTTCGCATTCACTAGTCAAAGCCTTTATACAAGGAGTGATGCGTATTAGGCCTCCGGTTAATATTCCCATATGTCCATGGGATCTAAACTTGGTTCTGTCGGTTCTACAGAAACAACCATTTGAACCATTACAGCATATTTCCTTGGTGCTTCTCACCAGGAAATTGATTTTTCTAGTAGCCATTTGTTCGGCTAAAAGAGTATCGGAATTAGCAGCTATGTCCTGTAAGGAGCCATATCTGGTTATCCATAAGGACAGAGTAGTGTTACGTCCTCATCCAGCCTTTCTTCCTAAGGTGGTATCGAGGTTTCATTTGAACCAAGATGTGGTTCTTCCTTCTTTTTTCCCCAAACCTACTTCGGTAGAGGAAAAGTTATTGCATTCTTTGGATGTAGTAAGAGCAGTTAAAGCTTATCTAAAAGCCACTGCTCAGATTCGCAGAACGGATACTTTGTTTATTCTGCCGGAAGGCCCCAGAAAGGGTCAGGCAGCGTCAAAGTCTACTTTAGCCAAGTGGATTCGACAGGTCATTATGCAAGCTTATGGCTTGAGAAGGAGACCGCCTCCGTTCAAAGTTAGAGCGCACTCCACGAGAGCAGTTGGAACTTCATGGGCAGTGCATCACCAGGCCTCCCTGGCTCAAATCTGTAAGGCCGCAACATGGTCTTCGGTACACACGTTTACTAGGTCCTACCAGGTGGACGTTAGAAGTCAGGAGGATGTCGCCTTTGGGCGCAGTGTGTTGCAGGCCGCAAAAGATCCTCATGTCTGATAGCGCTCAGCTTATATATGGTGTATCCCCCCCCCCTCATTTGGCATTGCTTTAGGACATCCCATTAGTAATGACTATGTCGCTCTGTGTCCCGTGATGTACGAGAAAGAAAATAGGATTTTTATAACAGCTTACCTGTAAAATCCTTTTCTTGGAGTACATCACGGGACACAGAGCTCCCGCCCCTCTTTAGGGACACTTATTGCTTTGCTACAAAACTGAGGTGCTCCCGGATGGGAGGGGCTTATATAGGGGAGGGTACTTCCGGTTTTGGAAGTTGCCAGTGCCAGCACCTGACGGTATCTATATAACCCATTAGTAATGACTATGTCGCTCTGTGTCCCGTGATGTACTCCAAGAAAAGGATTTTACAGGTAAGCTGTTATAAAAATCCTATTATTAACCACTGATATGACTGCAATAAGGTCAAATTGCTATCACTAGTTTTTGTGTATTGTATTATTTTATATCATATGAACCACGCCATTTGCAGCTTTTGGGGACATTCAAAGTCTAGCTCAAGCCAAATTTTTGTCTTTTGTTTTCTTTTTTAAATCTAGTAGGGAAGGCTTAAAAACTCTGTTAGGGTTCATACAAATATGCAGCCAGGGGGTGGTAAAACCAGGTGGTTGAACCTCGGTTTTACCGCCGACCTGAACACAGGCATTGGAGACATATAAGGCTGTACACAATGTAGCCACAGCAAAAATTTAAAAAAAATGCATTTGGCGGACATTACTACAGACGAACATGACCCAAGTCTATGGGACCACACCAATGCCCAGAATTGCAGTGCAGTGGTATAGAATTTACAGGGTTAAATCTAGCTCAGCAAAGGCTAAATATATATAATGTAGCATGAAGATTACTGAAATGTGCAAATAGCTCCAGTAGCAAAACAGCTAAAATAAAGTCTCATTCACCTCCCTAGCTGAAGGAACTGTGCAGAAATTCACCTTAAAAATTGAAAACAGAGGCACTAAAATCACATCTCTTTTCCCCTTTCTTATGGAGAATAAACGTTGGTAGCCTGACAGTCCTTCAATGTAAACAAACAGCAGGTGTTTCTTAGCTGTAGGAATCAGACTGAAATTCTAATCAGTGATCTTTAACCCCTTTGCGCCTAAGGGTAAAACAAATGTTAATGCCTAAGCACAATTTTGTAACTTTGACACGTGTTAGTAAAACCGTACATTTCATCACAACTACTTTGTGCATCCAGGTGGAGTATTTTTATTTTTCAGGCCAAATTGGGCTGACCTTGACCTTAGACCCTTACTTGACCCAAACACTAACCCTTGCACTAACCTAGATCAAATCTTGATCTAGGTATTTTTTCATTATTTTTCTTTTATTTATTAATTTATTTTTTACACACAGTTGTTTCTTTCTCTCTGCAAGGAGAGAGAGATACAATGTATCTTCCCTCTCCATTCACAGAGAGAGAAACAGTGGGCTTCACAGTAACTGATCACTGTCATGGCCAATCAGAGACTATCCCAGCAATCACATAACCCTGAACTGGGAGTTCTGGGTCCCAAACGATATTATGAGACCTGGGGCTCTCGGTAAGACCCCCGGTTTCTGTGCTGGGAGCGCGCTGTGTGGCGCACTCCTAGCACAAAGACAGATACGCATATATGCAGCCCCATGGAAAAAATCCCAGTACAGTGGGGCCACATATATGTGTACTGTTGGCGTGAAGTGTTTAAGGATCAATTGCTTCACAGTACATGCAGCTAGAGAGGCCAGTGAGAGTTTGTTTAGAAGCTCCTTAAAATTTGTTAAGAATATGGGGTCAAGCTTAAAGACCAATTGCTATAGCAGTAGCGGAACTTCCACCAACCAGCAGGATAGGTACAGAGGTGCAGAGTCTAAGTACCAACCAGTGTTCGCCAGAGCTCTTGATGGTGGAGATAGATTTTGCAGCATGTTAGTACCAGGTTGCAGTCCTCAGGATCACCCCACCAGTAGGTGAGCAAGCCGGGGTCCAGTAGCGCATAAGCAGCTAGGGATCAAACAGAAGCACAGTCAGTAAACAAGCCAAAAGGTCAGTAACAAGTAGTTGCAGGTTGGGATCAGGCAGAAGCATAGTCTAGGTATAAGTCAAGGGTCGATAACAAGTGGTAGCAAAATAGGGACAGCAGCAGGGAAGACAGGAGCGCAATACTGGCTGGAGAGAGCACAATAAGCTGGCAAACAGGAAGTGCAGAGACATGGCATAAATCAGAAAGTTTATGGGAGGAGAAAAGAGAGGCTCATTCAAGGAATTGTCCCAGGAATTTTCCAGCATTCCCGGTAGCTCAGCAAGAAGAGACATTGCCTGACACAGCAGAAGTTCCAGGATCAAATCCAGGACCTGACAATATGTAAAAACTTTATTGTGCTCAGACTAGGCACATGTGTGCAATACATTGACCGTGGGCCCTTTGCATTTCTATAAATGGATTATTAGAGATTTCTATAAATGCATTATTAGATATTTCCTATGTGGTATAATATACATTTTTTTTTTTAAATCAGGTATAAGTTTATTGAAGAAAGTCAACAAACCACAGAAAACATAGAAAAGAACGTTCCAGAGAGTCCATGCACATTATACCATATCATCTCAAATTAAGTACAAAGTCATATCTGATTACATTTAGCAATACAGAATAGCTATAGTAATTTACCTCACATGTACCATTACAAGAAAAGAACATTATCTTGTCAACTGCCCTTCCATCACCCTACCGGGGAGTTCCCCAGTGATATTGATTTACTTACATGGTCTACTGGCACATCACAGTAATGATCTATCCAGTATTAAGTCTACTGGAGATAGGCCTGGCACAGACAACAAATTCCCCATACCCTGTAATATTTGTGCGGGTTACCACTAAGCGTATATATCAATTTTTTATACCTAAGTACTGTGCCCATTTGGTCTATCCACATCGGCAGTGTTGGTACCGTTTGGGAGATCCAATGCAGCATAATAAGTCTGCAGGCTTGGAACAGTGCCCTGCTAGCTGCCTCCCTAAGGTGAATATCCTGAACCAGGTGGTAAGGGGCCGGGATCTGTGGTCACCCGAGTCTCATTGACTCTAATCACAGAGTGCACCGCACATGCCCCACAGGGGGGGAGCGTGCAAAGGGGAGGATGTCTATTGACGACCTCCCGACAATGTAGGTCCATGCTGTAGCCATCATTCGGCTATAGCGTGGACAGGAAGGGGTTCATTTCTACACCTGGCCACCCCACTAACAAAATACTGGTAGTTGCTGGTATTAGTGTATGATTAGCACTGTATCTAAACCAGTAAAAATTCAGGCTCAACCAAAGTATCAGCATCCTTGGCAGGCAGCGGGGAGTTTTTTTACCTTAATGCAGAGAATGCAATAAGGTAAAAAACTTTTTGGACTTAAGCACCACTTTAATTTCTACACCTGGCTACCCCACTTACAAAATCCGATAGTTGCAGGTTTTAGTGTATGATTACTGTATCTAAACCAGTAAAATTCCAGGCTCAACCAAAGTAACAGCATCCTAGCCAGGCAGCTAAAAACAAAGGTCAGCAATGGAAGCTCGAATATGGCTCTCATGACTGGTCTCCTTTAAAACTACCCCGACCAGCAGGCTTGGTCATTCCTTTCCCCATATTCTAAATTACACTGTGTATGATCTGCAGTGATACTTGTGTCAATATTCTCTGTCAAAAGTCATCATTGACCCACAGTGGGGCCTCTGTGGATACAGTCTGTCCACAACAACTGGCAACCTATGTCTGGAAGGGGTCTGCAGCATGAAATGAGAAAAAAAATTATATTATTGAGAAATGGACATTGAATGTTATTAAAAAATTGTTACAATTTGAAATACATGGTATATTAACTGTCTGCTTTTTTGTAGACAAAACCTTTAGTGGTTTACTGGGGAATTTTCAGTACTATGAGGCCTGCGTATTAATCGGAAAATTAGAAGACGAAGAACCGATTGATGTAACGGAAATGTATTATGCAATATCCCAGAAGATGTGGGAGGCAGTGGACAATGTCCTTACCGGTGATCAGAGTCAGAGCACCAGGCTTCAGACCATTCCTCAGTGTATAAAATGGGCAAAAGAGACCCAAAGCAAAAAGGATGCTGACTGGGGCCCACAAGGATGGATAAAAGAACTGGAGAATCTTTTTGAAAGAGACATTAAGGACACAATTCCAAAAGTTGCACACGGAAGCCTAGAGGACCATTTGAAAGAGCTCAAGCACAAAATCTCCAAGATAACCAGTAAAGTGCAAATATTTCCTAAGGAACTTGCTTCTACTTACTTGAAATGCTTGCATGTCTGCCTCCTGAATGACCTTACTTCTATGGCAGAGAGGAAGCTTGGTTATAAAGAACAAGTATTATTATATAAATGGACCATGGAGGAACATGGAAAGTAAGTAAAATAATTATACTGCTGACTAGATGCCATCTTGTTGCTTTTTTATTGCCTTCCATTGGGTCTAACTCAGAAGATGGCACACTAGCATGATAAATATAATTTGCAAGAATTTAGAAGAAAGAAGATTCAAACTATTACATATAATCCATTTACTAGAGGGTTTGTTAAAATGGATTCTATATTTTGCCTGAGATTCAGAATCTGTTGTCACCAAAGAGGCTCCATGTGTTGTCTTCAGTGAGAACTCAAAGGGGGTCTGAAACCAGGCTCTGACTGAAGTATCCTGCTCATTCATATCCACATTAGTGGAAGCATACATTGCTTGCATCTGACATCTGTTGTAAGCTGACCCTACACATTACTATCTGGTTATACAATACAGCCATGTAATGCAAAGGCCCACGTATGCATGAATCTGTGACTGTAAAAAGATTGCACAATCAGATTGTCACATGTTTGGCCAGCTTGAAGCTGGCCATAGATGGGTAGAATTTCAAATGAACATTCTTAGAAACAGATTTAGGAAATTTTGTTAATTTACGAATCATTAGTGGGTCGAATCAACGTTCGTTTTCTACTGCAGTAATGAGAAAATTCGAAGGCGCAGGATGGAAAATGTTATCAAACAAACACATTTCTTTTTTAATTCAATGTCTTTTTATTGAGTATTTTCAAACGTAAACATGTTACATAAAATACAAGACAAGACAATTCGATATATACAGATTTTGTCCAAATTAAAACTGTGGTGGTTATTCAGTTAATAAAAGCAAAAGAAAGAAAACAGAGACCAAACAAATGTTTAGCCTATCAGTATAACGAGACTGAGATTTGAAGGCTTAGTAAAATAAGGAGAGTCATTACTCTGTATTTTTACTGTTTTTTTGGCCATATGGACGATTGTTGGTCAAATCAGACACGTTGCATAGAGTTGATGGCTATTAAACGCTCAAACGTGTAGTTTCTGTGTACTGCCTTTTTGACATCCGAGAGGTTTAAGGTGGTGAACAAACACATTTCTAACAGTGCATGTGGTTTTCATTCAGTAAAGTCCATTCAGGCTGGGTTCACACTAGAACACGCAGCGGCTCACAGCAGGAGTGCGATGCGTCTCCATTCACCGTTTCAGGTCTGAATGTAGCCCAAATTTTTGGCTGAATTCGGACCTGGAATGGACCAAAAGACGCACAGGGCTCCTTCAGAGATGTGTGAACAAGCTCCATAGAGAGTCGGTCACAATCTCCTGCGAACCCGCATTCAATTTGCATAAGTGTGAACCCAGCCTCAATCCAAAATCAAATGTTAAAAGCAAACACAATATTTCGCACAACATTCAAATTTTCTGAGAATTTTTGTTTGGATTTTTTTAAGACGTTTCCTAAGAATTGTTGTTTGAAATTCTATCCATCTATGGCCAGCTTTACAGTTTAGACACCAAATAGCCAGGTCATACTGAAAGAATAGTTACCCTTTAGATTAAAGAATTAGGCTAATTTATACATTTGCCTTACTAAGTGTTTTTATACCTCAAACCACAAACTGTATAATAATACATAAAAGCTCAAATATGCTGATGTGTATGTAGTTTTGAGGGATATTTCAGAATTGGCATTGGAAATACAAATATATACAGTATATAAAAAGTGCACTTGTTAAGTATTTCTAAAAATATTGAATTCACGTAGAATAATTATTTTTACATAGAACTTGCATAAGTTTTATGCATAACTTGGATCTACCTCAATATCCAGGGCCGGTCCGAGACGGGGTGCAGGGGGTGCACTGCACTGAGGCGCCAGAGGGGAGGGGGCGCCAAAGTGTCAGGAGCTCCTGTGTGTTGCCAACGAGTCTGGCGCCGTACTTTCGCCGCCCGCAGCACAGTGTCATCATCCCCTGCCCAGCGCCCGATGTACAAGGAGGGAAGAGGAGGTAAGTTAGGTCCGCCCCATGTCCCCCCTGTGCCCGCCCACAACCCCTTGTGTGGCCAATCTGTGCCTGGAAAGGGGTGTGGGCGGGAGATTTCAAAGCAGCCAGATGCCAGTGACACCCGATCTGATGTCGCTGCGCTGGACAGTGGACACCGTCTCCTCCAGCTCGTAAATTAGGCAGCTGCTTGTCACACATTCCTGCTGCACAGGCACTACTCTCCTATCAGCGAACTTTGCCCTGCCTTCCGAGATCTGTCAGTGTCCACTGACATGGAGGTGGCTCAGGAAGACATTCATACTCCGCATGTTTCCCCCGCCCGCAGCCTTAGCACTTCACACATGATGGATGAGCAGGGATTCGGGACCGAGCACACTGCTAGCTACAGGGCATGAGTGAGTAACTTCAGCAGAACGACTGGAGCTTCCTTTTACTTCAGATTCTGCACTGTACACTATGCAGCCTGGGACATAGGAAGGGAAGGGACAGGGTTAGTGATCCATTTTTAACTCCTCCTCCTCTTCCCCCTCCTCCTCCTCTCCCCCCCCTCCTCTTCTCTCCTCCTCTTGCCTCCTCCTCCTCTTCCTCTTCCCCCTCCTCCTCTCCCCCCCTCCTCTTCTTCCCCCCCTCCTCCTCTTCCCCCCCTCCTCCATCTCCTCCTCTTCCCCCCTCCTCCTCCTCTTCCCCCCTCCTCCTCTTCCCCCTCCTCCTCTTCCCCCTCCTCCTCCTCTTCCCCCCTCCTCCTCCTCTTCCCCCTCCTCCTCCTCTTCCTCTTCCCCCCTCCTCCTCTTCCTCGCCCCCTCTCCCCCCTCCTCCTCTTCCTCCCTCCTCTTCTCTTCCTCTTCCCCCCTCCACCTCCTCCTCTTCCCCCCTCCTCCTCTTCCCCCCTCCCCCCTCCTACTCTTCCCCCCATCCTCCTCCTTATCCTCTTCTCCTCCTCCTGCTCCTTCTCTTCTCCTCCTCCTGACCCCTCTCTTCTCTTCTCCTCCTCTCCCTCTCTTCTCTTCTCCTCCTCTCCCTCTCTTCTCTTCTCCTCCTCTCCCTCTCTTCTCCTCCTCTCCCTCTCTTCTCTTCTCCTCCTCTCCCTCTCTTCTCCTCCTCTTCCTCTCTTCTCCTCCTCTCCCTCTCTTCTCTTTTCCTCCTCTCCCTCTCTTCTCTTCTCCTCCTCTCGCTCTCTTCTCTTTTCCTCCTCTCCCTCTCTTCTCTTCTCCTCCTCTCCCTCTCTTCTCTTTTCCTCCTCTCCCTTCTCTGCTCTTCTCTCCCTCTCTTCTCCTCCTCTCCCTCTCTTCTCTTCGCCTCTCCCTCTCTTCTCTTTTCCTCCTCTCCCTCTCTTCTCTTTTCCTCCTCTCCCTCTCTTCTCTTTTCCTCCTCTCCCTCTCTTCTCTTTTCCTCCTCTCCCTCTCTTCTCTTTTCCTCCTCTCCCTCTCTTCTCTTCTCCTCCTCTCCCTCTTTTCTCTTCTCCCCCTCTCCCTCTCTTCTCTTCTCCTCCATTCCCTCTCTTCTCTTCTCCTCCTCTCCCTCTCTTCTCTTCTCCTCCTCTCCCTCTCTTCTCCTCCTCTCCCTCTCTTCTCTTCTCCTCCTCTCCCTCTCTTCTCTTCTCCTCCTCTCCCTCTCTTCTCTTCTCCTCCTCTCCCTCTCTTTTCTTCTCCTCCTCTCCCCCTCTCCCTCTCTCCTCCTCTCCCTCTCTCCTCCTCTCCCTCTCTCCTCTTCTCCTCCTCTCCCTCTCTTCTCCTCCCCTCCCTCTCTCCTCTCCCTCTCTTCTCTTCTTCTCCTGCCCCCTCTCGTCTCTTCTCCTCCTCCTGCCCCCTCTCGTCTCTTCTCCTCCTCCTGCCCCCTCTCTTCTCTTCTCCTCCTCCTGCCCCCTCTCTTCTCTTCTCATCCTCCCCCTCTCTTCTCTTCTCCTCCTGCCCCCTCTCTTCTCCTCCTCCTGCCCCCTCTCTTCTCTTCTCCTTCTGCCCCCTCTCTTCTCCTCCTCCTGCCCCCTCTCTTCTCTTCTCCTCCTGCCCCCTCTCTTCTCTTCTCCTCCTCCTGCCCCCTCTTCTCTTCTCCTCCTCCTGCCTCCTCTTCTCTTCTCCTCCTCCTGCCCCCTCTTCTCTTCTCCTCCTGCCCTCTCTTCTCTTCTCATCCTCCTGCCCCCTCTCTTCTCTTCTCATCCTCTCACTCTCTTCTCTTCCTCTCGCTCTCTTCTCTTCTCCTCCTCTCACTCTCTTCTCTTCTCCTCCTCTCCCTCTCTTCTCTTCTCCTCCTCTCCCTCTCTTCTCTTCTCCCCCTCTCACTCTCTTCTCTTCTCCCCCTCTCACTCTCTTCTCTTCTCCCCCTCTCTTCTCTTCTCCCCCTCTCCCTCTCTTCTATTCTCCTCCTCTCCCTCACTTCTATTCTCCTCCTCTCCCTCACTTCTATTCTCCTCCTTTCCCTTCTCTTCTCTTCTCTCCCTCTCTTCTCTTCTCCTCCTCTCCCTCCCTTCTCTTCTCCTCCTCTCCCTCTCTTCTCTTTTCCTCTTCTCCCTCTCTTATCTTTTCCTCCTCTCCCTCTCTTCTCTTCTCCTCCTCCTCCTCTCCCTCTCTTCTCTTCTCTCCCCCTCCTCCCCCTGCATTTTTATGGGCACAGTGAAGCTTTCGGAGGGGCAAAGTGATGCTGATTAATAGGCACAGTGGCTGCTTTATGATGGGCACAGTGAGGCTTCTTTATGATGGGCACAGTGAGGCTGCATTTTGATGGGCACAGTGAGGCTACATTTTGGTGGGCACTGATGAGGCTGCATTTGGTGGGCACTGATGAGGCTGCATTTGGTGGGCACTGATGAGGCTGCATTTGGTGGGCACTGGTAGGCTATAATTGGTGAGCAATGGTAGGCTGCATTTGGTGGGCACTAGTAGGCTGCATTTTATGGGCACCAGTAGGCTGCATTTTGTGGGCACTAGTAGGCTGCATTTGGTGGGCACTAGTAGGCTGCATTTGGTGGGCACTAGTAGGCTGCATTTGGTGGGCACTGGTAGGCTGCATTTGGTGGGCACTGGTAGGCTACAGTTGGTGAGCAATGGTAGGCTGCAATTGGTGGGCACTGATGAGCTGCATTTGATGGGCACTGGTGAGGCTGCATTGATCTCTTTTACCATGTCTGCAGTCTCTGACAATCTCCTGTAGTATGTCTGCAGTCTCTGACCATCTCCTGTATTATATCTGCAGTCTCTGACCATCTCCTGTATTATGGGGGGCTCTTTCTAAACAAACTCTCTAACAGAGGCCCTCTCTGTGTCCATTAGAGAGACCTCCCTCCAGGTCCCATTAGAGTACTCTGCTTCTCTTCCTGTATTTTGTTTATTGTTAAGAGATCGTGGGAGGATCCCAGGGTAACGATGACTCCTTAGGGGAGCATCTCAGTGTTTGAGTCGTTGCCATAGAAACATCTGTAAAGGGGGAGGAGTTAGTAAGGTGACCACGCCCTTGTAGAGGCGCCAGAAATATTTCTGCACCCAGGCGCATGTGACCCTAGGATCGGCCCTGTCAATATCAGTCACCTCCTGTCCATTAGCACGTAGACCAGGAGGGAGAGACGGCTCTAGTAGCCAATTAGGCCTTGCTGCATACACATGTGAAGACAATAAACATTCTGATAGTAGGGAAAGCACAGAGATTGCTTCATTGGTCTGCTGTGGCTCTTTCACTGTCCAATCACAAGCACGGTCTTGATGGGTGACTTGTAAAGCAGAACTTTGGTACCTGTTTTTTTACCTTTAGTCACTCATAATAGGAGTTAGAACCATTACCATCATATCAGGAGGAGGGTATTCTATTTTGCACATAGAAAATGTTTAAAACCTTATAGTAAAGCTGGCCATAAACCAGTAGAATTTTGTTAGAAAACTAAATTTTTCAGAATGTTTATTCAATTTACTAATGGTTAGTGGGGTCAGTACCATGTTCATTTTCAACCGTAGATGAAATTCTAACTATGTATATGGTTTTCCTTTGGGAAAAATCATACATATTGTAAGGAAACCTGTTACTATGTCGGGGGATCTTTTTCAAATAGCAGGTCTGGATGACATTTTAAGTGCTTTTGAACAAAATTTGTTGACTCAGTAATGGTAAGAAAGAATGTACTGACCAAATAATTTTTCCCAAATTCCATACAAATGTTCAAACAAAATTCTAACAGCTTGACCCTCATAATAACCAAGTCAGTAGTCTTTGACGGTACTAAGGCGGCTTATTCATTTTAATTAATTCCTAAAGGTTGATGTGGGATACATGTCAGTGCTGGCTGCAATCAGATCTTTGTTATTATTTGCTATAATTACTGTTTTTGGGTAGCGCAGAGACAACAATCTTTTTATTTATTTTTTTATTCATTTGAATTTGCTGCCTAACCCACAATATCACACCAAAAATGCTTATCTAGCACCTTTGGCAGCACATCGCAACACATGTCTATCTGCAAGGTTTGTTGAAGTAACATTAAAAATGTATAGCACTGCATATCACTGAATGTAATGCTTGTGTCACCACAGCACAGTAGTGTGACTGTCCCTTTTGTCTGTACTTCATCTTGGCATCTACCTCCCTGCCAGTGGCTACTAAGGGTGAAGTGTAAGGTAGCCAAGTGCATGTCATACAAAGACCTGAGTACTAATTGGTCATTGCCAGCTACATGATTCTTTAGGAGTCCCCAATTTGATATATTTTTTCTATTGTATTTACTGGAACATTGTCTATTGGACACGTGAGGTTTTTTGGCGAGATAAGAGACTGCTGCATCCACCAAGGGCATACTCCACGTTTTAGTGAAAACCTGTTCCATGAGGTATAGCACAACACATCTCTTTGGTGGAGCAAACACCTTGTTATGTTGAGCCCAGTCCATGTACACAATCTTCTTGAAATAAGGGTGTAATGGGAAATGGCTGGGTATCCTGTGGCTGCTGTCATGACCCCAGTGGTGGAACCTTCAAAATTGAAGACTGAGGCCTCGTACACACGGCCGAGATTCTCGTCGAAAAAAACATGTCGTTTTTTTCGACGAGATTCTTGGACAAGAAACTTGTCCCGGCCGAGTGTACACACGCTCGATTCAAAGAACCCGCGGTTCTTTGAATGGAGCGTACGCGGTGACGTCATCGACTACGACGAGCATGCGCTCGTCACATTCGATGCCGTCGCCGCCATCTTGGTATACCCTATCTATGCCTAGGAAGCTACCGCGCATGCGTCAAAGTCATTTCGAGCATGCGCGGGCTTCCCGGCGAAAAGGTAAGTGTACACACACACAATTTTCTCGTCGAGAAACAGGCTGACGAGAATCTCGACGAGAAAATAGAGAGCAGGTTCTCTATTTTCTCGTCGAGATTCTTGTCGCTTTTCTTGACGAGAAACCATACACACGAACGAATTTCTCGGCAAAAAATCTCTGCCAGCAAGTTTCTTGCTGGTTTTTGCCGAGAAACTCGTTCGTGTGTACGAGGCTCCAGAAAGTGACAACCTCAGATCAAGTGCAGATCATTTCCGCAAGAAAACTCACAAAAGCCTTCTGGAGTTAAGTCAGACCCTGGACTCCTCCTGCCTCTTCCTCATTGCCCACCAATTCCTCCCCTGCTGAAAAATGCATTTGTGGAGCAAATGTCAACTTCTCTGCAACCTTATGTAATGCATGCGGTTGCGGCATTGAGTGGCAGGCTTTAAGCAGACATAGCTTCATAGAGTGGCGGGCAATAACAGCCACACATGTAAATGAGCCTCAAGTGTATCTGTCCTTCCTCTCATATATTTGTGCACGCAGTTTAAAAAGAAACCGGAGCTTCTGTTTGAATTAACAAATGACATTGAGTCCATTTAATTGGTTGGTGCAGAAGCCAATGACAAACATTCAAATTAAAGCTTTTATCAGTTTAGAGCAACCATAACAATGAAATAGGAATTCTGATTGGCTGCTGTATGTTAGTGTACTTTGCTTACTTCCACATCTCAGATGGCTGTCATTTCCATTTTGTATGCTGCTTGATTTTGGAATGTCAATGTAAAGTGGAATTTAAACTTGCTACAAATTTTATTTTTTTACTTTTAAAGCGGAGGTCCACCCTAAAAAAAAATAGCCAAAAAGGCTACAATTTTTTTTTATATACTTACCAGAAATGACTGTTACTAGGCAGATCATCCTAATCTGCCACTTCCTGGTCCGCGGTGGTCTTCTTTCTTCTCCTCCTCGCGCTGCCTCCTGGGAAATGGGGAGCAGTGTCTTCTGGGGCCTTGTGTGTGTCCCAGGAGACACTTGCCCATTCACATAGCGCCACGCGACTCACGCATGCGCAGTAGGGAACCGGGAAGTGAAGCCGCAACACTTCACTTCCTGATTCCCTCACCGAGGATGGCGGCGGGGCAGCCGAGACCAGAGCGATTGCTCGGCTTCGGCTGCCGACATTGCGGGCACCCTGGACAGGTAAGTGTCCTTATTAAAAGTCAGCAGCTACAGTGTTTGTAGCTGCTGACTTTTATTTTATTTTTTTTAACGCCGGACCTCCGCTTTAAGGATTTTTGTGAGATACAATAGTAAATTTACACTTTAAAACCCCCTATGCAGAAAACATTCATAATCTTACTTGATGGCTGAAGACACTGCAATATAAAGTCAAACGTCCAAACTTCCTATAATATGTTTAAAAACTTTGGCATTCTAATCTAACCGAAACTGAAACTATTCTTCAAGATTTTCTCCAGGACTGTTCTAGCAATCTGGGATTTTCCATCCATTTATTTTTAGAGTTTATTTCATCGCTGCCAATTCGAATGTCTTCAATAGAGCAGATTCTGAATTGCCTGCCAAGATTCAGAGGTTATGTTGGGCAGATCTTTTATACTAAAGAAAAGAAATAACGTTCTGCGCTATGGACTGGATTACCTATTAATAGCTGCTTCCTCCCCTAAAGCCAGCCACCAGCAGGTAGATGGCAAACTGAATGAAAATAAAATATTGGGGGTAAGTGGAGTTGGCGCTGCTAGTGTAAGGTATAATCTGGTGTGTCACAGTATATACCAAAAACATAAAAATATGTCTAAATAACAGAATCAGTAAAGTGCTAATGTGCTAAAGTGCATGAAATCAATCAAAGTGCTATAATGTAACAATCGTGCAATAATTAATATATCATATGCATACTGTAAATAAAATCTTAAAATCAAGAATTCATATCCAAATAAGTACCAAAGTGCTAAATTGCATAAATCAAAATGTTTTAATAGACAACTAATATGCATTAGTGATACTTCATGTGTATAAATTCAATGAAAAAGTCCATCAGTTCATATCAGACATTAAGAAATCATATCCGCTGAGTGAAACAAGTGCTGCTAAAAAACGTGCTCACATTCGGGCAGTGGCTTTGTGTCACACTCGTGCCCCCCTCTTAAGCTGCACTCACCAGATAGCAATCCCCTCCCCAGGGTCACAAGCCTTCCACTGTACCAACGACTGTATTGGAAATCGCCTTGATTGCCTCCTTTACTCTCCTCCGTCACCGTAGTATCTTCATCTGCTAAGGGAGGATGCGGAGTGCGCTCACAGCTCACTGACAAATGACACACCAGATTATACAGTACCTTACACTAGCAGTGCTAATTTCACTTACCCCCAATATTTTATTTTCATTCAGATCATGTTTAGTATCTGTAGCGGGTGTCAACATTTAGGGAGAGTATCTGGGCGGTAGCATGGCCCAGATGCACTAATTATTAGGGATTTATGGCCAATTTGGTTCGTGGAGGATATAATGGTGTTCAATTCCCTGCGGCCCCTGGGTGGCGCTGTCGCCTTGGGCTGGGGTTGAACCATCATTGTAGGGCCGTGCCCTTTGTGTCCTCTCGCGGCAGTAGTACAGCGGGGCGGGGAACCCGCTGTGCCTGCTGGGAGAGGGTATAAAGGGGGCGGACATCTTGCGCACGAGGTCCGAGCCCCAGGCACCTTCAGCCTGGGGGCTGCTGTTCTGTTCGTCCGCGCCCAGGTGCCCTCGGCCTGGGTGCGAGGGAGTTCGAGTTCCATCCCAGGCACCTTAAGCCTGGGATGAGGTACTAGCCGAGGCCTGGGGCCCAGTACCTTCGACTGGGTCCCGTATGGATACCTAGGGGCCAACCGAGTGAGGGGACCCGAGTCTCGGGCGAGGAGAACCAGGGAGGTGACCTGACCTGATGATTCAGCGTAGCATTGGCTGGTGACAGTGTAGGCCTCTGGGGACCGTCCGGGATGGATCATCTCCCTAACAGGGGTCGCCATTAGAAGGTAGTCCATGTTCTATGGTCTTTGCAGAGACCCAGCTACATCACGTCGGTGGCAGAGGCCTATCCAAAGGTCTGTGGCAGAGGCCTCATCGTTCAACCGGTCTGTGGCAGGGTTCTACCTCACGGTCGGTGGCAGCGACCGTGCGCCAAAAGTTGTTGTGAACTCCTAACATCTTCTCTGATCCGAAAGGATTGTGCCTGAACCCTCTCCCCACCAAGTTCGTGTTTGTATCAACCTGTCTGCTTGGAAAGAGGCATATTTATCTCTGCGGAAATAAATATAGATGTTGTACTGTCACCTGGTGTGGGCTTACTTTTCTGGGAGCAAAGTGTTCTACATTCACCTATCTACCTGTCACATTTGAAGTGGAATCTCTGGACAGGGACACAGACCCAAAGATAAAGATCTTAGCTCAAACCTCTACACACATAAGAGGTGCGAGCTGGTGGCAGCACCTCACCCCTCTCGGGTGAGGCCGCTACATAACATTAATATAACTGCTGTACAGAAAGCACCATATGGCACCTGCTTTTACCTATATAGCATTTTCCTTACTATGATGCCATGCTGGATCCCAAGAATAAACCAAACAGATGTGATCAATTCCTCATCCTCCCACAAGTCATTATTTAAAGTAGACCTAAAGGCAAGCAAAAGTTTTCTTTTGCATTTTGAATACAGTAAGGGAGGTTTAAAACCCCTGTCAGTTTTTGGAATCTGTGTCATTGGGGAGATTTCCCTTAACTCCCTGTCCCACAACCAGGGCCGCTGATAGGGGAGACCACCAGCCCTGTTGTACGGGGCCCGAGCACACAGGGGGCCCACACAAGGAGGGGGTTTAGTGACAGACGACAATTGTGTCTCTTTTCCTCCAGCAGATGAAAGCTGCTCTCCTCCCCTCTCCCTGCTGCCAGCTTTTATCCGCTAAGAAAGAGACAGTCTTCCTTCACTAATCCCCCTCCCTGTGTGGGTCCCCTCCTCTCAGCACTGGTTCTAAGGTTATTTCTGCTCCTGAGTTTATCTTTCTAACTACTTTGTTTTGTTCCCTCTGTCTCTCTGATCCTGCCTGTATATTTTCTTCATCTCATCTTCATTTTTATTTATTAACTCAGTTTTATCTTTTAGATTTAGAAGAAATTCTGTGAGTTATGTTGCATTTGTGTCTGATAATAGTTGTGTTGTATTTTTAGTGAAATATAGCTTTATCATTTTCTTGGGGGGGGGCCATGTCAGGTAGTCTGTATGGGGCCCCGCAATTTCTATCAGCAGCCCTGCCCACAATCAAAACAGTATGTGAGAGGAAATCCCTGCAAAGTGTTAGAATCCCTGGTTGTCACCAGGGTCACCGAAACCACTGTCCCCATTGGAAGATTTTCCCTTTATCCCTGTTCTGGCAACAAGCCACAATTTGGGATATCATTTCACTTTCAGTGATAACTATTAACAGAACAAATAGAGAGGGTGAATCTACCTAGTGGGGGCACAGACAGCAATAAAAACCTGACAGGTGTTCTAATCCCTCTCCCCTCTATCCAAAATGAAAAACAAAAGGTTTGCCTTTAGTTATATTTGAATGTGTGAGTGACCTATCACCAGTCCTAAACACTAATGCAGGGGTGGGACGCTGCACCCTTATGGAGAAGGAACAGTGCTGGATGGGGTGGACAACAGTCCATGAAATTTCAGTGCAGCAAGAGCATTTCTGCTAGAATCACCCTGTACTTGCCATATACTCAAAGGGACAAATTTTGGAGAACTGTTTTGCACATATGTACTACAAATTTTTCATTAATCAGTGCACTAAAGGGTGATATTTAAATTTGTTTCTAGGTTGTGTAGGCACCTCCAGGGGTCAGCGGACTTTGATCACATGCTATTTGAGAAGTGGTTTTTCGACAATGGGAAGAGGATAGAGTTTACTGGACAAGTATGTTGAAATTGTAATAATTGGTGCTATTATATTTTGTATTTTAAGGCACGCTACTTACAGTATGTCAACTGCACAGCCATTTACTAGATTAATAAAAGCAGTTTGTAATAGGGCAGGGGGTCGCAAGGTGGTAGTCACATCCTTCATGCTTTCCTACTAGTTGGGTGCCAAGCTAGGGACACATGAGAGGCCTGCCCTGGGGTGGGTCCTTCTGGGCTGCGCTAGGCACTTTGGTTAGGATCATTCCCTTACACATGGGGTACCTTTTCTTGAAAAGATGACTAAACTCTAGTAAACTCTCCTGATGTAATTATACACTGCCACGGTCATTGATGTATTTAGGTGAGACACGCAGAGCCAATGCCCTCTCCACCTGTACAGTGTGTCACGGCTACCTTACTCCCAGTAACGGTATGGAGCTCCGCCATGCACCTAGCGCCAACTGCATGCATGCACTTCACTTAACTCTTCTTCTATGACTGTGTACAGGTTAGGGAACTCTGCTGTGCTGATCTGCTCCTGTTGCTATGGGAGATGGACCTGCTCATGGAGAGAGTGTTGACAACAACTCCTCCTGCAAGATGCTAACCCACCTGGCACATGTACACGCTTACAACAGGCTGCTAGAGAAACCTCCATTATCATTGGTAAAAATTTGTTTGTACTTCACACTGTGTTAACTCTTACAAAGCTATCTTCATACCCCAATGTGCTTTACCTGACCCGCACTGTAGACTATGTGTGCCGGTTAATTGCATTACGCCCCTTGAGTAACTACAGACTAGGCAAAGACAAAGTTTCAAAAGCTTTACTTAAATAGCTTGGTGTGACAGTCAAAGAAAAGCAACAATCTCTTCCTAATCCCCAACACAGTGTCACTTACTTGGTCGGAGGCTTGAGTGCTGAGAGGTATACCCTAGCGGCTGAGTGTAGGGCACCCCTGAAGGTGGTGACCCGGAATGCTATGCCCAGAGAAGCAGGGGTTGTGAGCTGTGACAGGCTGAAGTGCAGTGGAGATTCACTGGATGGCAGGTGGACGAGCAGGATGCACTGCAGGGAAGGAGTCTCTCAGATGTACCAGATGATACTTGGCAGTAGGGAGAGCCAGAAGCAGATTCAGGAGCCAGGCCAGTAGTCATACACAAGATATCAGCCAGGAGCAAAAGGCAGGATGCAGAGTCAGGAGCAAGCGGGGGTCATACACTGGAAATCAGGCAGCAACAGAGTCAGGCGAGCGAGTCAAGGTCGTACAGGGGTAAGCGGGCAGGAGCGGAGTAAATAGAGCAAGCCGAGGGTCAAAGCCAGGAATGGAAACACAACAGGTCAAAGGCAAGCTGGGTAACAGAAAAACCAATAGTAGCAGAAACAGGAACACAGGAACTCACTGGGAGCTGCCGATCATCCAGCAACTTGTGGACCAGATTGCTGACTTTAAGTAGGCCACTGGGCGCCAGGATCTGTCATGCATTGTGTGCGCGATTGTGCATCAATATTCGCGGCCACACGCACATGCGCATTTGCACTGGCAAATGCCTGAGTGCCCGCAATCTGCAATCCTGTTGATTATTATCGGACCCAGGAAAGCATGAAAATAAAGAACTGGGAATCACAATTAACACTTATAAGCATAAAACTCCACATGGCTACGCGTTTATCAATTTACAGGAAATGTATGTCTCATGACAATTATAATATATGGAAACACTATAATTTAAATGAAACAAATGGTAACTACTGAAGGAAAATTAATGGTATGGGGTCAATTTGATATTAGCTGTATTTTTAAAGTTTATACATTTTAAATTGTTTTGTACCATCATTTACCTTGAAAAAGCTGCATCCTACCCAAACAGTTGGTTTACAGTACTATGGGTATTCACAGCAACTAATCACTAATCAACTTATATATGATATTTTATTGGTTGATACATTATTGGTTTTCTTTGCATATTATTATGATGCTTGTGTAGCGGTCCTCCCCCAGCTTCTCCCCTCTCTTCACGGCTGGCTCCACTCGTCTAGGGGTATCTGAGAGAAGGGGGGAAGATGCACACCACCAGCTCGGCTCTCTGATTTAGGATGCAGAGATATGAGCTAATCATTTACCCTCGGGTCTGCGTTTTAGGCCGGAGCCTCAGCTTCTCCTATGGAGGATGATTGTCACTGTCTCTGACAGGGACACTTAGCTTCCAGTAACACGAGTTCCACACCAAGAAAAGTCCAACACTGTTTTATTGACTTGAAACTGGTTGACTTTTAAAAGAACAGACAAGGTGTAGGGAAGAGTAGGTCCAGGCACAACTGATGAATTAAAGTTTCTCCTGTTCCGTTTAGTGCAAACAGGCTTGGCGCACAGTCGCTGCCACCGACCGTGAGATTGGTCACTGCCACTGACCTGGGTGAACGTTGAGGCCCCTGCCACAGGCCTTGGATGAGGCCTGCCACTGACATGAGGAAGATGGGTCCCTGCCACAGATCATAAGAACATGAAGTGCCTTCTTTAGAACAAACGGCCCCTGTCAGAGGAAGACATCCACCAGAGGCCTCCACCGGCTGCGCTGGTTCTACGGGGAGGTCACGTCTCCGGTCCCTTACGCCCAGGATTCAGGCACCCAATAATGGGGGCACCTTAGGAATGCTTCGCCCTTGCGGGACCCAGTCGAAGGTACTGGGCCCAGGCCTCCTGGTATAGTACCTCACCCCAGGCTGAAGGTGTCTGGGATGGAACTCGACTCCACGCGCCCAGGCCAAGGGCGCCTGGGCACCGACGAACCACAGCAGCCCCCAGGCTGAAGGTGCCTGGGCAATGGACCTTGTGCGCAAGATGTCCGCCCCCTCTTATATCCTCCCCCAGCAGGCACAGCGGGTTCCCCGCCCCGCCGTACTACTGCCGCGAGAGGACAAAAAGGGCATGGCTCTGGAATGGTAGTTCAACCCTGGTCTCAGGTGACAGCTCCACCCAGGGACCGCAGGGAACATGACACCATTCATACCTCCCACACTCCAAAATGTCCATAAATCCCTAAAATCAATGTATCTGGGCCATCTATTGCCCAGATACACCCCACAAAATTTAACACCCGCTACACTTAAAAAAAACGATTAGCTGTGAAACATTATGGAAGTAGGTAACTGAAACCTAGACACCCACGGTGATACAAAAGAGTATTGTCAACACCTTGAAAATAACCTGGGTAAGCAAATGAAGTCAGAATAATTACTGGTAATAAAGCAGTTTGCCTTGCAGTCCAGTGAAACACTCCGGACTACAAACAACAATTGTTTTTAGTATTTCCTCTCTATGTATGCCACATTTAAACATTTTTAATGAAATTTTTCACATTTTTCATGACAGGAAGCAATCCAGAAGGAATTAAGGGAAATCCTTCAGAATGAAAGAATATGGAATGCCTATCCAAGTGTTGATGTTCAGTGTTATTTTAATACCATCCAAAAGGTATCTTGATATATTTAGGATATACATTTTTTAAGATCTTTTATACATACATACAGTATCTCACAAAAGTGAGTACACCCCTCGCATTTTTGTAAATATTTTATTATATCTTTTCATGTGACAACCCTGAAGAAATGACACTTTGCTACAATGTAAAGTAGTGAGTTTACAGCTTGTATAACAGTGTAAATTTGCTGTCCCCTGAAAATAACTCAACACACAGCCATTAATGTCTAAATGGAGTACATCAGAGCTTCACAGGTTGCCACTGGAGTCCTCTTCCACTCCTCCATGACAAAATCACGGAGATGGTGGATGTTAGAGACCTTGCGCTCCTCCACCTACTGTTTGAAGATGCCCCACAGATGCCCAATAGGATTTAGGTCTGGACACATGCTTGGCCAGTCCATAACCTTTACCCTCAGCTTCTTTAGCAAGACAGCTGTCTTCTTGGAGGTGTGTTTGGGGTCATATTATATATGCCAACGTGCCTCCCTCCTAGAATGACATGTCTTCATTCTCCCTCAATGCTGCATCGCCTGCGGTCTTCTCTCTGTCTTTTTCTGAGTATGGAGTCTTCAGCAATTGGTCAGCCACTGATTATGATTCCGTAACTCCCAGGCATGTGCTGGTAGTTACCTCATTCCATCAACCAGTACTCAAGTTTAGGGCTTCATGCCCACTGACGTTTTTACAGCTGCGTTTTTTACAGCTTAAAAACGCCTGTCCATGTTATTGTAAATTATTTTATTTTTTTTAAAACGTCAGAGCTAAAAAATGCGACCGCGCGTTAGTGCGCGTTTTTGAGCGTTTTTTTATGCTCGCGTTTTTTTCTGCCTAACTCCGACGCTGAGGAACGCACTGGTCCTGGGTTTTTTTTACAGCTTAAAAACGTCTATGCTATTTGCAGCTCAAAAACGTCTAGGTGGGCATGAAGCTATAGACTAACATGGACAGGTGTTTTTAAGCTGTAAAAAACGCTCAAAAATGCGGCTGTAAAAACGTCCGTGGGCATGAGGCCTAAAGCTTTACAATATAAATGCCTCTATTTACTTGGCTTGTTTATATATTTCACACTTGAAGAGGAACTTCACTCTCCCATTTTTTCCCCCTCCCAGTTACCTGATATCCAGGGTTGTCTTTAATTCACATACTCACCTGCTCAGCATATTGAGCATTGCTACGATCTGCTACACTGCTGCGATGTGCCTTGTCCTGTGCCACTATCTTTGTTCCTGACATCATCGGGTGCTGGGTGCCTCTTCCTAGTTCAGGCAGCCTGGCCCCCTGAAGACGTGCATCCCCATGAGTAAGCTCCAGTTGGCGTAGTAAAACATGTTGCGGGTATGGTTTGGCGAGGTCCAGGCTAAGACTGTCACTTGTCTACACACAGCAGGTCTTGTTCTGATGTGCGGCTCCTGGGATCTTCTGCTCTTATCTGTCGTTGTCTGGACCGTGGGCAGGCTTCTTTCCAGCCAGCACTCACAGCAGCAGGGGCAGCACTACACTTCCTAGCAGCCTGAGCGGCTCACATACATACCATGGGTTCCCCCTGAAGACTTGCACCAGGGCCATTATCCTTCACCTGCTGTGAATGGAATTTAAAGCATGTGTGACGTACATATCCCAGTAGGCTTCAGCACACAGGAGATGCCATTCTAGCCTAGGTGAGAGTGGCATCAGACGGGTTCTAGTGGTCTGAAAAAGTAAAATTACAAAAGTGGAAAAGTGGTTGGAAAAGCAATTATACCCATTGCATCCAAGGGGTTATTAATGTTCCCCTTTAACTTATATATATATTTTTAAATCTAGGTGATGACTAGCATCTGCGAAGCGGTAAAAGATATAAGTGCTACATTGGTGTCTAGACTGAATTCTATATTCTGGGAGGAATTCCTCAAGTTTCTGACCAGGTAATTGTTAGTGCTTACCTCCATATCTCTTAGGGACTGTGACAAAAGCTTTTTCGTCAAAACTTTTTATTAACATATTTTTACTTGAATGGAAATTTATGCTGATTGAGATATTTCTGTTGTGAAAAAAAGTAAGACCTTCACATGTAGAATTGTGTACATCTTGGATTTTTACATTGCACTACTTTTTGAAAAAATGTATCCAAATTCTAAAAAGAATAAAAAATAAAGCAAGTATATACAGTATGTGTACCGTAGATATGTATACAGGGCTCAAAATTTCAAGTTCTGAGCCAGGCCTTAATGCCTCGTACACACGACCGGTTTTGCCGTCGGAAAAACTGCAATGAGAGCTTTTGGCCGGGAATTCCGATGGTGTGTATGCTCCATCGCAGTTTTTTATACGGGAAAACTGGCGGGAAAAAAAAGAGAGCAGGATCTTTTTTCCCGGCAGGAAAAAATCCTAGCGGGAAAACCGTTCGTCTGTATGTTTTTCCGACGGGAAAAAAAACGTGCATGCTCGGAAACAATTCGACGCATGCTCGGAAGCATAGAACTTAATTTTGTCGGCTCGTCGTAGTCTTTTACGTCACCGCGTTCTTGGCAGTCAAAAGTTCACCGGACTTTTGTGTGACCGTGTGTATGCAAGGTAGTCTTGGCCGGAATTCCTTCTGGAAAACCATCGGTTTTTTATCCGACGGGAAAACCGGTCGTGTGTACGTGGCATAAGAGTTATATTCGCCACCAGTTGCTCAACCCAACCCCTACCCTGTCCCACCCCTAATTCCACCCCTAAACACGCCCTCATAAATTATCTCATGAGATTACACTGTTAAATGTTTTATGCAGAATTAAGTTACAAAAATAAATATTACCAACAACAACTTTAACAATATTAACATAAAGCAATGTAGGCATAAAAGAAAAATAAGTGCTGTACATCAATAGGGAAACAAAATATTAAGAGTACGAACAGGTTCACACTGGGGCGGCACGACTTGGGATGGCGACTCGGCAAGGCGACTTGGACGTGACCTGAGCGCGCACCACAGCGCGACTTGGGGCGACGTAGAAGGTGACTTGAAGTTGCCTCCAGGACAGGCGACTTTCCAGTGGCCAATCAAAGTACAATCAGCTCTGTGGGAGGGAGGGGGGAGGGAGGGGTTTGAAATGTATGTTCTCTTCCTGTATTGTTGCTTCTGTTAAGACAGTGATCCGACTTCTGAGGCGACTTCTATTGAAATCAATGGGTGCAAGTCGCCTAGAAGTCGGATTGAAGTAGTACAGGAACCTTTTCTGAAGTCGGAGCGACTTCAGTAGTGTGCTTTAAGACGGCTCTATTCACTTTCATTGATTCTCTCAACAGCGCGACTTGGGGCGACTTCAAGTCGGATCCAAAGTCGCCCCTGTGTGAATAGGCTCTAACTGCTCAAACCTTTTATAACCTTGAGCCTTGTACACATGAACGAGTTTCTCGGCAAGAAACGACAAGAAAACTGCCGAGATAGCTTTCTTGCCGAGAAAATCGTTCGTGTGTATGGTTTCTCGTCAAGAAAACCGACAAGAATCTTAAATAGAAATATAGAGAACCTGGTCTCTATTTTCTCGTTGAGATTCTTGTCAGCCTGTTTCTCGACGAGAAAAGTGTGTGTGTGTACACTTACCTGTCCTCCAGGAAGCCCGCGCATGCTCGAAATGACTTTGACGCAAGCGCGGTAGCTTCCTAGGCATAGTTAGGGTGTAGCAAGATGGCGGCGACGGCATCGAATGTGACGAGCACACGCTCGTCGTAGTCGATGACGTCACCGCGTTCGCTCCATTCAAAGAACCGCGGGTTCTTTGAATGGAGCATCTGTACACTCGGCCGGAACAAGTTTCTTGTCCAAGAATCTCGTCAAGAAAAACAACGTGTTTTTTCCTGACGAGATTCTCGGCCGTGTGTACGAGGCTTTAGAGCATTTTTTTCATCTTTACAATCACATGTAAGAGACTTTGAAAGTGTGGCATCCTTTCATACCATACCAATTTGCTATGGTGTGTGTTGTACAGAAGGAGCAAGCCCTGTGTAATGCCCCCTTTCTGATTAAAAATACAACTTATCAATGGCTGTGTTTGGATAGTTACCTGGAAGTGGTGGTCCATTGAAAGCAATCATCAAAAGGATAAATAAGGATAAAATATGATTTGCTAATATAGGCACTGTACACCATTACTGCCTTGTTAAGTAAATACTTTAATGCTATATTAACCACTTGCCGACCAGCTCACGCAGATATACTGCGGCAGGTCGTCTCTCCTGTGTGAACTGACGTACAAGTACAGCGGTCCGTGCAAGTAAGGATAGCGGGTGCGTGCGCCCGCTACGCTCTACGGGAGTATCCCCGCGGGTCCCACAAACTCAATGTCTGCCAGCGACCCGCGATCACTGTGTACAGGCAGAACGGGGAACTGCCTATGTAAACAAGACGATTCCCTGTTCTGCCTAGTGACATGTCAGAGATCTTCTGTTCCCAGTGATCGGGAACAGCGATATTTGTCATGTCCCTGGCAGCCCCCCCCCCCACAACCCCCTACAGTTAGAACACACCAAGGGAACACACTTAACCCCTTGATTGCCCCTTACCCCTTCCCTGCCAGTGTCATTTACACATTAAACAGTGCATTTTTATAGCACTGATCAATGTAATAATGTCACTGGTCCCAAAAAAGTGTCACTTGGGATCAGATTTGACCGCTGCAATGTCGCAGTCCTGCTAAAAATCACAGATCGCCGCCATTACCAGTAAAAACTAATTTTCAAAGTCCCTAAATCTATCCCGTTGTTTGTAGATGCGATAACTTTTGCGCAAACCAATCAATATAGGCCTATTGCGTTTTTTTGTTACCAAAAATATGTAGAAGAATACATATTGGCCCAATTTTTTTTTTATATTTTTTGGGGATATGTATTATAGCAGAAAGTAAAAAAATGTTTTATTTTTTCTTAAATTGTTGGTCTTTTTTTGTTTATAGTGCAAAAAATAAAAACCATAGAGGTGATCAAATACCACCAAAAGAAAACTATTTGTGGGTAAAAAAGGAGGTCAATTTTTTTTGGGTACAGCATCGCACGACCGCGCAATTGTCACTTAACCACTTGCTGACCGCCGCATGCCGATTTATGTTGGTAGAATGGCACAGGCAGGCAAATGGGCGTACCTGTACATCACTTTTTAATTTGCCGCCTAGCGCACGCGCGCTGCGGGTGCGTGCACGCGGGTCCCACAAACTCGATGTTCGCCGGCGGCCCGCGATTGTGACACGGAGAGGCAGAATGAGGAGATGTAAACAAGGCATTTCCCTGTTCTGCCTAGCAACACGACAGGGATCTACTGCTCCCTGTCATCGGAAGCAGTGATCTCTGTCATGTTGTAGTGAGACCATCCCCTCTACAGTTAGAACACATCCCTAGGACACACTTAACCCCTTGATCGCCCCCTAGTGTTTAACCTCTTCCCTACCAGTGTCATTTATACAGTAATCAGTGGCTATTTGTGGCTTTGATCGCTGTATAAATGACAATGGTCCCAAAATAGTGTCAAAAGTGTCCGACGTGTCTGCCATAATGTCGCAGTCCCGATAAAAATCGCAGATCGCCGCTATTACTAGTAAAAAAATTATAATAATAAAAATGCCATGAATCTATCCCCTATTTTGTAGATGCTATAACTTTTTCGCAAACCAATCAATATACACTTATTGTGATTTTTTTTTACCAAAAATATGTAGAATAATACATATCGGCCTAAACTGTGGAAGAAATAAAAAATTTTATATATTTTTTGGGGGGTTTTTTATAGCAAAAAGTAAAAAATATTGCATTTTTTTCAAAATGTCGCTCTTTTTTTTGTTTATAGCGCAAAAAATAAAAACTGCAGAGGTGATCAAATACCACCAAAAGAAAGCTCTATTTGTGGGGAAAAAAGGACGTCAATTTTGTTTGGGTACAACGTCGCACGACCGTGCAATTGTCAGCTAAATCGACGCAGGAAAGAATCGCAAAAAATGCTCTGGTCAGGAAGGGGGTAAATCTTTCCGGGACTGAAGTGGTTAAAACGACGCAGTGCCGTATCACAAAAAATGGACTGGTCATTAAGGGGGCAAATCCTCCTGGGGCTGAAGTGGTTAAATACAGCATTAATAAAATTAAAACCATTGAATGACTCTTTCACTGACTTAGGATGCAGAAAGACTAAAGCCTCGTAAACACACGATCGGATTTCAATCGGACAAATCCGTAGAATTTTGTGCAAAGGGCATTGGCCGTGAACTTGTTCTGCATACAGATGGCAGAACTTTTTCAGCCAACATGCACGAAACGACGTGGTTTTTCAGCTCTTTAGCGCCACCCTTTGAGCAACTTCTGCTAATGTTGTGCTATGGTTAGCATTGGTTCGGAGCATGTGTGTTTGTACTTTGGATTTTATTCCGACGGACTTGTGTACACACGGTCGGATAATCCGACTAGACACATTTGTTGTCGGACAGTTTTAAAGAATGCTATAAAACATTTGTTATTGTAAAATCTGACAACAATTGTCCGATGGAGCATACAAACGGTCGGATACTCTGACAAAACCCTGCCATCACACATTTGTTGTCAGAAAATCCGATCGTGTGTACGGGCCTTTACAGTGGAGCACAGCACTAGACAGGTGAGCGGGAGCTGCCAATGTTAACTTTTCCTATTAACAAGTTGGTGATTGGCTGCTAGGTGGTCCAAGCAACCAATCACCAGCTTGTTAATAGGAAAAGTAAACTTTGGCAGCTCCCGATTGGAAAATTGTAAGTCTGCTTTTTTTTTGTTTAATGAAATACTTAAAGCTGATATAAAAGGCACAACTTATTGCAACTCTATATTCATTAATAAATCATGAAATACCTTGCTTAAAAGCAAGCACTGTAAATAACTGAATATGACCTGATATCAGTCTTTTGATGATCCTGCACAGCAGAGCTTAGAGAGGGGGTAGGAGAAACAGCACAAGGAGCCAGTCAGGATTGCTTCAGTGTAAATCTAATGATTAGTTGAACATAAATGCACATCTTTGGCCTGTAAAACAGCTCAGATATATGTATTTAATTTATGTATTTATCTGTTTGCCTTGAGTTCCAATTTAAGATATGACAATACTACAGTTGAGACAGAGTGGAATAATGAACTGAAAGTCAGAACAGACACCTGGTCAGTGTGACAGTATGTAGGTGTTGGTTTTTATTAGAACTTCAGTTGCTTTCACTGTAAAGTGGAAGGTTTCACCTCAAGTCCCATTTTGTTCTCCTTTTACGATTCATTTTTGACTCAGAATTTCCACAGCTCTTTGATTTATCAAAATTCACAGAAACATTATAATATTTTTCCCAAAAAAACTCTACCTTTAATCATTTAAAAGCAGCACTTGAGCTCTGGCCAATGACTTTACCTTGGCTGAGATGATGTCATCAGTCTGCATGTAAGCAGATGCAGTCTACTTCCTGCACTGCAGGTGGTGCTTGTCTGCAGTGGCACTGCAGCTACAGGGGAAGTCAAGAGGAACATGGCTCCTCTATGGTTTCCTGGGTCACTGGGGAAGCCATCCCATTGGACGCTGCTGCCCCATGTGACCCCTGCAGCCATCTTGGGTCAGTCAGAGCCTTTTTAAGACCCTTGCCCCCAGGTTTGGCATGCATTTGTGAGTTGGTAGAGTAGGAACAGGTACCCTGTCTGGTATGGACAGAACTAGTGTCAGGGGGAAAGGTTTCTGATGAGGAGAAGCATAAGGTTTACTGCTTCTCTGGACATCTGCCTGCTTGAGCGCAATATGGCTAGGCTGCATTCTGGCCCTCTTTACAGACAAGGTCAGTTCTGCTTAAATCTGCTCTCTACACACTGTTGGACCTCTGAGTGTTCCCGGCTGGGCGGCCTGCCGCAAGTTATTTGTGAACTGTCTTTCCATTGTTTCAATACAAGTTCTTTCACTGCACTGGGACTGTGTGTCTTAAAGCCGCCGCATCACACTGCACCCCACCTACATGCAGGCAGGAGGAAGCATTTCCTCAGTCTCCTCTCCCCCAGAGATCAGACTGCGTCACTGCTGCTTTGTAATAGGTCAGAAGGCGAGAGACTGGAGTAGGGGCTGATCTGTGTCAGACATACACTGATCAGCCTTACCATTGTAGCACTGTCCCCGTAGGGCTTGGTGAGTGCTGAATTCTTAAGCTTCTCTCTGATTACCTGCTGCCAGTTGCTAAGGGTTTTCACTTTGGTTGCTAGGAGTTTTCACTTATCCCCCCCCCCACTTACTCCCCCTTGCTCATTACTCAGTGACCAGTCCAGGGTATTTGTGTTTTTATATTTTATTTTGGAACTTGGATGGGAGAAGGGATTAGTGGGATACTGAACCATTTCACCAGAAGATTTGTGAAAGCAGACACACTGCTTTAACCATACTGCCACATGTATGGAGGAATAAGATCTTCTTTTCTTCAGGATACTCTCTAGCATCCCCTTTACTGACATCCGTCCACTGACTCTTCAAGCTAAAGGGGTGGCCCTCACTTCACAGGCCCCAAAGACACAGATCTGTACTCACAGTAGGCAGAATCAGATCCTTCCAGTCAGCTCTGCAGGACCCCTGGGTTCAGCTTCTCTCTCTCTAGGCCCTTGGATCGACCACCCAAGGCCGCACGACCGCCTCCAGGGAGGAGAGGGCAGCCGTCCCCTCCCTCCTGGACTCTGCTCCCCGACTCAACCAACTCTGAGCACATGTGCCCTTGGCATTTATACAGTATCCCAGCATTCAATGCAGCACTTTTCCAATAGCCAGGGCTGTAACAAATGCCTATGCACTCACTTGCCAAGTCCCCTCCCACTGTCCAATATGCCTCCCTTTCGGACCAGTGGGGGACAGTCAAGCCTCGTACACACGGCCGAGATTCTCGTCGGAAAAAACATGTCGTTTTTTTCTACGAGATTCTTAGACAAGAAACTTGTCCCGGCCAAGTGTACACACGCTCGATTCAAAGAACCCGCGGTTCTTTGAATGGAGCGTACGCGGTGACGTCATCGACTACGACGAGCATGCGCTCGTCACATTCGATGCCGTCGCCGCCATCTTGGTATACCCTACCTATGCCTAGGAAGCTACCGCGCATGCGTCGAATTCATTTCGAACATGCGCGGGCTTCCCGGAGGACAGGTAAGTGTACACACACTCACTTTTCTCGTCGAGAAACATGCCGACGAGAATCTCAACGAGAAAATAGAGAGCAGGTTCTCTATTTTCTCGTCGAGATTACTTGTCGGTTTTCTTGACGAGAAACCATACACACGAACGAATTTCTCGGCAAGACATCTCTGCCAGCAAGTTTCTTGCTGGTTCTTGCCGAGAAACTCGGTCGTGTGTACGAGGCCTCAGACAAGCAGAGCTGCACCTGAGTACAATGAGCAGACTCAACCAATAGATTATGCTCCCTGGTAGGCAGAGAGAACTCTAAGGCCCCTTTCACACTGGGGCGGGAGGTGTGCTGGCGGTATAGCGGCGCTTTTTTTAGCGGCGCTATACCGTCGGAATTGCGACGAAATTGCGGCAGTATTCGGTCGCTAGCGGTGCGGTTTTAACCCCCGCTAGCGGCCGAAAAGGGTTAATACCGCCGGGTTAATACCGCCGGGCGGTATAGCTGCGGTTTTCCATTGCTTTCAATGGGAAGGAGCGGTAAACACACCGCTCCACTCACCGCTCCAAAGATGCTGCTAGCAGGACTTTTGGAACGGTCCTGCTAGCGCACCACTCCAGTGTGAAAGCCCTTGGGCTTTCACACTGGAGAAACAGCAGCCGCTGTTTAGGGTCGGTTTGCAGGCGCTATTTTTAGCGCAATAGCGACTGCAAACCGCCCCAGTGTGAAAGAGGTCTAAGTTTTACCTGACCATCTTCCTGGTAAGCAGAAAGACCAAAAACGATACTCTCTTCTAGCACCTACCTAAGAGGGTGCTACACCATTATGATCACTGATAGGTAAAGTGAATAACGTTGAATACATTAAAATTTTTATCTGAAGTTGATGTATTGAAGGCAGAAAAAAATGGGCAAGTGTAAGGATTTTAGGCGACTTTGACAAATTGTAATGACTAGACAATTGGGCCAGAACAACTACAAAACTGCAGCTCTTGAGGGATGTTCCCAGTTTGCAGTGGTCAGGACCAACCAAAAGTGGTCCAAGGAAAAAAATAACGGAAAACTGGTGACAGGGTCATGGAAGGCCAAGGCTCATTGATGTACGTATGGAGCGAAGGTTGGCCGTGTGGACCAATCCAATAGAAGAGCTACTGTAGCTCAAATTGCTGAAAGAGTTAATGCTGGTTCTGATAGAAAGGTGTCAGAACCACTAGTGGTGGCTGGTGATTTATTTCTGGGGAGGGGCGTCAAACAGTGCACCCACAGCCACCCCTCCACGCCCCCCGATCTGGTCACCTGCAACCACCCACCAACCCGTTTTGGGTCAGTCGGTTCCCGACACTTACCCCATCTATGGCGCGGGCGATGGGCGGCGGCTTCCTCTTGCTTCTCCTTCTCAGCATCACAGCATCTCCTCCCTCTTCCTCCTAGGCCAAGTGGAATGCTTCTCCTTTCGGACAACCGGGAAACGGTTCTCACGAGCCTCTGGCTCTATTCACATGCTTAAAAAAAAAGTAAACAGCCCCAATTGGAATCCATTCGTCCGGCGCCCCGCATGTAGATTAGGGGATCGGACACATGGATAGGGGGGGGGGCGGCACAGCGTATTTACGGGCCACCACTGGAACACACAGTGCATTGCAGTTTGTTGTGTATGCGGCTGCGTTGCCGTGGCACAGATCAGTCAGGGTGCCCATGCTAACCTGGGTCCACAGCCAAAAGCACCTACAAGTGGGCATTTGAGCATTAGAACTGGACCATGGAGCAATGGAATAAGGTGGCCTGGTCTGATGAATTCAAGAATGTTTGTGGAATACAGCAATGAATATAAGGGGTGTAGATTTGGCCTCCAAATTCTCCAGATGTCATACAATCGAGCATCTGTGGGATATGCTGGAAAGACAAGTCTGATCCATAGCAGCTCCACTTTGCAATTTACAGGGCTTAAAGAATCCGCTACTGATGCCAGATACCACAGCATGTCCGTCCTCAGTGGTCTGGAGTCCAAGCTATGACAGGTTATGGTGGGTGGTCATAATGTTGTGGCTGATCATTGTATGTTTTCACAGCCAAAACCTACACAGGCACCAGGGTTTATATTAGACATTTTCATTAAATTACATATTTTCAAGAACCTAAGTTTGTTTCATGTTATATTTTGTATTCTAGATATGAAGACTTTTTGAAACACAAAGTTGACAAAGCCGAAGGAATGACTTCGGGAAATGGAGTTGAGATGGGGATAAGAATTTTAAAAAACAGTTACATTTTAAGGTAATTCATGATTTTATTATTTTTAAAACTACATCTGTAAGCAAATAAAATCAGGAGGTGGAGACTGCTAAACTTTCTGATCTATAATGACCAGCCAGCATATGGCCAGTCTGGGAAACCAGAAGGCAAGATGGAGGCACATAGTTGGCTGTGATCCCAGAGGCGTCACTAGGGGGGTGCGGGGGGTGCGGCCCGCACCCGGGTGACACCCATCAGAGGGGTGACACCATCCCAAGTGTAGTCCTGGCCTCCTTTTTATATATATATTTTTTCCCCCCGAACACTTCCGGAGCCGCGGCCGCACCTGGCCGCCTGTTATTTCCTCCTCCTCTCGCACTATCCGTTCTCCACCCGGGCGGCGCGGCTACCGCTGCACATTGCGTCTTCTCCAGCTGCCGCGTAGAGTACCAGAGACTCAGAGCCGCTCTGAGATGGTGCGGTAATGAGGGGGGGTGTCGGATTGTGTCCACCGCCGTCGGAGGTGCTGAGGTGAGCTGTTGTGCACAGAGCAGCTCAGCCGGGGGGGGGGGGGGTAGTGCCGCTGCTGCTGCTGGACACAGCTATACATATATGTGGTAGTAGCTGAGCTGCCCACCCCGAAGGGGGGGGGGGGGCTGTAGGTGTACTGCTGGACACAGTTTTTGTTATATTTATTAGTAGCTTAGATGGTCTGATTACTGCAGGGGGGGGGGGGGGTTTGGACACAGCTGTATTTTTTGTAAATATATATATATAAAAATAAATAAAAGCTGAGCTATATAGTGTGTGTGTATATATATATATATATATAAAAGCTGAGCTGCCCACCCTGAGCTGATCTCAAAACTGGGGGGGGGGGGGGGGGTTGCTGCTACTAGTCACAGATAGATGGATATATATATATATAATATACACAGCCCTCAAAAAATCTACTCACCTACTCGCATTTTGCGAGTGGATTTTGAGGGCTGGCGAGGAAGGGCTGCCTGGGAGAAAACCAAAAATAGCCAGGTTCACTTATACCTAGGGGTACATCCTTCTGGATAAGGGGGCAAACACATTTTAATCCATGGTGTTGAGCATTACCTTCCTGGCATACAAAGTTTTCCTTGATCTGCTCTTCTCCCACACCACCATTTTGGATCGGCTGTCTCTTCCTGATTTTTACAATCACCGCCTGATGGCTTGCTGCTAGAATGAATTCAGACCTGCACAGATGGAGATGCAACTGTCATTTTTGCAGACTCCAAATATTGCAAACTAAAGCCTCTTGGGATATATGATGTAGGATATCCCAAGAGGCTGCGGGCAGTCGATCACAAGCTCACATTCACCCGGGCAAGGATTGAAGAAGTGGGACAGTACAACACTGTAAAAGAAAAAAAAAAACTATTAACATGGTGGAAAATGTGTTAAATGTTTGCAATTGTGAAAGAGGGAGGGCAATAATGAGGATGCTAGGAAGTCAGTTTAGTGCTGAAGGGCCCACTTTAAGTGACACATATGTTCTTCATGATGAAATAAAAGGATTATTCAGGCCTTTTTTATGTCTACCATTCTATTATAAAGCTTTTTTGATGCCTTCCTTTAAACAATAATTAGAGGAATGCTATATAAACATTAGTTCGGGCAAATGCCCAACTTTATTTGCAAGACAGTTGGTATAAACATACACAGCTTACAAAACACAGGCGTGGATGCGGTCACAGACAGGTATTTCCTCATCAATGGAAAGATAAATCTCATTAAAAGATCACATGCAAAATCACATGCTGCCACCTGGAAAATCAGGTCATTCTAAAGCCTCGTACACACGGTCGGACTTCAAACAAACTTTTCCGTGGATTTTTGTCCGAAGAGAGTTGGCCGGGCACACCTGTAGCATACACACGGCAGGACTTTTCTGCAAACTTTCCCCAAACTTTCCCAACATCAAGTGTTTTTTCTGCTCTTTTCTGCCACCCTTTGGTCAACTTCTGCTATTGTTGGTTGATTTTAACATTGGTTCTGGGCATGCGTATTTGTACTTCGGACAAAAGTCAGATGGATTTCTGTACACACAATCGGAATTTACACCATCAGACTTTTGTTGCCAAAAAGTTTGTCCGTTTGCAGAGCGAACTTTTGTCCAATGAAAACCGAAAAAGTTTGTCCGATGGAGCGTACACACGGTTGGATTTTTTGGAAAACTTGCTCATTTTGAAGTTTCTTGGCAAAAAGTCAGACCGTGTGTACAGGCCTTTAAACAATAATTTTAGTTATAAGTGGAGTCTGGCTAATTGGGCCAGCTGTTGCTTTCTTATTTCGTGGACAGAAGGGGGCGCCAGACCTATGTGTAGCAGGTTAATAACTACTGGGTTTTATTAAAAAGCCAAATGGCAACTTACATAAATAGCAGACAGGTACTACACTTAGTCCGGTGCCCTCTTCTGTCCCTGTTACTTGCAGAGAATTGCTTTACTCTATGGGGAGCTGCCGCTAATGTTGCTTTTACACATTCTACATATAGACTTTATGGACTTTTCATAATATTATGGACTTTTTATAATTAAAGACTTTGCATATAGCCAATAGGGCAGATTAGGGGCGGATCCAGAGTCTTTTCTCGGGAGGGGCACTGCCAAAAAATATGTTTTTTTTGTGGGAAATTTATAGGGGAAATGGCTGGTGTCGGCGCCTCAATCGTCCCGACACCATGGTTGTTATGGTGTCAGGATGATTGAAGCGCATTATTTCTATTATTATATTGTAATATAAAATTAAATAGTTCAATGCAGAATCAGTAGGAGCCCCGAGTGTGTCACTTGCCACCGTCGCCTGCAATTAGTGGGAGCCCTGAACGTGTCACTTGCCACACGTTGCGGATTGTCACTTGCCACGTCACCTGCCACATCTTGTGGATTGTCACTTGCCACATCACCTGCCACACCTTGCGGATTGTCACTTGCCACGTCACCTGCCACACCTTGCTGATTGTCACTTGCCTGCCACCAGATGCAGATTGTCATTTACCACGTCACCTGACACAATTTGCGGATTGTCACTTGCCACGTCGCCTGCCACACCTTGCGGATTGTCACTAACTTGTCTTTTTTTGGTTGTCTCTTGCTGTGTCCCAGACTCCCAGAATCAGGCAGCAGAGAGATAATGTAATCTCTCTGCTGCCTGCACAGTGATGGCGGAAGTCACTGCAGGAATGCAGGGCAGGCACGGGCGATCTGATCTCTCTGCTCCCCCGCTCCCGGCTAGCTGATTGGCCAGCTGCCACACTGAGCCTGCTCTCTCACTCTCACCTGTGCTGCCAACACACTGAGCAGCACGGTCTGCCCACGAACCGCGCCGCCCGCCCACAAACCGCGCCGCAAGCGGAGCCGCCTGCTTTCTTACCTGTCTGTGGAGCCGCACGCTATCGCACCTGCCCGCAGAGCGGCCCGACGTGATTTACTGACGTCACTTGTTGCTAGACGCCAAGCGGCCCAGGCGTTAGCAACGAGGGCAGGGAAGAGGCTCCACCCACCTCCTGGTATCGTGTCAGTGCGCCGCGTAACTACATTAGACGAGTCTCTCTCTCTGCGCCGCTGATCGGCTGATGTGAGAAACTAAGAGAGAGACTCAGAGAGGCAGCGGCAGCCGCAGAACAAGTACTGTCTATACTCGAGTATAAGCCGACCCGAATATAAGCCGAGGCACCTAATTTTACCCCCAAAAAATGGGAAAATGTATTGACTCGAGTATAAGCCTAGGGTGTCCATCTGCATGCCTCACTGTGCCTCACTTTGCCTCACTGTGCCCATGCTTCACTGTGCCCATGACTAGACTGATGTTTAACATGGGAGTCAATGGAAGGAGTGCCCAGGTTTGAAAAATCGGTTCTCCCCGGGCCGTAGGTCTCCCAGACACCAAACTTTGCACACTTGTAGAGGAGACATAGGGCTATATGTGTGTCATGTTTGGGGTCCAGGGGACATACGACCGGCCGGTACCGGGTCCGCAAAATTACCGGAGAAATTACTGTTTAACATTGGAGTCTATGGAAGGGGTGCCCGGATTTAAAAAATCAGTGCTCCCCGGCGGTAGGTCCCCCAGACATCAAACTTTGTACACTTTTAGAGGAGAAATGGGGCTACATGTGTGCCACGTTTGGGGTCCAGTGGACCTATGGCCGGCCGGTACTGGGTCCCCAAAGTTCGGGAGATCAGGCGCAAAAAAAAAGAAAACAGAGCAAGCAAGTGAGTGTGACAGATGGTGACAATTGCCCTGTTGCCCCCCCCCCCCCCTGGATCCGCTCCTGGGGCACATCTACTTTTTCAGGGCCATTCATATTTCCCTTTACTTTTTTATTTAATTTCCTAAAGCATTGTTTTCAGCTTTGTCTATGCTCACTATTACTACAAAATAGAATTACCACTCCTCCTGCTGCATTGCTCAAAACATTCAATATAATAAAATAACAATAGTGGATATGTTTCCACTCAGTTTTGTTTCACCAAGTAGAACTATGTTTCTTTTTTTTTTCTTAAATTTTAAAAACACACAAAAGAAATTAGCTTATTATAAACTATTTTATTGGTGTGGATACTTGTGTAAAAAAAAACCCTGCTTAAGTGTATTAATTGTAACTATTTATAGGGGCAGACATATTTGCTTATTTCATAAGCAATCTCTGCTCCTGATTAGTAGTGCTTAACAAAAGCTGTGCTTTGCTGCTCATCTTGTCTTAATGCAAGTCTAACACAGGGTCTTCCTGACGGCAAACTACTGACTTTCAGTCTCTAATGATCTATGCCTAGGCTTTGCATAAAGGAGCTTGCAGGGTAGCCATTTTTTATTTATGTGTAGCACTACCCCCGTAGGAGCTGCTGGTTTAGATTTGGGCCTGCACTCTGCCTATCAACCCCCTGTAATTTGGCTTGATTCCCCCTTGGCACAACTGGACAATAATAACAACAATGTGATTGTGGGCCCCTAAAAGGCTATAGAGGGCCACAATGATACCACACAACAATAAATGTAGTTAAATATTATTACCTTAAAGTGGTTGTAAACCCACATTTAATTTTTTTTTTCCCCCCCACCTGTAAGAGAAAGGCATAATGAGCTAGTATGACTAGCATATTAGCTCATTATGTACCACTTACCTTAGATCGGGCCCCCCAAAGCCGTCCGCGTCCCTCCATCTAGCCGCATCCATCGCTGCGGCGATAGCCGGAAGGTTACTTCCGGGCATCGCCGCTGCAGCCAATCACAGCGCCGCTCCGGCGCTGTGATTGGCCGGAGCGGCGGTGACGTCACTCTGCGCATGCGCGCAAGAGCCGTCACAATCGGCTACGCCCAGCTATTGCTGGGAAGTAGCCGATTTTGTGAATGGGATTAACCCCATGAATGCGCCGTTCTCTACGGCGCGCATGCGCCGTAGACACGGAGCAATGTCATTTTTACTAAATATCTCCTAAACCGTGTAGGTTTAGGAGATATTTCTTGCACCTACAGGTAAGCCTTAATCTAGGCTTACCTGTAGGTGCAAGTTGAAAAAGTGGGTTTACAACCACTTTAATGTGGTTTGCCTGCCACAGAGCTGCAAAAGACAGAGTCCCACACAAGATGTAGTTCAACCAAAGGTAATATGTTTACTTCATAAAGAAATTGGAGTAGAGATTACACATATAATATTTGACTCAAACAGGTCCCTGTGAGAGTCGACTGGCATACACATTCACAACAGTTCCAATTTACACCACTTGGGGTCAGACCTGAGGAAGTGCATGGTGGAGGAATCTCCCACTACAATGATAGCCGCAGTGGGGTACTTCTCCACCAAGTCCCACCCAGCTCACTGAAACGGCGCAATAACAATAAAATAAATGCAAACGGTTAGCCTACAAATACAAGTTCAACAAGCTGTACGGGCTCCCCCTAGTGGGCAGCTCAACTGATGCGTGTCTCACTGTATCAACCTATGCAGTGAACTGAGCTGATGATGGTTCCTAAAAGTTTCCAGTAATCTTCGGCTAGCTTTCGTTGGTGCACTTGAGTATTTGTAATCCAACAAACAAGGTGAAGAAAGAAAGAAAGAACACTTAAAACGTGCAGTCTGAGGGCAAGTGGAATGCTGATCCTCCCACAGCATTAAATCACTCCCGAATGTAACGTGTCTCTACTTAAGGCACTGCAGTTGCCAAAAGGTATAAGTAGCCAACAGGTATAATAAGCTATGGAAGTCACCTTCCTGCAACCCTGTTAGTTATGGTGGTGGGCAGGTGCCCTCTCACCACATGAGGCCTCGCCTTGCCGGTATGCTCCGTCCGGACCCTCTTGGTTCTCAGCCTCTGGACAGGTCGTGGTCCCTGATCCTCCGCACAGCCGTTCACGGGGTGTCGGTGGATAGGTGACTCTGGATGCCGTGGAGTGTAGAGCGGTCCCTATCCCTGGTCCGATCAGCAGGGCTGTAGCAGGAATCCCTCCGACAGGCGATCCGGTCTCCGTCAATTTAGGCCCAGGCTTCTCCGGCCTAAGCACGATCGCTGCAGGCCTCTTGCCTGTTGTCCGATGGCGTCCCAAGAGACCGCACAAGAGCCCCCCCATTGCCTTAAATAACTTCTCTCAGCAGGCTGTGCGTGGCGCCAAAGACTTTGGCGGCATAGTGGCCTTGTGGGTAATATAGTCTCAATTCTATCCATGCCAATAAAGTCTCTGTCTGTGATTCCACATTACCCATAATGCTCTTGTCCATAAATAACTGAACCAAACAACCTTTAGTAGTCTAGCATAAACGGGCACCAGATGGAGCCAAGTTCTTATAGGCACAAACTGTAGTACATAAGCTACGTGCAAAAGTGACACCTTACTACATATGGTATTATCATTATTATTATACAGGATTTATACTGTATAGCGCAGACAGTTTGCGCAGCACTTTACAACATGGGGGCAGACAGTACAGTTACAATACAAATCAATACAGGAGGGATCAGAGGGCCCTGCTCGTTAGAGCTTACAATCTAGAAGGGAGGATCAAGTGGAACAAAAGGTAATAACTGTGGGGAATGAGCTAATGGAGAAAATGAAAATACAGTTGTTAGGTGTGGGAAGGTTTTCAGGGATCGTCATAAAAGCTAATAGGGTAGGAGATAATCGAACAGATTGGGGTAAAGCGTTCCATAGGATTGGAGAGGCTCTGAAAAAGTCCTGGAGGCGAGCATGGGAGGAGGTGACAAGAGAGCTAGAGAACAGGAGGTCTTGAGAGGAACGAAGAGAACGATAGGGTTGGTATTTAGAGACTAGGCTAGTGATGTAGCTGGGGGCTAAGTTGTGGATGGCTTTGTAAGTAGTTGTTAGTATTTTGAATTTAATTTGTTGGGTGACCGGAAGCCAGTGGAGGGATTGACAGAGAGGAGTAGCAGACACAGAGCAATTGGGAAGGCTGTCCACAAGGTTTGGGATGTGTCTATGGGAATGTTTGACCATTCTTCCAGAAGCGGATTTGTGAGGTCAGGCACTGATGTGGATGAGAAGGCCTGGCTCCCAGTCTCCGCTCTTAATCATCCCAAAGGTGTTCGCTCATCCATGTCTTTATGGACCTTGCTTTGTGTTCTGGTCAAAATAGTTTAGTGGAGGGGGGATTATGATGTGGGGTTGTTTTTTAGGGGTTGGGCTTGGCCCCTTAGTTCCAGTGAAGGGAACTCTTAAGGCATCAGCATACCAAGACATTTTAGACAATTTCATGCCCCCAACTTTGTGGGAACTGTTTGGGGATAGCCACTTCCTGTTCCAACTTGACTGCGCACCAGTGCACAAACAGAGTCCATAAAGACATGGCTGAGTGAGTTTGGGATGGAGGAACTTGATTGTCCTGCACAGAGTCCTGACCTCAACCCAATAGAACACCTTTGTGATGAATTAGAGCAGAGACTGCTTCTTGTCCAACATCAATGCCTGACCTCACAAATACGCTTCTGGAAGAATGGTCAAACAATCCCATAGATGCACTCCTAAACCTTGTGGATAGCCTTCTAAGATAAGTTGAAGCTGTTATAGCTTCAAAGGGTGGGCCAACTCAATATTGAACCCTATGGACTAAGACTGGGATGCCATTAAAATTCATGTGTGTGTAAAGGCAGGCGTCTCAATACTTTTGGTAATATAGCATACGTATAATCTTGTGATATTAACCACTTGCCAACCGGCTCACGCCGATATACGTTGGCAGAATGGCACAGCTGGGCAGATCAACGTATATATACGTTGCCCTTTAAGAAGCGGCACTGTGGACGTGCGCGCGCCGCCGGCGCGAGCTCCATGACTCCGACCGCGGGTCCCATGAACTCAATGTTCGCCGGCATACCCGCGATCGTGTCACGGTGAGGAAGATGGGGGAAATGCTGATGTAAACAAGCATTTCCCCAGTCTTCCTAGTGACAGGACAGTGATCACAGCTTCCTGTAATCGGAAGCGGTGATTACTGTAGTGTCACACACAGCCCATCCCACCTACAGTTAGAAGCATCCCCTAGGGCACACTTAACCCCTTCAGCGCCACCTAGTGGTTAACCCCTTCACTGCCAGGGTCATTTTCACAGTAATCAGTATTTTTTTATAGCACTGGTCGCTGTAAAAATGACAATGGTCCCAAAAATGTTTCAAAAGTGTCCAATGTGTCCGCCATAAAGTCGCAGTCACGATAAAAATCGCAGATCGCCGCCATTACTAGTAAAAAAATAATAATAATAAAAATGCCATAATTCTATCCCCTATTTTGTAGACGCTATAACTTTTGTGCAAACCAATCAATAAACGCTTATTGCGATTTTTTTTACCAAAAATATATAGAATACGTATCGGCCTAAACTGAGAAAAAAAAAATTATATATTTTTTGGGGATATTTATTATAGCCAAATGTAAAAAATATTGCATTTTTTTCAAAATTGTCGCTCTATTTTTGTTTAAAGAGCAAAAAATAAAAACCACAGAGGTGATCAAATACCACCAAAAGAAAAATCTATTTGTGGGAAAAAAGGACGTCAATATTGTTTGAGAGCCACGTTGCAATTGTCAGTTAAAGCGACGCAGTGCCGAATCGCAAAAAGTGCTCTGGTCTTTGGCCAGCGAAATGGTCCGGGGCTTAAGTGGTTAAGATTTTCAGGGAAAAGAACAGATACAATCATCTGTATAGTAAAGATATCCAAGTCTCAGAAACAAACTCTAAATATTGTAACAGAATATACATTGTTTGACATATTATGATGTATATTAAGTTCTATTTAATAATGAAAAAAGCTGTTATAGCTGTAAAGGGTGGGTCAACTCAATATTGAACCATACGGACTAAGACTGGGATGTCATTAAAGTTCATGTGCGTTTAAAGGCAAACTTCCTAATAATTTTGGTAATATTGTGTATGTGTTGGGGCAAAAGGGTGACAGCCAATCAATGTGGTCACATGCTCACTGATCTAGCCCCCCTGAGCGTTCAGAACCTCCTAAAGTAGGGTGACCAGACATCCCCGGTTTCCAGGGACAGTCCACGGATTGAGGACACTGTCCCCAGACCAAGTCTGTCCCCGGTTTTGTCCCCGGATTGGATCTGAACAGGGGCTGGGGCAATTTCAAAGACAGTCAGTGCAGAATTAAAAAAAAAATATTCTGAATTACACCCCCCCCCCCCGCTCCGTCGCTGCTACTGGCTTAAGGGGGTGCATATTTTCCCATTATCTGTGCCCCTTTCTGATGATCATGTGCTGGTCGGAGCGGAGGGAATATTTCTTCAGTTTCGGGTGCATGCCCATTCAGCTCCGCTCGCATGTTCTTCTGCCTTGGCTCAAGTCCCGGCCAGCCGCCTGCCTGCTTATCTCCTTGCCTTTCCTGGTGGAGTGCTCTTCCTCCAATCCCCACCCAGTAGTAGCCAGGGCCCGGAGGGTAAGATTTGACAGGCGGTGAGGTGGGCGGCGACGGGCAGAGAGTTGCTGATTGCCGCCATTACTAGTAAAAAAAAAAAATATGTCCCCGGATTTTATTTTAAAAATCTGGTCACCTTATCCTAAAGAGACACCGGTGCGGATGGGAAGGGGTTAATACTATTGTCTTTTGGCATACAAACAACTCTTGAATTTTCAAAGACGGGCCAACCAATTGTATCATTACACCAGGCTCAATTATGTCCTACAGAGGACCTCTGCTGTGCAAGCTGTGTCCAAACTAGGCAGGAACAGGGTAAAGCAGAGGGCCAAGATTAATCACCAGTATTACTGGCTCCCTGTAGCTGATCTTTTCCCAATTACTTGTTCACCATGCCTTGTTCTGCACTGTGTTGAGGTGGCTCTTAGTGGGGCAGGGCTTGGCATCTTTGCATTATTCATGCCAGAACTGCCCCCAGATGGATACCCCACCAGTCATCGGGGGGGGGCAGTTCTTACATACGAACACAAAGCCCTGCTCTTCTACCAAGATGGCCACTTGTACACAATGAACAAGGAGTTGTAGCGGGGGTGGAGGCACCAGGATACGCATGCATGGATAACAGGGTTGCCTTGGAGGTATCAAGAAGAAACATGTGATAAGCATTGCACGCCCACTGATGCACAATTCAGAGTGCATAGCCTTAAAAGTGTGGACAGTAAAGTGGGCATTGGTTCACAGTTTGTTGCTTGTAGACTGGGAATAAAGTAAGCCCTAGCACACTGCACTGTATCCCCACTTCCCCAACAATTCCCACCCACTGTATCCCCAATACCAAAACACTCTGCACCCTTTTTATCCAGTCCAGTCCAACACTCTGCACCCTCTACATATACTGCATCATCTAAATCCCCCACTAATAGCCTCTGCACCATCTGAGTCCCTCACTACCAGCACTCTGCACTACCCATATCACCTATTCTCTCTGTACCCTTATTGCATCTCACTCTGCAAACCCACCACACACACACACACACACTTTGAAGGAAAACAATCAACTGTACTTGTATTTGTACACCACTGCTTTCTGTAACTTGAAACATGATTGCTGTCTGTCTGTTGTGTCATCCTTAGGTCTTCAGAAAAATGCCAGCACATTACTACTTATGTCCCGTACACACGATCGGAAATTCCGACAACAAAACTGTGGATTTTATTCCGACGGAATGTTGGCTCAAACTTGTGTTGCATACACGCGGTCATACAAATCCTGTCGGAAATTCCGAACGTCAAGAACGCGGTGACGTACAAGACGTACGACGAGCGGAGATCAATGAAGTTCAATAGGCAGTTTGGCTCTTCTGCTTGATTCTGCACATGCATGTTTTTTTGTGCGTCGGAATTGCTTACAGACGATCGGAATTTCCAAACAGAACTTTTCTTGTCAGAAAATATGAGAACCAGCTCTCAAATTTTTGTGGTCGGGAATTCCGACAGCAAATGTCCGATAGAGCCTACACAAGGTCGGTATTTCCGACCAAAAGCTGACATTTCGAATTTTCGATCCTGTGTACGTGGCATAAGTTGAATTATTATTTGTACTTGTATTTAAAAATACAATCAATCAATCAATACCTTATTGTACTAGAACAGCAGGGGCAGAGAACTGGACTGTTCTGAAAAGTCCATGGTCAGAATAATCAGTAAATTGGTAACAGTCTGCACCTGGTTCCCCAGTGCAGGGTGGTGCATCCGGGCTAACAGTTTGCACATTTCTATTATTTCTTTGATATCATGGCTTACACTGGTGTTTATTTGTTGAGACTACAGCTTGGAGGTTTACAAGTATTCAGAGCATTTCCAGTAAATGGCTCAGCTGGACTCAATCCAATCCATGACTTATCTGGGGTTGTTGGCTGCATGTCTGTAGTAGCTGAAAATGTAAAGTGTATCTAGATCTAGACAAAACCTGTTTTTTAGTTTTAGATAAAGTGAGGAACAGTTAACATCTCTGTGTCCCTATTAGATAATTAATTCCTCTGTTTGTCATGGGGACAATATCATCTAGAAAAAAAATGAGGGTAAATCCAAATTTGTAGAGCAAACGATGAGAGGAGCAGTAAAGAGGGTGTTCGTTAATGCCCATACGCTGCACATATGCATCCATGTATGGCTAAGGTTTCTGTGCTGAGAGCATGCTCACTATGCACAGCAACCAAGCTGTTGGAGGCAGCTCCCATTCTCTAGTAATGATTGGGAGCTGGTGGGACTGACTCCCAATCACATAACAGCCAATCACAATGATCAGATAATTGGGCAGTCCTTGCCTGCCCTCCATCCCCCAGTGTAAAGACCCAGTTAAAGGGATGCTGTGGCTGGTGGGAATTGGTTAAACACTAAATTAAAGGAGAAGTGCAGCCAAAGCTCGTTTGGCTGTACTTATCCTGTGGTGTGACCTGTTTTTTGTTGATAGCGGGCTGAAGCCCGCTGTCGGCTGACAACACAGAGCCAGTCCAGGGTGGGAAAAGATAACGACCATATGGTTGGGATCCACCCACATGCCTAGACTTGCACCTGTCTCAGCCTCTCAATGAGCCGTTGAGAGGCTGAGCCACACGCTCCTTCCCCCCCCCCACAGCCTAGCACTCCAGTGAGTGTGGGGGGAGGGTAGAGCGGAGAGTTGGTGACTGACAGTCACCAGCTCTTTGTTCAGGAAGCCCTGAGAACCGAGCGATCAGTGGTGTTTGATCTCTCAGTTCTCAGTGTTAGAGCTGGCCGGGTACAGATGCAGCCTCGGACCGAGGTAAGTATAATTCTGAAAAAAAATTCTTATTTTTTTAAATAAAATTAAAATGAAACCTAGTAATGTATAGTTAGCATGTAAAAATAGATTATCGTCTATTTTATTTATATTTTGTTTTCATTAAATATATAACCAAGTACCAAGTACTTGCGGGCAATCTGCTATCGCCTAGCACTCAGCATCAGCAGCAGTCTTCAATGGATCATTTACAGTCCGAAGAAACACATGGACTTGTACGTGGCTGGGAGGAGGTGGCTGCGGATCATGTTGTCCTTAGTGACCCAGAGGACTCCGGACCGAACGCCTCAGCAAACCTACGCTGCATGGCCTCCCTGATCCTGCAAAGCCTGCGGAAGGATCCTCGTATTCGTGGTATCAAGGAGAGGGATCATTATTGGCTGGTTACCCTCCTTGATCCACGTTACAAGGGTAAGGTTGCGGACCTTATCTTGCCATCGCAGAGGGAGCAGAGGATGAAACATCTTCGGGAGGCCTTGCAGAAAGGTTTGTGCAACGCGTTTCCAGAGCCTGGGAGGTTACAAATTCCTATTTCTGGACAACGTGTTGCTGAGACTTCGGTCAGTCACAGAACGAGCGGTGGAGAAGGTGCCCGTCTGACCGATGCGTTCAGACAATTTTTTAGTCCGCAGCCCCAAGGTATGATCGGTTCCAGCAACCATCGCCAGCGTCTGATTCACATGGTGCAGGAATACCTAGGGGCAAGATCAGACTTGGACACCTTTCCCACCGAAAATCCTCTGGGTTACTGGGTCTTGAGGATGGATCACTGGCCAGAGCTTGCACAGTATGCAATTGAGCTACTGGCCTGTCCTGCATCCAGCGTTCTTTTGGAACGTACAGTCAGTGCTGCTGGAGGATTTGTAACCGATCACAGGGTGCACCTGTCCACCGAATCGGTCGATCGGCTGACCTTCATAAAAATGAACCAGTCTTGGATCACCAGCTACCAAGCACCTGATGCTGATGTAACTGAATATTTTTTTTTTTAATGTGAGATCCCTTCAAGACTACCTATGCTGATGCTGAGTGACTATGCTGTTATGCTGAGTGACTATCCTCTTCCTCCTCAATGTTCATGCTGATAGCTTATAAGAAAATTTTTGGTTCTGGGCACCGCCGCCAGTGGCTAAGGCCCAATTCTTCTGCCCCTGTTTAACAGGGGCGTGTAATTACAATTTTTGATGCAATACTTTGCAGCAGGGCTCATTCCTGCGCTCCAACTAGAGTATCTGTGAGGGGTTGCAGTGTTGCGGCACCAGCACCAGTGCCTTAGGCCTTATTTTTCAGCCCCTGTTTAACAGGGGCGTGTAATTACAATTTTTGATGCAATACTTTGCAGCAGGTCTCTTTCCTGCGCTCCAACTAGAGTATCTGTGAGGGGTTGCAGTGTTGTGGCACCAGCACCAGTGGCTAAGGCCCAATTTTCAGCCCATGCTTAACAGGGGCATGTAATTACAATTCTTGATCTAATATTTCACAGCAGGGCCCGTTCCTGCGCCCACCAAGAGTGACTGTGAGGGCTTACAGTGTTGTGGCAACACCAACACCTAAGGCCCAAATTTCTGCAGAGTAAATAGGGCAGGCCACTACGTTCAAACATCCATCTTACAAACGACTCCTACTTGCAAACGGAAGGAGACAACAGGAAGTGAGAGGAAATCTACCCCTAGGAAGGGAAATTCTCTCCTGTAAGAGTTCCTTGTTTCACTAAAAACCCCAGATTTTCTAAATACAGTTGTCATTGGGACAGAAAGTGAGGGGAAATCTTCTGAACAGGTGCATAGACAGAAAAATAAATGTTACAGGGGTGATAACCCTTCCCTATGTTTTCCAAAAAGCTTAAAAATAGATTTTTTGGCTGGAGCTACACTTAAAAAATGTACCTGTTCCAAATTACAAACAGATTCTACTTAAGAACAAACCTACAGTCCCTGTCTTGTTTGCACCGCCTGTATACTGCTGTTCAGAGTATATAGGGCCTGGGGGCCCCACGTCTTTCCTTTTTTTATTTGGGTGCAGGGTTTACCTTAATATGCATACAAGACCCAAAGGGGCTGGTAATGGGCTGGGGGGGGGGACCCATGACGTTTTTCTCAATGAATTTCATCCATATTGCCGGGACCAGACATGACATTAAAGCCGCAAGCAGTTTTAAATGACCTTTTTTCCTTCAGAAATGACATTTTGTCCAGGGACAGTTCTAAACACGGGAAACACGTGCCACTTTACAGGCATACTATAGACACCTCCCAGGTACGATATTTAAAGGAATATTTCACTTTAATTTTTTTCACTTTTTTCACTTTAAACATCATTAACCACTTAAGCCCCGGACCAATACGCAGCATAAAGACCAGGCCCCTTTTTGCGATTCGGCACTGCATCGCTTTAACTGACAATCGCGCGGTCGTGCGACGTGGCTCCCAAACAAAATTGGCGTCCTTTTTTTCCCACAAATAGAGCTTTCTTTTGGTGGTATTTGATCACCTCTGCGGTTTTTATTTTTTGCGCTATAAACAAAAATAGAGCGTCAATTTTGAAAAAAAAAAACAGACGTCGGCAGTTAAAGGGCCACGTACAGGTACGTGATTGTGCCTGTACAAGCCATTCTGCCGATGTATATATACAGTGAGGGGTCTTTAGTGGTTAAAATGACTGCTTCCGAAAAAACGGCTGTTTTTAAAACTTTTTCTTGCATTGATACATGTCCCCTGGAGCAGGACCCGGGTCCCCAAACCCTTTTTAGGACAATAAATTGCATATTAGCCTTTAAAATTCGCACTTTTGATTTCTGACATTCGAGTCCCATAGACTTTAACTTTTGGTCCGTTCGAATGTTTTGATGCGAACCGAACCAGGGGGTGTTCGGCTCATCCCTATTGGAGGCCATTACTTTATATTTTTGCAACCACATATTAACAATGATGTAACTCCTGTCATTTTTTTGTGAAAATAATTTACCACATGCATCGATAGTTGCTTTTCAAAAGTTTTTTTTTAATTATAAATAGAACTTCATATACATCATAATATGCCAAACAATGTATATTCTGTTACAATGTTTAGAGTTTGTTGCTGAGATTTGGATATCTTTGCTATACAGATGATATCTGTTCTTTTCCCTGAAATTTTTTATATCACAAGATTACCAGTATACGTATTTTACCAAAAGTATAACTTTAATGGCATCCCAGTTTTAGTCCATAGGGTTCAATATTGAGTTGGCCCACCCTTTGCAGCTATAACTGCTTAAACTGGTTTAGGAGTGGTTCTGGGAAGGCTGTCCACAAGGTTTAGAAGTGTGTCTATGGGAATGTTTGACCATTCTTCCAGAAGCGCATTTGTGAGGTCAGGCACTGATATTGGATGAGAAGGCCTGGCTCGCAATCTCCGCTCTAATTCATTCCAAAGGTGTTCTATCGGGTTGAGGTCAGGACTCTGTGCAGGCCAGTCAAGTTCTCCAACACCAAACTCACTCACCCACTATTCATGCCCTACCAGCCCTTCTGGATGCAGCTGCCTCTTTCCACTGCCCGTGCCACGACAGTCCTCCTGACTGGCTTTGCACCCATCCCAGACTGCTAGCACCCAGTCCTTTCAGGTGTGCCTCCCAGTCCTCCTTACTGTGTGACACTCACCAACCCTGCCGGGCCCTGGCTGTTCCTGTTGTTCCTCCTGGAGACTTGCCTGGCCGTGCTCTCCGGCTGTCCTCTTTGCTCTAGTGCCTCCTGTTCAGGACACCTCCCTGTGTCTTGAGAGGGTTCTGTCTGCATCCGAGCCCAGGCCCAAGGGCACTCCCCCCAGACTGGGGAGCTCCCTCAAAGGCCACGACAGCCTAACACTCCATCTCCTGCTTCCACCTGAACTCTCCTCCCCAGCTGGGCTGACCCTGAGTATTTGAGAGGGCCTAACCCCTGCCAATCCAAGTTGGGGATTGGTCAAGGCCCTAAGAACTCTCAAGGCAGCGCCACCTTACTTCCCCTTACATCTTTCTAGACGGTTTCAGTTCATTCTAGAAAGATGGGGGAGATCTCAGTGATGCTGCCTGTGAGTCATCCAGCTCTCCCAGGATTTCTGCCCAACCTAGGAAACAAAAACATACAGGTTTGGCTGCCAGCCAAGCCTGCATAAATTTACCTATACTAAAACAACGATTTCCACTTCTAGCACCAGAGGATACTACAGGGCCTTGAAAAAGTATTCATACCCCTTGAAATTTTCCACATTTTATCATGTTATAACCAAAAACGTGAATGTATTTTATTGGAATTTTTGTGATATACCAGACAGGTCAGGGATAAAGTTGTGGAGAAGTTTAAAGCAGGGTTAGGTTATAAAAAAATACCCCAAGCTTTGAACATCTCACAGAGCACTGTTCAATCAATCATCAGAAAATGGAAAGAGTATGTCACAACTGCAAACCTACCAAGACATAGCCGTCCGCCTAAACGGACAGGCTGGGCAAGGAGAGCATCATTCAGAAAAGCAGAAAAATAGGTGGTAACTCTGGAGGAGTTGCAGAGATCCACAGCTCAGATGAGATATATCTGTCCACAGGAAAACTATTAGTCGTGCACTCCACAAATCTGACCTTTATGGAAGAGTGGCAAGAAGAAAGCCATTGTTGAAAGAAAGCCATAAGAAATCCAGTTTGCAGTTTGCGAGAAGCCATGTGGGGGACACAGCAAACATGTGGAAGAAGGTTCTCTGGTCAGATGAGGCCAAAATTTAACTTTTTGGCCTAAAAGCAAAACGATATGTGTGGCGTAAAACTAACACTGCACATCACCCTGAACACACCATCCCCACGTGAAACATGGTGGTGGCAGCATCATGATGTGTGGATGCTTTTCTTCAGCAGGGCCATTGAAGCTGGTCAGAGTTGATGGAAAGATGGATGGAGCCAAATACAGGGCAATCTTAGAGGAAAACCTGTTAGAGTCTGCAAAAGACTTGAGATGGAAGTTCACCTTCCAGTAGGACAACGACACTAAACATCCAGCCAGAGCTACAATAGAATGGTTTAGATTAAAGCATATTCATGTGTTAGAATGGCCCAGTCAAAGTCCAGACCTAAATCCAAATGAGAATCTGTGGCGTAACTTGAAAATTGCTGTTCACAGACGCTCTCTATCCAATCTGACAGAGCTTGAGCTTTTTTGCAAAGAAGAATGGGCAAAAATGTTACTCTAGATGTGCAAATCTGGTAGAGACATCCCCAAAAAGAGTTGCAGCTGTAATTGCAGTGAAAGGAGGTTCTAGAAAGTATTGATTCAGGGGGCTGAATGCACGCCACACTTTTCACATATTTATTTGTAAAAAAACATTTATAATTTTCCTTCCACTTCATGTGCCACTTTGTGTACGTCTATCACATAAAATCCCAATAAAATACATTTACATTTTTGGTTGTAACATGACAAAACGTGGAAAATTTCAAGAGGTATGAATACTTTTTCAAGGCACTGTACATTTCTGTTTTCCTGGAATTCTGCTTTAAAGGAGAAACCTGGACAAAGCTTTTTTGGCCATATTTCTTTTCTGGGTCACAGGAGTGCACTTTCTTGCACTCTTCTGTGACCCAGAATCAGCCGACAGGGGGCTAAAGCTCCTTGTTGGCTGACGTCACAGAGCAGCTCCAGGTGAAGGACCCCAACAATAATGTCAGAATCCACCCAGATGCCTGACCGGCAGCTGGCTCAGCCTCGCAGCACACCACTCCTCAGCCCAGTGTTTAAGTGAGAGCTGGAGGGGCAGAGCAAAGAGCGGAGACTAACAGTCACTGCTTCTGCTCAGAGTGGACCAAGAACGGAGCGATCAGTGATCATGTGATCACTCAGCTCTTGGGTTTAGATTTGGCAGGGGACTATTGCAGCATGGAGGTGAGACCCACACTTCTCCTTTAAAAAATTTTTGCTGTCCACTTTAAGTTTTTTGCTGATTATATAAAGAATTATAACTTTCCTGCCATAACTTCTAGCTGTTTTGTTTCTTTCCCTCATAGGGATACCCTTCTGGGACTAGGCAACATGCAGCAAGAATCTGAGATAATGAAACTACTTGATCAGTGTGAAAACAAAGGCACTGAAATAGTCCTGAGAATTCTGAATCCAAGAATAAAGGTATTTACAACTAATTTAGTATGACAAGGGCTCTTTTATAAAAGTGGAGGAAATGCAGTGACTGTAAATGGCGACCAGTCCAATTCCAACCTGTATTACTGTGCAGCTATAAAGAACCTATCCAGGAGGAACACATATCTAGTTTTGGGTTAGAAGGGTGGAATAACATTAGTTACACTAACCTCTATGGTCCAAAGATCAGCAGTGCCAGCTGCCAGGACCTGTGACAACTAAAATTTTCTAACGAACCAGCCACAAGCCTGCCTAATTGAAACCGATCATATTATGAAAAGCTGCCTAGATATAGTTACCTTCCGTGAAAAAACACATAAAACCACAAAAAAGACCAGTAGAGACAGAGACATCTGAAATGATGTGCAATTGTTTAATTGGCCCCATTTTTTTCCACATGTCTTGTGGAGATCAAGCTGAAGAGGGGACTTCTCTTGCACCTCTTGTCCAACACCCCTGGTAGTAGTGGCAGGAATTGTAAGGATCCTGATGAACATGGATCACCAGACATAGACCAAAGACCTGTACAGGTTGACATTTGAGCAGGGAACAGGAGTAAAGCAAGCACACAAACTAAAAGGTCAACAACTGGGCAGCAAGGTATAGGAACAACAGGCAGAGGAAAGATACAATCCGTGGTCAGTTCACAGCCAGGCAGCAAGCCAAGATCACAATAGGCAGGCAAGGATCCAAAGACAGGTCAGAGGCAGGTCAAGTCCTGCACATGAAGTTAAATATAGCAAGTCAGAACACAGGTAAACCAGGAAAGAGCTGAAGACCACTCAGCAATCTGTCCATGTCACAATCCAGCTTATATAGGCTGTTTGGCGCCAATGCCAGTGCCGGCCGTTCATGTGTAACTTGCAATGGCTGGCTCTATTGTGGGTTGTTCATGTTATGTCTATGTCAATAATAATTGCTGCTTAAAACTGGCCTTTACTGTGTTCAGTTTTTGTTTTTAGAGTGCCTTCAAAAATGACTTGAAGAAAAACAAACTTGACTACGAAAATGTTCTCAAAGAGTTTCGGAATGCATTAGAAAAACAAGGCATGGAAAATAACAAGGTAAGCTTTTTTAAATAGTAAAAACAACCCATGTTATACTGGCAGGCCGCAAGGACAGTCCTTTGGGGCAAAATGTTAGTGTATGCTATATCTCGAGCTATCACTAGATATATGGAGGCATCATATATTGTTCAATGTCCAACCGAGGCAAATAGAATAAACTGTATTCAAGTAAAGCAGTTATATGATGATTGGCTTGCTCAGTATGTTTATATTAGATCTTGGAAAGAAGCCCATTTTTTTTGATTTTGAAATAAATCTGGTCTTTTATTGGTAAAGTATAAATATTGAGAGGGAAAAGACAAGGGGCCCATGCCACCCGCTTTAAAGACGAACATGGTCAGATATAATCAAACCCAGAAGTAAACTTTGACATTTTTAAAAGATACTATACAAATTTATATACTGCTGCTTTCCCAATCCGCAAGGTGATGTCTTTTCAGACCAGTGGTTCTCAACCTTTCTAGTGCCGTGGCCCCTTGATAAAATTTCCCAAGTTGTGGGGACCTCTAACAGTAAAATTACCTTGCCTTGGGTTGTCGGCACCCAAGGCAAGACAAGTCATTTGCACCCCTAACCCACGGACAACAACAATCCTACATGTTTCGGAGACCATAAGGGGTTTGATTCCTCCTTATGGTGTATATTTCCTTCTTCAGGGATTGGAAAAAGGTAAGCGTATGTGTTTCTAGTAAAGAGAAAGTTGCATTGTATAAATAAACAAAAAATATACAAAAAAGTCATGTAGGATTGTTGTTGTTATTACCATGTGCAGCCATCCATTGGTGTTTGTTACATTGTGTAGTACAGCATTAAGCAATTGTGTTGTCATGAATTGTCTCTACGATTATTCCTTTTTACAATTTCTGTAATTTTGTACCAATAAATTTATATTTTTCTATATTACTCTTGTATTCCCCATTGTCTATCCTGTTTTGGTTCTCTGCCCGCACTATCCCTTGGGGCTTCTTTTCCTTCCCATATAAAACAATTTGGACAATTTTTGGTTTTTAGCATAAATCTGGCCAAAAGTGTATGGTTGTTGGTAACTAAAACTCTTCTTTAAAAATTCTCTACTGGGTGATTCAGATCAGCTTAAAAATCTAGAATTATTATATAAAATACATTGGGGTTTTCATACCTAAAAATATTTATGGCCTACTGTATATGCCCTTATTTTCCCGTAATTAATAAAATAATTACTGAAGTACAACAATGCAAAGAATTACAACAATGAAATTATCTCCCTATTTCTATGCTAGGCAGGTGTCACTTGATTAAAATGGTTAGTTTTGCTAGGTTGCTATATCCCCCGTCAAGTGATTCCTTTATTGCTAAAACATAGAGATATTGATGCATTAAATTCAGCCTTTTCTTTCTTTATATGGCGAGGTAAGGTAACTAGTCTGGCTGTTTGATCCTAGGTTCCATTCTCTGATAGGCACATAGCAGCCAGGCATACGGTATCTCATATCACTCGAGTCAGAGAACAGGCTGTGCATGTCTTTTTGTGTTTTATTTTTTTTATTTTTGGGTATGAACTGGAATGGGGTGAGCCTAGCGATACTCCAACCAACTTCAAACTGGCAGTAGAGGACACTAAGCTAAACTAATACTTCAGGGTGAAGGCACCTTCTTTTAAGTGTAGACAACTTGGTACTAAACAGGGACTCCTCAACAGGAATACAGTCCTGAGTGTATTGGTAATAAAGTAAATCTCCCAAGAAAGTCCAGAAGGCTGGTAGCCACTGTGTCCTGTATACTGTGCACAAGCTTGCAGGGAGTCAGTTTGTGTACCAACTGCCCATATCCTGGTCCCTTAGGAAACATTCTGCAAAAGCTTCAGTAGAATAGAACAGAGGTTTCCCAGGCAAACAGTAGCATGATAGATTTTTGCAGCTGCAGGTGGATTTTCTAGAGATGCCACAGCTCTAAGGCTGGGTCGTACTCCCCCAGGAACAAGAGACCCCTGCTATGGGTTCCAGACTATTTATACCTCCCTCAGCTCCCTGCTGGTCACTCACATCCCTGACCAGGTATTGGCTGGAGAAGCATTAATATGCAGGCTGCGATCTGTATTCTTCCATCCACTGTGTCCCAGGGTCTCCTGGGATACAGGGGAAAGTAACCGAGCCCACACGAGCAGAGCCCAGAGCAGACCTTAACAAACTATTGCTGCTTTCCCTGATTACAAGGAGGCCAAAAACTAAATTTATACAGTAGTCTAATAAGACACTACACCTAGAATTGTTTTGAAGAGATTACAAACAAGTATTCATTAGGTGTTATTGTTCTGAAAGTGGTTGTAAACCCTTACAGACCACTTTTACCTACAGGTAAGCCTAGATTAAGGCTTACCTGTAGGTACAATAAATATCTCCTAAACCTACAAGGTTTAGGAGATATTTGCAGAAAAGACGGCACAGATGTCTACAGGGCATGCGCGCCGTAGACAATGGCGCAGGCTTACTGAGCGTGCCGTTAGTGAAGGCGATCATGCCGTCACTGCCGGCTCCCACGCGCATGCGCGAGAGTGACGTAATCGCTGCTCCGGCCAGTCACAGCGCCGAAGCAGCAATAGCTGGAAGTCACTCCGGGGGAGATGGCGGCGACGGAGAAGGCGAACGAGGGCCGCTGCGGGGGCTTCGATCTCAGGTAAGTACCTCATAATGAGCTAGTATGATATGCATACTAGCTTATTATGCCTTTGTCTTGCAGGGTGTATTTATTTAATGTTTTTCAGGAGGCTTTACTTCCTCTTGAATCTTCACTTACTGTATATAATTTGGCATGTTTGTTAAGTTACGTGATGGACTGGATTAATCAGGGACATATCTACTGGGAGCCAATCAAGGCATTTGCCTTGGGTGGCACTTTCAGGGGGGCAGCGCCAACCCCAGGCAGAAGGGACACTACAAGGATTGCAGAGAAGCGGTGGCATCGCTACAGGTGTGTGCACCTGGGTGACACCTGCCAGAGGGGTGACACCAGGGATGTCCATGGACTGGCGTTCGATAACAGAGGAGCGAAGCAGGAGCAGGGGGTTGTGGTGGCTGCAGCCTCCCATCCCGGAAGTAGCTCAATTGGCAGAGCAGGTCAATATCCCGCAGCCTCGCTACACACAGCTGGTAAAAAAGAGCTGCGCGAAGGCGAGTTTGGTATAGTTTTTTTGGGGGAGGGGATGTGAGAGTCTTCTGGTGTAGTATAGGGGTATCTCACCCCTCCTCTCTCTCACTCAACTCCTCCCCTCTCTCTCACCCCTTCTCTCTCTCCTCCACCACTTTCCCCCTCCCTCTCTCACCCCCTCTTTCTTTCTCACCCCCTCTCTCCCTCACCCCGCCTCTCTCTCTCAACCCCCCCTCTCCAGAGACCCCACAAAGCCACCAGAAACCCCACATAGCAACCAGAGAACCCACATAGCCACCAGAGACCCTGAATAGCCACTTGAGAAGGAAGGGGTGGGACTAATTTAGATGGGGGGCACACGATTTTAGTCTTGCCTAGGGCAGCACAAAACCAAAATACACCACTGGAGTTAATAACACATTGTATTACACCAACCCAAATATTGAGTCTCATACAGTAAAACTGTGGTCCGCTTTGGGTTTTTACATACTCCTTTCTGGACTCTTCCTATGCAAAATAACTTGCTTTTGCAGGATACTCTGATGGCATTTAGGCAGGTAGGAATATTATTAGTTTACAGATTTTCTTACTCTAATTATGCCATTGACTTCTTCACTGTTTTTTAATTGAGAAGCAAAATCTTAATTTTTTTCATATTGGGAGAGAGAGAAGTGGGAACAGTTAACCTACAGGACATGTTATGTCTTGATAGTCCCCTGTTACCATTTCCCATACTTAAAGCGGAGGTTCCGCGGTCCCTCTTTTTTTTAATTTTTTTTTAGGTGCATTTAATATGGTTACAGATATCAAGTTAGTACTCACTTATTGGGCGATTAGAACCATCCCCCGTCTGTTTTCATTGTAAATATAAACTTTTAAAAATCGATCCTGGTCTTTTCCATTTTGCTTGTGGGCATTGTGAAGCCCACAAGCAGAGACTTCCGGCAAGCGGTGAATGCTAGTCTCCTAGCATTCACCGCTGTATCTCGCGCATGAGCTGAATAATGGCAATTTTTACCTGTGTGCCCTTTTTTAAAATGGCGGAATTAGATCCGCCCTTGTCACGTGACCGGCTTGAGTCATACGACGAGTAAAATACCGCGATATTGCGATGGTTGGCATTCCGCATTGTCTCCTGGGAATCATTACACTGTGCTCCCAGGAGACATTGCGGACACGTCCCAGAAAACACTAGGCCCCGGGGAAAGGAACAGATACGCCCACTCCCGCAGGAGGAATACCCGGAAATCCACATTAAAACGTCTAATTCACGGTAATTACAACCACACAAAAAAAATAACTAGCCATATGTATAAGTATCTGCTACAAAGATCTGGATAAGCTAATGTGTGTATTTAGGGTGAACCTCCACTTTAAGCAGAAGTATGGTAATTCAGAGTTACATTTTTTTTACAATATGCACAGTTTAACAGTTTCCTTAAAGGGGTTGTAAAGGTTCGTGTTTTTTCACCTTAATGTATCCTATGTGTAGCACTACCCCCGTATGAGCTGCTGGTTTAAAGTTTTGGGCCTACCGTTACCTTTTCTGTTCACCGCACTCGTGTCAGGGATTCTCCTTGAAGAGCTGTATAAATGTTCACACCAACACCTGGATACGTTTTCTTCAAGATGCTTTATTTTACCAGTTCCAACAGAGGGAAAGAGGGATAGGGGAGTTTCAGGCACTTTGCTTTGCGGATCACAGGCACAATCCTATATTCAGAGGACCACTCAGTTCCACGCTGGATTCAGCAACCACCGGATAGGCCTACTCTCACTGGCCTAGCAACCGGTGCAAAGCTCGTTCAAAGTCTCTGCCACAGACTCGATGAGTGTCGTCAAGTCGTTCCACAATCTTCCGCCACAAGATCGTGTAACCACACTGACACTTTGCAAAAAGTTCCTTCAAAAGTACACAGCTCACGGTGCCAGAACCTTTCAGCCAGCCGGCAGCACCGTGAGGCAAACTGACCAGGATGCGTCCCTCAATTGAGTCCCCAATTGTTCCGCTTCTTCCCGCAGGCAAGACCGCGTAGGACCATCCCTGGACTAGAAGGCCCCAGCAACTCCTGGGCCTACTTCTCAGTTGCAGAGCCTCGGGCCAGGAGGCTCCTAGGCCCAAAATGTCTCGCACATCCCTGAGGCCAGGAGGGCCCTCAGGTCAGGATCTGGCAACGACCCCCGGCAACGAACCCCGAAAGACCGGCCTCTGTGCCTTAAGTACCCCCTCCCAGAATGCACAGCGGGTTGACCACGCCCCCTGAGCCAATTATAGGAAAGGAATACCCAATACACCTAGCCTGCTGCAATTTCAACCCTGACCTGTGATGACAGTGACACCTACTGTCAGGTGGAAAACGCGCAGCCCAGCTAGACTGAAACAGAGCCAACAATTTACATAATTCCTTCCGAGCTGAACTACAACTCAGACAACTAAATTTAACATATAGCGTCTACCCAACAGGGGTAGGGCGCTACATATGCATTAAGGTAAAAAAACACCTCGCTGTCACAGGCCCCCCAGCCCCCCCGTTTTACTTACCTGAGCCCGTTCACTTGCTGTGCGCGTCCCCCGGTGTCCTCTTCTCCACAGAGTCTGGCCGTTGATTGGATAGATTGATAGCAGCACAGCCATTGGCTCCCGCTGCTGTCAATCATATCCAATGACGCGCCCGCCGGGGGGCGGGACGAGTCATACACTCGGGGTCTATGGACGCCAACTGTATGATATGGGAGCATGCCCGCAAGCTAACCCCCTCGGGAAAGAGCTTCCTAGAGGGGGTTAGCTATTGCGGGGAGGAGCCGAGACAGCCACCGTGGGACCCCAGAACAGCAGGATCGAGGCCACTCTGTGCAAAATGAACTGCACAGTGGAGGTAAGTATGACATGTTTTTTTCTTTTTTTTTTTAATCAAACCTATACAACCACGTTAATTCTGTTCTGGGAAATTCATTTTTGTCAAAGCTCCATCTGAATTATATGCGTAGAACTACCCCCGTAGGAGCTGCTGGTTTAATTTTGGGTCTGCACTCTGCCTGTCAATCCCAGAAATTTGACTCGAACCCCCCTTGGCACAACTGGACAACAATATAAGTGCGGAACCCAGTAGCAGAGGGGACCACAACAACACCACACTGTAATGTATATAGTTACTGTTACATTGGCACTGGTCACCTGGTTCACAGCTAAAAAAGAGTCCCACACATATAGTACTTAACCTGTTGTAAACTGTTTACTTGTAAAAGAGTAACACAATGGTTATACAAATAACATTCGACTGTACACAGATCCCTGCAAAGTCAATGAAGCATAACCAGTTCAAGATTTCTATCACACAAGACCTAATTACCATATCCTGAGTCAGATGTGAATGAGTGTGTGGTGGAGAATTCTCCCAATACTATGGCACCGGCACTGGAACACCTCTCCACCAAGGCTCACACAAATCACTAAACAACAAAGCAACAGATATAGTGCAAACAGTTACATTAAACCTTAGAGTTCATATGACTATATGGCTCCCTCTAGCAGGCAGTTTAATCTGGTGCGTATCCCTTTGCAGTAAATGTTGAAAAAGGATAAAGTGGATACTGTTCCTTTAAGTTCAGCTTGTCTTCTGCTAGCTCAGTTGGTGCACTTAATTGTATTCCAATCAGTATGTAAAGAGGCAAAAGGTAATCACTCAGTGAAGGTAGAATAGAAGCAAAGGAACCGCTAGTTCTCCTAGGCCGCTGTACTGCACGCGGTTGCAAGGGATCCCTATCTGTGGCACTGCAAGTGTCAGCAACTACAAGTGGGATTATATAGACCACATACCTCCCAACTTTTAAATATTACAATGCGGAACTATTCATCCTTCATTCTCCCCCTCTTCCTCTGACCTCCTCCTCGCATCATAATGACATCTCGTGCGGGAGTGCGGGAATAGGTTGTCATTGCGGGCAAGTTCCGCCCAATCCGTGCCAGTTGGGAGGTATGAGACCACTCTCCTGAAACTCAGTCAACTATGTTGGTAGGCAAGTGCCCTCTCACCCAGCTGGAAGCCTCGGCTCACTGATATCCGCGTTAAGGAAAGATGTCGCAGGTTCGCCACGTGGGCCTCGCAAGGTGCAGATGGACGGATGGTCTCAGATGCTGTGGAGCATAGGGCGGTCCCCTCTCTGGCGCAGTCAGAGATGCGGTCCACAAGGATCCCCTCGTCGGCGATCCACTCTCCAACTTTAGGCCCAGGCTTCTACGGCCTAGGCACGCTCACAGCAGGCCTCTTGCCTGTTGAAAGATGGCATCCAGAGAGAGCGTGCTGAGGCCTTACTAGTCTGTTATATAACATCCCCCCAGCAGGCTGTGCAGTGGCGCACTGTTTTCTGGTAGCACAGTGGCACTGTGGGTATTGTAGTCTTAATCCAACCCACGGCAATAGAGTCACTTCCTCTCGCACTACAATGCCCACCATGCTTTGTTCCATAATGCAACTGGACTGAACGAACTTCTATGTCACAACATAAACAGACACCAGAGGGAGCCAACCTCTTAGTTAGGAACGCAAAGTAGTCTTTAGGATACTTTGGATCGTAACACCTTGCTACATATGAATTTATTGGCTAAGCCACCTGAGAAATGTAGATTATTGTGGTTTTATTTCTTGATAGAAGAGGAGGACTCAGATCTTCCATTAAATTCAGGATAAATGGGCCCAGTTCTTGAGTATACCACCAAAGGAGCTTGGTCCCATATCCAATATGGTTGGCAATGTACTAATATGTTAATACGTGAAAATCGGAAAGATTCAATATAATTTTTTTCATTTTTTTTTTCATTTTTTTCACAAAAATGTTTATTGAAATTTTTTTCCACAAATAATACAAATAGTACCATAAAACACATAACCAAGGGAAAAAAACATGGTTTCAACCAAGTGGAGAAGCAAAGGTCAGAATTTGTGAGAGTAATGACCAGCAAATGCCACCTCTACTTACAGCCTATAATCAAACAACATCAAGAAACATAGATTCCCCTAGAGGTTTAGTAGGGAGTAATTGTTTAGGGAAGATATACTTCCATGCGTTGGCTTTCCAGAGGTACGGTGTATTTGGGAGCTTGAAAGAAGAGGTACTTACTCTGGCTTATGGGTGTACTCTGAAACAAATAGGTACTAGGAATAGCATCCAACTACTTGGTCAGCTCGCAACTCCACATCTTACTTATGAAAAATAAAAAAAATAAAAAAAGAAAGAAAAAAGAGAAAGGAAAAAAAAGGGGGGAAAAGGACAGAGTAAAGATGAGGGGATGGGGGGTATAAGAGGGTGGACTACAGGGGGATATATTTTTTTTTTAAAGAAAATACCAGGGATTTAATTTTGTTCAAAAATCACCATCCTTAGTGTGGTTATCTCATTGTCCAAAATGTCTTCTTGGCAAACCTAATATATATTTACATTATATAAGTAAGGAAGAATATAAAAAAAACAATGTACTGCAATTATGACAACAACATTCAGATAAAATAACTATGATCCATGAATAAGTGTTTTGTTCTGCTTCTACCCAAACAGAAATTCAACACGGTTGTTCAGCACAGAATTACAGTTCTATACATTCAGTCATTCTTCAAAAACAAAAGCAAAAATAAAGTAGAAGCATTTGTACAAGGAAGCAGAAAACTGAAGGAGTTCTTTACTGAGTTGGTAAGTGTGTAATTATGTAGCACCCTCTAGTGTGTGCTACTAGTAGTGAGAGTAGGCAAACAACACTCTGACTCATATCAACTGGTGAGTCTACAATTGGGTCAGGATTACAAGAGGGGTTTTTTTTGTTTGTTTTTTTAGCTTTTACATTTTTCTTTATTTCAACAAAACGAAAAAGACAACAGAAAAGGAAGGTAAATCTCAAGACGTCTTCCGTACATCATTATAATAAAATAATGACATAGTTGACCTATTCCTCCATCAGAATAGTGGTTATAGTTCAGAGTTTACGTAGTCACATCATTTTATTCATATTTACAATAAATCCCTTATTTATTTCTCCCAGTATTCATTTCCTTTTGGTCATGCATCTATAAGCTTGGTCTAATCCAGTATTCTTAATACAGTGTCTGTCTCTATCCCTCCCCCTAAGTTGCCCCCACCGTCAAACACATGACGAGACAAGACAACAAAATACATACATAACCCAATAACAGCAACCAAACAACAAACAAAACAAAAAAAAAGGACCATTTACAGGGATTCACCCCTCTCCTCCCACTCCACTGCATCGTCCCCCCTTCTTCCCTGGACCCCCTAGCAGTATATTACTCCTCTATACTACTCTCATAAGCATCCTCCCCTCCTTTGAATGAATAAAGAGATTCCATGCGGACCATGTTTTCCGATAGGTCTCTTTTTTCTGTCATGTTGTCCATATCAGTTCTTCCATTTGATTCATCTCCTCTTCTTTCTTAAGCCAAAGTCTTATTCGGTGGGGGTTGTCTTTTAGGGGCTGGATGGTCCATTCTGACAGCTCTCTGGTGCCACCCCCCCCCCCCCCAGTTTTTAGAACATTGGAGAATGTTCTGGAACTAGTGGGTGGATGTTAGGAGGGGCTGCCTTGAATATTTATGGGCCCTTAGCCAATCCCCATGGATGGGCCTGGCAGGGGACTGAGATAGCCCATAAATAGACTTGGACCATGCCTGTAGGAGAGTCGGGTGGAAGATGGAGAAGTATTGCTGAGGGAGGCTGTCGGTGGCACTTGAGGGACCCCCACTGGGGTTGGGTTTTACCTCGTGCTGGAGCTCGGAAGGTTGTCCTGGAATTATCCCACCATAGGAGGCAGCTGGAGGGATTCATGCCAGAGAGGCAGCGACAGAGAGCAAGGAGAGAGAGTGAGTAGATCAGCACGGTGCAGGGACAGACAAGGGGAGAGACTGTCATTTGTAGCAGATCTCTCTTAAAGACAGCGGTGTGCCAAGTCTTCATCCAACCTTGCACTGGGGAGTCTCCATGTGTATGTGTCAGTTGGGCTGGACTGGGGCAGAGAGCCAGTAAGGAGGACTGGGAAGGAAAACAGCCAGATGCAACAGGTGGCAGCCAGGTGGACTAGCATTCTGCAAGAAAGTGGAACTGGGATCAGTGGCCACAGGAAGGCAGAAGAAAATGGAAAATTGTTATCAATACTTACTGTAATTTTCCTTTCCTGGCCTGTCCTCACGTCAGCACACTATGGGTTAACCCCTTCCTCCGGTCTCCCAGTACCACCTTCTTTTAGCTGATAAATAGGGGGCCCCTCCTCCCTTGCCCTTGTTCCACTTAACTGGAGGACGACAGGCTTATCGGGAGGGAAAAGAGCTGTGCTGACGTGAGGACAGGCCAGGAAAGGAAAATTACAGTAAGTATTGATAACAATTTTCCATTTTCCTGGCCAGCCTCACGTCAGCACACTATGGGATTTAATTTAGCTGATTTAGGGTGGGGAAAAGATAAGACTCGAACAACAACTGAAAATGCTGCTATAGTGAATATTTTATTTTGTTTGCAGAGGTGTGGACACCACTGCGTTTCCAAAATTTGATGCGTTGGCCGCTGTGACATCTAAACTGTAGTGTTTAGCGAAGGTTTTGCAGGAGCTCCAACTAGCAGTCCTGCATATGTCTTCAATCGGTATCTTAGCCGAAGCTGCCCATGAGGCTGCCACCCCTCTGGTAGAATGAGCTCTAAGAACTTGTGGAGGCGTCAGCCCCTGTTTCTCATACGTGAGGCTTATCACCTTGGTGATCCAAGTCGCTATGATTCTTGCGGATGCCGCTTGTCCTTTCCTAGGCCCGGATGGCAGGACGAAAAGGGTATTAGTTTTGCGTACCTGTAGAGAGCGGTGTAGGTAAATTGAGAACAAGTTGACCATGTCCAGTGGTCTGAGATCTAGCTCTTCCGCTTGTTTTGGTGGCTGTGTGAAGCTTGGTAGGACTGCCTCCCAATTCACATGGAATTTGGAAACCACTTTAGGTGTTATGGCCGGTGAGGGCCTTAGGATCACTTTGTCCTGGAGAATGATGCAATATGGATTCTTGCAGGACAGAGCTGCTAGTTCTGAAACCCTTCTTGCCGACGTTATGGCTGTAAGGAAGATCAGCTTGACTGTCAAGAACCAAAGCGGGCATGTCTCTGCAGGGATGAATGGATGTAGGAGCAGGGCTTTTAGTACCGTGCCCAGATCCCATGCTGGGAACAGGGGTCTCCTTGGTGGTTTCAATTTTATGACTGCTCTGAGGAACTGTCTTATTAGAGGCTCACCTGCCCACTTGTGACCTGTGAAGCACGCCAATGCTGACACTTGAACCTTTATGGTGTGTGACAGCAGGAAGGTAAAGTCACCTGGTTGCATCCAGGGGGGTAGATATATTTCGCCCAGATTCAGGCTTTACGCCGACTTATACAACTAGGTGGAGAGTTGTATAAGGCTAGTGGGCTCATGGATGACTCATACCTCTAGGGAGAGTGTGGGGCGTCGTGCAGACAGAGATGAGGAGACCAGCTGAACCTTGTCAGCTCATTTAGGCCTCTATAAGAACTCCCAGCTTCATTAGATGTTAGCTCATGCCTGGAACCAGACCTGTGTGGACTGTCTAGGGAGAGTGAACCCCTGTGCGGTGAGACAAAGCCTGTGTGGCTATTTGCTTGGACATTTAAAACCAGGGACTTAGGGACTAGGACAGCACTAGGCTGATCCCAGTTGTTAGTTAGGAAACCTGTATGTTTAGTCAGAGGTCAAGTTGACCAGGATTTATTTTGTTTATGTTTTCTTTTGCTTTGCTGTGTTTTGTCACTGTAAATAGAAAATAAACCGCACCTTTTTGATTTTGAAAACCACAACCTCCGTTTGCTGGGCCTGTTTTTGTGTGGGGAGCCCATCTCGGGGGTCACACACACCCGCTGCCGAGCTAACCCCCTCACAGTTGGTGGAGAACCAGTGGCAGTTTTTTTTTTTAAGCCAGCATGGAGGAGATACTGAAGCAGCTGGCTCTAGCAAATGCCAATCAACAGCAGACAAATGCAGGTTTGCAAAAGAACTTCGCAGCCCAGCAGCAAGCTCATCAACAGAGCCTTGCAGCCCAGCAGCAGACAAACGCAACTTTGCAACAGAGTCTGGAGGCTCAGCAACAAGCCCAGCAGCAATCTGAGGCCCGCTTCATAGACCTGTTGCAGAAGCAAGAGCAGAGACTACAACAACAGATGGAAGCAGTAATGCAGCAACGTCCGCAGACCAGTGAGGAAAGCCGTCCCACTAATACCGCGTCCTTTGGGGTGAGTCGTTTATTGACAAAAATGACTGGAGAGGATGATCCAGAGGTATTTTTGACCACATTTGAAAGGACCGCTGAAAGAGAAAAGTGGCCTGAGGAGCAGTGGGCTGGACTGGTGGCTCCTCTGTTAACTGGTGAATCGCAGAAAGCTTACTATGACCTAGAGCCTAACCAAGCAAAAGACTATGTGATGCTAAAAGCTGAAATATTGGCAAGGCTGGGTGTCACCCAGGCTGTCCGGGCTCAGCGTGTGCATAACTGGACTTTCCAGCTTGGAAAACCCCCCAGGTCTCAAATGTATGATCTCATTCACCTGAGCAGAAAGTGGCTACAGCCAGAGACTTTGTCCGCACCAAAGATTGTGGAACGTGTTGTAATGGATCGGTTTTTGAGAGCTCTTCCTACTGCCATCCAAAAGTGGGTAAGCCATGGAGACCCAGAGACGGCCGATGGTCTTGTGGATCGTGTGGAGAAATACTTGGCTACAGAGAACCTGACGGCCTCTTCCAGAGACACTCGGACTTTCCACCCTAAGACTAGACCATCCCCAGGGGCGGATAAGAGGATTCCAAGGGGTGAGGGTGGAGAGAGTGAGAGGGTGGGAGCTCTACCCCAAGTTTGGCGAGAACAGCCTGGGAAATCAGCGGCTCAAGAGGCCGCAAGAAGGATCGTTTGCTACCGCTGCCGGCAAGCGGGACATATTGCAGCCAATTGCCCGGTTGTGGAGGAACCCATGCAGTGTGACTTTCTGACGGGCAGACGTCAGTCGCTGTGTGCGACAGTCGCATGCACTGCCATTCGAGGAACTGAGAAACATTTATGCAAAATGTGTGTTAATGGTAGAAATGTTGTGGTATTGTTGGATTCAGGTAGCCTTGTGACCCTGATAAAGGCTGAGTTAGTTAAAACAGAGGTCTCTGGGAATAGCAAGGTAGCTGTTATTTGTGTGCATGGGGACACCCGAGAGTATCCAGTGACTACAGTGTGTTTCGAGACCCCCAAAGGTACCCTCTCTCATCCAGTGGGCTTAGTATCTCAGTTACCGCATGACGCCATTGTGGGAAGGGATTTTCCGAAGTTCTGGGAACTGTGGGATGATCCTGAGCCCCCCACTGGTGCCCCTATGTACCAGGAATGTGATAGCCAGAACTCCCCTGAGAGTGGTGAGGACTCTCCGGAATTTCCCTTATCAGTATTGGCAGGGGAGACTCAAGAAACTGGAGAGGAGCCCACCTCCTCAGACGAAAACCTACCGTCTGTGGAGTTTTCTGATCTTGAGGTTCACAGGGAAAACTTTGCCACAGAACAGTTGAAAGACCCCGCCCTAATAAAGGCACGGGAAAACGTAGTGAAAATAGATGGCGAGTTAGTGAACCCAGATAATACCTGCACTTACCCATACTTCAGCGTAGAGAAGGACCTACTGTATCGGGTGGCAAAAAGGGCAGAAGAAACCGTTGAGCAGCTTGTGGTGCCCAAACCTTACAGGAAGTTGGTGTTGGTGTTGGCCCATGGGCACATTCTTGGAGGTCATCTGGGGACAGAGAAAACCCGAGAGAGGGTATTACAGAGATTCTATTGGCCGGGGGTGATGAAGGACATAGAAAATTATTGTTCCTCCTGCCCTGTGTGTCAGAGGTCGGCCCCGATGCCACATTTCCGTAGCCCGCTGGTCCCTCTACCCATCATTGAGGTCCCGTTTGAGAGGATCGCCATGGATTTGGTAGGTCCTATAATCAAGTCCGCTAGGGGGCACCAGTACATATTAGTTATAATGGACTATGCCACCCGTTATCCAGAAGCGATCCCTCTCCGAAATACCTCGGCCAAAACCATAGCCAAAGAGCTATCTCTTGTGTTTAGCCGGGTGGGTATTTGTAAAGAACTGCTTACGGACCAAGGTACACCCTTTATGTCCCGGGTTATGAAGGAGCTGTGTAAATTGTTCAAAGTGACGCAATTACGTACATCTGTGTATCACCCCCAAACCGATGGGCTGGTTGAAAGGTTCAACAAAACCCTAAAACAAATGTTGAAGAAAGTGGTGGATAGAGATGGAAAGGATTGGGACTGTCTACTTCCTTATCTGATGTTTGCTATTAGGGAGGTGCCCCAATCCTCTACGGGATTCTCCCCCTTTGAGTTACTGTATGGGAGACACCCAAGAGGGCTGTTGGATATTGCCAAGGAAACTTGGGAAAGTGAGAGTTCTCCCCACAGGAGTGTGATTGAGCATGTCGCCCTGATGCAAGACCGAATTGCACAGGTAATGCCCATCGTGAAGGAACATTTGGCCCAAGCGCAGTTAGCACAGCAGAGAGTGTACAACCGTGGAGCCAAGACTCGTACCTTTTCCCCGGGGGATAGGATACTGGTACTTGTCCCTACGGTTGAAAGTAAATTCCTTGCCAAATGGCAAGGCCCCTACGAGATAATGGAAAAAGTGAGCGAAGTGAATTACAAGGTCAGACAACCAGGAAGGCGAAAGCCCGAACAGATCTATCACGTTAATCTGTTGAAAGCCTGGAGGGATAGAGAGTCCCTAGTCGCAGACACTTGGTCACCAGCTCAAACTGGTTGCGTGATTCCTGAGGTTGGAATAGCAGCCACCTTGTCACAACCCCAACAACAGGAGGTTAAGGAGTTTGTGCTTCGCAACAAGGAGGTATTCTCTGAGCTGCCGGGACAAACATCTGGGGTAGAGCATGACATCATTACCCCGCCCGGTGAAAGGGTGAAGTTAAAACCCTATCGGATCCCAGAGGCCCGACGGGAGGCAATACGGGAGGAAGTACAGAAAATGCTGAACTTAGGGGTGATAGAGGAGTCCCAAAGTGATTGGTCTAGTCCCATTGTGTTGGTGCCTAAACCGGATGGGAGCTGGCGATTTTGTAACGATTTTCGTCAGTTGAACAAAGTTACAAAATTTGACACCTACCCCATGCCACGTATAGATGAGTTGATCGACCGGCTGGGAACAGCCCGATACATGATGACTCTTGACCTCACAAAAGGGTATTGGCAAATCCCCCTGGCCAAGTCGGCCAAAGAGAAAACCGCATTTGTAACCCCAGACGGGGCGTTCCAATATAAAAGAATGCCGTTCGGGTTACAGAATGCGCCGGCCACATTCCAGCGGAAAATGGACCAGATGCTGAGGCCCCATCGGAAGTATGCTGCGGCTTACCTGGATGACATAATTGTCCATAGCACAGATTGGGCCTCACATCTGCCAAAAGTGCAAGCAGTCCTGGACTCTGTTCGGGAAGCGGGGTTTACGGCTAACCCCAAGAAGTGTACCATTGGGCAGGAGGAGGCCAAATATCTTGGGTACACCATTGGGAGGGGAGTAATAAAACTCCAACTCAACAAAGTCGAGGCCATCCAGAGTTGGCCACGTCCCAACAGCAAGAAGCAGGTACGAGCCTTTCTGGGAATCGCTGGGTATTATCGGCGATTCATTCCCCACTTTGCTTCTAAGGCTGTGCCCCTAACCAACCTGATGAAGGGGAAAGGGTCGGTCATGATTAAATGGACCCCCGAGGCTGAGGCAGCATTCCAATTCTTGAAACAAGCCTTATGTAGCCAGCCAGTGTTGTACTCACCCGACTTCTCTAAAGACTTTGTCGTACAAAGTGATGCGTCAGATGTGGGGTTAGGAGCAGTATTCTCCCAGGTCTGGAACGGGGAAGAGCACCCAGTCATTTACCTCAGCAGGAAGTTGAAGTCCCATGAGGTAAATTACGCCACCGTTGAAAAGGAGTGTTTAGCGGTGAAGTGGGCTCTAGATTCCCTTCGGTACTACCTGCTAGGTAGGCACTTTGACATGGTTACGGATCATGCTCCGTTAAAGTGGATGGCTCAAAACAAGGAAACAAATAGAAGAGTGAATAGGTGGTTCCTGGCCCTCCAGGAATTCAACTTCACAGTAAAGCATCGCCCTGGCGTTCAAATGGGGAATGTGGATGCTTTGTCTCGAGTACATGAATGCCTGATTGCTGGTGTTCCAACCCCGAGGTTAAAACAAGAGGGGGGGTATGTGACAGCAGGAAGGTAAAGTCACCTGGTTGCATCCAGGGGGGTAGATATATTTCGCCCAGATTCAGGCTTTACGCCGACTTATACAACTAGGTGGAGAGTTGTATAAGGCTAGTGGGCTCTTGGATGACTCATACCTCTAGGGAGAGTGTGGGGCGTCGTGCAGACAGAGATGAGGAGACCAGCTGAACCTTGTCAGCTCATTTAGGCCTCTATAAGAACTCCCAGCTTCATTAGATGTTAGCTCATGCCTGGAACCAGACCTGTGTGGACTGTCTAGGGAGAGTGAACCCCTGTGCGGTGAGACAAAGCCTGTGTGGCTATTTGCTTGGACATTTAAAACCAGGGACTTAGGGACTAGGACAGCACTAGGCTGATCCCAGTTGTTAGTTAGGAAACCTGTATGTTTAGTCAGAGGTCAAGTTGACCAGGATTTATTTTGTTTATGTTTTCTTTTGCTTTGCTGTGTTTTGTCACTGTAAATAGAAAATAAACCGCACCTTTTTGATTTTGAAAACCACAACCTCCGTTTGCTGGGCCTGTTTTTGTGTGGGGAGCCCATCTCGGGGGTCACACACACCCGCTGCCGAGCTAACCCCCTCACAGGTGTTATAGGCTAAGCCCGCTTTTAGAGCTGACTGTAAGAAGTCCAACACTTGCGCAATGCTTGGGGATAACGGAGAAAACTTCTGTTGCAGGGCAAATGCCGTAAATTTCTTCCAAATTCTGTTATAAGTGACATTGGTTGTGGCTTTTCTAGATTTTAGTAGCGTCGAAATTACTTCCTCCGAGATGCCTTGTGACTGTAGTCTGGCCGATTCAACAACCAAGCCATCAGCTGTAACCTGCCCGGGTTGGGATGACACCATTGGCCCTGCTGTAGAAGGTCTCTCTTCAGTGGCAGCTGTATTGGGGGGACTGCCGCCATCTGTAGGAGCAGAGGGAACCATGGTCTCCATGGCCAGAAGGGCAGGATTACAATTGCATGGACGTTCTCCCTCGCAATCTTCAGTAGGGTTTTCATTACCAGAGGTAACGGTGGAAAAAGGTAGACAAAGGGAAAATCCCACGGAATTGAGAAGGCGTCTTGGGCTACTGCCTCGTCGCAGCGAAACCTTGACACGAACCGGGGTGTCTTCGCATTCCATGGAGTCGCCATTAGGTCTACCGAGGGTGTCCCCCACTTGTGGAAGATTGTCTCTAGGACGTCCCTGTTGAGTGTCCATTCGTTCTTGTTGGGGAAATCCCAGCTCAGACGGTCTGCTATGTGATTCTGACTGCCCGGAATGTAGGCTGCCGTTAGGGCTTCCACATGCGCTTCTGCCCAAACTAATATGTTGGTTGCCACCTGCCACAGCGGCAAGCTCTTGGTTCCACCCTGTTTGGCTATATAAGCCACCGCCGTTCGGTTGTCCAACATCAGTTTGACTCGAGCCCCGTGGACTAGATTCTCGAAGGCCCGCAGGGCCAGGTATGCTGCCTGTAATTCCAAGAGGTTGGAGTGTCTGGTTTCCATCCTGCTCCATTCGCCTTGAACCTGCCTGCCGAGGCAGTGAGCGCCCCAGCCCTGGAGACTGGCATCCGAGGTTATCCGAATCCAGTCTCCGGGGCTGAGGGGCATGCCCTGCGACAGGTTTTCTGGTGTTATCCACCACGCCAGGCCTTGGCGGATCCGTCTTGGTATGAAGATCTTCTGGTGCAATGATACGCCATCCCACTGGTTCAGGAAGGATGTCTGGAATGCTCTTGTATGGAATCTTGCCCAGGGGATAGCTGGGATCGCTGCGGTGAACATTCCCAGAAGTGTCATGCAATCCCTTGCTGACAGTGATGAGGACTCCATCACGCTGTTTACGCAGGCTACTAACTCGACTTTCTTGCGTCCTGGTAGCGAGACAAGCCCTTTTCTTGTGTTGAAAACAAGTCCCAGGTATTCCATCTCTTGAGAGGGGATCAGCTGGCTCTTCTGCTTGTTGATAATCCAGCCGAATTCTGATAGAGTCTCCAGTACTAGCTTGCGCTGTGTCGCTAACTCTTCGCTTGTACGAGCCACTACTAAGATGTCGTCTAGGTAGTGGAAGATCTTTATGCCTCTTAATCGAATGACGGCGATGACAGCTAGCAAGATCTTGGAGAAGACCCGAGGCGCTGTGCTGATCCCGAAGGGTAGACACCTGAACTGGAAATGGTCTTCCCCTACCATGAATCTTAGGTATTTTTGGTGCTTCTCGTTGATTGGGACATGCAGGTACGCATCTGCTAAATCGACTGATATTAACCAGTCTCCTGGTTGCAGAACTGATATAATCGTAAATATTGATTCCATCTTGAATGTTTTGGGGACAATATAGTGGTTCAAGGATCTTAGGTCCAAAACCGGTCTTGGATCTCCTGATGCTTTGGGTACCAGAAAAATTGGTGAATAAACTCCCGTTTTCCGCTGTTTTAGAGGTACCGGTGTGATTGCATTTTTTTGAAGTAATTGGGTTATATATTCTAGTAAGCACTTCCGTTTTTTCTGGTCTTGTGGCCATTCTGTCTGGGCCACTATGTTGGGTGTTTTTTGTCGAAAAATTATTTTGTATCCTTGCTTGACCGTCTTCTGGACCCATTGGTCCTTGACCGTCTCCGCCCATACTCTCCAGAAGGATGCCAATCTGGCACCCACCTGGGGAGGATGGGCGGCTGACCCGTCAAAAAGACTTCTCCGATTTCTTAGCGGTCTGCGCGGCCTTGGTCTTTACGTTTCGTAGAAAAGAGTTCTGGGAGCTCTTCCAATAGGGCCTTGTGTATTCTCGCCCCGGTCTGTATGATCTGGCATCCTGCGCCCTTCTGTAGTCTGATTGGCCTGACCGGGTGGCCTGCTGTCTTCTTTTAGGTCTTTGTGGTATCAGGCCCGACTTCCCTCCTGTAGCTTGTTTAATAGCTTCTTCTAAGGTGCCACCAAACAACGTTTTGCCATTAAATGGAATATTACAGAGACCCAGTTTTGAGGTACTGTCTGCTACCCAATGACGCAGCCATAGGGCCCTTTTTGCGGTCACTGCAAAAGCCATGATCCTAGCGAGAAGTTTTACTAAGTCCATAGAGGCTTCTGCCAGGAAGTCGGCTGAGAGATCCAATTCCTCCATTGCCGAAATGATTCTGTCCATTTCCACGTTAGACCTTAGAGCTGTCTGGACATTTGTGGTCCAAACCTTCAAGGCTCTGGAGACTGAGGTTAAGGCTATGGCAGGGCGGCAAGCCGCACCAGCAGATGAATAAACCTTCTTTAGGTCTGTATCGGCACGTCTGTCCATCGGGTCTCTGAAAGTTGTAGAATCCTGCAATGGCAGGGCCACTTGTCTAGCCAAGCGTTGTAAGGCCGCGTCTATGCCTAGTGGGGATTCCCAAAGTGCAGCTTCTGGAGTCTTAAATGGGTATAGCCTTGCGAAACGATTCTGTACATTTAACCTATTTTCTGGCTTTTCCCATTCCTCCTCGAACCACTCTCGGATCTCTGGCAAGAGCGGAAAGGTCTCCCCTTGGTTCTTCCGGCTAGGAAAAAACCTTTTAATTTTTTCAGGTGGCTGGGCATCCTGTTCCCAGTCTATGGCCTCTTTTACGGCCGCAGCGTAAGGCTCTATGCATTGAAAGTCAAATAAGTACTCAGAGGGTTCCTCTGAGTCCGAGGAATCTCGTGACGACACCTCTAGCACTGGAGACGAATCTCGCCTTTGCTCCGCTGTGCTCCTGATTCTAGCTTTAGTCCCCGGAGGCCTGAAGCCTGAGGCTGACTGTATACTTTCTGTCACTGCCTCGTGAGTATAGTCTTTTATTCTGCGTGCCTCTGCTTCTTTGTCTGTGGCTACCTCTTTGATGCAGTCTGCGCATAAGAGTTTCCCAGGAGTGGATGGCGCTGAACATGCCCAGCAAAACCCCTCATTAGGGCGGCCTCCTGTCACATTTGGCTCTGCTACTGTAGTAGTTTGAGTAGTTTTGCGACCTGGGCTGGATTGGGATTTGTGCATTGTCCGAGACCCAGACGCTTGCGGAGATTTAGAACGGTGGCGGGACTTTTTCTTCCGCACTTGTCTTGTATTAGGGCTTCTGCTCCTAAAAAGACAAAACACCTCTTTAGTTTTGGTGTTGCACTCTTTTATATTGTGGCCCCCGTAGACCCCTCCTACCTTTTTGGTGATCTTCGTGCATTATGGGGCTGTGGTGAGCTCATGCTATATAAAAGACAGGATATAGCCAATAAGCAACAGGAAAATTCTCACTCTCATATATATATATATATAATAGTTATCCCTTTTAAATAAATGCTCTTTACCTTGCATTTAGTCCAAATTCTCTAGGGGTGGCAGCAGTATATTTGAGAAACACTGAGTGCTATTAGGTAAAATAAAGTTCATGTCACTTTAACAAAACAGGCAGTGCATAATGCTGACACAATCTCTCCACTCCCCCTCACTGAAGGAGACTCACCAGGACGTCTCTCTCAAGCACTGAGGCATACAGCAATGATTTTCCTGGCTTACAGGGCTTTTCTAGCCACGCTAGTTCACGCCCCCAGCGCCGCCCCCCTCTGTGACGTCATCGCAATTCCACAGAAAGCACGGAGGGGGCGGCCGGCACGCTCCTAAGGAGCCTAGCAGCATGGAGCATGAGAGGAGACAGCATCACCACAGTCCTGTATGTAAGCTCCTATAGCTCAATATGCCCGCATAGCTCATGCACCTCGAGCGTCCAGTGTTCTAAAAGGATGCTACCTTTAGTATTCTGGACCTTCCAGTCCCAGGAGAGGCTTGAACCTGGGTGGGTGGGTTCGGCAGGGGGGTTTGTTCTGTGTTGTTTTGTTGTTTTTCGTGGTGGTCTGGTCGTCCGACCAAAAAAAAGGAACAAGGGCAAGGGAGGAGGGGCCCCCTATTTATCAGCTAAAAGAAGGTGGTACTGGGAGACCGGAGGAAGGGGTTAACCCATAGTGTGCTGACGTGAGGCTGGCCAGGAAAGTGTGTTTGCTGTTCACTCCATTTGTGCAGCTGTGTCAAAGGGGCTGTGAGTCCCAGCCCGTAATGGGCCTTTGGTGAACTAGCTAAAAATTTCCCTCAGGAGTGTAACAGCAGGAGCTGTACATAAAGGAAACAAGAGTGCAGAACAATGTGAGAAGAGGACTCTGTAAATAGGGAGGAAGTTCTTGTTCTTGTCCCTGAAGTTCTATAATTCTCATACCCCATCCAAGTTATCATCCCCTAATAAAACAAAAATAACAAGCCAAGGACTGTTTTCTGCTTTGAGTGAATAAAAGAAATGCTATGTGACTGGCTGGCCTACGGGAGCAGTGCTACAATTAATATTGAAGTGGGTTTCTGCTAATAAAAATTGGAGCCCTGCTTAAGACTTTTTTTTATTTACCGTAGTTACATAGACAGAGTCCTTCTCTCATATACTTTTCATTTAGAATTGCTTTCTGTTGCCTTAGTGAACTGAGTTGCAGAGCGTTCACATATATATAAGGCCTCATGCCCACGGGCGTTTTTTCAGCCGCGTTTTTGAGCGTTTTTTACAGCTTAAAAACGCCTGTCCATGTTAGTCTATAGCTTCATGCCCACCTAGGCGTTTTTGAGCTGTAAAGAGCATAGGCGTTTGTAAGCTGTAAAAAAAACCCAGGACCAGTGCATTCCTCAGCGTCAGAATTAGGCAGAAAAAAACGCGAGCGTCAAAAAACGCGCACTAACGCGCAAAAACCGCGCACTAACGCGCGGTCGCGTTTTTAGCTCCGACGTTTTTTTTTTTTCAAAAAAAAATAAAAAAAATATTTACAATAACATGGACAGGCGTTTTTAAGCTGCAAAAAACGCAGCTGTAAAAACGCCAGTGGGCATGAGGCCTAAATAGACAAGTTGTAATACCAGTTATTACCAGCAGTGGTTCTGCAGGTGAAAACTGAGATTGTGTCTCCAGTTCCATAATTAAAAACCCCTTTAAAGGGAACCTGTGCTGCCCATATGAGGCAAAGTAAAAGATTGCTAAAATAAAGAAAAAAGATTTGCGCTAGGTGCGTAACAAAAAATGACAAATGAAAACAAAAAATCCGTGAAGGGTATCCTGCAGCTGAACACTATAACCCATATATGGGGCACAAAAAGGTATAGATATAAATAGGAGTGCAGTGCTAGATAATAAACTTATGTGAAATACACAAACATCATACGATATATAATGTGTCCATAGTGATCAAAAAATATGTGCAAATATATGACCGTAAACACAACAGTAATTCGATTTGTGCTGAATTAGTCCACAAAAAGATTACTCCATTTGCAGTAAATTGTGCATATATACACAAAAGAAAAAAAAAAAACAATATAAAGTTCATAAGTGTAGATATCCAGTATATGATTTCCAGTGTGAAAACACGGGTATAGACATTCACCACTTGTGCTGCCGTCACCTTTTAATAAAGTTGGAGGCTTACCAGAAAGCCTGCGACCGCCCTTATTCAGGGGGGTCAGAACAGGCTTAGTAGGGTGACAAAATCGCCGGTGAGACGTTGGAAACTCCCTTCACAGGTGACCAGCTGGCATCTATGGATACAACCTCAAAGACATACTCCCTGGAGGCGATCTGTACACATAAGGTGGACTTTCCCTTCTGGGGTGTTTGCATTCCAAAATGTGGTTATTTTATGGGTGTTTCCACTGTCCCGATGCTCCAGGGCCCGGAAGCGGAAATGCGCCCGGCCGTCACGGAAGTTGAACTAGAGACCGGAAGTGGCGGTGATGGTCGGAATGCAAACACCCCGGAAGGGAAAGTCCACCGTATGTGTACAGATCGCCTCCAGGGAGTGTGTCTTTGATGTTGTATCCATAGATTTTGAAAAAAAACACATTTTTTTTAGTTTATGTGATAAAATTTTGCAAATTATAAATTTTTCTTCATAAATTTTGCCCACAATTTATACTGCTACATATCTTTGGTAAAAATAACACAAATTAGTGGATATTATTTGGTCTTTGTGAAAGTTATAGAGTCTGCAAGCTGTGGTGCAGATCATAAACAATTAATCACATCTAATGTATTGGTGGCCTATCTTATTTCTTACGACCCGAACAAGCCAGCAAAGCACAAATACCCCCCAAATTACCCCTTTTTTGAAAGTAGACATTCCAAGGTATTTAGTAAGATGCATGGTGAGGTTTTTGATGTTGTAATTTTTTCCCACAATTCATTGCAAAATGAAGATTTTTTTTATTTTTTTATTTTTTCCACAAAATTGTCATTGTAATAGGTTATTTCTCCCACGTGGCATGTGTATACCACAAATGACGCCCCAAAATACATTCTGCTACTCCTCCTGAGTATGGCGATACCACATGTGTGGGACTTTTTCACAGCCTGGCCACATACAGAGGCCCAACATGCAGGGAGCACCATCAGGTATTCTAGGAGCATAAATTACACATCTAACTAGTTGACTACCTATTACACTTTTGAAGGCCCTGGAGCACCAGGACAATGGAAACGCCCACAAAGTGGCCCCATTTTGGAAAGCTAACACCCCAACGTATAATCTATGAGGCACAATGAGTCTTTTGAACGGTTAATTTTTTTCCTGAAGTTTTTGGAAAATGCGGGACAAAAATTAAAACGCAATTTTTTTACGCAAAGTTGTCCATTTATAAGATATTGCCAACACATAGCATGTACATAGCAAAAATGACACCCCAAAATACATTCTGCTACTCCTCCTGAGTATGGCGATACCAAATGTGTGAGACTTTTATACAGCCTGCCCACATACAGAGGCCCAATATTGAAATGGCACCTTCAGGCATTCTAGGAGCATAAATTACACATCTCATTTCTCAACCACCTATTACAATTTTGAAGGCCCTGGAGCACCAGGACAATGGAAACGCCCACAAAGTGACCCCATTTTGGAAAGCTAACACCCCAACGTATAATCTATGAGGCATAATGAGTCTTTTGAACGGTTCATTTTTTTCCTGAAGTTTTTGGAAATGCGGGAAAAAAATGAAAACGCAATTTTTTTACGCAAAGTTGTCCATTTATAAGATATTGCCAACACATAGCATATACATAGCAAAAATTACACCCCAAAATACATTCTGCTACTCCTCCTGAGTATGGCGATACCAAATGTGTGAGACTTTTATACAACCTGGCCACATACAGAGGCCCAACATGCAAGGTACACCATCAGGTGTTCTAGGGACACATAGCATGAACATACCAAGAATTACACCCCAAAATACATTCTGCTGAGCAAATGGTAAACAAAAGATTACCTGTGGTTTTAGTAGCGCAGTTTTCCACAGGAGGATAGCACTGGTCCAGTCAGCAGGCAGGGACTTGGTCAGCAAAAGCGAATGCAATTGTCCAGGCAACAGGCAGGAATACTGTTCATAGTCAGTACAGGCAGCAGGCAGGGATACTGGCCATATACAGTCCAGGGTCAGTGCAGGCAGAGATTGTCAGCAGTGCCAAAATATTGGTCCTGGTAGTAGGCAGGTCCATGTGGTGTGGTCAGTTCCTGCGACAGGCAGAGGCATAATGGCATAGGTCCTACAGGCAGTTGGCAGAAGTAGGGCCTCGTTCAGGACTGAATGGGGACAGGGGTAGAGGCTTCTCCCACCCAAATCTCTTTGAAGCCTCCGAGTCTCCAGACCCTAATCTGGGAATGAGAAAAACAAAAACAATTGTTTTCTTCATCCAGAAAAACAATTCTGGAGCCCCTCACATATGTGAGACCCCTGTGTTATGAATGCCACTAGTCCACTGGCAGGGTACAAGATCAGTCCAAGAGGCAGGCAAAAAGCATTGCCAAACATTCCAGGGTCAGTTCCAGATCAGGCAGAGGTATGTACAGAATCGGTAGGCAGAAGCGTGGTCAAATAACAGTCCAGGGTCAGTTCCAGATCAGGCAGAGGTATAAACAGAATCGGTAGGCAGAAGCGTGGTCAAATAACAGTCCAGGGTCAGTTCCAGATCAGGCAGAGGTATAAACAGAATCGTTAGGCAGAAGCGTGGTCGAATAACAGTCCAGGGTCAGTTACAGAGAAAGCGGAGGCATAAGGGGTGTGAAGATAAATGTCAGGAAGTGAACTAATAATTTATTTTGGTATGGTAATAGCGGAAGCAGTCGCCTATGCAGAGGCCTGGTTCTGAAGGACATTGGGCACAATAATAAATGGTGTCTTTTCTCTCTCCTCCTTTGGTGCACACCCGGCATTTTTTCTGGCGTTTTTGGCCTGTTGGTCTGGGAGGGATTTTATCTGGGAAGTGGCGCTCGGAGAGTCGGCTAATGACATCGGATCTAATGTTTACTGGTGGGGCGTTAGGGTATAAAAGGGCAGTGGTGATTTCCTCCTGGAAGAAAAGAAAGGATTTGGGTCTTATAGTGGATTTCTGATAGATGACATAGGAGTTGTACATGGCCAAATTAAACAAATAAATGGAAACTTTCTTATACCACTGGTATGATCTTCTTGTGGAAAGGTAGGGTTCGAGCATCTGGTCGTTGAAGTCGACACCCCCCATGAATTTATTGTACTCGTAGATGCATTTGGGTTTTTGGATCCGGCCATTCCTCCTGGTGATCTCAACAAATTCATTGTTGTGGATGGAAGAAAGTACGTAGACGTCTCTTCTGTCCCTCCACTTCACAGCCAAAATTTCCTCATTACGTAAACTCGCCGACTCCCCTCTTCTCAATTTTTTGGTGACCAGGCTTTGAGGAAAGCCCTTCCGGTTCATCTGTACGGTGCCGCATGCTGGAGTCTTCATTCTGTGTAGGTTTCGGAACAGGGGCAAACTTGTATAAAAATTGTCCACATACAAGTGGTATCCTTTCTCCAGGAGTGGGTTTATGAGTTCCCAAACAACTTTCCCACTGGTTCCAATATAGACTGGACAATTAGGGGGGTGCAGTTCGGTGTCCTTCCCTTCATATACAATAAAGGCATACACATACCCAGTTGCTCGGTCGCACAATTTATACAGCTTCACCCCATAGCGGGCCCTTTTGCTGGGTATAAATTGTTTTATGCCCAGCCTGTCAGAAAATTTGATAAGGGACTCATCCACGCATATATGTTGGTCTGGGGGAAAGTTTCAGAAAAATAATTTAGTAGTGGCCGAATTTTATAAAGCTTATCAAAATTTGGGTCATTTCGGGGAGGGCACTGGGTATTATCATTGTAGTGTAGGAATCTCATAATCATTAGATATCTGGTTCTGGGCATTACTGAGGAAAAGATGGGCATATGATAGATGGGGCGGGATGACCAATATGAACGTACTTGATTTTTTCCATTTAGTCCCATGCAGAATGTGAGGCCCAAAAAAATTCTAAACTCCTCCACTGCATGGGCTCTCCACACGTAGGGACGGGCATAAGAGGACATTGAGTTGCTGGTTAAAAACTGTTGGGCATATAAGTTGCACTGGGCCACAATTGTTGCCAGCATGTCCTCAGTAAAAATTAAATAAAAAAAATCAATTGGGGAAAAGTTTTCTGTATCCACCTGGACTCCTGGCTGGGCAGTGAAGGGGGAATGTTGGCTTCTCCTGAATTAGGAGGAAGCCACAAGGGGTACTGAAGGGAATAGGGAAGGCTGGCATGGGACCTAACCCTTTGGGGCTGAGGTGACACCCCACTGGTACGTGGCCTTGCTTCCCGTGGTTCTGCGGTGCTGGTGGATGGCACTTTAGTGGTGGTGGTGGATGGCACTGCGGTGCTGGTGGATGGCACTGCCTCCTCAGCAGAACGCCTTCGTCTGGCGGGCGGGCCCTCCTCCTCTTCTTCTTCCTCCTCCTCCTCCGTCATTGATCCACTGCTTATGACAGGCTCGTAGTCCACGTCAGACTCATCTGAATATGCGGAGGAATCCGAATCGGAGAGCTCCCCATTGCTCCCGTCGGCCGCAAGAATTTCGTACGCCTCCTCGGCTGAGAATACTCTTTTAGCCATTTGATGAGATGGCACTGACAGGTGGCACTGATGGCAAATGGCACTGGCAGATGGGACTGGTGGCAGATGGGACTGGCAGGTGGCACTGATGGCAGATGGCACTGACAGGTGGCACAGATGGCCCCTGACAGGTGGCACTGATTGCAGATGGCACTGGCAGATGGCACTGGTGGCAGATGGGACTGGTGGCAGATGGCACTGGCAGATGGCACTGGCGGCAGATGGCACTGGCAGGTGGCACTGGCAGCAGATGGCACTGGCAGAAGGCACTGGCGGTAGATGGCACTGGCAGGGACTGTGGGCACTGTTTTTTACTTGTGTGTGTGTTTTTTCACTCACAATGACTGAAGCTGCAGCACAGATCTCTCTCTTTCCTCACACGCTGTCTCTGTGTGAGGAGAGAAAGCCGGCAATGAGAGATGATCTCATATGTTTACATTTGAGATCATCTCTCATTGGGCAGTGAGATCGTGTGCTGAATGGCCTCTGTGATTGACCATTCAGCACGATCTGTGTTTGGCTGTGTCCAAGGGATACGGCCAAGACAGATTTTCCCTGATGTGCGCTCGCGGGGGCGCGGGGGGGGGGGAGGAAAGAGGAGGACGTTGATGGACGTCCTGTCAGCACTTCGGCGCCGCAATGCAGACGTCTTTTGAGCATTGCCCGGGCGCGAAGTGGTTAATTTATCTACTTTATCTTCGTTATTTTATATACTCCTTTCAGCTTCACAGCCGGCTTCCCACTGCACATGCCCGAGTCATGCTGCACTTTGTGAATGGTCCTGCAGCCTTCTGGGACCTGTGATGTGGTCCCATGAGGCTGTGGGCAAAGGGGGGGAACAAACCCACTTGGATTGCCATGGCGATCCGGGCGGAAGTGGGAGCAGGTACCTGTCAAAACTAGGTACCTGCTTCCCCAAAAAATATAAATGTGTCCTAAAGTGGTTGAGGAGGGGGAGGTGGTGGACAAGCAGAATGTCCCACTTACTTACCCTTTAAACGTAACCCTATGTGTCCACCAATGCTGCCCATCAGTGCTGCCAATCAGTGCTCATCAGTTCTGCCAATCAGTGCCTCCTTATTAGTGGCCATCAGTGCCGCCTATCAGTGCTGCCTATCAGTGCTGCCTATCAGTGCCTCCTCATCAGTGCCCACCATTGCCACCTCATCAGTGCCCATCAGTGCCACCCATTAGTGCAGCCTATCAGTAGTGCCCATCAGTGCAGCCTCATCAGTGCACATCAGTGAAGGAGCAAAACTACCTGTTTGCAAAATTTTATAACAGACTATGAAAAACTTTATTTTTTCAAAATGTTTGATCTTTTTTCCTTTGTTTAGTAAAAATGAAAAAAACACAGTGGTGATTAAACACCACCAAAAGAAAGCTCTTTTTGTGTGAAAAAAAATATAAAAATGTCATATGGGTACAGTGCTGCATCACCGTCCAATTGTCACTCAAAGCTGAAAATTGGCCTGGGCAGGAAGAGGGTAAAAGTAGGTAAAGTGGTAAACTCTAATTTTAAACTTTGCCCTACTGGTAATCTTATAATAAGTGTTACCTGTAGGTACCTTGGAAGCAGCCTTGTGGAGTTCACGAAATATTCACAACGGCTTCACTAGATGATGTCACTGATGCATGCGCAGTACGCTCTGCATTTAGGGCACATTCAATATGCTGTAATTGCATAGATCGCTGTGCCAAGATGGTGACTCATATGTGCATGCGTGGGAGTGACATCATCACGGCCAAGTCATTAAAACAGACAGAGAGCGTGAACCCGGAAGAAAGACCAGGCAAAGATGGAAGCGTTGGGAGTGGTGACAGCTCGGCGCTGTAGGGCTCTGCTTGAAAGGTAAGTCTGTCATAATGTGCTAGTATGCACTGCATGTTAGCACATTATGGCACAAATCTGCAAGGGCCTATTTTCTGGTCTTTTGTCTTGGGTACGATTAAAAAGCAGTTACTGATCTTATCCTTGTCTCCTGGAGGCTTCCTACTCTCTATATGACTAGTCCTCCAAAGCTTCTTCCTTTCACTGCTATTTTGATCACACTATAATGTCACCACATACAATGCAGGACCAGCAGTCTTGCATTATAATTGAGGATGCAGAGGACCCGCCCACAACTGGGAGCATTGGAGAAAAAAGGAGAGCGCTAGCTTCGAGGGTAACCCCTAGGCAAAACTGAGCATGCAACCTTTGCAGTGCGGGGGGAATCCCACTGCAAGGGTAACTTTCCCCAGGGTTCAGCTTTAAGGCACAGATAGCAAAAAAAATTAAAAGTTGTAATCCTTCCTCTTTCTACTAAAAATAAGTTTTGATTTTAGTCCATGTCCCTACTGAAGAGATTTATATTATTTTCTACCCAGACAGGAAGTGAGGGCAATTCTCTGCAATAGAGACAACCGGCAATAAAAACCTGCCCTTTTTTTAAAGCAATTCTGTCATGAGAGAGAAACATGGAGAGTACTAATACTGACCTTTTGGAAATGCTAGATGACTGGCTGTCATACAGACCTAATGGCTTGAATACTTTGAATTAGAACATGTAGGCAGATAATAACTTAGAAGTTTTTTGTTGACTTCCTACACTGCATACTTACAGGTGACACAGAAAGTATTCAAAGCAGAATATGGAGATAACAGACAGTCGGCCAGCATTTTCTGAAGTAGATCAGCAATGGTAGCACCCATATTTTTCTATCTGGGATATAAAAGAAAAATAAATTCACACTGATTTGCTTTTCATATAAAGGTTTCAGATAAAGACCAGCTGGGTGATGATCCACTGGAATATATGAGGCAAATGCTGACGGCCAATGACTTTGAATCACTGCAAACAACAACCATATACTTTCTCAACAAACACGAAGACCTAAGGTAAATTAATGGATAGACTTTTTGTGTTATATAATCTGTTTTCTATTTTTCTTTTATCCACTCTGGTCAAATATTGTTAGAACTTTAGGTATATAGAAACAAGATCATGTCTATACTTCTCAACTTTTCATAGTGGTGAGCAGAACATAAGAGGCAGATAGGCCTATTGCATTATCCCACAAATTGTAATAAAAAGTATATGGTAAAAAATAAATACTCACAAACAGTGTTGGGCGAACGGGCATGAGCCGGAGCATGAACGCGGCAAATGCCCTGCAATGCACTGCGCGCTGCACAGTGCATTCTGCGTCCTGATTGGGCAAAGCTTTGCCCAAGCAGAGCGCAGTAAAAGCTGGTTGTTAAGGAGCGGGGTCGGGAAGCTGGCCACAGCATCCTTAACAACCGATGAGTCATCAGCTGTCGATGGGCTTCCCCGATGACAGCTAAATAAAAAATAAAAAAAGCATTTGCTGGTAAAAAAAATACCTTTGGGTCTGGTATGGATTTTAAGGGAAACCCATACAAAAAAAAAGCGTGGGGTCCCCCCCAAATTCAATACCAGACCCTTATCTGAGCATGCAGCTTGGCAGGTCAGGAAAAGGGGGAGCGAATGAGCGCCCTCCCTCTTGAACAATACCAGGCCACATGCCCTCAACAAGGGGAGGTGCTTTGGGGCAGCGGGGGCTCTGTCCCTCCCCTCCCAAAGCACCTTGTTTCCATGTTGAGGGCACGGGGACAACACCAAATAGTCCCATGATGTACAGTATGTCCACCGTCAATCACATAGTCCAACAATGTAGAGCCACATCAATCACGTTGACAAAAGACTACCAACCTACTAACACATGTAGCACTACCCCCGTAGGAGTTGCTGGTTAGTTTTGGGCCTGTACTCTGCCTGTCAACCCCCTGTAAGTTTGGCTCGACTCCCCTTGGCACAACTGGACAATGCACGGATTGTGGAACCCACTGGCAGTTGGGTACCACAATGACACCATGTAATAATGCAAATACAGTTAGAGTTTGTTACCTTGTATTGGCCGCCTTGTATTGAACACCAGATAAGACTCCACACCAAATATAGTTTGACCAAGAAGTGAATATTTTACTTGGTAAATGAGAAAAAGATAGACACAGTCAAACATTAACAGTTGACTTCACACAGGGCCCTGTGAGAGTCAATGATATATTTAATAACACTCAGGTTGAACAATGCAAAATAGAGACCTGACTTGGGTAAGTACACAGCAGAGGGATTCCCTCAGTGCAATGCGGTAACACTGAAGCACCTCTCCACCAGGTCTCACTCAGCTCTTGGAGATATAGTAAATGTACAACAAGTTATATGATGGTATCAGTCTAATGCTCTTTGGTTCCCCCTAGCGGGTAATTCCCCACACGTGTCCTTCTATACCAGTTCAAATGGACAAGCTGAATCCTGTAATAGTTCCTTGTGGTTAACAGTAATCTTCCCTAGCATTGGTTGGTGCATGTTATAATTTGTAATCCAGAGGGAAATAGCATAAAATCAAACAGTTAAAGTGTATGATGAGAAGGAACAGATGAATACTGGTCCTTATCAAAGCACTAACTTAATCCTGGATGCAAAGTGACTTGGCTGGCGGTACTGCAGTTACCAGCGAGCCTAAACAAACAAGTAAAGTTGTGGAAGTCACCTTCCTGTAACACAGTTAGTTGTATTTGTGGGCGGATGCCCTCTCACCACATGAGGCCTTGTCTCGCTGGGATCCTCCCACAGTGACCTCTTGGTTCACGGACTCCCGACGAGTCGTTGTCCCCTGTCCTCCGCTTAGTCAGTCGCAAGGCGTTTGTGAAAGGGTGACTCCGAGGCTCAGGAGTACCAAGTTGTCCCTCTCTCCGGTTCGATCAGCAGGGAATGTAGATGGGATCCCTCCGACAGGCGGTCCGGCCTCCGTCACTTTAGGCCCAGGCTTTTCCGGCCTAACACCCTCGCTGCAGGCCTCTTCCTGGTTTCAAGATGGCGTCCCAAGAGCCACAACACCAGCCCCGCCTCTGCTTTTAAAAGGCCCTCCCAGCAGTCAATGCGTGGCGCCACGCTCCTTCCCAGCAAGTGGCGTTGTGGGCCTTGTAGTCCATTCCTGACCCGCAACAATAGAGTCTGTGTCTCTCTGTACCACAAGATCCGTCATGCAGTGTCCTACCATAGCTGAACCCAACAACTTGCAGCAATATGGGGCAACAGATAATGGAAAAAGCTAAGTTCTTATAGGCACAAACTGTAGTTCATGAGCTACGTGCCAAAGTAACACCTTGCTACACACACATCTGGTTTTGTCTCTTCACTCCCCGCTGAATGACAGGTCCAGCGGATGACAGCTGATATATACAAAGGGGCGAGGTCCCCCAGATTACATAGTTGCATAGTTACGAAGTTACATAGTAGGTGAGGTTGAAAAAAGACACAAGTCCATTAAGTCCAACCTATGTGTGTGATGTATTTGAACATTTTTATTGTGAATAAGCAGGAGTATGTACCCCTTACTCATTCACGTTGGAGGGGACAGTTAATCGCATCTAAATTCAATCAGTTAAGCAGTATTTCATGTAGGACCCTCCTCAGTAGGTGCTAGTGAGTGTATGTAGTTTTTGGTTTCTCTGCTTAATAGGGAGACAGCTAGGCAAATTTATATGCTGTCTGCTTAAAAGAGAGCTGTGATTGTTTGATAGAGTCTGCTCAGTGTGCTCTGGTGCTGCTCATGCTGTCTAGGGAGTTCCACATTGGTCCAATAGTAATAAGGCATAATGGACAGTGGGTGGAAACCTGGCAGATGGGAGCATGGATGTCCATACAGCCCTGGCCAATTAGAAGGGGATGTGCCCCAAGGAATGCTGGGTATTTGTATTTACAGTATCTCACAAAAGTGAGTACACCCCTCACAATATGTGACAACATTGTAGAAATGACACTTTGCTACGATGTAAAGTAGTGAGTGTACAGCTTGTATAACAGTGTAAATTTGCTGTCCTCTCAAAATACCAAAAATAGGATTTTTGTACATGCTCGTGCATGCTCGTCGTAGTCGATGACGTCACCGCGTACGCTCCATTCAAAGAACCGCGGGTTCTTTGAATCGAGCGTGTGCACACTCGGCCGGGACAAGTTTCTTGTCCAAGAATCTCGTCGAAAAAACAACATGTTTTTTTTCGACGAGAATCTCGGCCGTGTGTACGAGGCTCTACACTTAAAAAATTTACATGTTCCAAATTAAAAACAGATTCTACTTAAGAACAAACCTACAGTCCGTGTCTTGTTTGCACCGCCTGTATACTGCTGTTCAGAGTATATAGGGCCTTGTTTTATTTTGGGTGCGGGGTTCCCCTTAATATCCATACAAGACCCAAAGGGGCTGGTAATGGGCTGGGGTAGGGGTGGGTGATGGGGTAGCAATGCCATTTTTCTCAATGATATTCATCCATATTGCCGGGACCAAACATTACATTAAAGCCGCAAGCAGTTTTAAATGGCTTTTCTTTCTCGTACATCACGGGACACAGAGCGACATAGTCATTACTAATGGGTTATATAGATACCTTCAGGTGCTGGCACTGGCAACTTCCAAAACCGGAAGTACCCTCCCCTATATAAGCCCCTCCCATCCGGGAGCACCTCAGTTTTTTGCCAGTGTCTAAGGTGTTGGCCAAGAAGAAACATGTGTTTTTCACTGAGCTTGCGTACAGGTTCTTTTGGGCCTCAGTAAGCTATTCCGGATCCGACCAAAAAAGCTTCATAGCTAAACGGTCGGTACCCGGGCCTTGCAGAGAAGAGCAAGGTTTTGCCTGTAATGCTTCTCTTAGGAGAGCTGGACCCTGGGATCCAGAGCTCTGGTCATACCCATGACCAAGATGTTTTCTGTGCAGGGTGCTATACAGGTCCAGGGGAGTGGAATCCTTGGGAACCCGGTCCCTGAAGGTTTAATTACAATGCCTGCCGTGATAGGTGAAGTTTGGGCTTCTGTGGCCAAACAGAGTCCTGCGGTGGGGAAAAGGTAAGTGGGGGCCCTCAGGAACTTGGTTCTATTGAGGGGACCCCCAAGCCTAATATGTCTTTCTGCCTGTTACCTAACGGTATTCCCGCTAAATATTATGCATGCCTGTAACTACTAAAAAATGTAATAATTTTAATAGTGGTCAAGAAAATAAAAAAATAAAAAAATAATATACTGCGGTACCTGTGTTAATCCACTAGAGGCCGCTGTGGAACGTTTCTTGTCATGTGGACTAGTTTCTTTTTATCAGAGCAAGTCCAGGCAGATGGTGAGTTCTCTTGTGGGAAACTGCTTCCTCTGCCATGTTGCAATGCTCGTCCATCCCCCGGCCTGCGGCAAAAGGGGCCCTGGCTCTTGTCCCTAGTTTCCCTTTTAAAAATTAGCGCCGAAGGCGCACGTGGCCACGCGCGTGCGCGTGCACGCGCCTCTATATATAGAGGTGAGCCGGGAATGGGGGCGGAGCTTGGGGGATGACGCTCTGTGCGCGCCGCAGCGCTTCTGCGCATGTGCGGGCGTCCCAGCATGTTAAAAACCACAATTATGTGTTGTGAGCTGGCTATGGAGTGCAGAGACAGAGCTGGCAACATTTAAAAAAGGCATACAGCAAGCGGTTGATGCAGGCATCCCCATAGAAAGGCACATTAGTAGACACCAACTGTTTTTATAGCAGCATTTGTGCTAGACTATTGTCAGTAAGTGGTGTATTTCGGCTGGAATACCTCAGCTTTGGGCTTAGGAATAATGCCGTCTAAAAACTCCGGGACTAAAAATCCTAGGAAGCATAGGGGGTCTCCATCGGGCTCTGAGGATCTTGGGCATGCTTCGGCTGCACCAGTCTCCCCTGAAGAATCAGAGGTTAGTGACCGTAGAGCACCCTCAGGAGTACCTGGTACTGTGGCTGTCCTCAGTTCACCTGCTCCTGTGTATGTAACAGAGGAGGTTTTTTCCTCAACTCTGGGAGGGCTGGAAGAGAGATTGTCAGCATTGATCGCTGCTTCCCTGTCACAGGAAAAAAGCGCTCGATCTCCGTCTCCTCCCTCAGAGTGCCTGTTAGCGGAGCAACAGTCCCATACAGGGATCGACCTACCTGAAGGGGATCAGGATGAGGTTGATTCTGTTGTAGAGGAATCAACAGTGGAAGAGCCATTCTCAGCATCACATGCTGAAAGATTATGGGTTCAGTCCCTGACTAATATGGTCCGATCAGCATTTAAAATGCCCCCCGGAGCCATCATCCACTTCTGTCTCCTCGTTGGGGTCGCTAAAAGCTCCCCAGACTGTTTGTTCCTTTCCGATCCATCCTTTACTGGAAGGGCTCATTTACCAGGATTGGGAGCATCCTGATAAAATATTTACTCCTCCCAAGAGATTTCAAGTGGTCTATCCCATGGAGGATAAGTTCATCAAAAAATGGAGGGTCCCTACAGTGGACGCAGCCATCTCTTGTGTGAATAAATCACTGACATGTCCAGTGGATAATGTCCAAATGTTCAAGGACCCAATCGATAAAAAATTAGAGTCCTTATTAAAATCTGCTTTTGCTACAGCAGGATTGGTGACACAACCAGCAGTGGCAGCTATTGGGGTCTGCCAAGCAGTGAAGGATCAGTTGAAACAGGTCTTAAGGGACTTACCAGATCAGCAGGCTCTTGCCCTAGCTGATCTACCTAGAGCCTTATGCTTTGCGGTGGACGCTATAAAGGATTCAATCCATCAGGCCTCCCGCCTTACGCTGTCTGTAGTACATATGCGCAGGCTTTTATGGCTCAAAAACTGGTCTGCTGAAGCTCCCTGTAAAAAATTGCTGGTCAGCTTCCCATTTCATGGTGAACGCTTATTCGGGGAAGACCTGGACAAATATATCCAGAGAATTTCCAGCGGTAAAAGTACACTTTTGCCGGTTAAAAACAGAGTTAGAGGTCCCTCTTTTAAGAGGCCTGCTTCTCCAGTCCCTAGGACATCGGCTGTGAAACAGTTCCGACGGCCTCCTCGGTCAAATCCCAGAGGTAAAAATCAGGGACAATTGCAGGGTAACAAGAAGCCCTGGAGCAGGAGAGGTACAAAACCTCCCCCAAAGTCAAATGCATGAAGGGTTGCCCCCACTCAATCGGGTGGGGGGAAGACTTCAGTTGTTCACAGAGACCTGGCGGGACACGATCAGAGACAGATGGGTGCTCTCCACAGTAAATCTGGGATACAAATTGGAGTTAAAAGACTCCCCTCCTTCCCACTTTATAAGGTCAAACGTGCCAAGGGATCCCCAGAAGAGAGGATCCCTCCTGTTGGCACTAGAACAATTATTGCTCCAAGCAGTAATTATAGAGGTTCCCCTGGAAGAATAGGGGTTCGGGTTTTACTCAAACCTCTTTACAGTCCCGAAGCCAAACGGGGACGTGAGGCCCATATTAAATCTAAAAGGGCTAAACAAATTCCTACATATCAGGAATTTCCGGATGGAGTCGATCCGATCGGTGGCCACTGCCCTACAAGGGGAGGAATGGTTAGCCTCGATCGACATCAAAGATGCTTATTTGCACATTCCCATCTTTCCAGCCCACCAAAAATTTCTACGCTTTGCGGTAGAAGGGCGCCATTTTCAGTTCAGAGCCTTACCCTTCGGTCTGGCCACAGCACCACGAGTGTTCACAAAAATTCTGGCCCCATTATTGGCCAATCTAAGAACACGAGGTGTAACGATAATGGCATATCTAGACGACTTGTTGCTGATAGACCACTCAGTGGAAAAACTAGAAGTGGTTGTTCACGAGACAATCAAGTATCTGGAATATCACGGTTGGATTATCAACCGAGACAAGTCAGCCCTAAAACCAGTCAAAAGTCTGGAATACTTGGGGCTAAGGCTGGATTCAGACCAGAGAAAAATTTTCTTGCCTCAAGAAAAGGGGTCGTCTTTGAGAGATTTGATCCACTTAGTGGGTACAAAAAGACAGCCATCCATACGCCTGTGCATGAGGCTGCTGGGAAAAATGGTGGCATCATTCGAAGCAGTACCCTACGGTCAATTCCATTCAAGGAATTTGCAAAGGGCCATACTGTCAGCCTGGAACAAAAAAGTTCAGGCCCTAGACTTACCAATGTCCTTGTCCCCTTCCGTTCGCAAGAGCCTCCGCTGGTGGTTGGTTCCCCAGAATCTGGAAAGAGGGAAATCCTTCAGTCCGATTTCTTGGAAGGTGGTCACTACAGATGCCAGCCTTATAGGCTGGGGAGCAGTACTGGAGCAATGGTCTCTCCAGGGCAGATGGTCGGATGCGGAAAAGGCCCTGCCCATCAATCTCTTAGAGATACGAGCAGCCCGGTATGCCCTAGTAGCATGGACATCCAAACTCCAAGGGTCCCCTGTCAGAATTCAATCAGACAATGCCACAGCAGTGGCATATATCAATCATCAGGGGGGCACCAGGAGTCGTGCAGCCCAGAGGGAAGTAAATTACATCCTGAAATGGGCAGAAAGATATGTCCCAGCCATATCTGCGGTATTCATTCCAGGAGTGGAGAATTGGAAGGCGGACTTTCTAAGTCGCCAACAATTATGCCCAGGGGAATGGTCCCTTCATCCCGAGGTTTTCCGGACAATATGTCAGCGTTGGGGAACACCGGATGTAGATCTGCTAGCATCCAGATTCAACGCAAAAGTGGACAGGTTTGTCTCTTGGACAAGGGATCCCCTAGCTTGCGGCTCGGATGCCCTAGTGTTCCCGTGGGATCAGTTCAAGCTGATATATGCATTCCCACCGCCACAATTGTTACCTCGATTACTCCGCAGAATCAGGGTAGAAAAGAAACCAGTGATTCTGGTGGCTCCAGCGTGGCCCCGAAGAGCATGGTACGCGGAGATTGTAAAGATGTCTGTGGGGAGTCCTTGGACCCTCCCACATCGTCCGGACCTGCTTTCGCAAGGACCGATATACCACCCTTCCTTACCAGCCCTAGGTTTGACGGCCTGGCTATTGAAGCCCACATTCTAAAAAAGAGAGGGCTCTCTAATTCTGTGGTATCTACCATGATCAATGCCAGGAAGCCGGTATCCAGGCAGATCTACTATAGAATCTGGAAGGCGTACATCGCCTGGTGTGAGGCCAAGAAATGGCATCCACGTAAATACGTAATAGGTAGGATTCTGGACTTCCTACAATGGGCTGTAGATAGGAAGCTTGCCTTGAGTACTATCAAGGGTCAGATTTCGGCCTTGTCAATATTTTTTCAAAGGCCCTTGGCTTCGCATTCACTAGTCAAAGCCTTTATACAAGGCGTGATGCGTATTAGTCCTCCGGTTAATATTCCCATATGTCCATGGGATCTAAACTTGGTTCTGTCGGTTCTACAGAAACAACCATTTGAACCATTACAGCATATTTCTTATGTTCTTCTCACCAGGAAATTGATTTTTCTAGTAGCCATTTGATCGGCTAAAAGAGTGTCGGAATTAGCAGCTATGTCCTGTAAGGAGCCATATCTGGTTATCCATAAGGACAGAGTAGTGTTACGTCCTCATCCAGCCTTTCTTCCTAAGGTGGTATCGAGGTTTCATTTGAACCAAGATGTGGTTCTTCCTTCTTTTTTCCCCAAACCTACTTCGGTAGAGGAAAAGTTATTGCATTCTTTGGATGTAGTAAGAGCAGTTAAAGCTTATCTAAAAGCCACTGCTCAGATTCGCAGAACGGATACTTTGTTTATTCTGCCGGAAGGCCCCAGAGAGGGTCAGGCAGCATCAAAATCTACTTTAGCCAAGTGGATTCGACAGGTCATAATGCAAGCCTATGGCTTGAGAAGGAGACCGCCTCCGTTCAAAGTTAGAGCGCACTCCACGAGAGCAGTTGGAACTTCATGGGCAGTGCATCACCAGGCCTCTCTGGCTCAAATCTGTAAGGCCGCAAGATGGTCTTCAGTACACACGTTTACTAGGTTCTACCAGGTGGACGTTAGAAGTCAGGAGGATGTCGCCTTTGGGCGCAGTGTGTTGCAGGCCGCAAAAGATCCTCATGTCTGATAGCGCTCAGCTTATGTATGGTGTATCCCCCCCCTCGTTGGGCATTGCTTTAGGACATCCCATTAGTAATGACTATGTCGCTCTGTGTCCCGTGATGTACGAGAAAGAAAATAGGATTTTTATAACAGCTTACCTGTAAAATCCTTTTCTTGGGGTACATCACGGGACACAGAGCTCCCGCCCCTCTTTAGGGACACTTATTGCTTTGCTACAAAACTGAGGTGCTCCCGGATGGGAGGGGCTTATATAGGGGAGGGTACTTCCGGTTTTGGAAGTTGCCAGTGCCAGCACCTGAAGGTATCTATATAACCCATTAGTAATGACTATGTCGCTCTGTGTCCCGTGATGTACTCCAAGAAAAGGATTTTACAGGTAAGCTGTTATAAAAATCCTATTTTTTTCCTTTAGAAATGTCAGTTTGTGCAGGGACAGTTCTAAACACGGGAAACACGTGTCACTTCACAGGCATACTTTAAATACCCCCAAGTACGATATTTAAAGGAATATTTCACTTTTTTTTTTCACTTTATGCATCATTAAAATCACTGCTCCCGAAAAAATTAGCAATTTACATTTCGAACGTTTGCGTCCATTGTATTTAATAGGGTTCTAAAGTTTGCGCGAACTTTCGGTCTGTTCGCAGGTTCTGGTGCGAACCGAACCAGGGGGTGTTCGGCTCATCCCTACTCCTGACTGATGTAATAGCCACCAGAAAGGCAACTTTCTGAGAGATTTTCAAAAGGGGAATCTTTCTGATGTTCTCAAACTGAGGTTTCTGAAGTACCGAGAGCACCAAATTCAAATCCCACGGAGGCAGTGGTGGTCAAACCGGAGGGGCCACATGTCGAACCCCTTGCACAAACGTACTTACCAGTGAATGAGCCGCCAACGGTCGTTGAAAGAAGACAGCCAAGGCTGATATCTGCCCCTTAATGGTGCTTAAGGCAAGTTTTTGATCCACTCCACCCTGTAAAAACAGCAGGATCCTGGAAACCGAATATGTCTGTGGACGCCACTCCATCTCCTTACACATAGAGATGTAGGCCTTCCACGTGCGATGATAGATCTTCCGAGAAGATGACTTACGTGCCCTCAGCATTGTGGAAATTACTGAATCCGACAGGCCTCGGTCCCTTAGTACCTTACTTTCAACAGCCATGCCGTTAAAGCCAGCGACTGTAAAGCAGAATGAAGTATAGGACCTTGCAAAGGTCACACAGAAGGTCCTCTCGCATCGGCAGTCGCCAAGGAACATCCGCCACCAGGCGTACTAAGTCAGCGTACCAGGGACGCCGAGGCCAATCTGGGGCAATTAGAATCACCGGAATCCCCTCGGTCTCCACTCTGCGAAGCAGACGAGGAAGAAGTTTTAGCGGGGGGAAGGCATAAATTAGCCGATACTGTGCCCACGGAGCCACCAACGCCATGAGGCCTAGGCGAGGCCCCAGCATTCAGAGTAGAGAAGGAAGTTCTTCCTCCTTTGCGCCTGGTCACTTTTTAGTCTCCACCCACCTCCTCCATCTCTTCCAGGCAGTGCGGCTCAGAGCCTGAGGGAAGGAAGAGAGCATGCCTGAAGAGCTATGTGTGAGCTTCCCATCTGCACCAGCCCCCCCCCCCCTTCTGCATCAGGTTTCTCAAACCTTTGCATGCCTGCGCTTTATGCGATAATGACTAAGCCCCTCCCTTCATGATATTGTCAAAAGTGGGTGGAGCATGAGTGACCTTTAAATGATGCCCCCCTGAGAAAAGTTCTGCGGCCGCCCATGCACACTTGGCATGGTACACGTTCTTTAATTCACAGAAATCTACCCCCATCATTAAAAGGTTAGTTGGTTGTGTGTAGCCAAAGGTCAGGCCAAGGATTCCCAAATCCTCCTCTGGAGCTATTGCAAATTAGATGCTGTGAAAAATGCGTTTCCATCAAACATGTAAAAAAAGAACCTTGAGCTCCATCTGCTGAATACAATGAGACTGCTTAATATTAATATACAATATTTCATATTTGTGGCAGGCGCAGCACTATGAAGTGCCTTTATGCGCTGTGGCATTAGAAGAATTTTGATTTCTCTGATCTTTTAGTCCAAACAAGACTATCTGTTACTTTATAATTCCTCTAGCGCCGTTCTATGGAAGCAGTAGGTTTAAAGAGCACACCAAACTTTTAAGATAACTTCTTTATTCACTTCAGCTTTTCTTCATATATAACACTGACAATTTAACAGCAGAAAGTCGATGTACAAACACGTGTTGAATAAAGTATAACAAATGGCGGTTCAACTGATCAAACTTGTAATTCTACATAAAATGGTAGATATATTTCTCTCTTCAGTATCTGTACTTTCACTTTAAATACTTTAGACACTTTATGATCTCTCTGGGACTTGCTCTATATTGCTGTTTGTTGGTTTGAAACCTGGTTTGGTGGAACTACAAGTGAACACATAACTAATTTCAGTATACAGTTCTAATCACATTATTAACAATAGGAACATATATAACTGTATTAAATACCTATTTTGGCCACTTGCTTCCATAAAACTGGACTCTGGATGGATCTGAACTGTTCAGATCTACTCTTTCTGGTGTAATGAGTTCTAACAATGTGCTAGGAGATTTCCTAGACAGAACATTGGTGTAATGCTGGCTGTGATTGGCCAAAGACTCTTGCTCAGTGAGATTGGTTGTGATTGGCTAAAACTTCTGATGAGTCACAAAAGCTTAACTCTATGCTTTCTGGTTGCAATTCTGCTGTCATTAAGCTTACCTTTCTGTATATAATAATGACTCTTAAAGGTATATTTTTTTCTTTTGCTTCTGTGAACACAATATACAACTCTTATATGACATCCATATATAAAGTCACAGTAAATTACTCTGCTGTTATCTCTCACAAATGAGCATATGCACTGTATTAACATTATTAGCAGGTCTAGCTATATATGCATGTAAGCCACATTAGCAACCTAGGACAGGTCTTAGCTGGCCAGCTACACTCCCACCAAATTACCTATAATTCTATGTTCTCTATAGTAGGATTTGAACATAAATTTGGGGAATTTTCCATCAGGTTCTCAACTTCCAAGTGTCTTTTATCACTCTCAAGTATGTCATCTTGGCAGCAGTGCTCAATGTTTGTACAACTTTTACTTCTGGATCACCCATAGACAATTCTGTGTAACCTTCACTGGGTATGATTTCCTTTTCCCAAAGGAACTCTGGACCGGTGAACCAGTTTGATTTTTTTCAATTCTGTTACATTCAGGCCTCTTGAAGCATGATCTGCTGGGTTATGCTTTGTATCAATGTGATGCCAATGTTCCGGATTTGTTATTTCCTGAATTTTCTGGACTCTGTTGGCGACAAAGACATGGAATCTTCGAGCTTCGTTGTTTATGTATCCTAGGACAACTCGCGAGTCTGTCCAAAAGTATTCTTCATCTATTTTTAACTCTAATTCTTCTCTCAGAAACTTGCTTACTGATGCTGAAACAACAGCTGCTGTCAGTTCAAGTCTTGGTATTGTCTGAATACTGGTAGGTGCAACTCTGGTCTTTCCCATAACCAGGGCACAGTGTATTTTTCCTTCTCCTATCACTCTGATGTAGGAGCACTGTCCATAACCATAACTACTGGCGTCTGAAAAGTGATGAAGTTCTATTTTCTTGTACTCTCCGAAATCATGAGGTACAAAACATTTAGGTATCCGAACTTCTCTCAAATTTTGCAAGTCTTTTAGCCAAGCCTCCCACCTTGGCCTCAAATCTTCAGGTATGGGTTCATCCCATCCCAACTTCCGTCTACATAATTCTTGTAGTATTTCTTTTGCTTTGAGGATTACTGGTGCCAAGAATCCCAATGGATCATATATAGAAGCCACTGTGGAAAGTATGGTACGTCTAGTTGCAACCGTTTCTTTCAAGGATGTTTCAAAGAAGAACTCGTCATTCTCTACATTCCATCCCAATCCAAGTACATTCTGAACTGGAAGATGATCATAATTGAGATCTACATTCTTCATTGTTGATGCACGTTCAGAGTCACTGATGGATTCCAGTACCTCTCTGTTGTTTGAGATGAATTTGTGAAGGCGCAGGTTTCCTCTTGCGCATAACTCTTGGCTTTCTTTCACTAGTTTGATTGCAGATTCTGAGGACTGTAAACTTATAAGACCATCATCTACGTAAAAGCTTTTCTTAAGAAAATTTGCTGCTGATGGACAGTCCTTTTCATTTTTATTGGCCAGGTACTTCATACCATAATTGGCGCAACCTGGAGACGACGCTGCTCCAAACAAGTGTACTTTCATTCTGTATTCTGCTGGCTCTGTATCTGTATCTCCGTCCTCCCACCATAGGAATCTCAGGAAGTCTCTATCTTCATTCTTCACATGAAACTGGTGGAACATCTTTTCAACGTCACACATAACCGCTACGGGATACTTTCTGAATCTACAGAGTACTCCAGACAGAGTGTTTGTAAGATCTGGTCCTTTTAGTAGATGATCGTTCAATGCAACACCATCATACTTTGCTGAGCAATCAAATACTACTCTAATCTTATCTGGTTTCTTTGGGGGGTAAACACCTTGATGTGGGATGTACCACACTTCTCCTTCTTTAGGTTGGTTATTAACTTTTTCTGCAAGGATGCCTTCCATGAATTTCAAATAATCCTGCTTGAATTTGAGATCTCTTCCCATCCCTTTCTTCAAACATTTCAATCTCGCTATGGCAAGATTTTTGTTATTTGGCAGACGAGGTCGTTTTCTAAAGGGTAAGGGCATTTCAAGATAACCTCGTTGATTCTGTTGAATACTTTCTTCTAGAATGTGTACGAACTTTATGTCTTCTTGGGATACACTCTTTTCTTTAGAACTTATGTCTGCAAAGTCAGATTCAAGGATCTTGATTACTGCCGCTGAACTTACAGCTGGTAACTCTTGGACAGATATTCGATGACACAATCCTGTCACCTGTCTTGAGTTTGCAATCTGCTGTTTTCCTCCAACAATGCCCCATCCTAGATCTATTTGAACAGCGTAGGGTTCACCCTTTCCTCCTGTGATTACCCTTCGTGGTACCAAAGCTTTGGGGCAATCATAACCTATCAACAGTCCAACACCAAACTCCTTCAGCTGGGATATTTCATGAGATATGACAGATAGGTGCTCCCATTTATTGGCTGCTTCACAGGTAGGTATGCGATCTCGATCTAGAGGTATATCGTCTTTCGTATAAGCTGGAGGTAGATCCAATGTGAGGTTTGAATGAAGTCCTCTAACTCTCAATCCTTTGACCCTTTGACTGTTCACTAATGTGTCACTACCTGTCATTGTGGTGAGTTTGAGCTTCACTGGTTCTGTAGCCACTTGTAATTTCTTGCAGATTTCTTGATCAATGAAGGTGACATCGCTTTGGGCATCCAGTAGTGCATAGGCATATACTTTATTATTCTTTCTTTTAGGATTTGAAATGCACACTGGTACAACCATTGATGTGCCGTTGCTTTCCCTCACTCTGCAAGAGAATACCGAACCGATGCTTTCTTTTCTTCCTCAGCATCTTTAGGTATTGAGGATTTATCCTTCTTTGGACGTTCTTCATGTAGTGGTGTAGGATGGCGTCCTTTGCAAACGCTGCATGTGGCCCTTTTCTTACACTCCTTAGTAATATGGCCTTTTCTTAGGCACCCAAAACACAGTTGGTTAACAAGTACAAACTTTTTCTTTTCATTTGGGGATTTCTCCTTCAATTGTTGGCACTTGTGTATAGAGTAGTTCTCTCCACAGAACATACACTTAAAAGTAGTCTGAGGATTTGTCGGTTCTGTCTCTCTACTGATCCCAGTAGTAACTTTGAACTTGCTCTGGTAGGTATCTATACCTTTCTCTGTTGTGTCGGTTGCAAAGCTAGTTGCTCTTGCACGTCTTTTATCTCCCGCAGGCCTTTCATCTAAGGACTTTAAGGCGTAAGATCCTGTTACTGGATTACATACTATTCGTGCTTCCTTATTAACGAACTCAGAGAACTTTTCAAAACTTGGGAAGTCCTTACTTAGATCTAACTGTTCAGTCACATAGCGATTCCATCTAGAAGCCACTTCTTTAGGTAGCTTAGCTAGCATCCTGTGGTTTTCTAGATAGTCGTTCAGTACTTCTAGTCCTCGTACATGTGGGATGGCATTGCTGCATGCTTGCAGGAAGTCACCATACTCTTGGAGTTTGAAATGTTCTTTAGGACCTATTTTAGGCCAGTTATTCAATTTCTCCCTAAAGGCTCTTTGTACTAAGAAAGGATGACCATATCTTGCGTTTAACTTTTCCCAAGCTTGCTTGTAGGCTTCTTCATCTGTTCTGTAGAAGTTACCTTCAAGAGCTTTCTTCGCTTCTCCACCAACAAATTTCTGAAGGTAGAATAATTTGTCAACTGGCCTGGAGCAATGATGCTCAATGATCATTTCAAAACTTGCCTTCCACTCTATGAACTTCAGTATGTCTCCTGAAAATACAGTAGGTTCTGGAACCGGAAGTCTTGCTGGGACTGTTCTCTGTCGTCTTGCTGGGACAATAGTCGCAACATTCTCCTGATTATTGAAGTGACATCTAGGAACAGAATTATCCTGTTTTATTTTTTCACTTAGTTCTGAATTGGGTGAGTCTCTCTTTTCGTCTTTCTGAGCAGGGATGGAAGGGCAATGACTTTTTTCTTCATTAGATACTGGAGATTTCCTTCCATTCTCCTGGGCGTATGAAAGGAAGTAGGAGTCTGCATCTTCAGTTAGTACAGATTTGGACTTATGATTACTATTCATGTCCTCTTCGTGTACTCTTAGTCTGGCTTCTATAATCTTGACTTCCTTCAGCCTTTCCCTTTCTGCTACTCGTAGACGCTGCACCTCGATTGCAGATTCCATCTCAATTTCTGCTCTCTTGACAGCAAGTTGTTCAACAAGTTCCTTTCTTTTGGCTATTAAAGTACTTGAGGACTCTGATATGTTACTGGCACTTCTGCTAGTGGAAGAAGTCCTACTTGTGATTGTGGTTCCTCCTAAGGACCTAGCATAGTCTCTCATAAAAAGCTTGTTCATTCTCTTTCTTGCCTTAACTTCATCATAGTTAGCTTCAGATGATAGTTCTCTCATGAGCTTTACTAAACCTTTAGTGACTGCAGTACATGTGTCCATGTTCCTTATCCTTACAATATCCTGGGGAGGTGTCGTAGATGACCGCAGGTTGACATATGCTGCCATAAGCTCTTCTTCAGATTCTTCCAACGTCTCTATCATATCACTCAAGTTTCCTTTTATACTTTCTTGCTTTAGCTTTCTACGAACATCTTTAATGTAGGACTTCCACTTATCATACATTCTGGTGAACCTTTTTTCTTTCAATACTGCTTCTTGCTCCAAATTTTCCAGCATCTTTAGGGTCGGTTTTCTGATACGTTCTGAACGTCTTAGTTCATCTGTTTGGGGCAAGACTAATGCTGCATCAGACTCTTCTACCTCAGACAGGTTCACTTGCTCTTCACCTTCTATCTTATCTATCTTTGTATCCTCTAACAGTGGCATAGCAATACTAGACTCAGACATTTTTACTTTAACTACTTCCCACCCGGCCACTGTACATATACGGCTGGGTGGGCGCTCTCTCCTTCTGAGTGGACGTTCAGGAACGTCCCTCAGAAGGAGGGGGATCGCGCACGCGCGTTCCCACGCAGCGGCGCGATCCCGATGCACTCGTGTCAGCCGGACACAGTACATCTCGATTCGGCAGGAGGGCTCTGTGATTGGCCCTCCTGATCACATGACGGCCGTGTCCAATCACAGCCGTCATGTGATGTAAACAGAAAGCTGGTTGCTAGGCAATCAGCTCTCCTCTCCTCACACAGAAGTCGTCGGTGAGGAGAGGAGAGCGGATCGCTGCAGCTGGCTGGTGATCAGTGAGTATGAGCTGTTTTTTTCAGCTTTTTACTCACTGATCACCAGCCTAGTGTCCCCCCACACAGTATAAACACTCAAAGTAAACAAACATGTCCCCAAAATACATGTCCCCACATACACATGTCCCCACATAGTAAAAACACCTGTCCCCCACATATATGACAGTAAAATCATATGTCCCAATGATCATTTGCACACATATGTCCGTGATCACCTGCGCACATCTGTACATGATCAGTTGCGTACATATGTCCGTGATCACACAAACCAATTATTATACACCTAACAGGATTTTTTTTTACCAAAAACATGTAGTAGAATACATTTTGGCTTAAATTTATGACAAAATTTAATTTGATTGGATTTTTTTAAAAATAGAAAGACGAAAATATTTTTTTTTTTTCACATTTCTGCTCATTTTTCGCTTATATCGCAAAAAATAAAAAACGTAGTCGTGAATAAATACCACCAAAATAAAGCTCTATTTGTGTGAACAAAATGATAATAATTTCATTTGGGTACAGCGTAGCATGACCGCGCAATTGTCATTGAAAATGCGAGAGCGCTGAAAGCTGAAAATTGGTCTGGGAAGGAAGGGGGCTAAAGTGCCCAGTATTGATGTGGTTAAATGCTATAACAATCAATACGACTATTAAGAAGACTTTCACTTTAAATGCAATAGCAATAGGTGCAGGCAGTAAAAATGACTTTCACTTTAAAATACTTTAGAGTCCGTGTACTACAACTGTCCCTTGTTCTTTACTTATAGTCTTTTTATTCCTGAACACGAAAATGTCTCTTTCTTGTCAAGCCTATGTGCAATGATAGTAATAAAGGAAAGTTCTGACCTTATTCTGAAGAGCAGGATACTGTGATCTGTAGCTTGCTGAAACAAATATCAGTCTTAAAGGAGACTTGTCTTTCTTGATCTGATGCTCTACTCTGACTTGCAATGCTTTGCGCTGACGTGCGATGCTTTGCGCTGACGTGCGATGCTCTGTGCTGTCTTGCGATGCTTTGCGCTGACTTGCGATGCTTTGCGCTGACGTGCGATGCTCTGTGCTGACGTGCTATGCTTTGCGCTGACGTGCGATGCTTTGCGCTGACGTGCGATGCTCTGTGCTGTCTTGCGATGCTCTGTGCTGACATGCAATGCTTTGTGCTGCAGGCTTTGGGCATAGTGGCGGGGAAACAGCTGGCTGCAGTACGTGGCCTCTTTGTGGGTAGCGGTGCAGGCACTCTAACTCTGGACTTTGGCCTCCCACCATGCGTCTTTTTCTCTCTCTCTAGGGATCGCAGGAGGGTTGGCGCTCTCTCTGTGACTATCTTGCTTTTGCCGTTCTGCCACTTTAAGAGTCGGCTGCAGTTTGACTAAAATCCACGTTCTATGGCCTCTATGGTAGCTCCGCTGCTCAAATGCGCTCTTTACTGTGCAAGTTGAGGAGCACTATCGCTTCACCCTCAATGGGCTAATAGTTCCACTGTGGCAGGCGCAGCACTATGAAGTGCTTTTATGCGCTGTGGCATTAGAAGAATTTTGATTTCTCTGATCTTTTAGTCCAAACAAGACTATCTGTTACTTTATAATTCCTCTAGCACCGTTCTATGGAAGCAGTAGGTTTAAAGAGCACACCAAACTTTTAATATAACTTCTTTATTCACTTCAGCTTTTCTTCATATATAACACTGACAATTTAGCAGCAGAAAGTCCATGTACAAACACGTGTTGAATAAAGTATAACAAATGGCGGTTCAACTGTTCAATCTTGTAATTCTACATAAAATGGTAGATATATTTCTCTCTTCAGTATCTGTACTTTCATTTTAAATACTTTAGACACTTTATGATCTCTCTGGGACTTGCTCTATATTGCTGTTTGTTTGTTGGTTTGAAACCTGGTTTGGTGGAACTACAAGTGAACGCATAACTAGTTTCAGTATACAGTTCTAATCACATTATTAACAATAGGAACATATATAACTGTATTAAATACCTATTTTGGCCACTTGCTTCCATAAAACTGGACTCTGGATGGATCTGAACTGTTCAGATCTACTCTTTCTGGTGTAATGAGTTCTAACAATGTGCTAGGAGATTTCCTAGACAGAACATGGGTGTAATGCTGGCTGTGATTGGCCAAAGACTCTTGCTCAGTGAGATTGGTTGTGATTGGCTAAAACTTCTGATGAGTCACAAAAGCTTAACTCTATGCTTTCTGGTTGCAATTCTGCTGTCATTAAGCTTACCTTTCTGTATATAATAATGACTCTTAAAGGTATATTTTTTCTTTTGCTTCTGTGAACACAATATACAACTCTTATATGACATCCATATATAAAGTCACAGTAAATAACTCTGCTGTTATCTCTCACAAATGAGCATATGCACTGTATTAACATTATTAGCAGGTCTAGCTATATATGCATGTAAGCCACATTAGCAACCTTGGACAGGTCTTAGCTGGCCAGCCAGGGGCGGATCCAGAGTCTTTTCTCGGGAGGGGCACTGCCAAAAAATGTTTTTTTTGTGGGAAATTTATCGGGGAAATAGTTGGTGTCGGCGCTTCAATCATCCTGGCACCATGGTTGTTATGGTGTCAGGATGATTGAAGCGCATTATTTCTATTATTACATTGTAATATGAAATTAAATAGTTCAATGCAGAATCAGTGGGAGCCCCGAGTGTGTCACTTGCCACCGTCACCTGCAATTAGTGGGAGCCCTGAGTGTGTCACTTGCCACACGTTGCGGATTGTCACTTGCCACGTCACCTGCCACATCTTGTGGATTGTCACTTGCCACACCTTGTGGATTGTCACTTGCCACATCACCTTCCACACCTTGCGGATTGTCACTAGCCACACCTTGCGGATTGTCACTTGCCACGTCACCTGCCACACCTTGCTGATTGTCACTTGCCTGCCACCAGATGCAGATTGTCATTTGCCACGTCACCTGACACAATTTGCGGATTGTCACTTGCCACGTCGCCTGCCACACCTTGCGGATTGTCACTAGCCTCACCTTGCTGATTGTCACTTGCCTGCCACCAGATGCAGATTGTCATTTGCCACGTCACCTGACAGAATTTATGGATTGTCACTTGCCACGTCGCCTGCCACACCTTGCGGATTGTCACTAACTTGCCTGCTAAGGTGTAGTTTTGGTTGTCTCTTGCTGTGTCCCAGACTCCCAGAGTCAGGCAGCAGAGAGATAATGTAATCTCTCTGCTGCCTGCACAGTAAGGGTGGAAGTCTCTGCAGGAATGCAGGGCAGGCACGGGAGCGGTGAGAGATGATCTCATCTCTCTGCTCCCCCGCTCCCAGGTAGCTGATTGGCCAGCTGCCACACTGAGCCTGCTTTCTCACTCTCACCTGCGCTGCCAACACACTGAGCAGCACGGTCTGCCCACGAACCACGCCACCCCCGACAACAAACCACGCCGCAAGTGGAGCCACCTGCTTTCTTACCCGTCTGTGGAGCCGCATGCTATCGCACCTGCCCGCAGAGCGGCCTGACGTGACTCACTGACGTCACTCGTTGCTAGATGCCAAGCGGCCCAGGCATTAGCAACGAGTGCGGGGAAGAGGCTCCACCCACCTCCTTCTCCGCTGCTGGTATCGTGTCAGTTCACCACGTAACTACATTAGACGAGTCTCTCTCTCAGCGCTCTCTGAGAAACTGAGAGAGAGACTCAGAGAGGCAGCGGCAGCCGCAGAACAAGTACTGTATATACTCGAGTATAAGCCGACCCGAATATAAGCCGAGGCACCTAATTTTACCCCAAAAAACTGGGAAAACTTATTGACTCAAGTATAAGCTTAGGAGACATGGGCCTACATGTGTGCCAAGTTTGGGGTCCAGTGGACCTACAACCGGCCGGTACCGGGTCCGCAAAATCACCAGAGAAATTACCGTTTAACATTGGAGTCTATGGAAGGGGTGCCCGGGTTTAAAAAATCAGTGCTCCCCGGCCGTAGGTCCCCCAGACACCAAACTTTGCACTCTTGTAGAGAAGAAATGTGGCTACATGTATGCAAAGTTTGGGGTCCAGGGGACCTACAGCCGGCTGGTACCGGGTCCCCAAAGTTCGGGAGATCAGGCGCAAAAAAAAAAAAACAGAGCAAGCAAGTTTGTGTGACAGATGGTCTCGGGGGGGGGGCAATTGCCCTGCTGCCCCCCCCCTGGATCCGCCCCTGTGGCCAGCTACAATATTTACTTAATAACAACTGTGTTGAACATGTATTCTTTAGCACTGATTATAATAAAGAAAATAAATACAAAACCATTCCATGCTACCTTGTTTTATTTTTACAGGAAAGAACACCTAATGGCCATCTTGAAAATTAAAGGCGGTATCAAACGTGAAGAAAAAGAGAAGCTTTTATATTATATAGAAAACAGGAAGATTCTTTTTGGTGAAAACAGGCTGAAGTTTTTTGAGGATGTAAACACAGAAGGTTTTCATTTGAAGTATTTACTGTGCTGCCAATGCTGCTGTGCATAGGAGGACACCCAATATTATTTGTACATATGTTTTATAGTCAGTTGAATGGCTGTCTAAGGCTCGGTGCACACCATTGCGAATTGGATGCGGTTGGGGTTGCCACCTCATCCCTTTAAAACTGAACACATATCAATTAAACAGGTTATGTGGCTGATTAAGTTGGTAAGTAAACTCACTTGGTGCCTTATCTGTATTCAATTAGCCTCAGAACCTGTGTAAGTCATATGTGTTCGGTTTTAAAGGGATGAGGTGGCAACCCTAGATGCGGGTTCCCTAAATCCAATTCGCAATAAGGCTGGATTCACACCTATGCAGTTTTAGTGCTTTCTGCATTTTGCAGATCTGCACTACAGTCCATTTTACATTGTTTCCTATGGACACAATCTGTTGTGCAAATCTGCAAAATGCAAAAAGCACCAAAAATGCATAGGTGTGAATCCAGCCTAACAGGAGATTTTGACCAGCACTCTATGGAGCCGGTTCACATATCTCTGCAGCGGGTCCGGTCCGTTTTGCATCTTTTGGTCCGTTTCAGGTCCGAATTCAGCCCAAAATTCGGGCTGAAATCGGACCTGAAACAGTGAATGAGGACGCACCGGACCCCTGCTGTGAGCAACATGCAGCTCATGTGTGAAACCCAGCCTTAGACATTTTGAGTCATGATAAGAATACTACTGAAAGTGTTTCTGAATTTTTTTTATATTTTTTATTAAAATACTGTATAATTTGAAGTTACTGTTGTTGAGTTTTTTATAGTGCTGATCCATTGTTTAGGGCCCATTCACACCTGTATGTTGTGCAGTATTGCAGTAACACAAAAGTTACTGCAATGCACCGTACATGTGCTAGCGAGTTCCAGTGCTATTTTAATGGCATCTCAGATGCGCATGCATTGCAATGGAGAAACGTTGCTTGTCCTTTTTTTTTTTCTGTGTGTTTTGGGGCACTGACAGCCAATTTAAAAGAACAAGTTTACTTAAATGCAGCATGTGTTAAAGTGGTTTTGAAGGCTAAAAGTTTTTTACCTTGAAGGAAAAAAACCTTTACTATGCAGCTCTCCCCAAAGCTTCCCCTAATACTTACCTGAGCCTGATCGCGGTCCAGCGTTGTACAGGAAAGCAGCTCCTGTGAATCATAGCCGGGGGGGGGGGGGGCCTTATGGAGAAGCAAAGCAGGGCTCGGGGAGTGAGCATGCACGAGTGCCCCCTTAGCAAGTGGCTTGCCATTAGGGCACTCGGAGCAGAGGAGGGGCCAGGAGCTCTGGCCAAGGGACTTGAAAAGAGGAGGATCGGGGGGCATGTTTTTTTGTTTGTTTTTTTAAACCTTTAATATAATTTTAACTTAACTACTTCAGCCCTGGAAGGTTTTACCCCCTTAATGACCAGGCCACTTTTTGCTATACGGCACTGACAATTGCACAGTCATGCGACACTGTACCCAAAAAATTGATGTCCTTTTTTCCCACAAATAGAGCTTTCTTTTGGTGGTATTTTATCACCTCTGCGTTTTTTGATTTTTTTGCGCTATAAACAAAAAGACTGACAATTTTTAAAAAAACAAACAATATTTTCTACTTTCTGCTCTAAAACACATTCAATAAAAAAAAGTAAAATATCGAATTTCTTCGGTGATCAGCGATTTTTAGCGGGACTGCGACATTGTGGAGGACAAATCAGACACTTTACTGACACTTTTGACACTTTTTTGGGAACCAGTGACATTATTACAGTGATCAGTGCTACAAAAAATGCACCGTTACTGTACTAATGACACTGGCAGGGAAGGGGTTAACATCAGGGGTGATCAAAGGGTTAAGTGTGTCCCTAGCAGGGGCCTGCTAACTGTGTGGGGGATGGACTCACTGGATGAACACAGAGATCCATGTTCTTGCTTAGCAGGAACACAAGATCTCTAACTAATCTCCCTGTCAGAATGGCAATCTGCCTTGTTTACATAGGCAGATGGCTGTTCTGCCTCTCTGTGGAGCGATTGTGGGTGGTCGGTGGACATCGGGTCCTCCAGACCTGCTGATTGGCTCCCCCTCTCTCCAATCGGCGCGCCCCTCAGTGTTTATTGCACGAAATGACGTACAGGTATTTTGCTAAATAGAGCCACCCAGGCGCAGTATATATGCGGTAGGCAGTCTTTAACTGGTTAAAGGATAAGTTCACCTTTTAAAAAAAATATTACTAAATTCTGCAATTATTATTTTTTTACTTGGAGCCTGTAGAATTGCACCCGAGATTTGCTGAGGCAAGACTTGCCATGCAAGACTCCTGAGGACACGTCAATGTATCTGTCTGTTCGTACAGGCAGGCAGATACAGATCCAAGGGAAGAATCAATGATCAATGCTCAACAGCGCCATGGTAGTTCATTGAGAACTACAAGCTGACAGCCGCAAAGGCTGTCGGTGCTTGTAGTTTGCCATTCACAGAACTGTGAAAAAATTGTATGCCCAGGATAGGCAAAGAAGATCCCCTGCTTGCTGTCACTAGAGGCAGAGGAGCAGGCAGCGGCTGCAGGGTGGAACATGTAACATGTTCCCAAAGATTATCTTATCCTTTATTGTACCAGAAGATAAAAATGGGCCCTCAGAGCAGGTCATTGATGAGTATACCGTGTGTATATTTCCTTTTGTGCAAATCACTCCTCTGTTCCTTGGAGCAGCTGCAGTCTTTTTATATGCAGTGCACAGTATATAGTGCAGTGCAGAGTATATAATACAGTGTACTGCAGTGTGAACAACACACTATAGTGCAATGTATATAATACAGTGCAGTGTCACCACTGATCCCTTTTTTTTCATGAATCCTTTTTTTTGCAGCATCAGGTTCTGTTGCTGGTATACCTGTGATTTATTTAAAAATAATTGTGGTGCAGCAGCACTAACAATGTTTAGGGCATAATTGCTGTCCCCCCTCCTGTGTCACAGGTGTTCTCTTTCTGCGTCAGCAGTGGTTCCCTTTTTCTTTTTTTTGGCCTTTCTTATTTTTTTTTACATTTATTTTAGGTTTTTTTTGCAGCATCAGTGAAAAAAAATTCTCCACAGTTGCTGCATCGTATTTTCTTAAAAAAAAAAAAAAATATATATATATATATATATATATAATAAAACGATTTATAGTGCACCAAGCACAAAAGTATTGCACCCAAGCACCATATTCCTCTGTAATAAAGAGTTATAAAAATCCCCCCCCCCCCAAAAAAAAAAGTATAGTACACCAAGCAAAAAAAAAAAAAACACCCCAAAAAATCCCCATCATGTCTGCAAGGCCAACAAGGAGAGGCAGACGCTCACAGGCCACTAAAAGAGGGCAAGCAGTCTCTGTGTCTACAGTGAAAAGTGGTGGTCGTGGACATGGTGCATCCTCTGCAGGTGGGGCATGCTTGTCCTTTTTTTCCTGCTGCTGGCCGTGTTATTGAGCCACAACACGCAGAAGAATTGGTAGAGTGGATAACTAAGCCGTGCTTATCCTCCTCATCCTCCATCATCCAGGCTCATACTAATTTGCCTTCCACTGCAGCTGCCAAAGCAGCCTATTCCACCGGCTCCTTGTCCACAGCTACTCCTTTTGTAGCCCCACCATCATGCAGGGAGGAGTCACCAGAATTATTCAATCACAGTGGCGGTTACATGCTGCTGGAGGATGCGCAGCAATTTGAATGCTCTGATCTTGGTTCCCAGCTTGAGGAAGGCAGTAACGTGAGACCAGAGAGAGGGGGTGCCACAGAAGGACAAAAAACTAGCAGTCATGTTCCCCCAGCTGCAGCATACTGCCAAGTTTGCTCCAGTGACGAGGAGGGAGGAGATGATGAGGTCACTGACTGTACTTTGGTGCCTGAGAAAACAGAGGAGGAAAGTGAGGAGGAGGTTAAGATAATAGGGCTAAGTGATGGAAGGTGCAGGTCCACTGCATAGCATTCAAGGTGGAGAGGTGTGGCAGTGATGTCATGATCGTCAATCAGAGAAAGTGGTGGCTACTACAGCGATGTCCAGCTTCCTTGGGGATCCCACAGGTATGGTGCATACATACAAGGTGTAGCAATTTAATTTCTGGAACGGACTGTATAAAAAAAAATGTTTGTGCAGGAGCATTGTCATGGTGGAGAATCCACTTGTCAAGCCAGATTTCCGTTTTTTTCCTCTAAATATATTCCCATAACCTTTTCAGAATTTTCAAGTAACAATGTTGGTTGACCGTTGTGCCATTATCTATGAACTCGTTGTAAACTATCCCTTGTGTTGTTGTGATCAACAAAAACACACCAGCATGAGCGTAGGAGGGTCCACACTCTGTCCACATTTGCATCTGTCCTTTGTGTTTTTGGCTGCCCACTTCTTGCGTCATCTTGGACATCTTTCCACTCCTCCTTAAACCACCTTTACTATTTAAAAACATTGAATTTCACATTTAATTTCTTCATGGAATGTTCACCTTAAGCCTGTTGTGTCAGAGCTAAAATTTCATTCTTACTTTTGCCAATTTTCACACAAGGTTTGATGTTATTCTGCTTCTCCAGATTCCTGTCACTCAATTTCTGTCACAAATTCAACGCACACATGTGTTTCTTCTTCTACTACTCATATAGACTGAGTCAAATGGTCTGTGACCCAGGTGAGTGCAAGTTAGAACATGCTATGGCATTGGTGAGAATTATGAGTCAGTGTCATTACTGTATTATGGGACACCCCAGTGTCAGCGTGTCTTGGTTCTGGGACCCCCCCAGGGTTATTATGTCATGATACGGGCCCCCCCCCATGTCAATATTCTGGGACCCCCCAATGTCAGTGCGGCAGCATTCTGGGACACCCCCCCCACAGTGTCAGTGTGTCAATATTTTGGGACGCCCCACCCCAGTGTCGGTGTGTCATTGTTCTATTATCACCACTTTCTGTGTGTCATAGTTCTAGGACCCCCCCCCCAGTGTCAGCATGTCATTATACTAGGACACCACCCACCCACCTGTATCAGTGTGTCTTTGTTCTAGGATGCCATCAGTCAGTCTGTTTTAGGATTCCCCCAGTGTCAGTGTGTCATCATTTTTGTTGAACCCTCCCACTGTCAGTGTGTCATTGTTCTAGGATTCCAACTGTCAGTGTATCATTGTTTTGTTCCCCCCAATAATCAGTGTTTGAATATTCTGGGCCCCCCATAAGTGATAATTTTGATCTGTCATCATACTGGACCCCTTCCCCAACAGTATCAGTGGCCCAAACACTGTCATTATGGCACATGCGCTGATGTGCTGAAAGGTTATACAAATAGATTTCCCACACAAGGATGGCAAATGTTTGGGGCTGCCATAATAGCCATCTTCATGCATGTGCGGGAAAACTATGTGCGCGCAGATGTGCCACAAGGCTCACGTGGGGCCCAAAGCCCTGTAGCACATCTGCGCACTTGCAGAATTAGGGAGGGAGTAGGGGACACAAATGTCTTTCTTGCCTGGGTGAGAAATGTGGAAGTGCTATATATATATGTAGCAGGGTCTCCTTTAAGACTCTCGGAACTACATTTCCCAGAGTCCTGTTTGGCACCCAGGGTGCAGTGTTGCCACCGCAGAGACTCATGGGAGGGGCTATTTAAGAGGGAGGCGAGGCGGAGCTCGGCCTCTTTGGACACCGCGCTGCAAGCAACAGCTTCTTCCTGTGCGGATCTGCTGCAGTGCAAGGCCTGAAGCCTGGGGCCTTGCGCAACTTTCGAAGAGCCTTCCATCCCACTGCAGAGCCTGGGTGGCATCTGACTTTGTTTGCTGCGGACATCAGTTGGAGCGGGGACCTGATCGTTGCAGACGCTGTGTGCGGAGACACAGCAGGTGGAAGTCCCGGACTGGGATCGCGTCCGGAGTGGTGAGCGAGCACCTGCTCAATCCAATAGGCTGTACTTTGTTTAGGCCTATAGACTGCCTTGGCCCACCGATCATTTATTTGCTGTTCCGCTGGAGACCGGTTGCAGGACAGAGTTAAAAGGTCTCCAGCATAGTGTTCCTTGTGACTGCCTACTTTGTGGATTACAATACTGTTCCTGAATGTGCACCACCATTTCAAGTTTGCATGTGAAGAAATCTTTATAGAAAAGACTGAGTTTGATTCTATGTCAGGCCTGACCAGGGAGGGGAGATAGAATATTGTTTAGTGCGCCACAGGGCGCGTAGATAGCAATAGCTGCAAGTGGTGGATTACCGCGCTGTGCTATTGCTAGATACTACATCTATTGCTGCAGGGCTCTGTAAGCCAGTTATATGTTATGTTTAACCCATGCCCTTTTAACCTAAAGTAAAGTTGTTATACCTTACCACTTGCTATCACTGTGTTATTATTACCCATAGTGCTTATACTTAATCTGGGGTTAAAGTGTGTATGTTACCAGGTGTAGATAGTGATAGAAGACATCCCTAGACTAACTGTGCCATAGGGGACTATACAAAATTACCGGGGGTTGGTGGAGCTGTACTCAGGGCCCGAAAATCAAACCAGCGGCTCTCTTAACTGGGGGTAGCGCTACATGTGTATATATATATATATATATATATATATATATATATATATATATATATGTAGCACTACCCCCAGTTAAGAGGGCTGCTGGTATTATTTTGGGCCTGTACCTTACTGCTGTCAACACCCAAGAAACTGTCTCTGACCCTCCACTGGCACAGCGGTTAACCACTTCCCACCCAGTCAATAGCAGATTGACGTCCGGGAAGTGGTTCTGTTATCCACACTGGACGTCATATGACGTCCTGCAGGATAACAGCCGCCGCGCGCCCGGGGGGGCGCGCATCGCGGCGATCGGTGGAGTGGTGTGTCAGTCTGACACACCGCTGCACTGATCTCGGTAAAGAGTATCCGGCGGAGGCTTTTTACCACGTGATCAGCCGTGTCCAATCACGGCTGATCACGATGTAAACAGGAAGAGCTGTTGATCGGCTCTTCCTCACTCGCGTCTGACAGATGCGAGTAGAGGAGAGCCGATCGGCGGCTCTCCTGACAGGGGGGGTTCGCGCTGATTGTTTATCAGCGCAGCCCCCCCTCGGATACCCACACTGGACCACCAAGGAAGCCCCCCAGGACCACCAGGGAAGCCCCAAGCATGTGGATGGCCAGGTAAGTCCCCCATGGCCATCCACATGCACAAATACATAAAAAATATATGCCAATCAGTTCCCACAAATGGGCACTGATTGGCACCATCATGGCACAACCAAAATGCATGATGCCCAGCAATGCCAGCCACCAGTGTCATCAGTGCCACCTACCAGTGTCCATCAGTGCCACCCATAAGTATCCATCAGTGCTGCCTATAAGTGCCCATCAGTGCCGCCTATGAGTGCCCATCAGTGCCGCCTATGAGTGCCCATCAGTGCCGCATACCAGTGCCACATATCAGTGCCGCCTATCAGTGCCCATCAGTGCCGCCTATCAGTGCCCATCAGTGCCGCCTATCAGTGCCCATCATCAGTGCCACCTCATTGGTGCCACCTCATCGGTGCCCATCAGTGTCACCTTATCAGTGCCCGTTAGTGCCGCCTTATCAGTGCCCGTCATTGAAGTAGAAAAGGTACTTATTTACAAAAAAAAATTAACAGAAACAAAGAAAAACTTTTCGCACTTTTTTATTTGTTATGCAAAAAATAAAAATCGCAGAGGCGATCAAATACCACCGAAAGAGAGCTCTATTTGTGGGAACAAAAGGATAAAAAAATTGTTTGGGTACAGTGTTGCATGACCGCGCAATTGTCATTCAAATTGCGACAGCGCTGAAAGCTCAAAATTGGCTTGGGCAGGAAGGTGTATAAGTGCATGGTATTGAAGTGGTTAAGCAAATGAGATTGTGGAACCTACTAACAATGGAAACCACAATACCACAATAAAATATACATTCACCGTTCAGAACTAGAGTACCTGTGTTGACTGTCTCTCTGGAACAGTTAATACTTCACACAACGTGTTTGCTTAACCATAAACTATCTTTACTAGATAGGAAAATTAGGTTAACAGATATGCATTTACATAGGCAGGGCCCTGCAAAGTCAAAATTATGCACAATGTAAACAATACCGAGATATACAAATCTTATACACTCTAAATGTCTTTAAAGGAACTACGCTTGCGAGCTTTCCCCTCGGGGGCAATATGGCGCCCAAACAATGTCTCCGTGAGTTACAGTCAAGCCTGACTATTTCACACACACAGTTACTCCAATAGAAGGGATCTTCGCTAGCCTTGTTGGTGCACTTTTATATTTGTAATCCAAGGGATATCAACAGTTAGATGTAATCCTGCTATAGTTTAGGACCTATAGTCACAGGCAATAAGACGCCCAACTTTAACTGCGCAACACACTGTCACTTGGTGCACGACACACTGCTGTAATGGTGGTGGGCCCTATGCAAGGGGTCTCGGGCCTAGCAAACAGTTAAGAATCCTGAGCAAGTGCTCTCTCACACGACCGGACCAATCCGTTTAACCGATCCCGCTGCTAGGCTCCAACACACGATCTCCCGGTCACCCGTAGTCTCCGATCTTTCAGACAACCGAAAGGGAATTTGAAGATGATTCGACTCTTGGATGCTCCGAGACGTCAGCAGGCTCTCTGGATAAAGGCTCTCTCCCTCTCTGGCAAGCAGGCTTTTCCAGGTTCGGTAGTCCCAGACTCTCCGGCCTAGACCAGCACGACAGGCCCCAACACAGGTTCCCACTTTCTGCGCGGGCGATGTCCAAAGAGACCGCGCGTTGCTCCTCCTCCCCTTAAATAACCAATCCCCAGCAGACCTTGCACCGGGCAATGCACGATGGGTGTACAGTTGCACTGTGGGTACAGTAGTCTGTGTAGTATCCACGCCATTGGAGTCTAATTCTCCCTGTATCACAAATCCCACCATGCACTTTCTACTCATATTCAAACAGTAGTCAAGGTATTATCCAACAGAGAACCAGGGGAGATCCGGGTTCACTTGATGAAATATAGTCTCTATGAACACCATAAAGTGACACCCCGCTACGTATATATATATATATATATATATATATATATATATATATATATATATATACATAGCTCACCACTGTCCCTGATTTCGAGGGGCTGTCCCTGATTTGGAACAATGTCCCTCTGTCCCTCATTCCTCCTCATTTGTCCCTCATTTTGGTCTGATCTATATATAGCGGCCTCACCCCCTACTCCCTTGATATAATACGGCTGGCTTGTCTAGGGGTTTGAGGGAGGAGGGTGAGGAACACTAATACCAGCTCTCACCTGGTGTGTGTGAGGTTTGAGCTAAGTTCAAGTTTACCTTTGGGTCTGCGTTCTGTACGGAGCCTCTGCTTCTCCTGTGGAGGTTGATTGCCACCACTAGAGACGGAGCACTTTGCTGCCAGTAATAGAGTTTCACACCATGAACAGTCCAACACTTATTTATTTATCTTGTAGCAATGAACAGTACCGGTTGAACTTGACACAAACAAACAGCTTGTGGGTACGAGTAGGTCCAGGCACAAGCTCTCTTCTATTCCATACAGTGCAAATAGGCTTGGCGCACAATCGCTGCCACTGATTGTAAATTTGGTTCCTACCACAAACCTTGGTGAACGTTGAGGCCTCTGCCACAGACCTGAGTGTAGGTCTCTGCCACCGACCTGGGTTTAGTTGGGTCGCTGCCATCGACCATAAGCACGTGAACTACCTTCCTTGAGAGAATGGCCCCTGCCAGGGAAGACATCCATCCGGACGGTCTCCAGAGGCCCACCCGTCACCGGCAATATGCTGCACCGGGTCTTCGGGAGGGACACATCTCTGGTCCCTTACGCCCTGGATTCAGGCACCCGTACCTGGGGCACCTTAGGTATGTTCAGGGCCGGCCCTATGATGGGACCGGGTGGTACCATGGTACCAGGCGGCACTGTTAGGGGGGCGGCAAACTGACGCCCACCAGCCAGCCAGCCTGCTCCGCTCCCTGTGAAGAGCCCGGCGCCGCTGCCTGTGAGGACACTCACAGGCGGGGGGGCGGTCAGCTAGCGAGTGAGCAGGCACTGGCAGGCGCCGCTGCCTGTGAGGAGCCCGGCGCCGCTGCGTGTGAGGACACTCACAGGCGGGGGGGGGGGGGCAGTCAGCGAGCTAGTGGGCAGGCGCCGCTCCCTGTGAGGAGCCCGGCGCCGCTGCTGTTGGTGACAGGGGCGGACAGAGCACTCGCAGGGGGAGGGGGGTTGGGAGCAGTCAGCGAGTGAGCGGGCAGCGGAGCAGAGAGATGATGTCATCTCTCACCGCCGCCCTGCATCACCCTCACTGTGCAGCTGTGGGCAGCAGAGAGATTATATCATCTCTCTGCTGCCTGCCTTCACTCTGGGACACAGCAAGTGACAACCCGCAACGTGTGGCAAGTGATGTTGTGACAATACGCAACGTGTGGCAAGTGACAATACGCAACGTGTGGCAGGTGACGTCGTGACAATACGCAACGTGTGGCAAGTGACGATACGCAATGTGTGGCAGGTGACGCCTAGGCAAGTGAGAATCCGCAACGTGTGGCATGGGACTATCCGCAACGTGTGGCAGGTGACATTGTGGCAAGTGACAATCCGCAACGTGTGGCAGGTGACGTAAGTGACCATGCGCAACATGTGGCAGCCGACAATCCGCAACGTGTGGCAGGTGACAATCCGCAACGTGTGGCAGGTGACAATCCGCAACGTGTGGCAGGTGACAATCCGCAACGTGTGGCAGGTGACAATCCGCAACGTGTGGCAGCCGACAATCCGCAACGTGTGGCAGGTGACAATCCGCAACGTGTGGCAGCCGACAATCCGCAACGTGTGGCAGCCGACAATCCGCAACGTTTGGCAGCCGTCAATCCGCAACGTGTGGCAGCCGTCAATCCGCAACGTGTGGCAGCCGACAATCCGCAACGTGTGGCAGGTGACAATCCACAACGTGTGGCAGGTGACAATCTGCAACGTGTGGCAGGTGACAATCCGCAACGTGTGGCAGGTGACAATCCGCAACGTGTGGCAGGTGACAATCCGCAACGTGTGGCAGGTGACAACCCGCATCTGGTTGTGGAGCCCAAAGCAAAACTGTAAGTACAAACACACATCACAAGTTGTATGAGACATGAGAGCCTGAGAGGGACTTACCTTGCCCAGCCCTGATTAACCACTTAGGGACCGGAAGGATTTGCCCACTTAAAGCGGTTGTATGGCTTTGTTTTTAATTTTTTTGAAATAACAAACCTGTTATACTTACCTCCACTGTGCAGTTTGTTTGGAAAAGAGTGGCCCTGATCCTCTGGTTCTCGGGTCCCTCGGCGGCTGTCTCGGCTCCTCCCTGCATCAGCTAACCCCCTTCTGGGAAGCGCTCTCCCAAGGGGGTTAGCTTGCGGGCGCGCTCCCTGTCATACATGCTGCGTCCATAGACACAGCGTGCATGACTCATTCCCGCCCACCCACGGGCCAGGTCATTGGATGTGATTGACAGCAGCGCGAGCCAATGGCTGCACTGCTATCAATATATCCAATCTAGCCAATTAACGGCCAGACTCCGTGAAGAAGAGGACGCCGGGGGACGCGCACAGCAAGTGAACGGGCTCAGGTAAGTAAAACAGGGGGGCTCGGGGGCAGTTATTGCCAGGTGTTTTTTCACCTTAATGCATAGGATGCATTAAGGTGAAAAAACACGAACCTTTACAAACCCTTTAATGACCAGGCCATTTTTTGCGATACGGCACTGTGTCGCTTTAACTGACAATTGCGCAGTTGTGCAACACTGTACCCAAATAAAATTGATGTCCTTTTTTTCCCCACAAATAGAGCTTTCTTTTGGTGATATTTGATCACCTCTGCGGTTTTTATTTTTTGCACTTTAAACAACAAAAGAGCGACAATTAAAAAATATATATATATATATATATATTTTTTTTTTACTTTTTGCTATAATAAATATCCAAAACATTTTATAAAAAAAAAATTATTTCTTCATCAGTTTAGGCCAATATGATTTCTTCTACATATTTTTGGTACCAAAAAAAACACAATTAGCGTACATTGATTAGTTTGCGCAAAAGACATTGCGGCTGCCCGCCATGCACAGGTCCCTTTATACTCCTATATACATGTATAGAGCCCTGACAGGTCCTTTTATACGCCTATATGCACGTATAGAGCCATGACAGGTCCTCTTTATACTCCTTTATACATGTATAGAGCCATGACAGGTCCTCTTCATTATCCTTTATACATGTATAGAGCCATGACAGGTCCTCTTTATACATGTATAGAGCTACGACAGGTCCCCTTTATTATCCTTTATACATGTATAGAGCCATGACAGGTCCTCTTTATACTCCTTTATACATGTATAGAGCCACGACAGGTCCTCTTTTTACTCCTATACATGTATAGAGCCATGACGGGTCCCCTTTATTTATCATGATATAAAATAATTAATGTGGGGGCCTTTTGGTGGGCGTGATTATTTTTTTTTGGGGGGGGGGCAGCATTTTATTCTTGGTCCCAGGCAGCACAATGTTTCGGGCCGGCCCTGGGTATGTTCCATCCCTCACGGGGCCCAGTGGAAGGTACTGGGCCCCAGGCCTTCTGTAAAGTACCTCACCCCAGACTTAAGGTGTCTGGGATGGAACTCGAACTCCACGTGTCCAGGCCAAGGGCGCCTGGACACCGACTGCGGACAGCAGCCCACAGGCTGAAGGTGCCAGGGACTTCGACCTCGTGCGCAAGATGTCCGCCCCCTTTATACCCTCTCCCAGCAAGCACAGCGGGTTCCCCGCCCCGCTGTACAACTGCTGCGAGAGGTCACAAAGGGTACGGCACTGCAGTGGTGGTTCAACCCCGGCCCAAGGCGACAACGCCACCCACTGGGTCGCAGGGAACTGACACCACTGATATCTTCACACAAATAAATAGCATTACTCTAACAATCAGTGCATCTGGGTCATGCTACCACCCAGATGCTGCCGCTAAATGTATATACCCGCTACATATATAGTTGTAAATAAAATTTACTATTTATCTATCAAAAAGTGTTCCCAGTGCTAAACCTTTCATCAAAATTCTAAATTGCTGCATTTGTAAATACCAAAAGCCAATATAAAGGAATAGTAGTGGTAAAAAGCATTTGTGGGTTTAACCAATTGTTTTTTGTTATACAATTCTCCTGTAAGGGGGCGTGGCAGGGGGTGTGTCCTATGCCTACATACTTTTGCTAATAGGTGTCCCTCATTCCCATTTCAGAAAGTTGGGAGGTATGATATATACCGTATTTATCGGCGTATAACACGCGCCGGCGTATAACCCCCCCCAAGTTTAGGAGGGAATTTTAGGGAAAAAAACTTTTAGGAGGGAAGTTTAAGGAAAAATAACTTACATTTAAATGCAGCCTTATCAGTGTCCATTGCAGCCTTGCCACAGTGCAGCCTTGCCACAATGTCCATTGCAGCCTTGTCACAGTGCAGCCTTGTCAGTGTCCATTGCAGCCTTGTCACAGTGCAGCCTTGTCAGTGTCCATTGCAGCCTTGTCACAGTGCAGCCTTGTCAGTGTCCATTGCAGCCTTGCCCCAGAGTCCATTTCAGCCTTGCCCCAGAGTCCATTTCAGCCTTGTCACAGTGTAGCCATGCAGCCTTGCCCCAGTGTCGCCTTGCTGGATTTTAAAATTGGCGCCGAGACTGAGCGCAGCGGGGCGAACGCCGCCGAGAATGCAGGGACTGGGCGGAGCTGAGATACACATAGCCGAGTGTACTCGGCTATACTCGGCTTTTCTCAGCTCCGCTCACAGTCACGCCGAGTCCCGCCCTATGATGGACATAACACAGGTCCAATGGCGGGACTGGGCGTGACTGTGAGCGGAGCCGAGTATAGCCGAGTACACTCGGCTATGTGTATCTCGCTCCGTTCCGCTCACAGTCAGTGGAGACCGCCCGGGGATGTGGGTATCGTTGTATAACACGCACCCACGATTTTCCCCTGATTTTCAGGGGAAAAAAGTGCGTGTTATGCGCCGATAAATACGGTATATATATGTAGCGGGGTGTTCCCCTTTAACGCAGAGAGACTACATTACCCAGAACCCCGTTCGGCAATGTTTCCACCGCAGAGACTCATGGGAGGGGTTATAAGAGGAGGAGGCGAGGCTGGGCTCGGCCTCTTTGGGACACGAGACTTCAGAGACTGATCCTCCTGTGCGGATGTGTCGGAGTGCAAGGCCTGAAGCCTGAGGTCTTGCGCAGCACCAAACAGCCTTCCACCCCTCTGCGAGCCGGGGTGGCATCTGACTTCGCTTAACTACAGCATTCGTTGGATCGGGGGCCCGATCGCTGGAGACACTGTGTGTGTGTGTGTGACACAGTTGGTGGAAGTTCCCAGACTGGGACCGCAGTCCGGGCGGGTGAGAGGGCATATGCCCAAACCATATACTGTTACTGCTAATAGGCCTATAGACTGCCGTGGCCCACAAGTTGTTCCTGATACTTTCACTGAAGAATTTTATCAGAGCTGAACTCAGTTCGCATAGCAAAGTGTTTACCCCATCTTTACCTTTCCCATTGGATTACAAATTATACTCTGTTAATGTGCACCACCGTTAAAGACCTGCCGGTGAAGAAAAGAACATCATCCCCTATAGACTAAGTTGTAGATATCAGAACCAGGCCTGGTCAGTTTTTCTAATTTGTTTGGTTACTGCGCCACAGGACGCCTAGCTAACGGTCGCCCACGTGGCGCACTTGTTGCTGTTAACTCCATATTCATAGTGTATTAGTGTTGCAGGGCTCTGCATTATATATATATTTTGTGAACTGTGATAAATGTTAACCCCCTTTCTTATCAAAAGCTTAAGTAAATCTTATACCCCTTTTATACTATTATTGTCTCGATGTTTAATTACACTCATACAGTATAAGAGTTTATTGCTGATGTAACTAACTGTGCCAGTAGGGGGACGAGTTAATTGCCGGGGGTTGGCGGAGCTGTCTTTCAGGGCCCAAACTAGTCTGCGGCCTTCTTAAGTGAAGGTATCGCTACACGTGGGGGTTCTCGTCCGGGATCCTGATGCAGCAGGTGAACGCCAGAAGTGCCGGCATGGACCCACAAACAGTAGAAGCATGGTGCAAAGCCTCTAACGCAGAGCCAAACCAGTCGATAGTCATCAGCCTCCCTGGGGAGGAATGGTCGACTGAGACGGTAGAGGAGTTAATGAAGTCAGTGTCCCCAGATCACACACCGTGGGTGACGGAGATAAAGTCAGACCCAGACATCTCATATCAGTATGCATTAGTGGAGTACTGGGACGGGATGCCAGAGACCTGTAAGCGCAAGTGTGTGCGGACGCCAGACAACAGAACCTATAGGTTGGCGCACGCAGTAACTGAAAAAAAGGAACCATCACCAATGGGATCACCGCAGGCTGCGGCCCGTACCCCACCGGAAAAAGGAGACAGGGCGACGCCTCCGGTGGCGCCTGCACCTGTCACTGCTATATCACCAGAACTGATAGGTGCGATAGGGGATCTGCTAACCAAGTGTCAGAAGGCAAGCACGGTGCATGTAGAGACTAGCTACCGGAGACTAAAGACATTCTCAGGGAAGCTCCCTGTCCCCGCAGGGGAAGAAGATTTTGACACCTGGGTGGAGCAGGCATTGCAGGCAGTAGAGGCATGGGAGGTGCCTGAAGCACAGAAGAGGCAACAAGTGATGGAAAGCCTTAAAGGAGCAGCAGCAGAAGCAGTGAAAAGTTTTCGGTTTGGGAATGCAGATTGCACGGCTCAAGACTGTCTAGCCATGCTGCAAGAAGAGTTTGGTCAATTGGAAAAGGTGACAGAGATGGTCTACCAATTTGAACATACTTTCCAACAACCAGAGGAGAAACTTTCCGAGTATGTTAGAAGACTGAACAGGTTGTTGTGCAAGATTGTGTTGAAGAAGGGGATGAAGTCCCAAGATACAGATGCGGCAAGAATGAAGCAAGTCTTAAAGGGAGCGCTACGCTCGGATCCAGTCTGGCTGCACCTGAAAACCTCAGGAGGAGGAACGTTGCTGACTTATGCTGACTTGATAAAAATCATCAGAGATGAGGAGGCGCTGCAACAGGACCAGCAGATGATTAAGACAAATGTTGTACCCGCACAGGTGCTAGTCAATCCAGTGATGACCCCTGAAAGAGATTCGGAGATAAACACCCTAAAAGCTCAAATGTCCAAGGTGTTAGAGATGTTGACCTCTCTGATGGAAAAAGAGAGAGAGGGTCCCAAGAGAGAAGTACCAAGGAAGGAATTATTCCCAATTGCCTCAGCACCCGCATCTTTACAAGAATGGGGAGATATAGTCTGCTTTAACTGTGGAGGAATTGGACATATTGCGGCTACATGCTCCAGTCCCAAGAAGAAGAAAATAGACAACCGCAAGCCGGCGGGAAACTTCAGAGGGCCCCGGTGAAGGAGTCAACCGGGTGCCCATCACCTTCAGTGAGCTCCAAGCTGAAAGCAAAGCAGAAAATAACAGGAGATAAAACGCCTCGGGGGAAACACAACATTCCTCAACAGAGATACACCCCAGAGAAAGGGGGCAAGACCCCTCAGAAGAGGCACAGCACTCCCCAGAGGGGGTGCACACCTAAGAAAAATACAAATATCCCTCAGCGGGTCCCTACACCCAGTAAAAGGAGGGAAGTCAATGCATACCAGACTCAAGAAAGACTGAAGTCCAAAGGGGATTGGACGAGAGGAGGTTCAAAGAGAAAAAGTCTGAAGAAGGCGACCCCTGCCGGGCCATATCCGGAGAAGCTGGTAGGCCCATCTCCTATAGTATCCATTCAAGTGGAGGGAGTTTACACCAGAGCAATCTTGGATACTGGGCGCAAGTGACCCTGCTATACAGAGATTTCTACGATAAGCACTTGAGTCACCTACCCATCCGGAAGATAGAGGGACTAGAGATATGTGGGATTGGAACCCAGAACTTCCCCTACGATGGCTATCTGCCTGTCAGGATGATCTTTGACCCATCTGTGGCTGGAAAAGCCGAAGTGTTTGACACCCTGGCAGTTGTGTGCCCTCGGCCGCTGGGAGCCAACACGAATTCCCTTATAATAGGGACGAACCCGGATCTGGTCCGAAGACTTCTGACCCCTATAGTGAAAGAAGAAGGGGAAGCGGCCACCAAGATCTACCCCATGCTGAAGACGGCTTACCAACGGCTGGTCTTAGAGCAGAAGACCCCAGGAGAGGGGATAGGGAAGGTGTGGAGACTTGGAAGAGGAGGGATAGTGTTGCAGCCTGGTGAAGTAACCTGTCTCAGAGCCACTGTGAAGCTTACTTGGGAGCAGCCCGGACCCTTTGTCATGTTGGAATCTGACCCAAGGGAAGGGTCCCACGGTCTGGAAGTGATACCAGAAGTGATTCCGCTGAAGGCCCTAAAGAAGGCCCATTGTAGAGTCCCAGTGAGTGTTAGGAACAATACAGATGGCCCCATGGAAATCCCATCCAGGATGCTGCTGGGCCAGGTGAGCCCTGCTGCCCCTGTCAACCTGTCAGAGGTGGGCGAAGGAGGAGATGCTTGGGAGAAGATATCCATGGAAAACCCGAATCTGCCCAGGGCTTGGAAAGAGAGAGCCAAGGCCCAGTTGAACAGATGGGAGAAGGTCTTCTCTAAAGATGAGTTCGATGTGGGGTGTGCAAGGAGTGCCACCCATCGGATCCGCCTCCAGGAAGATAAGCCCTTCAGAGAGAGGGTCAGGCGGGTCCCACTAGCAGATCTGGAGGATCTAAGGGAACAACTTTCAGAACTCAAGAGGACTGGTGTGATACGGGAATCTAGAAGCCCCTATGCCTCCCCGATAGTGGTGGTCAGGAAGAATAATGGGTCATTGAGGCTCTGTATCGACTACAGGACTCTCAACAGGAGAACTATACCCGACCAGTATACCACTCCGAGGATAGAGGATGCCCTACAGAGCTTGTCTGGGGGCAAGTGGTTCAGCGTTATGGATCTCAAGAGCGGGTACTATCAGATCCCTATGCACCCAGAAGACAAGGAGAAGACAGCTTTCATAACCCCAGTGGGGTTCTTTGAATTCGACCGGATGCCCCAAGGTCTGTCTGGAGCCCCAGCTACCTTCTAACGTCTCATGGAGAAGACTGTAGGAGACATGAACCTTATTGAAGTCCTTGTATACCTGGAAGATGTCATTGTCTTTGGAAGAACCCTGGAGGAGCACGAGGAGAGGCTGGAAAAAGTCTTGAGGAGACTCAGTGAGGAGGGACTCAAACTTTCTCCTGAGAAGTGTCGGTTCTACCAGTCTTCTGTGAACTACCTGGGGCACATAGTGTCTGAAGAAGGGGTGGCCACAGACCCCGAGAAATTGGAGGCAGTTACCTCCTGGCCACGACCCACCACAGTAACAGAACTCCGATCCTTCTTGGGGTTCTGCTCCTATTACAGGAGGTTTGTGGAGGGATTCGCCCGAATTGCTAGACCATTGAATGAACTGCTCAAGACTGAGGGAGAAGGGGATGACTCAGGGCCCAGGAAGCCGGGAGAGTCCATCAGAGATCAGTGGAATCAGAAGTGTGAAGAGGCCTTCCAGGCATTGAAGAAGAGCCTGACCACTGCTCCAGTCTTGGCCTACACAGACCCAACCAAACCCTATGAACTACACGTAGATGCTAGTCATGACGGTCTGGGAGGAGTACTTTATCAAGAACATGAAGGACAACTGCAGCCTGTTGCCTACGTGAGTAGGAGCCTGACCCCCTCTGAGAAGAACTACCCCACCCACAAGCTGGAGTTCCTGGCCCTCAAGTGGGTGGTAGTGGACAAGCTCAAAGACTACCTGTATGGGGCGGAGTTCACTGTGAAGACTGACAACAACCCCCTTACCTACCTTTTCACCACGGCCAAACTGGATGCCACTGGACACAGGTGGCTGGCCGCACTGTCTGGGTTCAACTTCAGCCTAAAGTACAGGCCAGGGGCTGGGAATCGAGACGCAGACGCTCTGTCCAGGAGGTCTCATGCCCCCACCAGTGACGTAGAAGATTGGACCCAAGTGGCACCGGACCGGGTGCGGGCCCTTTGTCAAGGAGCTGAATTCCAAGCCAGAGGAGGCTCCAGAGCAGAGGAAATAGGAGTTACCATGGTGGGAGTCCCCAAACACTACTGTGGAGTGACTCAACTGGAAGAAGACAACCTGCCGAGACTATCCAAGAAGGAGTTGAGGTGTGACCAATTGGAAGACCCCATGGGGAGATTGGTCCTGGAGGCCCTGGAGAATCAGGATCCAAACAGACTCCTGCGTCATCCCTCAAAGGAAGCTCGCCTGTTGAGGAAAGAATGGGACAGGTTGCAGGTACATCAGGGAGTGGTCTACCGAAGGGGCCCCTCTGATGACTCAGAAGATAAGTGGCAACTGTTCCTCCCAGAGAAGCATCGAGAGACTGTTCTGGTTGCCCTGCATGACAATCATGGCCACCTAGGGGCTGAAAGGACCTTTCAACTTGTCAGAAGTCGGTTCTATTGGCCCTGCATGAGGGCAGAGGTAGAAGAGTACTGCCACTCATGTGCACGATGCATCCAGAGGAAGACTTTACCCCATCAAGCTGCCCCAATGGGCCATCTACAAAGTCAAGGCCCAATGGATCTGGTATGCATTGATTTTCTCTGCCTCGAACCCGACCTGAGTGGACTAGGAAATGTTCTGGTGATAACCGACCATTTCACCCGGTATGCCCAAGCTTTCCCAACCAAAGATCAGAAGGCCTCCACCGTAGCCAAGGTACTTATGGAGAAGTACTTTGTCCATTATGGGCTGCCCCAGCGACTTCATTCAGATCAAGGAAGGGACTTTGAGAGTAAACTGATCTGGAAACTCCTGGATCCGTTGGGAATCAAGAAGACTCGAACTACACCTTACCACCCACAGGGAGATGCTCAGCCGGAAAGGTTTAACCAAACCTTGCTTAACATGTTGGGGACTCTGGAAAGTGAGAAAAAGCAACATTGGAGCAAACACATAGCAGCCCTAGTACATGCTTACAACTGCACCATAAGTGATGCGACAGGCTACTCCCCATATCGACTCATGTTTGGGAGAGAGGCGAGACTACCTGTAGACTTGGCCTTTGGCACCTCTCTGGACCATTCCTCAGCCACATCTCACAAAGGATATGTGGACAGGCTCAGACACAGCCTGAAAGTAGCTTATGAACAAGCTCAAGCGGCCTCAGACCAAAGGGGAGCTCGAAACAAAAGAAACTTCGACTTGAAGGTCCGGGTGCAGGACTTACAGCCCGGGGACCGAGTACTGCTACGCAATCTGGGGGTCCCTGGAAAACACAAACTTGCAGACAGATGGAGATCTGAACCCTATGTCATCTGCAGGAAGCTGCCGGGCCTACCTGTCTACAAGTTGAAGCCAGAAGGAAAGGTAGGACCACTGAAGACGTGGCATCGAAACCACCTGCTCCCACTTGCTGAGGCAGTCAGGATACCTCCCGTGAGAGACTCCCCTGAACCGGTCTCTATCCTGGATACTCCTAGGCCGAACACTCGGTCGCAGACCTCCCGAACCGAAGATGGAGAGGCCTCTGAACTTAGTGAAAGTGAAGAAAGAGAACTTGATTGGCTGTGGCCTTCCCCAACTCCGGGAACGTCTACTATAGATCTTCCAACCACTGAAGACACTCCAGATGGAACACTGAACCCAGAAGCCACAGAGTTCATCCCATCTAGTCCTTCAACAGATTACTGGGAAGATGCCCATGATAGTTGCTCAGAGGAAGAGGAGCCTGTGGCACCAGAGCCAGAAATCCCAAGAGAGCAAAGGGCTCGAAGAGTCATCCGGCCTCCTAGGAAGCTGACCTACCCACAAATGGGGAATAGCTCAGAGGACTCTGTAGTTACCGCTAGGAGGAATGCTGAAAATTCGGATCCCTCCACTGTCCATTTAGTGGAGGGCAACCCCAACTCACTCTCTGGCACAGTTAGGCAGGCCACCCATGATAATGTGACCTGTGGGCAAGGGAATTCTACCCCTCAGTTTTGGTTGGAATTCCCTATGCCAACATCGTTTGCAGAATTAACTAGAGTTGTGCATAGTCTTTGTTAAGGTTTATCTTTGGGGACCAAAGAGTTTAAGTGGGGGGAGTGTGTAGCGGGGTGTTCCCCTTTAACGCAGAGAGACTACATTACCCAGAACCCCGTTCGGCAATGTTTCCACCGCAGAGACTCATGGGAGGGGGTTATAAGAGGAGGAGGTGAGGCTGGGCTCGGCCTCTTTGGGACACGAGACTTCAGAGACTGATCCTCCTGTGCGGATGTGTCGGAGTGCAAGGCCTGAAGCCTGAGGTCTTGCGCAGCACCAAAGAGTCTTCCACCCCTCTGCGAGCCGGGGTGGCATCTGACTTTGCTTAACTACAGCATTCGTTGGATCGGGGGCCCGATCGCTGGAGACACTGTGTGTGTGTGTGACACAGTTGGTGGAAGTTCCCAGACTGGGACCGCAGTCCGGGCGGGTGAGAGGGCGTATGCCCAAACCATATACTGTTACTGCTAATAGGCCTATAGACTGCCGTGGCCCACAAGTTGTTCCTGTACTTTCACTGAAGAATTTTATCAGAGCTGAACTCAGTTCGCATAGCAAAGTGTTTACCCCAGCTTTACCTTTCCCATTGGATTACAAATTATACTCTGTTAATGTGCACCACCGTAAAAGACCTGCCGGTGAAGAAAAGAACATCATCCCCTATAGACTAAGTTGTAGATATCAGAACCAGGCCTGGTCAGTTTTTCTAATTTGTTTGGTTACTGCGCCACAGGACGCCTAGCTAACGGTCGCCCACGTGGCGCACTTGTTGCTGTTCACTCCATATTCATAGTGTGTTAGTGTTGCAGGGCTCTGCATTATATATATATTTTGTGAACTGTGATAAATGTTAACCCCCTTTCTTATCAAAAGCTTAAGTAAATCTTATACCCCTTTTATACTATTATTGTCTCGATGTTTAATTACTCTCATACAGTATAAGAGTTTATTGCTGCCGTAACTAACTGTGCCAGTAGGGGGACGAGTTAATTGCCGGGGGTTGGCGGAGCTGTCTTTCAGGGCCCAAGCTAGTCTGCGGCCTTCTTAAGTGAAGGTATCGCTACATATATATATATATATATATATTGTGAGGGGGTTAGCTCGGCAGCGGGTGTGTGTGACCCCCGAGATGGGCTCCCCACACAAAAACAGGCCCAGCAAACGGTGGTTGTGGTTTTCAAAATCAAAAAGGTGCGGTTTATTTTCTATTTACAGTGACAAAACACAGCAAAGCAAAAGAAACATAAACAAAATAAATCCTGGTCAACTTGACCTCTGACTAAACATACAGGTTTCCTAACTAACAACTGGGATCAGCCTAGTGCTGTCCTAGTCCCTAAGTCCCTGGTTTTAAATGTCCAAGCAAATAGCCACACAGGCTTTGTCTCACCGCACAGGGGTTCACTCTCCCTAGACAGTCCACACAGGTCTGGTTCCAGGCATGAGCTAACATCTAATGAAGCTGGGAGTTCTTATAGAGGCCTAAATGAGCTGACAAGCTTCAGCTGGTCTCATCAACTCCCTGTCTGTACGACGCCCCACACTCTCCCTAGAGGTATGAGTCATCCATGAGCCCACTAGCCTTATACAACTCTCCACCTAGTTGTATAAGTCGGCGTAAAGCCTGAATCTGGGCGAAATATATCTACCCCCCTGGATGCAACCAGGTGACTTTACCTTCCTGCTGTCACATACCCCCCCCTCTTGTTTTAACCTCGGGGTTGGAACACCAGCAATCAGGCATTCATGTACTCGAGACAAAGCATCCACATTCCCCATTTGAACGCCAGGGCGATGCTTTACTGTGAAGTTGAATTCCTGGAGGGCCAGGAACCACCTATTCACTCTTCTATTTGTTTCTTTGTTTTGAGCCATCCACTTTAACGGAGCGTGATCCGTAACCATGTCAAAGTGCCTACCTAGCAGGTAGTACCGAAGGGAATCTAGAGCCCACTTCACCGCTAAACACTCCTTTTCAACGGTGGCGTAATTTACCTCATGGGACTTCAACTTCCTGCTGAGGTAAATGACTGGGTGCTCTTCCCCGTTCCAGACCTGGGACAATACTGCTCCTAACCCCACATCTGACGCATCACTTTGTACGACAAAGTCTTTAGAGAAGTCGGGTGAGTACAACACTGGCTGGCTACATAAGGCTTGTTTCAAGAATTGGAATGCTGCCTCAGCCTCGGGGGTCCATTTAATCATGACCGACCCTTTCCCCTTCGTCAGGTTGGTTAGGGGCACAGCCTTAGAAGCAAAGTGGGGAATGAATCGCCGATAATACCCAGCGATTCCCAGAAAGGCTCGTACCTGCTTCTTGCTGTTGGGACGTGGCCAACTCTGGATGGCCTCGACTTTGTTGAGTTGGGGTTTTATTACTCCCCTCCCAATGGTGTACCCAAGATATTTGGCCTCCTCCTGCCCAATGGTACACTTCTTGGGGTTAGCCGTAAACCCCGCTTCCCGAACAGAGTCCAGGACTGCTTGCACTTTTGGCAGATGTGAGGCCCAATCTGTGCTATGGACAATTATGTCATCCAGGTAAGCCGCAGCATACTTCCGATGGGGCCTCAGCATCTGGTCCATTTTCCGCTGGAATGTGGCCGGCGCATTCTGTAACCCGAACGGCATTCTTTTATATTGGAACGCCCCGTCTGGGGTTACAAATGCGGTTTTCTCTTTGGCCGACTTGGCCAGGGGGATTTGCCAATACCCTTTTGTGAGGTCAAGAGTCGTCATGTATCGGGCTGTTCCCAGCCGGTCGATCAACTCATCTATACGTGGCATGGGGTAGGTGTCAAATTTTGTAACTTTGTTCAACTGTCGAAAATCGTTACAAAATCGCCAGCTCCCATCCGGTTTAGGCACCAACACAATGGGACTAGACCAATCACTTTGGGACTCCTCTATCACCCCTAAGTTCAGCATTTTCTGTACTTCCTCCCGTATTGCCTCCCGTCGGGCCTCTGGGATCCGATAGGGTTTTAACTTCACCCTTTCACCGGGCGGGGTAATGATGTCATGCTCTACCCCAGATGTTTGTCCCGGCAGCTCAGAGAATACCTCCTTGTTGCGAAGCACAAACTCCTTAACCTCCTGTTGTTGGGGTTGTGACAAGGTGGCTGCTATTCCAACCTCCGGAATCACGCAACCAGTTTGAGCTGGTGACCAAGTGTCTGCGACTAGGGACTCTCTATCCCTCCAGGCTTTCAACAGATTAACGTGATAGATCTGTTCGGGCTTTCGCCTTCCTGGTTGTCTGACCTTGTAATTCACTTCGCTCACTTTTTCCATTATCTCGTAGGGGCCTTGCCATTTGGCAAGGAATTTACTTTCAACCGTAGGGACAAGTACCAGTATCCTATCCCCCTGGGAAAAGGTACGGGTCTTGGCTCCACGGTTGTACACTCTCTGCTGTGCTAACTGCGCTTGGGCCAAATGTTCCTTCACGATGGGCATTACCTGTGCAATTCGGTCTTGCATCAGGGCGACATGCTCAATCACACTCCTGTGGGGAGAACTCTCACTTTCCCAAGTTTCCTTGGCAATATCCAACAGCCCTCTTGGGTGTCTCCCATACAGTAACTCAAAGGGGGAGAATCCCGTAGAGGATTGGGGCACCTCCCTAATAGCAAACATCAGATAAGGAAGTAGACAGTCCCAATCCTTTCCATCTCTATCCACCACTTTCTTCAACATTTGTTTTAGGGTTTTGTTGAACCTTTCAACCAGCCCATCGGTTTGGGGGTGATACACAGATGTACGTAATTGCGTCACTTTGAACAATTTACACAGCTCCTTCATAACCCGGGACATAAAGGGTGTACCTTGGTCCGTAAGCAGTTCTTTACAAATACCCACCCGGCTAAACACAAGAGATAGCTCTTTGGCTATGGTTTTGGCCGAGGTATTTCGGAGAGGGATCGCTTCTGGATAACGGGTGGCATAGTCCATTATAACTAATATGTACTGGTGCCCCCTAGCGGACTTGATTATAGGACCTACCAAATCCATGGCGATCCTCTCAAACGGGACCTCAATGATGGGTAGAGGGACCAGCGGGCTACGGAAATGTGGCATCGGGGCCGACCTCTGACACACAGGGCAGGAGGAACAATAATTTTCTATGTCCTTCATCACCCCCGGCCAATAGAATCTCTGTAATACCCTCTCTCGGGTTTTCTCTGTCCCCAGATGACCTCCAAGAATGTGCCCATGGGCCAACTCCAACACCAACTTCCTGTAAGGTTTGGGCACCACAAGCTGCTCAACGGTTTCTTCTGCCCTTTTTTGCCACCCGATACAGTAGGTCCTTCTCTACGCTGAAGTATGGGTAAGTGCAGGTATTATCTGGGTTCACTAACTCGCCATCTATTTTCACTACGTTTTCCCGTGCCTTTATTAGGGCGGGGTCTTTCAACTGTTCTGTGGCAAAGTTTTCCCTGTGAACCTCAAGATCAGAAAACTCCACAGACGGTAGGTTTTCGTCTGAGGAGGTGGGCTCCTCTCCAGTTTCTTGAGTCTCCCCTGCCAATACTGATAAGGGAAATTCTGGAGAGTCCTCACCACTAGTGATGAGCCGAACACCCCCGGGTTCGGTTCGCACCAGAACCCGCGAACGGACCGAAAGTTCGAACGAACATTAGAACCCTATTAAATACAATGGATGCGAACGTTCGAATTCTAAAGTGCTAATTATAACAACTATTATGCATGTTATTGTCATAAATAGGGTTTGGGAACCCGGGTTGTGCACCAGGGGACATGTATCAATGCAAAAAGAAGTTTTAAAAACGGTCGTTTTTCGGGAGCAGTCATTTTAATGATGCATAAAGTGAAAAAAAAAAAGTCAAATATTCCTTTAAATATCGTACCTGGGGGGTGTCTAAAGTATGCCTGTGAAGTGCCACGTGTTTCCCGTGTTTAGAACTGTCCCTGCAGAAAATGACACTTCTAAAGGAAAAAAAAGCCATTTAAAACTGCTTGCGGCTTTAATGTAATGTCTGGTCCCGGTAATATGGATGAAAATCTTTAAGAAAAATGGCATAGCTACCCCATGACCCCCCCCCCCCACCCCAGCCCATTACCAGCCCCTTTGGGTCTTGTATGGATATTAAGGGGAACCCCGCACATAAAATAAAAAAGGCCCTATATACTCTGAACAGCCGTATACAGGCGGTGCATACAAGACAGGGACTGTAGGTTTGTTCTTATGTAGAATGTGTTTGTAATTTTGAACAGGTACATTGTTGAAGTGTAGCTCCAGCCCAAAAATCTATTTTTAAACTTTTTGGGAAACATAGGTAAGGGTTATCACCCCTGTAACATTTGTTTTGCTGTCTGTGCCCCTGTTCAGAACATTTCACCTCACTTTCCGTCCCAATGACAACTGTTTTTGAAATGTGGTGTTTTTCTTGAAACAAGGATTGCTGATAAAGCATCAGTACAGATGAGACCCCTTTCTCCCATATTTATTCTTACAGGAGAGAATTTTCCTTTCTAGGGGTAGATTTCCTCTCACTTCCTGTTGTCTTCTTTCGTTTGCAAGTAGGAGTCGTTTGTAAGTTGGATGTTTGAAAGTAGGGACCTGCCGTATATACTCTGCAGAAATAGGCCCCTTAGTTGTTGGTGTTGGCACAACACTGTAAGCACTCAGTTACTCTTGGTTGGTGCTGGAACGCCCTGCTGTCAACTATTATATCAGGAATTTTAATTACATATAATTGTTGAACAGTGGTAGTAAAAATTGGGGCTTTGATGGTGGTGCTGGTGCCACAACACTGTAAGCCCTGACAGTTACTCTTGGTGGGTGCAGCAATGGGCCCTGCTGTGAATTATTAGATCAAGAATTGTAATTACATGCCCCTTTTGAACAGGGGCTGAAAAATTGGGCCTTTCGTGGTGGTGGTGGTGGTGGCGTTGCCACAAGACTGTAAGCCCTCAGAGTTACTCTTGGTGGGTGCAGCAATGGACCCTGCTGTGAATTATTAGATCAAGAATTGTAATTGCATGCCCCTGTTGAACAGGGGCTGAAAAATTGGGCCTTAGGCACTGGTGGCACAACACTACAACCCCTCACAGATACTGTACTTGGAGCACAGCAATGAGCCCTGTTGCAAAGTATTGCTTCAAAAATTGTAATGACACGCCCCTGTTAAACAGGGGCTGAAAAATTGGGCCTTAGGCACTGGTGCCACAACACTCCAACCCCTCACAGATACTGTACTTGGAGCACAGCAATGAGCCCTATGGCAAATTATTGCTAAAAAAATTGTAATTACACGCCCCTGTAAAACAGGGGCTGAAAAATTGGGCCTTAGCCACTGGTGGCGGCACCCATAAACAAAAATGATCTTCCAAGCTATCATCATCAATGGTATCATTGAGGACTCGGAGGAGGAGGATAGCCAGTCAACATAACAGCACAGACACTCAGCATCAGCATCAGTCTTGAAGGGATGTGACATGTTAAAATCAATTAGTCTGTTATATCAGCATCAGGTGTGTGGTAGCTGGTGGTGATCCAAGACTGGTTCATCTTGATGAAAGTCAGTCGATCAACCGAGTCGGTGGACAGGCGCACCCTGTGATCCGTGACAAATCCTCCAGCAGCACTGAATGTGCGTTCCGAAAGAACGCTGGATGCAGGACAGGCCAGTAGCTCAATTGCATACTGTGCAAGCTCTGGCCAGTGATCCATCCTCAAGACCCAGTAAGCCAGAGGATTTTCGGTGGGGAAGGTGTCCAAGTCTGACCTTGCCCCTAGATATTCCTGCACCATGTTTATCAGACGCTGGCGATGGTTGCTGGAACCGATCATACTTTGGGGCTGCGGACTAAAGAATTGTCTGAACGCATCGGTCAGACGGCCACCTTCCCCACCGCTCCTTCTTTGACTGGCCGAAGCCTCAGCAACTCGTTGTCCAGGACCAGGAGTTTGCAACCTCCCAGTCTCTGGGAACGCGTTGCACAGACCTTTCTGCAAGGCCTCCCGGAGTTGTCTCATCCTCTGCTCCCTCTGCGACGGTAACATAAGGTCCGCAACCTTACCCTTGTACCGTGGATCAAGGAGAGTGGCCAGCCAGTAATGGTCCCTCTCCTTGATCCGAAGAATACGAGGATCCTTCCGCAGACTTTGCAGGATCAGGGAGGGCCATGCAGCGTAGGTTTGCTGAGGCATTCGCTCCGGAGTCCTCTGGGTCACTAAGGACGACATGATCCGCAGCCACCTCCTCCCAGCCACGTACAAGTCCACTGGTTTCTTGGGACTGTAAATCATCCCTAAAAGACTGCTGCTGATGATGCTGAGTGCCAGCCTCCACCTCCATGCTGACACAATCCTCCTCCTCCTCCTCCTCCTCCTCCTCCTCTTCCTGTGCGATGGGTGGGACAGAAGTAACACTGTCTGGGTAAAGGGGGCCTTGAGAGGCAAGGAAGTCCTCCTCTTCCTGCCTCTGTTCTGCCTCAAGTGCCCTGTCCATTATTCCACGCAGCGTGTGCTCCAACAGGTGGACAAGAGGTACAGTGTCACTGATGCATGCACTGTCACTGCTCACCATCCTCGTGGCCTCCTCAAATGGTGCCAGGACAGTGCATGCATCCCTGATCATGCCCCACTGGCGTGGAGAAAAAAAACCAAGCTCCCCTGACCCTGTCCTGGTGCCGTAGTCGCACAGGTACTCATTGATGGCCCTCTGCTGCGTGTGCAGCCGCTGCAGCATGGCCAACGTTGAGTTCCACCTGGTGGGCATGTCACATATAAGGCGGTTCTTGGGCAGGTTCAACTCCTTTTGCAGCTCAGCCAGGCGAGCACTGGCATTATAAGATCTGCGGAAATGCACACAGACTTTCCTGGCCTGCCTCAGGACATCCTGTAAGCCCGGGTACCTGCCCAAGAACCGCTGCACCACCAGGTTAAGGACGTGAGCCACACAGGGCACATGGGTCAGTTGTCCCTGTCGGAGGGCGGAGAGGAGGTTGGTGCCATTGTCGCAAACCACCATTCCTGGCTTAAGCTGGCGTGGCGTCAACCACCTCTCGGCCTGGCCCTGCAGAGCAGACAGGACCTCTGCCCCAGTGTGGCTTCTGTCCCCCAAACACACCAGCGCAAGCACGGCATGGCATCTTTTTGCCTGCGTACTTGCGTAGCCCCGTGAACGGCTACGGAGCACCGCTGGTTCATAGGACAAACCACAGGAAGAGGCCATGGAGGAAGAAGAAGAGGAGGGGGTGGAGGAGAGAGGTGTGTCACAACCAGTAGTAGCATTTTGGAGGCGTGGCGGTGGGACAACCTCCAACACTACTGCACCTTGTCCTGAATCCTTCCCAGCTGCCAAAAGAGTGACCCAATGGGCCGTGAAAGAAAGGTAACGTCCCTGTCCATGCCTGCTGGACCATGAGTCAGCGGTAATATGCACCTTACCGCTGACCGCCCTGTCCAGCGAGGCCAAGACATTGCCTTCCACATGCCGGTAGAGAGCCGGAATAGCCTTCCGTGCGAAAAAGTGGCGTTTGGGAACCTGCCACTGAGGAACCGCACATTGCACAAACTCACGGAAGGGGGCCGAGTCTACCAACTGAAAAGGCAGCAGTTGAAGCGCTAGCAATTTAGCCAAGCTAGCATTCAACTGCTGGGCATGTGGATGGCTGGGAGTGAACTTCTTTCGACGGTCCAGCAGCTGGGGCAGGGAAATTTGCCTGCTAGAATCGGACGTCGGTGTACTGCTAGCAGAGTGGGCGCAAGTACTTGGCTGTGACACACCTAATTCTACACCTTCATTCCTCTCAGTGCATGTTTCAGAGAGGACTGAAGTTATAGTGGGGTTGGAGATCCCAGCTGATGCGGTGCAAGGAGAGGTCCGCTTTGTTCTTTGGTGTGGGTCTTTGAGGTAGGCTTGCCAACGAGCTGCATGGCAGGTCAACATATGTCTGGTCAGGCATGTGGTACCCAAGCGGCTGATGTTTTGGCCACGCGATATACGCTTGAGACATATGTTGCAAACAGCAGCTGTGCGATCTGATGCACTAGCCTCAAAAAAGGCCCACACCAAAGAACTTTTTGAATGACGGGCAGAGGCAGCGCCCTGCACAGGAGGAGCTCTGCGGTGTGATTCCGTCGGTGTACTGCCCTTACGCTGGCCACCAAAGGGCATCCTGCCTCGTTGGAGATGTGCCTCCTCCTCATCCTCCTCCTCCTCCTCTCTCCTATTAGGCACCCACGTGGAGTCAGTGACCTCATCATCCCCTCCCTCCTCATCACTGGAGCCAATCTGGCAGTATGCTGCAGCTGCTGGAACATGACTGCCAGATTGGTGTCCTTCTTGAGCATCCCCTCTGTCTGCTCTCACGCTACTGCCTTCCTCTAGCTGGGTTTCATCATCAGACCCTTCGAAACGCTGGGCATCCTCCTGGAGCATGTACCCAACACTGTGCTGAAACAGTTCGGGGGACTCCTCAGGAGGAGGACATGGTGGGTCTAGGGAAGGAGTGACTGATGATTTGTCTGACATTGATACCAGGGAAGACGACGCTTTGGCAGCTGCTTTTCCAGTACCCTGAGCCTGGGTGAGAGAGGATGAGGAGGAGGAGGAGGGCTTGGTCATCCACTCTACCAAGTCTTCGGCATGATGTGGCTCAACATGTCCAGCTGCCGAAAAGAAGGACAAGCGTGTCCCATGGCCATGTGCTGATGACAATGCACCGCGTCCACGACCAGCACTGTTGCCCCCAGACACAGAGCCTGCTTGCCCTCTTTTATTGCCTCCTGACTGTCTGCCTCTCCTTGTTTGCCTTCCAGACATTCTAATAGATGGCCTGCACGGAGATGGGAAAAAAGCAATAAGGGCTACCTTCAGGTGTCCTTCTCTGTCCCTTGAAACAAGGACTTTCACAGTGAAAGAAACTGACACTCTCCCTACCTACAGTTTTCTGTCCCTAGAAAAAATGTTTTTTTTAATCACAATATAGCACAAGAAAAATTCACTCACTGTCCTTACAGGTCCCTGGAAACAAGGACTTGCAGAGTGAAAGAAAAAAAACACTCTCCCTACCTACAGTTTTCTGTCCCTAGAAAAAATGTTTTTTTTAATCACAATATAGCACAAGAAAAATTCACTCACTGTCCTTACAGGTCCCTGGAAACAAGGACTTGCAGAGTGAAAGAAAAAAAACACTCTCCCTACCTACAGTTTTCTGTCCCTAGAAAAAATGTTTTTTTTAATCACAATATAGCACAAGAAAAATTCACTCACTGTCCTTACAGGTCCCTGGAAACAAGGACTTGCAGAGTGAAAGAAAAAAAACACTCTCCCTACCTACAGTTTTCTGTCCCTAGAAAAAATGTTTTTTTTAATCACAATATAGCACAAGAAAAATTCACTCACTGTCCTTACAGGTCCCTGGAAACAAGGACTTGCAGAGTGAAAGAAAAAAAACACTCTCCCTACCTACAGTTTTCTGTCCCTAGAAAAAATGTTTTTTTTAATCACAATATAGCACAAGGACAATTCACTCACTGTCCTTACAGGTCCCTGGAAACAAGGACTTGCAGAGTGAAATAAACTGACACTCTCCCTACCTACAGTTTTCTGTCCCTAGAATAAATGTTTTTTTAAGCACAATATAGCACAAGGACAATTCACTCACTGTCCTTCCAGGTCCCTGGAAACAAGGACTTGCAGAGTGAAAGAAAAAAAACACTCTCCCTACCTACAGTTTTCTGTCCCTAGAAAAAATGTTTTTTTTAATCACAATATAGCACAAGAAAAATTCACTCACTGTCCTTCCAGGTCCCTGGAAACAAGGACTTGCAGAGTGAAAGAAAAAAAACACTCTCCCTACCTACAGTTTTCTGTCCCTAGAAAAAATGTTTTTTTTAATCACAATATAGCACAAGAAAAATTCACTCACTGTCCTTACAGGTCCCTGGAAACAAGGACTTGCAGAGTGAAAGAAAAAAAACACTCTCCCTACCTACAGTTTTCTGTCCCTAGAAAAAATGTTTTTTTTAATCACAATATAGCACAAGGACAATTCACTCACTGTCCTTACAGGTCCCTGGAAACAAGGACTTGCAGAGTGAAATAAACTGACACTCTCCCTACCTACAGTTTTCTGTCCCTAGAATAAATGTTTTTTTAAGCACAATATAGCACAAGGACAATTCACTCACTGTCCTTCCAGGTCCCTGGAAACAAGGACTTGCAGAGTGAAAGAAAAAAAACACTCTCCCTACCTACAGTTTTCTGTCCCTAGAAAAAATGTTTTTTTTAATCACAATATAGCACAAGAAAAATTCACTCACTGTCCTTACAGGTCCCTGGAAACAAGGACTTGCAGAGTGAAAGAAAAAAAACACTCTCCCTACCTACAGTTTTCTGTCCCTAGAAAAAATGTTTTTTTTAATCACAATATAGCACAAGGACAATTCACTCACTGTCCTTCCAGGTCCCTGGAAACAAGGACTTGCAGAGTGAAAGAAACTGACACTCTCCCTACCTACAGTTTTCTGTCCCTAGAATAAATGTTTTTTTAAGCACAATATAGCACAAGGACAATTCACTCACTGTCCTTCCAGGTCCCTGGAAACAAGGACTTGCAGAGTGAAAGAAACTGACACTGTCCCTACCTACAGTTTTCTGTCCCTAGAATAAATGTTTTTTTTAAGCACACTATAGCACAAGCACAAAACACACTGACACTCTCCCTACCTATCCTTCTCTTTCCCTAAACTAAAGGAATCCAGGTTAAGCAAGAAAGAAATAACAGTCACTGTCCCTGCCTATGCTGCTCTATCCCTGCTCCGGAACACACTACACTAGGCCGCCGTGCTGGCGGCCTTTTATAGTGTGGGGCGTGTACTAAACACCCTCAGCAATAATTGGCCACAGGCATCCTGCCTGTGGCCAATCATTGCTCTCCTCGCTGCCGGCGCTGTGATTGGCCAAGCATGCGGGGTCACAGTGCATGCTTGGCCAATCACAGCGCCTGGATGACACTGCGATGGCGTAGTGCATTGTGGGCCGTTCGCGTCACTCGAATTTGGCGCGAACGGCCCAAATCGTTCGATCTTCGTCGAACGATCGAACAGCCGATGTTCGAGTCGAACGTATGTTCGACTCGAACACGAAGCTCATCCCTACTCACCACTCTCAGGGGAGTTCTGGCTATCACATTCCTGGTACATAGGGGCACCAGTGGTGGGCTCAGGATCATCCCACAGTTCCCAGAACTTCGGAAAATCCCTTCCCACAATGGCGTCATGCGGTAACTGAGATACTAAGCCCACTGGATGAGAGAGGGTACCTTTGGGGGTCTCGAAACACACTGTAGTCACTGGATACTCTTGGGTGTCCCCATGCACACAAATAACAGCTACCTTGCTATTCCCAGAGACCTCTGTTTTAACTAACTCAGCCTTTATCAGGGTCACAAGGCTACCTGAATCCAGCAATACCACAACATTTCTACCATTAACACACATTTTGCATAAATGTTTCTCAGTTCCTCGAATGGCAGTGCATGCGACTGTCGCACACAGCGACTGACGTCTGCCCGTCAGAAAGTCACACTGCATGGGTTCCTCCACAACCGGGCAATTGGCTGCAATATGTCCCGCTTGCCGGCAGCGGTAGCAAACGATCCTTCTTGCGGCCTCTTGAGCCGCTGATTTCCCAGGCTGTTCTCGCCAAACTTGGGGTAGAGCTCCCACCCTCTCACTCTCTCCACCCTCACCCCTTGGAATCCTCTTATCCGCCCCTGGGGATGGTCTGGTCTTAGGGTGGAAAGTCCGAGTGTCTCTGGAAGAGGCCGTCAGGTTTTCTGTTGCCAAGTATTTCTCCACACGATCCACAAGACCATCGGCCGTCTCTGGGTCTCCATGGCTTACCCACTTTTGGATGGCAGTAGGAAGAGCTCTCAAAAACCGATCCATTACAACACGTTCCACAATCTTTGGTGCGGACAAAGTCTCTGGCTGTAGCCACTTTCTGCTCAGGTGAATGAGATCATACATTTGAGACCTGGGGGGTTTTCCAAGCTGGAAAGTCCAGTTATGCACACGCTGAGCCCGGACAGCCTGGGTGACACCCAGCCTTGCCAATATTTCAGCTTTTAGCATCGCATAGTCTTTTGCTTGGTTAGGCTCTGCGATTCACCAGTTAACAGAGGAGCCACCAGTCCAGCCCACTGCTCCTCAGGCCACTTTTCTCTTTCAGCGGTCCTTTCAAATGTGGTCAAAAATACCTCTGGATCATCCTCTCCAGTCATTTTTGTCAATAAACGACTCACCCCAAAGGACGCGGTATTAGTGGGACGGCTTTCCTCACTGGTCTGCGGACGTTGCTGCATTGCTGCTTCCATCTGTTGTTGTAGTCTCTGCTCTTGCTTCTGTAACAGGTCTATGAAGCGGGCCTCAGATTGCTGCTGGGCTTGTTGCTGAGCCTCCAGACTCTGTTGCAAAGTTGCGTTTGTCTGCTGCTGGGCTGCAAGGCTCTGTTGATGAGCTTGCTGCTGGGCTGCAAGGCTCTGTTGATGAGCTTGCTGCTGGGCTGCGAAGTTCTGTTGTTGAGCTGCAAGGCTCTTTTGCAAACCTGCATTTGTCTGCTGTTGATTGGCATTTGCTAGAGCCAGCTGCTTCAGTATCTCCTCCATGCTGGCTTAAAAAAAAACTGCCACTGGTTCTCCACCAACTGTGAGGGGGTTAGCTCGGCAGCGGGTGTGTGTGACCCCCGAGATGGGCTCCCCACACAAAAACAGGCCCAGCAAACGGTGGTTGTGGTTTTCAAAATCAAAAAGGTGCGGTTTATTTTCTATTTACAGTGACAAAACACAGCAAAGCAAAAGAAACATAAACAAAATAAATCCTGGTCAACTTGACCTCTGACTAAACATACAGGTTTCCTAACTAACAACTGGGATCAGCCTAGTGCTGTCCTAGTCCCTAAGTCCCTGGTTTTAAATGTCCAAGCAAATAGCCACACAGGCTTTGTCTCACCGCACAGGGGTTCACTCTCCCTAGACAGTCCACACAGGTCTGGTTCCAGGCATGAGCTAACATCTAATGAAGCTGGGAGTTCTTATAGAGGCCTAAATGAGCTGACAAGCTTCAGCTGGTCTCATCAACTCCCTGTCTGTACGACGCCCCACACTCTCCCTAGAGGTATGAGTCATCCATGAGCCCACTAGCCTTATACAACTCTCCACCTAGTTGTATAAGTCGGCGTAAAGCCTGAATCTGGGCGAAATATATCTACCCCCCTGGATGCAACCAGGTGACTTTACCTTCCTGCTGTCACAATATATATATATATATATATATATATATATATATATATATATATGTAGCACACCCCTGTAGGAGCTGCTGGTTTAAATTTGGGCCTTGCACGTTACCTCAGAATTCGTTGTCTAGGGGAAGAAAGTCTGTAGAAACTCCAATGTCCACACAAGATGTAAAACCTTAAACAGTTAGGTTTTATTTTCCTTTTGTATAAAGCATTTGAGAAGTAGTAGAAGAGTGAAGGGAAGGGGTAGGTTCAGGTACACCGTACAGATCACTGGGGAAAACTCCTCAACTATTCAGTCATTCACCACTCTTCCTGGAGTGGGTATTGCTCACCCGGATAGGCAGGGCCGGTGCTACCACTAGGCGGATTAGGCAGCCGCCTAGGGTGCACTGCCTCCTAGGGCGCAACTATGGCTCTCTGGTGTGGAGATGACACCGCCTTGTGTGTGTAGAGCCGGGTGTCAGTAATACAGTATAACAGGACAGACAAGCGGGAGGAGGAGGGGGAGGAGTACGCGGAGACGGCGCAGCTCAGTCACTGGAGAAAGCAGATTTTTGGTGGAGCCGCTCTGCAGTACATGTGTATGGGAGCGATCTGCGCTCCTCTCCTAGGAACAATACAAAGAGCAGCCTGGAAGTGTCTTCCGCCCAGCTCCCGACACTCATCCTGGGCACTGACACACACATAAAGTCCTAGCTGGGGGGAGCCCATTATGAGGGGTCCCACCATCCCTGTGCTGAGTTCCGGGGTCTGTATACCCGCTGTGCCCATTATGAGGGGTCCTACCATCCCTGTGCTGAGTTCCGGGGTCTGTATACCTTCTGTGCCCATTATGAGGGGTCCCACCATCCCTGTGCTGAGTTCCGGGGTCTGTATACCCGCTGTGCCCATTATGAGGGGTCCAACCATCCCTGTGCTGAGTTCCGGGGTCTGTATACCCGCTGTGCCCATTATGAGGAGTTCCCACCATCCCTATGCTGAGTTCCCGGGTCTCTACACCCACTGTGCCCATTATGAGGAGTTCCCACCATCCCTGTGCTGAGTTCCCGGGTCTCTACACACGCTGTGCCCATTATGAGGAGTTCCCACCATCCCTATGCTGAGTTCCCTGGTCTGTACACCAGCTGTGCCCATTATGAGGAGTTCCCACCATCCTTATGCTGAGTTCCAGGGTCTGTACTCCCGCTGAGCCCATTATGAGGGGTTCCCACCATCCCTGTGCTGAGTTCCCGGGGGCTGTACACCCGCTGTGCCCATCATGAGAAGTTCCCACCATCCCTATGCTGAGTTCTGGGGTCTGTACACCCGCTGTGCCCATCATGAGAAGTTCCCACCATCCCTGTGCTGAGTTCTAGGTCTGTACACCCTTTGTGCCCATTGTGAGGGGTTCCCACCATCCCTGTGCTGAGTTCCCAGGTCTGTACACCTGATGTGCCCATTATGAAGGGTTCCCACTATCCCTGTGCTGAGTTCCCATGTCCGTACACCTGCTGTGCCCATAATGAGGGGTTCCCACTGATAAGCTGCACTAATGGAGGTGGCACTCCATATTGGTGGCACTCAGTGCCCATGGGCACTGATAGACAGCACTGATGGGCCTGCACTGATCATCAGTGCCTTGATTATCTGTGTACATATCCCCTGTACAGGGTCGGCGCTACCTATAGACAAGGTAGGCCTAGAGCACACATCAGTCAGGGGCGCCGTACCGATGCCCCCCACCACCTCCAGGCTCAGTGACTGACTCCACCCCCCAAAATGGTAGCAATCTATAAAAGGGTGGGGTATACATGGGCAGGACAAAGGGGGTGGGGTCAAGGGTGGAGCCAAAGGGGGCGGCAAAATTAGGTTTCGCCTAGGGTGTCAAAAATCCTTGCACCAGCCCTGCGGATAGGCCCATCTCACCTGGCCTAGCAGCCGGTATGATGCACGATCAATAATCAGGACCAGTCTCTGCCACAGACTGGTGGTACACAGAATTGGATATTCCGGGATCCTCTGCCACAGGACTCAACACCCGAACTTCCAGCCAAGCAGTCAAGAGCCTTCAAGCCGACCCGGCAGACGTGCGAGGCAAACTTTAGTTGCGGTGCATCCTCCAATAGAATCACCAGGCCCTCCTCAAGACACCAGCCTTCCGCTTGGTCTTTTCCAAGACAGGTCCTCCCCTGGTTTCCTCCATTGAGTGGCTTCCTCCCTCAGGACGGACAGCACAGGATCACCTTCAAAGTGTAGACCCAGTCAGCCTAACTGGGCCTACTTGTTGCAGTTGCGGCCTCGGACCAGCATGGTTCCAAGGCCAAAAATCACACAATACTCCCCTCACGCCAGGAGGGCCGCGAGGGGACGAAGGACGGACCCTCTAAGATGGCGTCTGCCCCTTAAGTACAATTCCCCAGCATGCTAAGCGGGTAGACCACGCCCACTGAACTGTTCCCCGGGGGAAGGTACCCAATGCACTCCGGCTTGTCAATCTTCCCCACTGGCCTGAGGTGGTAACGCCACCTACAGGCAAACAGTGGAAAGTTTTCCAACACATCCATAGCCGGAACAGAGGCTAATTTAACATTAATTATTTACATCTGAGCCTAACTATTGGCTCAGATACCCTCTAAATTGAACATAGCGCCCAGTCATTGGGAGCAGGGCGCTACATACTCCCCCTGCTGCACAAAGACACTGTCCCCAGTGTCTGGAAAAAACAACAACTCCTCAAGCCTGAGGATTTGGCACCTGAACCAAAAAAACTTGGATGGGGAAGGGAAAAAAGGAAAGAGACAAGATATAACAATGGCATAACATTTTCAATAAGAGCAAAGCATAACATACATTACACATCACATGTTACCACCCATCACTAACTATCTAGCCCTCCCCATTCTCCGGAGGTCTTGAAAGAAGATCAGGTACCTAAAGGAGAAAACAAGACACAAAGACACACAGCAAAATAACTGTAGCAATCCTAAAACATTTCTACAGAAGCAGAGCTACACCTCTTTTTAGAGGTGGAACTTTCCTTCTTTACTTTTAAAGCCTAAGTGCTAAGTGTAGAGAAATCCTTCCCTAGTATACTGACCACTGCCACCTAGTGTCAGAGGCAACACACAAAGTTCTTTTAAGCAGGTGCTGTAACAGTTGACATCTTGATTCCGACGTCCTCAGCAACCCTACTTCTAACTGTCTATGTCAGGATCAGCAGCTAAGACCACCAGACATGTAGCTACACAAGGGAACGGAGAGCAAACAAATGATATATATTAAAAGTGATATTTATTTACAGTGAAAAATAGCAAACAAAGAACACAGCAAACACAGCACACAGAAAACATTAACTAACCGAAAACCGCACTAACAAGAGCTGTTGAACCCAACAACTAAATATATATACAGACCAAGCTAGGGACAAGGGTACAAGGAATACAAGGTTGCAAGGAAGGGGGGGATCAAGGCTGGGGACAGCAGCAGAGGGAGGCAGGAGCAAGGTAGAGGGTTGCAGACAGGATCAGCAGCAAGGCAGGGACAAAAATCGTGACGCATCGGGGGAAGGGAGGAGAAGCCTTAAGTAGCCCCCAGGCAGCTGAACACCAATTATCCTGATTACAATAGCCTGCTGGGTCCTGGGAGACACCTGCTGGTGGACACTGTAACTGCAGCAAACAGCCCAGAGCAGGATTGTTGTGTTACACTATGTGATTATTCTTGCTCTGTGTCTTTAAGATCTGTCCCCTTCTTTCTAGCTGAACTCTCTCTCTCACCGTAGTTCTTTATATATCTCCTCCACTTCCTGATTCTGGTCATTACTCCTGTATTTCTTCCATGCTAACATCTTACATGTGGCTTACAACTGCAACGTTTTTCTACCTATGAATATCCATCATTAAACGGAACATTCGAAAGGATTCATCGTCTGTCGTCCTAACTGTGAGTTTATTCATTGAGTTAAACTGCCTGTATCGATGCAAGGGATGAATATCAAACCAGCTTGAGTAAGGCCTACTTAAACCTGGAGATGAACTTTATCGCTTTGTAGTTGAGACAGAACAGTAGAAAAACGGAGTTTCACAGCCTAATTACAAGATTTCTGCATGTCAGTACCTTGACACTCCAAGAGGGGTAAACCCAATTGTCTCCAAGCTCCCGTATGGTTTGCAAGAGAAATGGACTGCACTAGGGTCATCATACAAAAGAGAGAACAAGGTTTCCTTCCCTCCATTCTCTTTCTTCTGTGAATTCATCAGGGAAATTGCAGAGACCAAGAACGATCCAAGTTTTTCCTACGGTGAGTACAGTCTCTTCTCACCCTTTCCTAAGAGTACCAGTCTTCAGGGCAACTACAGAAACCATAGAGGCCCAGTGTCCGTGAAAAAGACTGACATCCTTCCCACTCCTACCACAGTTCTGGCCACGAACAAACAGAGTAGGAAGATTGAAAACCCTAACAGAGAGTGTCCCATACACAAGAAGCCACACCCCCTCAATAAATGTATCGGCTTTAGGAAAAAGCCTCTGGAAGAGCGCAAGGAGCTTTTAAAGACATTTAGGGTATGTTTCAGGTGCTGTGCTTCTACAGAACATTTTGCAAGGGACTGTAATGTGTCCATCAAGTGCATAGAGTGTGGCTCTGAAGAACATGTGCAAGCCCTCCATCCTCTTGAGCCCAGCTCTGCACAACCTGCCAACACTCCTCCCAGGTTAACGCATGGCGGGGAGAATACAGACCAAGTGCCTAATTCTACCATCATTTCTTCATCCTGCACTGAAGTTTGTGGAGAAGACCGCTGTGGTAAGTCCTGTGCTAAGATATGCTTGGTGAACATATACCACAAGGATCAACCAGAAAAGTCTCTAAAGGCATATGCTATCTTAGACGATCAGAGCAATCGATCACTTGCAAAATCAGAATTGTTCAATCTATTTGAAATAAAAGGCGAAGCTCATCCTTACACCTTGGGTACCTGTAGTGGAACTATAGAGGTTTCTGGAAGAAGGGCTCATGGACTCATGGTATCTTCTCTCAAAGGTAACTTGCAATTACCCTTACCTACACTTGTTGAGTGCAATCAGATACCTGCCAACAGGGAAGAAATCCCTACTCCAGCTGCTGCTTTCCATCACCCTCACCTCAAGGTAATAGCAAATGAGATACCGCTGCTTGACAAAGATGCTCAGATCCTTCTTCTGTTAGGAAGAGACATTCTAAGAGTTCACAAGGTACACAGACAAGTCAGTGGACCCCCAGATGCCCCATTTGCCCAGCGCACAGATCTAGGGTGGGTCATCATAGGCAATGTCTGCATAGGCAAAATGAAAAGACCTACCAACATTTCGTCATTCAAGACAAATGTTCTGCCAAATGGCCGAAACACTTACTTTGAGCCATGCCCACATCACTACTGGGTGAAAGAGAAGATAGCCAGCCACGAATGGCAACATGGTATCTCAGGTGACACAAGCCCTTTCTCCTGCCATGATGGCGACTTCGGCTCTACAGAGTTTAATGCAACCAGTGAAGATGACATACTGGCTCCTCCAATGGAAGACAAAGAATTCATCAAGGTAATGGACAATGAGTTCTTTCAAGATGACTCCAATAACTGGGTAGCACCCCTACCCTTTCGTCTCCCAAGAGAGAGATTGCCCAACAACTTACAGCAGGCCATCAGTAGATTCTCCTCCTTAAAGCGAAACTTAAGCAGGAAACCAGAGATGCAAAAGCACTTTGTGGACTTTATGCAAAATGTATTTGACAGAGATCATGCAGAGCCTGCTCCCCCACTAAAGGAGGGAGAAGAATGCTGGTACCTTCCATCCTTTGGCGTGTATCACCCACGCAAACCAGACCAAATCAGAGTTGTCTTTGATTCCAGTGCTCAGCACGAAGGTGTTTCTCTTAACAACATGCTCCTTACGGGACCCAACTTGAACAACAGTCTAATAGGAGTCTTGATTCGTTTCAGACAAGAGCCTGTAGCAGTAATGGCCGACATTCAACAGATGTTTCACTGCTTCATCGTCAGAGAAGACAACAGAAACTACCTCAGGTTTCTATGGCACAAGGACAATGACCTCAACAAGGAAGTTATAGATTATCGCATGAAGGTACATGTCTTCGGTAACAGTCCTTCCCCAGCAGTGGCAACTTATGGGCTAAGGAGAACAGCTCAAACTGGAGAAGTTGAATATGGATCTGATGCCCGTCAATTTGTTGAAAGAAACTTCTATGTTGATGACGCACTTAAGTCCTTTCCAACTGCTAAAGAAGCAATTGATCTTCTCACCAGAACAAAGGAGATGCTGTCTGTAGCAAACCTTAGACTGCACAAGATTATATCCAACAGCCAGGAACTTATGAATAGTGATGAGCCGAACACCCCCGGGTTCGGTTCGCACCAGAACCCGCGAACGGACCGAAAGTTCGCACGAACATTAGAACCCTATTAAATACAATGGATGCGAACGTTCGGATTCTAAAGTGCTAATTATAACGACTATTATCCATGTTATTGTCCGAAACAGAGTTTGGGAACCCGGCTTCTGCACCAGGGGACATGTATCAATGCAAAAAGAAGTTTTAAAAACGGACGTTTTCCGGGAGCAGTCATTTTAATGATGCATATAGTGAAAAAAAAAAGTCAAATATTCCTTAAAATATTGTACCTGGGGGGTGTCTAAAGTATGCCTGTGAAGTGCCACGTGTTTCCCGTGTTTAGAACTGTCCCTGCACAAAATAACATTTGTAAAGGGAAAAAAGTCATTTAAAACTGTTTGCGGCTTTAATGCAATGTCTGGTCCCGGTAATATGGATGAAAATATTTAGGAAAAATGGCATAGCTACCCCATCAACCCCCCCCCCCCTACCCCAGCCCATTACCAGCCCCTTTGGGTCTTGTATGGATATTAAGGGGAACCCCGCACACAATATAAAAAAGCCCCTATATACTCTGAACAGCCGTATACAGGCGGTGCATACAAGACAGGGACTGTAGGTTTGTTCTTATGTAGAATCTGTTTATAATTTTGAACAGCTGCATTGTTTAAGTGGAGCTCCATGGCAAATTCCTTTTTTTTTGTTTTTTGTAAAACATAGGGAACGGTTATCACCCCTGTCACATTTTTTTTGCTGTCTGTGCCCCTGTTCAGAACATTTCACCTCACTTTGCGTCCCAATGACAACTGTTTTTGAAATGTGGTGTTTTTATTGAAACAAGGATTGGTGATAAAGCATCAGTAGAGAGGAGACACCTTTCTCCCATATTAATTCTTAAAGGAGAGAATTTTCCTTCCAAGGGGTAGATTTCCTCTCACTTCCTGTTGTCTTCTTCCGTTTGCAAGTAGTAGTAGTTTGTAAGTTGGATGTTTGAAAGTAGGGACCTTCCGTATATACTCTGCAGAAATTGGCCCCTTAGGTGTTGGTGTTGGCACAACACTGAAAGCACTCACAGTTATTCTTGGTGGGTGCTGGAACGCCCTGCTGTCAAGTATAATATCAGGAATTGTAATAACATATAATTGTTGATCAGTGGTAGTAAAAATTGGGCCTTTGATGGTGGTGCTGGTGCCACAACACTGTAAGGCCTGACAGTTACTCTTGGTGGGCGCAGCAATGGTCCCTGCTGTGAATTATTAGATCAATAATTATAATTGCATGCCCCTGTTGAACAGGGGCTGAAAAATTGGGCCTTTGGTAGTGGTGGTGGTGGTGATGGTGGTGCTGGTGCCACAACACTGTAAGGCCTGACAGTTACTCTTGGTGGGCGCAGCAATGGTCCCCGCTGTGAATTATTAGATCAATAATTATAATTGCATGCCCCTGTTGAACAGGGGCTGAAAAATTGGGCCTTTGGTGGTGGTGGTGGTGGTGATGGTGGTGCTGGTGCCACAACACTGTAAGGCCTGACAGTTACTCTTGGTGGGCGCAGCAATGGGCCCTGCTGTGAATTATTAGATCAATAATTATAATTGCATGCCCCTGTTGAACAGGGGCTGAAAAATTGGGCCTTAGGCACTGGTGGCACAACACTGCAACCCCTCACAGATACTGTACTTGGAGCACAGCAATGAGGCCTGTTGCAAAGTATTGCATCAAAAATTTTAATTACACGCCCCTGTTAAACAGGGGCTGAAAAATTGGGCCTTAGCCACTGGTGGCGTCACCCATAAACCAAAATGATCTTCCAAGCTATCATCGTTAATCGTATCATTGAGGAGGAGGAGGAGGATAGCCAGTCAACATAACAGCACAGGCACTCAGCATCAGCATCAGTCTTGAAGGGATGTGACATTTTAAAATCAATTAGTCTGTTATATCAGCATCTGGTGTGTGGTAGCTGGTGGTGATCCAAGACTGGTTCATCTTGATGAAAGTCAGTCGATCAACCGAGTCGGTGGACAGGCGCACCCTGTGATCCGTGACAAATCCTCCAGCAGCACTGAATGTGCGTTCTGAAAGAACGCTGGATGCAGGACAGGCCAGTAGCTCAATTGCATACTGTGCAAGCTCTGGCCAGTGATCCATCCTCAAGACCCAGTAAGCCAGAGGATTTTCGGTGGGGAAGGTGTCCAAGTCTGACCTTGCCCCTAGGTATTCCTGGACCATGTATATCAGACGCTGGCGATGGTTGCTGGAACCGATCATACTTTGGGGCTGCGGACTAAAGAATTGTCTGAACGCATCGGTCAGACGGCCACCTTCCCCACCGCTCCTTCTTTGACTGCCCGAAGCCTCAGCAACTCGTTGTCCAGGACCAGGAGTTTGTAATCTCCCAGTCTCTGGGAACGCGTTGCACAGACCTTTCTGCAAGGCCTCCCGGAGTTGTCTCATCCTCTGCTCCCTCTGCGACGGTACGATAAGGTCCGCAACCTTACCCTTGTACCGTGGATCAAGGAGAGTGGCCAGCCAGTAATGGTCCCTCTCCTTGATCCGAAGAATACGAGGATCCTTCCGCAGACTTTGCAGGATCAGGGAGGCCATGCAGCGTAGGTTAGCTGAGGCATTCAGTCCGGAGTCCTCTGGGTCACTAAGGACGACATGATCCGCAGCCACCTCCTCCCAGCCACGTATAAGTCCACTGGTTTCTTGGGACTGTAAATCATCCCTAAAAGACTGCTGCTGATGATGCTGAGTGCCAGCCTCCACCTCCATGCTGACACAATCCTCTTCCTCCTCCTCCTCCTCCTCTTCCTGTGCGATGGGTGGGACAGAAGGAACACTGTCTGGGTAAAGGGGGCCTTGAGAGGCAAGGAAGTCCTCCTCTTCCTGCCTCTGTTCTGTCTCAAGTGCCCTGTCCATTATTCCACGCAGCGTGTGCTCCAACAGGTGGACAAGAGGTACAGTGTCACTGATGCATGCACTGTCACTGCTCACCATCCTCGTGGCCTCCTCAAATGGTGCCAGGACAGTGCATGCATCCCTGATCATGCCCCACTGGCGTGGTGAAAAAAACCTGAGCTCCCCTGACCCTGTCCTGGTGCCGTAGTCGCACAGGTACTCATTGATGGCCCTCTGCTGCGTGTGCAGCCGCTGCAGCATGGCCAACGTTGAGTTCCACCTGGTGGGCATGTCACATATAAGGCGGTTCTTGGGCAGGTTCAACTCCTTTTGAAGCTCAGCCAGGCGAGCACTGGCATTATAAGATCTGCGGAAATGCACACAGACTTTCCTGGCCTGCCTCAGGACATCCTGTAAGCCCGGGTACCTGCCCAAGAACCGCTGCACCACCAGGTTAAGGACGTGAGCCATACAGGGCACATGGGTCAGTTGTCCCTGTCGGAGGGCGGAGAGGAGGTTGGTGCCATTGTCGCAAACCACCATTCCTGGCTTAAGCTGGCGTGGCGTCAACCACCTCTCGGCCTGCCCCTGCAGAGCAGACAGGACCTCTGCCCCAGTGTGGCTCCTGTCCCCCAAACACACCAGCGCAAGCACGGCATGGCATCTTTTTGCCTGCGTACTTGCGTAGCCCCTTGAACGCCTACGGAGCACCGCTGGTTCCGAGTACAAACCACAGGAAGAGGCCATGGAGGAAGAAGAAGAGGAGGGGGTGGAGGAGAGAGGTGTGTCACAACCAGTAGTAGCATTTTGGAGGCGTGGCGGTGGAACAACCTCCAACACTACTGCACCTTGTCCTGCATCCTTCCCAGCTGCCAAAAGAGTGACCCAATGGGCCGTGAAAGAAAGGTAACGTCCCTGTCCATGCCTGCTGGACCATGACTCAGCGGTAATATGCACCTTACCGCTGACCGCCCTGTCCAGCGAGGCCAAGACATTGCCTTCCACATGCCTGTAGAGAGCCGGAATAGCCTTCCGTGCGAAAAAGTGGCGTTTGGGAACCTGCCACTGAGGAACCGCACATTGCACAAACTCACGGAAGGGGGCCGAGTCTACCAACTGAAAAGGCAGCAGTTGAAGCGCTAGCAATTTAGCCAAGCTAGCATTCAACCGCTGGGCATGTGGATGGCTGGGAGTGAACTTCTTTCGACGGTCCAGCAGCTGGGGCAGGGAAATTTGCCTGCTAGAATCGGACGTCGGTGTACTGCTAACAGAGTGCCCGCAAGTACTTGGCTGTGACACACCTAATTCTACACCTTCATTCCTCTCAGAGCAGGTTTCAGAGAGGACTGAAGGTATACTGGGGTTGGAGATCCCAGCTGATGCGGTGCAAGAAGAGGTCAGCTTTGTTCTTTGGTGTGGGTCTTTAAGGTAGGCTTGCCAACGAGCTGCATGGCAGGTCAACATATGTCTGATCAAGCATGTGGTGCCCAAGCGGCTGATGTTTTGGCCACGCGATATACGCTTGAGACATATGTTGCAAACAGCAGCTGTGCGATCTGATGCACTCGCCTCAAAAAAGGCCCACACCAAAGAACTTTTTGAATGACGGGCAGAGGCAGCGCCCTGCACAGGCGGAGCTCTGCGGTGTGATTCCGTCGGTGTGCTGCCCATACGCTGGCCACTCAAGGGCATCCTGCCTCGTTGGAGATGTGCCTCCTCCTCATCCTCCTCCTCCTCCTCCTCTCTCCTATTAGGCACCCACGTGGAGTCAGTGACCTCATCATCCCCTCCCTCCTCATCACTGGAGCCAATCTGGCAGTATGCTGCAGCTGCTGGAGCATGACTGCCAGATTGGTGTCCTTCTTGAGCATCCCCTCTCTCTGCTCTCACGCTGCTGCCTTCCTCTAGCTGGGTATCATCATCAGATCCTTCCAAACGCTGGGCATCCTCCTGGAGCATGTACCCAACACTGTGCTCAAACAGTTCGGGGGACTCCTCAGGAGGAGGGCATGGTGGGTCTAGGGAAGGATTGACTAATGAAGATAATGATACCAGAGAAGAGGACGCTTTGGCAGCTGCTTTGCCAGTACCCTGAGCCTGGGTGAGAGAGGATGAGGAGGATGAGGTGGGCTTGGTCATCCACTCTACCAAGTCTTCGGCATGATGTGGCTCAACATGTCCAGCTGCCGAAAACAAGGACAAGCGTGTCCCATGGCCATGTGCTGATGACAATGCACCGCGTACACGACCAGCACTGTTGCCCCCAGACACAGAGCCTGCTTGCCCTCTTTTTTTGCCTCCTGACTGTCTGCCTCTCCTTGGTTGCCTTCCAGACATTTTAATAGATGGCCTGCAGGGAGATGGGAAAAACAGCAATAAGGGCTACCTTCAGGTGTATATTGTGCAGGAGGCTTAGCAACAATGACACTGACACTGTCCCCTGCCTATCCTTCTCTGTCCCTAAACTAAGGATTGAAAATATGGTTCAGCAAAAAAGTTTTAGAACAGAATAGCACACTGACACTTTCCCTCACTGTCCTACTCTGTCCCTCCCTACAAACAAGATTTAGCACAGAATAGCACACTGATAATTTCTACGAGTGTCCTTCTCTGTCCCTAAACTCAAGGATTGAAAATATGGAACAGCAAAATTGGTTTAGAACAGAATAGCACACTGTCAGTTTCACTCACTGTACCTCTCTGTCCCTCAACTCAAGGATTGAAAATATGGAACAGCAAAATTGGTTTAGAACAGAATAGCACTGTCAGGAAAGGTTCCATCCGCTGGTGGCATTTATTATTTATCTTGCAGTACTGTGGTCCACCAGCAGGTGTCTCCTGGCAGTTTGTAACTGTCAGGAGAATCTTTCCCTGCCGGTGTTGTATTATCTTTTGGACGCAGTACTGGTTTCCACCAGCGGATGGATCCTGGCAGTGTGGAGCAGACTGCCCTCCCTCCGATCAGGTGTGACCTGAAGCTAATCAGGCATTCCTATAAATACCCGGCAGGTGTATACACACACTGCCCTGGTATCGTCCTCGTGCCCTGATCCCTGTCTCCTGATCCCTGTCTCCTGATCCCTGTCTCCTGATCCCTGTCTCCTGATCCCTGTCTCCTGATCCCTGTCTCCTGATCCCTGTCTCCTGATCCCTGTCTCCTGATCCCTGTAACCTAAACCTGTAACCTGATCCTGAACCTGTTGTGTCCGTCCTATCCCTGATCCCTGCTCTGCAGCCTGGTTGCCCCCTGCTTGATCCTGTCTCCCTGTCCTGATCCATCCTTACCCCATCTGCTGATCCCCCTGTGTATGATCTTGGCCTGGCCCTGTTTATGATTCTGGTTTCCCCATTACTTGTACATATTTGTCTGTTACTGTTATTAATTGTGGGTTCTGTTTGGTATTGGTTGTTGTGCACTGTGTGGTATTGGAGGTGGTTATATATATATATTATTTCACTTATCTTTAATAAATCTTTATATTTCACTTATACGTGTTTGGTGTTCCTCTGTTGCTAGCTGCACAGTTCTGGTCACACTTGGTACGTGACAGTATACCAGGGCCATTAATGATCAGAAGTAGCTGCACAGAGGACCCATTTTGGTTCTGTTACTCTGCTAAAATGAACTCTGATATGATTCCTTATTATACTCTGCTGGCGTCAGAGAGTGGTGAATATCTCCGTCAGACACTGAAAGAGTGGACCAGTGATCAGCTGCTAGAGATTATTCGTTTAGCTCACTCCTGGGTTGATCAGGGCTGTATGATGTTTGGGGATGTTCAACCTTTAATTAAAATCTGCACAGAGCTGGCTTTGCCTTGTATCCCAGAGGGCCATGATGATTTTTCTCCCCCCTTTAATGTTAATCAGGTCGTATCTTTGGTTTGGCTTCTGGAGGATGACTCCCCATACTTTTTTGAACATTACACAGCTTGTTCCCAACAGAAAATAATAGAGTGTGTTGATTGTGTACAATCCCTTGTCAGACAGGCAGAATGTAAACTGCAGTTTGTGCAGCCACTACTCTCAGCATGGTCTGATATTTTGCAATTGGCCCCAGCCAGCCCACAAAAAAACATCTCTGCTGCCAGACACCTGCCTGCCCAAGAGTCTATTTCTCCATCACCCATGGCAACCCCAGTCGCAGTTCAGTACACACTACTTCCCACCAGGTATCAATATCCAGTCTCTGCTCCCTGCACCTATCCTGCATTCAACCCACCTGCCTCTTCTCAGCTGCCTGCAAGCCCACAAGAACCTCCTCCACCCACTGTCCCCGTATCCCTGCCATATTTTTCCATTTGCTCGATTCCATCTTTTCCATATACTCCCCCCGTTATGTGCAAACCTGCAGTGACCAAATCTAAAAAGAAGCGGAAGTATTTCCCTACCCACACAATCCAACCAGTAATCCCACCTTCCTCCACACCCACCAACCTGCTCCAGCCTGTAGTTCCAGAACCAGCCTTCGAGCCAGCTTCCCAGCTTGCAGTTCCAGAGCCAGCCTTCCAGCTTGCAGTTCCAGAACCAGCCTTCCAGCTTGCAGTTCCAGAACCAGCCTTCGAGCCAGCCTTCCAGCTTGCAGTTCCAGAACCAGCCTTCCAGCTTGCAGTTCCAGAACCAGCCTTCCAGCTTGCAGTTCTCGAGCCAGCCTTCCAGCCTGCAGTTCTCGAACCAGCCTTCCAGCCTGCAGTTCTCGAACCAGCCTTCCAGCCTGCAGTTCTCGAACCAGCCTTCCAGCCTGCAGTTCTCGAACCAGCCTTCCAGCCTGCAGTTCTCGAGCCAGCCTTGCAGCCCCAGTGTCAGTCTTCAAGCCAGCCTTCCAGCCTGCAGTCCTTGAGCCAGCCTTCCAGCCTGTAGTCCTTGAGCCAGCCTTCCAGCCTGTAGTCCTTGAGCCAGCCTTCCAGCCTGTAATCCTTGAGTCAGCCTTCCAGCCTGCAGTCCTTGAGCCAGCCTGCGGTCCTTGAGCCAGCCTTCCAGCCTGCAGTCCTTGAGCCAGCCTTCCAGCCTGCAGTCCTTGAGCCAGCCTTCCAGCCTGTAGTCCTTGAGCCAGCCTTCCAGCCTGTAATCCTTGAGTCAGCCTTCCAGCCTGCAGTCCTTGAGCCAGCCTTCCAGCCTGCGGTCCTTGAGCCAGCCTTCCAGCCTGCGGTCCTTGAGCCAGCCTTCCAGCCTGCGGTTTTCGAGCCAGCCTTCCAGTCTGCGGTTTTCGAGCCAGCCTGCCAGCCTGAAGACCCTGTGCCAGCCTGCCAGCCTGAAGACCCTGTGCCAGCCTGCCAGCCTGAAGACCCTGTGCCAGCCTGAAGACCCTGTGCCAGCCTGAAGACCCGGTGCCAGCCTGCCAACATGGAGTTCCCGTGCCAGCCTTCCAAACTGAAGCCCTGATGACAGTGTCCCAGTCGGAAGATCCGGTGCCCGTTTCCCGGCCTGTGGTTGTGGTGCCTGTTTCCCGGCCTGATGTTTTGGTCCCCGCTGCGGTGCCCGTTCCCTGGCTTGAGGTTGTGGTGCCCGTTTCCCGGCTTGAGGTTGTGGTGCCCGTTTCCCGGCTTGAGGTTGTGGTGCCCGTTTCCCGGCTTGAGGTTGTGGTGCCCGTTTCCCGGCCCGAGGTTGTGGAGCCCTTTTCCCGGCTCGAGGGTATGTCGTCTGCTGCCCAGCCTGAGATGATCCCGTCTGCTGCCCAGCCTGAGATGATCCCGTCTGCTGCCCAGCCTGAGATGATCCCGTCTGCTGCCCAGCCTGAGATGATCCTGTCTGCTGCCCAGCCTGAGATGATCCCGTCTGCTGCCCAGCCTGAGATGATCCCGTCTGCTGCCCAGCCTGAGATGATCCCGTCTGCTGCCCAGCCTGAGATGATCCCATCTGCTGCCCAGCTTGATGACCCGGAGCCTGCTGCCCAGCCCGAAGTGTTCCTGTCTGCTGCCCAGCTTGATGATCCGGAGCCTGCTGCCCAGCCCGAAGTGTCCCTGCCTGCTGCCCAGCTCGATGACCCGGAGCCTGCTGCCCAGCCCGAGGTGTTCCTGCCTGCTGCCCAGCTCGATGACCCGGACCCTGCTGCCCAGCCCGAGGTGTTCCTGCCTGCTGCCCAGCTTGATGTGATTGTCTGCCCGGATGTGACTTTGCCTACTACCCAGCTGATTGCCATGAACTTTCTCTGGCAACAGCTAGTTGGAGCGCCCGGAGGCCGCTCCTTTGAGGGGGGGTACTGTCAGGAAAGGTTCCATCCGCTGGTGGCATTTATTATTTATCTTGCAGTACTGTGGTCCACCAGCAGGTGTCTCCTGGCAGTTTGTAACTGTCAGGAGAATCTTTCCCTGCTGGTGTTGTATTATCTTTTGGACGCAGTACTGGTTTCCACCAGCGGATGGATCCTGGCAGTGTGGAGCAGACTGCCCTCCCTCTGATCAGGTGTGACCTGAAGCTAATCAGGCATTCCTATAAATACCCGGCAGGTGTATACACTCACTGCCCTGGTATCGTCCTTGTGCCCTGACCTGTAGCCTGTCTGCTTGAACCTTGATCCATGTATCCTGATCCCTGTAACCTGATCCTGAACCTGTTGTGTCCGTCCTATCCCTGATCCCTGCTCTGCAGCCTGGTTGCCCCCTGCTTGATCCTGTCTCCCTGTCCTGATCCATCCTTACCCCATCTGCTGATCCCCCTGTGTATGACCTCGGCCTGGCCCTGTTTATGATTCTGGTTTCCCCATTACTTGTACATATTTGTCTGTTACTGTTATTAATTGTGGGTTCTGTTTGGTATTGGTTGTTGTGCACTGTGTGGTATTGGAGGTGGTTATATATATATATATATATATATATATATATATATATTGTGACAGCAGGAAGGTAAAGTCACCTGGTTGCATCCAGGGGGGTAGATATATTTCGCCCAGATTCAGGCTTTACGCCGACTTATACAACTAGGTGGAGAGTTGTATAAGCCCAGCTGAGGCTAGTGGGCTCATGGATGACTCATACCTCTAGGGAGAGTGTGGGGCGTCGTGCAGACAGGGAGTTGATGAGACCAGCTGAAGCTTGTCAGCTCATTTAGGCCTCTATAAGAACTCCCAGATTCATTAGGTGTTAGCTGATGCCTGGAACCAGACCTGTGTGGACTGTCTAGGGAGAGTGAACCCCTGTGCGGTGAGACAAAGCCTGTGTGGCTATTTGCTTGGACATTTAAAACCAGGGACTTAGGGACTAGGACAGCACTAGGCTGATCCCAGTTGTTAGTTAGGAAACCTGTATGTTTAGTCAGAGGTCAAGTTGACCAGGATTTATTTTGTTTATGTTTCTTTTGCTTTGCTGTGTTTTGTCACTGTAAATAGAAAATAAACCGCACCTTTTTGATTTTGAAAACCACAACCTCCGTTTGCTGGGCCTGTTTTGTGTGGGGAGCCCATCCCGGGGGTCACACACACCCGCTGCCGAGCTAACCCCCTCACAGTTGGTGGAGAACCAGTGGCAGTTTTTTTTTAAGCCAGCATGGAGGAGATACTGAAGCAGCTGGCTCTAGCAAATGCCAATCAACAGCAGACAAATGCAGGTTTACAAAAGAACTTCGCAGCCCAGCAGCAAGCTCATCAACAGAGCCTTGCAGCCCAGCAGCAGACAAACGCAACTTTGCAACAGAGTCTGGAGGCTCAGCAACAAGCCCAGCAGCAATCTGAGGCCCGCTTCATAGACCTGTTGCAGAAGCAAGAGCAGAGACTACAACAACAGATGGAAGCAGTAATGCAGCAACGTCCGCAGACCAGTGAGGAAAGCCGTCCCACTAATACCGCGTCCTTTGGGGTGAGTCGTTTATTGACAAAAATGACTGGAGAGGATGATCCAGAGGTATTTTTGACCACATTTGAAAGGACCGCTGAAAGAGAAAAGTGGCCTGAGGAGCAGTGGGCTGGACTGGTGGCTCCTCTGTTAACTGGTGAATCGCAGAAAGCTTACTATGACCTAGAGCCTAACCAAGCAAAAGACTATGTGATGCTAAAAGCTGAAATATTGGCAAGGCTGGGTGTCACCCAGGCTGTCCGGGCTCAGCGTGTGCATAACTGGACTTTCCAGCTTGGAAAACCCCCCAGGTCTCAAATGTATGATCTCATTCACCTGAGCAGAAAGTGGCTACAGCCAGAGACTTTGTCCGCACCAAAGATTGTGGAACGTGTTGTAATGGATCGATTTTTGAGAGCTCTTCCTACTGTCATCCAAAAGTGGGTAAGCCATGGAGACCCAGAGACGGCCGATGGTCTTGTGGATCGTGTGGAGAAATACTTGGCTACAGAGAACCTGACGGCCTCTTCCAGAGACACTCGGACTTTCCACCCTAAGACCAGACCATCCCCAGGGGCGGATAAGAGGATTCCAAGGGGTGAGGGTGGAGAGAGTGAGAGGGTGGGAGCTCTACCCCAAGTTTGGCGAGAACAGCCTGGGAAATCAGCGGCTCAAGAGGCGGCAAGAAGGATCGTTTGCTACCGCTGCCGGCAAGCGGGACATATTGCAGCCAATTGCCCGGTTGTGGAGGAACCCATGCAGTGTGACTTTCTGATGGGCAGACGTCAGTCGCTGTGTGCGACAGTCGCATGCACTGCCATTCGAGGAACTGAGATACATTTATGCAAAATGTGTGTTAATGGTAGAAATGTTGTGGTATTGCTGGATTCAGGTAGCCTTGTGACCCTGATAAAGGCTGAGTTAGTTAAAACAGAGGTCTCTGGGAATAGCAAGGTAGCTGTTATTTGTGTGCATGGGGACACCCAAGAGTATCCAGTGACTACAGTGTGTTTCGAGACCCCCAAAGGTACCCTCTCTCATCCAGTGGGCTTAGTATCTCAGTTACCGCATGACGCCATTGTGGGAAGGGATTTTCCGAAGTTCTGGGAACTGTGGGATGATCCTGAGCCCCCCACTGGTGCCCCTATGTACCAGGAATGTGATAGCCAGAACTCCCCTGAGAGTGGTGAGGACTCTCCGGAATTTCCCTTATCAGTATTGGCAGGGGAGACTCAAGAAACTGGAGAGGAGCCCACCTCCTCAGACGAAAACCTACCGTCTGTGGAGTTTTCTGATCTTGAGGTTCACAGGGAAAACTTTGCCACAGAACAGTTGAGAGACCCCGCCCTAATAAAGGCACGGGAAAATGTAGTGAAAATAGATGGCGAGTTAGTGAACCCAGATAATACCTGCACTTACCCATACTTCAGCGTAGAGAAGGACCTACTGTATCGGGTGGCAAAAAGGGCAGAAGAAACCGTTGAGCAGCTTGTGGTGCCCAAACCTTACAGGAAGTTGGTGTTGGAGTTGGCCCATGGGCACATTCTTGGAGGTCATCTGGGGACAGAGAAAACCCGAGAGAGGGTATTACAGAGATTCTATTGGCCGGGGGTGATGAAGGACATAGAAAATTATTGTTCCTCCTGCCCTGTGTGTCACAGGTTGGCCCCGATGCCACATTTCCGTAGCCCGCTGGTCCCTCTACCCATCATTGAGGTCCCGTTTGAGAGGATCGCCATGGATTTAGTAGGTCTTATAATCAAGTCCGCTAGGGGGCACCAGTACATATTAGTTATAATGGACTATGCCACCCGTTATCCAGAAGCGATCCCTCTCCGAAATACCTCGGCCAAAACCATAGCCAAAGAGCTATCTCTTGTGTTTAGCCGGGTGGGTATTTGTAAAGAACTGCTTACGGACCAAGGTACACCCTTTATGTCCCGGGTTATGAAGGAGCTGTGTAAATTGTTCAAAGTGACGCAATTACGTACATCTGTGTATCACCCCCAAACCGATGGGCTGGTTGAAAGATTCAACAAAACCCTAAAACAAATGTTGAAGAAAGTGGTGGATAGAGATGGAAAGGATTGGGACTGTCTACTTCCTTATCTGATGTTTGCTATTAGGGAGGTGCCCCAATCCTCTACGGGATTCTCCCCCTTTGAGTTACTGTATGGGAGACACCCAAGAGGGCTGTTGGATATTGCCAAGGAAACTTGGGAAAGTGAGAGTTCTCCCCACAGGAGTGTGATTGAGCATGTCGCCCTGTTGCAAGACCGAATTGCACAGGTAATGCCCATCGTGAAGGAACATTTGGCCCAAGCGCAGTTAGCACAGCAGAGAGTGTACAACCGTGGAGCCAAGACCCGTACCTTTTCCCCGGGGGATAGGATACTGGTACTTGTCCCTACGGTTGAAAGTAAATTCCTTGCCAAATGGCAAGGCCCCTATGAGATAATGGAAAAAGTGAGCGAAGTGAATTACAAGGTCAGACAACCAGGAAGGCGAAAGCCCGAACAGATCTATCACGTTAATCTGTTGAAAGCCTGGAGGGATAGAGAGTCCCTAGTCGCAGACACTTGGTCACCAGCTCAAACTGGTTGCGTGATTCCTGAGGTTGGAATAGCAGCCACCTTGTCACAACCCCAACAACAGGAGGTTAAGGAGTTTGTGCTTCGCAACAAGGAGGTATTCTCTGAGCTGCCGGGACAAACATCTGGGGTAGAGCATGACATCATTACCCCACCCGGTGAAAGGGTGAAGTTAAAACCCTATCGGATCCCAGAGGCCCGACGGGAGGCAATACGGGAGGAAGTACAGAAAATGCTGAACTTAGGGGTGATAGAGGAGTCCCAAAGTGATTGGTCTAGTCCCATTGTGTTGGTGCCTAAACCGGATGGGAGCTGGCGATTTTGTAACGATTTTCGTCAGTTGAACAAAGTTACAAAATTTGACACCTACCCCATGCCACGTATTGATGAGTTGATCGACCGGCTGGGAACAGCCCGATACATGACGACTCTTGACCTCACAAAAGGGTATTGGCAAATCCCCCTGGCCAAGTCGGCCAAAGAGAAAACCGCATTTGTAACCCCAGACGGGGCGTTCCAATATAAAAGAATGCCGTTCGGGTTACAGAATGCGCCGGCCACATTCCAGCGGAAAATGGACCAGATGTTGAGGCCCCATCGGAAGTATGCTGCGGCTTACCTGGATGACGTAATTGTCCATAGCACAGATTGGGCCTCACATCTGCCAAAAGTGCAAGCAGTCCTGGACTCTGTTCGGGAAGCGGGGTTTACGGCTAACCCCAAGAAGTGTACCATTGGGCAGGAGGAGGCCAAATATCTTGGGTACACCATTGGGAGGGGAGTAATAAAACCCCAACTCAACAAAGTCGAGGCCATCCAGAGTTGGCCACGTCCCAACAGCAAGAAGCAGGTACGAGCCTTTCTGGGAATCGCTGGGTATTATCGGCGATTCATTCCCCACTTTGCTTCTAAGGCTGTGCCCCTAACCAACCTGACGAAGGGGAAAGGGTCGGTCATGATTAAATGGACCCCCGAGGCTGAGGCAGCATTCCAATTCTTGAAACAAGCCTTATGTAGCCAGCCAGTGTTGTACTCACCCGACTTCTCTAAAGACTTTGTCGTACAAAGTGATGCGTCAGATGTGGGGTTAGGAGCAGTATTGTCTCAGGTCTGGAACGGGGAAGAGCACCCAGTCATTTACCTCAGCAGGAAGTTGAAGTCCCATGAGGTAAATTACGCCACCGTTGAAAAGGAGTGTTTAGCGGTGAAGTGGGCTCTAGATTCCCTTCGGTACTACCTGCTAGGTAGGCACTTTGACATGGTTACGGATCACGCTCCGTTAAAGTGGATGGCTCAAAACAAGGAAACAAATAGAAGAGTGAATAGGTGGTTCCTGGCCCTCCAGGAATTCAACTTCACAGTAAAGCATCGCCCTGGCATTCAAATGGGGAATGTGGATGCTTTGTCTCGAGTACATGAATGCCTGATTGCTGGTGTTCCAACCCCGAGGTTAAAACAAGAGGGGGGGGTATGTGACAGCAGGAAGGTAAAGTCACCTGGTTGCATCCAGGGGGGTAGATATATTTCGCCCAGATTCAGGCTTTACGCCGACTTATACAACTAGGTGGAGAGTTGTATAAGCCCAGCTGAGGCTAGTGGGCTCATGGATGACTCATACCTCTAGGGAGAGTGTGGGGCGTCATGCAGACAGGGAGTTGATGAGACCAGCTGAAGCTTGTCAGCTCATTTAGGCCTCTATAAGAACTCCCAGATTCATTAGGTGTTTGCTCATGCCTGGAACCAGACCTGTGTGGACTGTCTAGGGAGAGTGAACCCCTGTGCGGTGAGACAAAGCCTGTGTGGCTATTTGCTTGGACATTTAAAACCAGGGACTTAGGGACTAGGACAGCACTAGGCTGATCCCAGTTGTTAGTTAGGAAACCTGTATGTTTAGTCAGAGGTCAAGTTGACCAGGATTTATTTTGTTTATGTTTCTTTTGCTTTGCTGTGTTTTGTCACTGTAAATAGAAAATAAACCGCACCTTTTTGATTTTGAAAACCACAACCTCCGTTTGCTGGGCCTGTTTTGTGTGGGGAGCCCATCCCGGGGGTCACACACACCCGCTGCCGAGCTAACCCCCTCACAATATATATATATTATTTCACTTATCTTTAATAAATCTTTATATTTCACTTATACGTGTTTGGTGTTCCTCTGTTGCTAGCTGCACAGTTCTGGTCACACTTGGTACGTGACAAGCACACTGTCAGTTTCACTCACTGTACCTCTCTGTCCCTCAACTCAAGGATTGAAAATATGGAACAGCAAAATTGGTTTAGAACAGAATAGCACACTGTCAGTTTCACTCACTGTACCTCTCTGTCCCTCAACTCAAGGATTGAAAATATGGAACAGCAAAATTGGTTTAGAACAGAATAGCACACTGACACTTTCCCTCACTGTACCTCTCTGTCCCTACAAACAAGTGTAGCGCTACCCCCAGTTAAGAGAGCCGCTGATATTGATTTGGGCCCTGTAGTGCACTGCTGTCAACCCCTGGCAATCGGCTCTAACCTCCCGTGGCACAGCTGGTGATAGAGGGATAGGACCGCGTGACCGCAACTGTTGGTGACGCAGTCCTATAACAAACATACACAGAATATACTTTAAAACTCCTGTTAAAGTAAGCGGAACTGACACCAAATGTACTTTACCCAGATATTTTACTGAGGCTAATGGGCAAGTAATAAACAACAGTATAACAAGTTGCAGATACCTGCAATAAACAGTAATAAAGATAAACAGAGTAATCAGAATAATAAAGTATTGCTATGCAACTCTAGCGCTGCCCTTTTACAGCTACTTCCCCTCATGGGTAGACTAACACCCAGCAATGTCTACCTATGCAGTCAGGCCTGACTGATCTAAATGGAAGTTCAGTGAAACAATATTCGCTAGCAATCTTTTCGGTGGTGCACTTGAAGAACAACTTTGTAATCCCAACGAATAGTAAAGATAAAGGTATCTGTCTTTAAACAGCTCTCACCACCCGGGCAAGTCAAAGTCCGTTTCCTCCATCGATTCGTCTAGGAACAGGAATCCACCGACATCCAAGTCTTCAATCCTTCTGGTGTACTGCAGCAAGGAGGATTAGATGTCTCTAAGGCTCTGCTAGGCTGGCAGAGGGCTCTTTGGAAAGGAGCACACGGCCCGGGCTTCAGGCCTTGTGCACACAGCAGTTCAGCACAGACATCCTCTTGCTACGAGAGGGGGGTCCAAAGAGACCGACCAAAACTCCGCCTCCCCTTTATAAAGTCTCCCCCAGCAGTCTCTGTTCTGGAGCAATGCACCCTGGGTGCTGCAAGATGTACTGGGAGATGTAGTCTCTCTCTCCTCTGCTTTCACTTCCATAATGTCTCTTTACTTCCTCCTGACTCACCTCTCACCTGGAACTTCTTGTCTCTCTGCATTAAAGGGGAACACCCCGCTACACACTCCCCCCACTTGAACTCTTTGGTCCCCAAAGATAAACTTCAACAAATACTGTTTACCATTTTGGACAATGTCGAGCATGATGTTGGCATAGGGAATTCCCACCAAAACTTTGGGATGGAACTCTCTTGCCCACAGGTCACACTACCATGAGTGGCCTGCCTAACTGTGCCAGAGAGTGAGCTGGGGTTGCCCTCCACCAAATGGACGGTGGAAGGATCAGGTTGTTCAACACTTCTCCTAGCCGTTACAACAGAGTCCTCTGAGCTCGTCCCCATTTGGGGGTAAGTTAGTTTCTTGGGAGGCCTGATGACTCTGCGAGCCCTCTGCTCTCTTGGTGCTTCTGACTCTGGCACCACAGGCTCTTCTTCAGGAGTAAGTTCAGGTAACATTGCTGGTTCTGGAACCTCTGATTCAGAAGTCGACTGACGTATGGAATCTCTAGAGTCCTCCTCTGCGCAAGTGTCAGGAACATCTTCCCAGTAATCAGCTGAGGGACTGAAGGGTATGAATTCAGTAGCCTCCGGATTCAGCGTTGCATCTGGGGTATCCCCTCCATTTGGGAGATCTATGGCGGACGTTCCCAGAGTCGAGGGAGGCCACAGCCAGTCCAGTTCTCCACCTTCTTCTGTACTCAATTGGGAGGCCTCCCCATCTTTGGCTCGAGAGGTCTGGGACAGAGTGTTCGGCCTAGGAATATCCAGGATAGAGGCCGGTTCAGGGGAGTCTCTCACGGGAGGTATTCTGACTGCCTCAGCAAGTGGGAGCAGGTGGTTCCGATGCCACGTCTTCAGTGGACCCACCTTTCCTTCTGGCTTTAGTTTGTAGACAGGCAAACCGGGCAACTTCCTACAGACAACATAGGGCTCAGATCTCCACCTGTCGGCAAGCTTGTGTTTTCCAGGGACCCCCAGATTGCGTAGCAGTACTCGGTCCCCGGGCTGCAGATCTTGCACTCGAACCTTCAGATCAAAATTTCTCTTGTTGCGGGCCCCCCTTTGATCCGAAGCCGCCTGGGCTTGTTCATAGGCCACCTGCAAGCTACGTCTAAGTCTGTCCACGTATCCCTTGTGGGATGTAGCTGAGGTATTGTCTATAGAAGTGCCAAAGGCCAGGTCCACAGGTAGCCTTGCTTCTCTCCCAAACATAAGTCGATAAGGGGAGTAGCCAGTGGCGTCACTTGTGGTACAGTTATAGGCATGTACTAGGGCTGATATGTGCTGACTCCAGTGTTGCTTCTTCTCTGTTTCTAAGGTTCCCAACATGTTGAGCAGGGTCCGGTTAAATCTCTCCGGCTGAGCATCTCCTTGTGGGTGGTAAGGCGTGGTTCTGGTCTTCTTTATTCCTAATGAATCCAAAAGTCTTCGGATCAACCGACTCTCAAAGTCCCTTCCTTGATCTGAGTGGAGTCTCTGTGGTAGTCCGTAATTGACAAAATACTTCTCCATAAGTATCTTGGCCACGGTGGATGCCTTCTGGTCTTTGGTTGGGAAAGCTTGAGCATAGCGGGTGAAATGGTCGGTTATTACCAGAACATTCCCCAATCCACTCAGGTCGGGTTTGAGGCAGAGAAAGTCAATGCATACCAGATCCATTGGGCCTTGACTCTGTAAGTGGCCCATTGGGGCAGCTTGATGGGGTAGGGTCTTTCTCTGAATGCATCGTGCACAGGAATGGCAATACTCCTCTACTTCTGCCCTCATGCAGGGCCAATAGAACCGATTTCTGACGAGCTGGAAGGTCCTTTCTGCCCCTAGGTGACCATGATGGTCATGCAGGGCAATTAGTACAGTCTCTCGGTGCTTCTCTGGAAGAAATAACTGCCACTTATCTTCTGAGTCATCAGAGGGGCCCCTTCGGTAGACCACTCCCTGATGTACCTGTAGCCTGTCCAATTCCTTCCTCAACAGGCGAGCCTCCTTTGAGGGGTGATGTAGGAATTTGTTGGGATCCTGATTCTCCAGGGCTTCGAGGACCAATCTCCTCATGGGGTCTTCCAATTGGTCACACCTCAACTCCTTCTTGGACAGTCTCGGTAGGTTGTCTTCCTCCAGTTGAGTTACCCCACAATAGTGTTTGGGGACTCCTACCATGGTAACCCCTATTTCTTCTGCTCTGGAGCCTCCTCTGGCTTGGAATTCAGCCCCTTGACAAAGGGCCCGCACCCCGTCCGGTGCCACTTGGGTCCAATCTTCCCAGTCATTTGTCGTGGCATGAGACCTCCGGGACAGGGCATCTGCATCCCTATTTCCGGCTCCTGGTCTGTACTTCAGACTGAAGTTGAATCCAGACAATGCGGCCAACCACCTGTGTCCGGTGGCATCTAGTTTTGCGGTGGTGAAGAGGTAGGTCAGGGGGTTGTTGTCTGTCTTCACAGTAAACTCTGCCCCATACAAGTAGTCTTTTAGCTTGTCTACTACCGCCCATTTGAGGGCCAGGAATTCCAGCTTATGAGTGGGGTAATTCTTTTCTGAGGGGGTCAGGCTCCTGCTCACATAGGCCACTGGTCGCAGTTGTCCTTCATGTTCTTGGTAGAGTACACCACCTAGACCCTCATGGCTGGCATCCACATGTAATTCATAAGGTCTGGTAGGGTCGGCGTAGGCCAGGACTGGGGCAGTGGTCAAGCTCCTCTTCAGAGCATGAAAGGCCTCTTCACACCTTGGGTTCCACTGATCTTGAACTGACTCACCAGGCCTCCTGGGCCCTGAGTCATCCTCTTCCCCTTCTGCCTTTAGCAATTCATTCAACGGGCGGGCAATCCGAGCAAACCCCTCCACAAACCTCCTATAATAGGAGCAGAACCCCAGGAAGGATCTGAGCTCTGTTACTGTGGTGGGTCGTGGCCAGGAAGTGACTGCTTCCAACTTCTCAGGATCTGTGGCCACCCCTTCTTCAGACACTATGTGCCCCAGATAGTTCACAGAAGACTGGTAGAACCGACACTTCTCGGGGGAAAGCTTAAGTCCCTCTTCGCTGAGTCTTCTCAATACTTTCTCCAACCTGGCTTCATGTTCTTCCAAGGTTCTTCCAAAGACAATGACATCGTCCAAGTACACAAGGACTTCTATAAGATTCATGTCTCCAACAGTCTTCTCCATAAGGCGTTGAAAGGTAGCAGGAGCTCCAGACAGACCCTGAGGCATCCTATTGAATTCGAAGAATCCCACCGGGGTTATGAAGGCTGTCTTCTCCCTGTCTTCTGGGTGCATAGGGATTTGATAGTACCCACTCTTGAGGTCCATCACACTGAACCATTTGGCTCCAGACAAACTTTGTAGGGCATCTTCTATCCTTGGCGTGGTGTATTGGTCAGGGATGGTTCTCCTGTTGAGAGTCCTGTAATCGATACAAAGCCTCAACGACCCATTCTTCTTTCTGACTACCACGATTGGGGAGGCATAGGGACTTCTAGACTCACGGATAACACCAGTCTTCTTTAGTTCTACAAGTTGTTCCCTCAGATCCTCCAGATCTGCCAGGGGGACCCGCCTGACCCTCTCTCGGAAGGGCTTATCTTCTTGGAGGCGGATCCGATGGGTGGCACTTCTTGCACACCCCACATCGAATTCATCTTCGGAAAAGATCTTCTCCCACCTGGTCAGCTGGGCCTTGGCTCTTTCTTTCCAAGCCCTGGGTAGGTTCGGGTTTTCCACGGACAGTTTCTCCCAAACATCTCCTCCGTCACCCGTCCCCTTGACTTCGGACCAAGTGACCGGGGCAGCAGGGCTCACCTGACCAAGCAACACTCTGGCAGGGATCTCCATGGGTCCTCCCGTAGTGTTCCTAACACTCACCGGAACTCTGCCATGGGCCTTCTTCAGGGCCTTGAACGGAATCACTTCTGGTATCACTTCCAGGCCTGAGGACTCTTCCCTTGGGTCTGATTCCAGCATGACAAAGGGGCCAGGTTGTTCCCACGAAAGCTTCACAGTGGCCCTAAGACAGGTTACTTCTCCGGGCTGTAGCACTACTCCTTCTCTGCCAAGTCTCCACACCTTCCCTATCCCCTCTCCCGGGGTCTTCTGCTCTAAGACCAGTCGTTGGTAGGCCGTCTTTAGCATGGGATGGATTTTGGTGGCTGAATGGTTTCTCTCTTTCACTAGAGGGGTCAGGAGTCTCCTGACTAGATCCGTGTTTGTCCCAATGATCAGGGAAATCTTGCTGGCTCCAGGCGGCCGGGGACACACAACTGCCAGGGTGTCAAACACTTCAGCCTTCCCAGCCACGGATGGGTCGAAAGTCATCTTTATGGGCAGGTACCCATCATAAGGGAAACTCTGGGTTCCAAGTCCCCATATCTCCAGCTCTTCTATCTTCTGGATAGGCAGATGACTCAAGTGCCTATCATAGAAGTCCCGGTATAGTAAAGTCACCTGTGCTCCGGTGTCCAAAAGAGCTTTAGTATAGACTCCTTCCACTTGAATGGGCACAGTAGGAGACAGGCCCACCAGTTCCTTTGGGTATGGCCGGACTGGGGTCACCTCTTTTTTTTGGCTTTCGACCCTTGCCCTGCTCCTTTTGGACTTTAATTTTTCCTGAGCCTGGCATGCATTGACTTTCTCCCTCTCAATGGGGGCACAAACCCGCTGAGGGATGTTATTGTTCCTTTTAGGTGGATCATCCTTCTTTGGGGTGCTGTACTTCCACTGAGGGGTCTTGCCCCCTCCCTCTGGGGTACATCTTGGTGGGGGTGTACTATACCTCCTCCTAGGAGTTTTGTCTCCTCCATTCTTGGCCTTTTTTTTTTAGTTTGGAGCGCACTGAAGATGATGGGCACCCGGTTGACTCCTTCACCGGGGCCCCTTTGGAGTTTCCCGCCGGCTTGCAATTATCTGTTCTCTTCTTCTTTGGGCTGGAGCATACGTTAGCAAAGTGGCCACTCCCTCCGCAGTTATAGCAAATCACCTCTTCTCGGTCCTGTAGGGAGGCCGGTGCTGAGGTGTTCGGGAACAACTCCTTTCTTGGGCTTGGTTTCTCTCGTCTTCTCTGATCTTTCTCCATCAAAGAGGTCAGCATCTCCAACACTTGGGCCATTTGCGATTTCAGAGTGTCAACCTCCGCATCTCTTTCTGGGCTCTTGACCGAATGGACCAACACTGGTACAGGTGTGACATTTGCCTTGGCCACCTGCTGATCTTCCTCCAGCGCCTCTTCGTCCCTAATAATTTTTATTAGATCAGAGTAGGTTAGTGACATTCCTCCTCCTGAGGTTTTCAGGTGCAGCCAGACCGGGTCTGAGCGCCGCGCTCCCCTCATGATCTGCTTCATGCGTGCTTCATCTGCATCTTTGGGCAGCATTCCCTTCTTCAGTACAATCTTGCATAACTGCCTGTTCAGCCTTCTAACATATTCTGACAGTTTCTCATTCGGCTGCTGGAGAGTGTGTTCAATTTAATAAATCATCTCTGACACTTTCTCCAGCTGACCAAACTCTTCCTGCAGCATGGCCAGGCAATCTTGAGCTGTACAGTTTTCATTTCCAAACCGGAAGCTCTTCACCGCTTCTGCCGCGGCACCTTTCAGACTTTCTAAGACTCGCTGTCTCTTCTGTGCCTCAGGCACCTCCCATGCTTCTACTGCCTGCAATGCCTGTTCCACCCAAGTGTCAAAATCTTCCTCCCCCGCAGGGACGGGGAGCTTCCCTGAGAAGGTGCTAAGCTTCCGGTAACCGGCCTCCACATGCACCGTACTGCTTTTCTGGCACTTAATTACAAGGTCTCCTAGAGCATTCAACAATTCAGGCCCTATAGCGGCCAGCGGTGATCCCGGGCTTAATAGTTCCTTAAGCTTTTCTGCTTTAGGGGATAGTGGTGGAGATAATTGTGGGAGTGATGGCTTTGGTGTCTGAAACCATTCTTCCTTCACTGGCAGCGTATGTATCAAGTGATAGATCTGATTATCTATGGCTTGTATACTCTGACTTTTAAAATGCTCTGGGATTTCGTTTTTCCATTCTACGAGTGCGTATGTAAACGAGATCACTGGATCTGGCCTAAAATCCATCACCCATGCTTTGTGGCTCGGAGACAGTAACAATACGAGCTGTTTTATCTCCTCTTCCTTCCATCTTTCCCCCGGGAGTACAATGACTACCGCCGCGGTTGGATCGGCGCCAATCGCTGCGCACCACTGTGACATTGCCAGCGGGTCCATGCTGGTACTTCTGACCGGCTTGATTGCAGCGTGCAACGTACAAGGATCCCGGACGAGCCCCCACGTGTAGCGCTACCCCCAGTTAAGAGAGCCGCTGATATTGATTTGGGCCCTGTAGTGCACTGCTGTCAACCCCTGGCAATCGGCTCTAACCTCCCGTGGCACAGCTGGTGATAGAGGGATAGGACCGCGTGACCGCAACTGTTGGTGACGCAGTCCTATAACAAACATACACAGAATATACTTTAAAACTCCTATTAAAGTAAGCGGAACTGACACCAAATGTACTTTACCCAGATATTTTACTGAGGCTAATGGGCAAGTAATAAACAACAGTATAACAAGTTGCAGATACCTGCAATAAACAGTAATAAAGATAAACAGAGTAATCAGAATAATAAAGTATTGCTATGCAACTCTAGCGCTGCCCTTTTACAGCTACTTCCCCTCATGGGTAGACTAACACCCAGCAATGTCTACCTATGCAGTCAGGCCTGACTGATCTAAATGGAAGTTCAGTGAAACAATATTCGCTAGCAATCTTTTCGGTGGTGCACTTGAAGAACAACTTTGTAATCCCAACGAATAGTAAAGATAAAGGTATCTGTCTTTAAACAGCTCTCACCACCCGGGCAAGTCAAAGTCCGTTTCTTCCATCGATTCGTCTAGGAACAGGAATCCACCGACATCCAAGTCTTCAATCCTTCTGGTGTACTGCAGCAAGGAGGATTAGATGTCTCTAAGGCTCTGCTAGGCTGGCAGAGGGCTCTTTGGAAAGGAGCACACGGCCCGGGCTTCAGGCCTTGTGCACACAGCAGTTCAGCACAGACATCCTCTTGCTACGAGAGGGGGGTCCAAAGAGACCGACCAAAACTCCGCCTCCCCTTTATAAAGTCTCCCCCAGCAGTCTCTGTTCTGGAGCAATGCACCCTGGGTGCTGCAAGATGTACTGGGAGATGTAGTCTCTCTCTCCTCTGCTTTCACTTCCATAATGTCTCTTTACTTCCTCCTGACTCACCTCTCACCTGGAACTTCTTGTCTCTCTGCATTAAAGGGGAACACCCCGCTACACAAGGATTAGCACAGAATAGCACACTGTCACTGACACTCTCCCTACCTATCCTTATTTGTCCCTAAACACAAGTGTAGCGCTACCCCCAGTTAAGAGAGCCGCTGATATTGATTTGGGCCCTGTAGTGCACTGCTGTCAACCCCTGGCAATCGGCTCTAACCTCCCGTGGCACAGCTGGTGATAGAGGGATAGGACCGCGTGACCGCAACTGTTGGTGACGCAGTCCTATAACAAACATACACAGAATATACTTTAAAACTCCTATTAAAGTAAGCGGAACTGACACCAAATGTACTTTACCCAGATATTTTACTGAGGCTAATGGGCAAGTAATAAACAGCAGTATAACAAGTTGCAGATACCTGCAATAAACAGTAATAAAGATAAACAGAGTAATCAGAATAATAAAGTATTGCTATGCAACTCTAGCGCTGCCCTTTTACAGCTACTTCCCCTCATGGGTAGACTAACACCCAGCAATGTCTACCTATGCAGTCAGGCCTGACTGATCTAAATGGAAGTTCAGTGAAACAATATTCGCTAGCAATCTTTTCGGTGGTGCACTTGAAGAACAACTTTGTAATCCCAACGAATAGTAAAGATAAAGGTATCTGTCTTTAAACAGCTCTCACCACCCGGGCAAGTCAAAGTCCGTTTCCTCCATCGATTCGTCTAGGAACAGGAATCCACCGACATCCAAGTCTTCAATCCTTCTGGTGTACTGCAGCAAGGAGGATTAGATGTCTCTAAGGCTCTGCTAGGCTGGCAGAGGGCTCTTTGGAAAGGAGCACACGGCCCGGGCTTCAGGCCTTGTGCACACAGCAGTTCAGCACAGACATCCTCTTGCTACGAGAGGGGGGTCCAAAGAGACCGACCAAAACTCCGCCTCCCCTTTATAAAGTCTCCCCCAGCAGTCTCTGTTCTGGAGCAATGCACCCTGGGTGCTGCAAGATGTACTGGGAGATGTAGTCTCTCTCTCCTCTGCTTTCACTTCCATAATGTCTCTTTACTTCCTCCTGACTCACCTCTCACCTGGAACTTCTTGTCTCTCTGCATTAAAGGGGAACACCCCGCTACACAAGGATTAGCACAGAATAGCACACTGTCACTGACACTCTCCCTACCTATCCTTATTTGTCCCTAAACACAAGTGTAGCGCTACCCCCAGTTAAGAGAGCCGCTGATATTGATTTGGGCCCTGTAGTGCACTGCTGTCAACCCCTGGCAATCGGCTCTAACCTCCCGTGGCACAGCTGGTGATAGAGGGATAGGACCGCGTGACCGCAACTGTTGGTGACGCAGTCCTATAACAAACATACACAGAATATACTTTAAAACTCCTATTAAAGTAAGCGGAACTGACACCAAATGTACTTTACCCAGATATTTTACTGAGGCTAATGGGCAAGTAATTAAATAACAGGATAACAAGTTGCAGATCCCTGCAATAAACAGTAATAAAGATAAACAGAGTAATCAGAATAATAAAGTATTGCTATGCAACTCTAGCGCTGCCCTTTTACAGCTACTTCCCCTCATGGGTAGACTAACACCCAGCAATGTCTACCTATGCAGTCAGGCCTGACTGATCTAAATGGAAGTTCAGTGAAACAATATTCGCTAGCAATCTTTTCGGTGGTGCACTTGAAGAACAACTTTGTAATCCCAACGAATAGTAAAGATAAAGGATCTGTCTTTAAACAGCTCTCACCACCTGGACAAGTCCAAGTCCCTTTCCTCCATCGATTCGTCTAGGAACAGGAATCCACCGACATCCAAGTCTTCAATCCTTCTGGTGTACTGCAGCAAGGAGGATTAGATGTCTCTAAGGCTCTGCTAGGCTGGCAGAGGGCTCTTTGGAAAGGAGCACACGGCCCAGGCTTCAGGCCTTGTGCACACAGCAGTTCAGCACAGAGATCCTCTTGCTAGGAGAGGGGTGTCCAAAGAGGCCGACCAAAACTCTGCCTCCCCTTTATAAAGTCTGCCCCAGCAGTCTCTGTTCTGGAGCAATGCACCCTGGGTGCTGCAAGATGTACTGGGAGATGTAGTCTCTCTCTCCTCTGCTTTCACTTCCATAATGTCTCTTTTCTTCCTCCCGACTCACCTCTCACTTGGAACTTCTTGTCTCTCTGCATTAAAGGGGAACACCCCGCTACACACTCCCCCCACTTGAACTCTTTGGTCCCCAAAGATAAACTTCAACAAATACTGTTTACCATTTTGGACAATGTCAAGCATGATGTTGGCATAGGGAATTCCCACCAAAACTTTGGGATGGAACTCTCTTGCCCACAGGTCACACTACCATGAGTGGCCTGCCTAACTGTGCCAGAGAGTGAGCTGGGGTTGCCCTCCACCAAATGGACGGTGGAAGGATCAGGTTGTTCAACACTTCTCCTAGCCGTTACAACAGAGTCCTCTGAGCTCGTCCCCATTTGGGGGTAAGTTAGTTTCTTGGGAGGCCTGATGACTCTGCGAGCCCTCTGCTCTCTTGGTGCTTCTGACTCTGGCACCACAGGCTCTTCTTCAGGAGTAAGTTCAGGTAACATTGCTGGTTCTGGAACCTCTGATTCAGAAGTCGACTGACGTATGGAATCTCTAGAGTCCTCCTCTGCGCAAGTGTCAGGAACATCTTCCCAGTAATCAGCTGAGGGACTGAAGGGTATGAATTCAGTAGCCTCCGGATTCAGCGTTGCATCTGGGGTATCCCCTCCATTTGGGAGATCTATGGTGGACGTTCCCAGAGGCGAGGGAGGCCACAGCCAGTCCAGTTCTCCACCTTCTTCTGTACTCAATTGGGAGGCCTCCCCATCTTTGGCTCGAGAGGTCTGGGACCGAGTGTTCGGCCTAGGAATATCCAGGATAGAGACCGGTTCAGGGGAGTCTCTCACGGGAGGTATTCTGACTGCCTCAGCAAGTGGGAGCAGGTGGTTCCCATGCCACGTCTTCAGTGGACCCACCTTTCCTTCTGGCTTTAGTTTGTAGACAGGCAAACCGGGCAACTTCCTACAGACAACATAGGGCTCAGATCTCCACCTGTCGGCAAGCTTGTGTTTTCCAGGGACCCCCAGATTGCGTAGCAGTACTCGGTCCCCGGGCTGCAGATCTTGCACTCGAACCTTCAGATCAAAATTTCTCTTGTTGCGGGCCCCCCTTTGATCCGAAGCCGCCTGGGCTTGTTCATAGGCCACCTGCAAGCTACGTCTAAGTCTGTCCACGTATCCCTTGTGGGATGTAGCTGAGGTATTGTCTATAGAAGTGCCAAAGGCCAGGTCCACAGGTAGCCTTGCTTCTCTCCCAAACATAAGTCGATAAGGGGAGTAGCCAGTGGCGTCACTTGTGGTACAGTTATAGGCATGTACTAGGGCTGATATGTGCTGACTCCAGTGTTGCTTCTTCTCTGTTTCTAAGGTTCCCAACATGTTGAGCAGGGTCCGGTTAAATCTCTCCGGCTGAGCATCTCCTTGTGGGTGGTAAGGCGTGGTTTTGGTCTTCTTTATTCCTAATGAATCCAAAAGTCTTCGGATCAACCGACTCTCAAAGTCCCTTCCTTGATCTGAGTGGAGTCTCTGTGGTAGTCCGTAATGGACAAAATACTTCTCCATAAGTATCTTGGCCACGGTGGATGCCTTCTGGTCTTTGGTTGGGAAAGCTTGAGCATAGCGGGTGAAATGGTCGGTTATTACCAGAACATTCCCCAATCCACTCAGGTCGGGTTCGAGGCAGAGAAAGTCAATGCATACCAGATTCATTGGGCCTTGACTCTGTAAGTGGCCCATTGGGGCAGCTTGATGGGGTAGGGTCTTTCTCTGAATGCATCGTGCACAGGAATGGCAATACTCCTCTACTTCTGCCCTCATGCAGGGCCAATAGAACCGATTTCTGACAAGCTGGAAGGTCCTTTCTGCCCCTAGGTGACCATGATGGTCATGCAGGGCAATTAGTACAGTCTCTCGGTGCTTCTCTTGAAGAAATAACTGCCACTTATCTTCTGAGTCATCAGAGGGGCCCCTTCGGTAGACCACTCCCTGATGTACCTGTAGCCTGTCCAATTCCTTCCTCAACAGGCGAGCCTCCTTTGAGGGGTGATGTAGGAATTTGTTGGGATCCTGATTCTCCAGGGCTTCGAGGACCAATCTCCCCATGGGGTCTTCCAATTGGTCACACCTCAACTCCTTCTTGGACAGTCTCGGTAGGTTGTCTTCCTCCAGTTGAGTTACCCCACAATAGTGTTTGGGGACTCCTACCATGGTAACCCCTATTTCTTCTGCTCTGGAGCCTCCTCTGGCTTGGAATTCAGCCCCTTGACAAAGGGCCCGCACCCCGTCCGGTGCCACTTGGGTCCAATCTTCCCAGTCATTTGTCGTGGCATGAGACCTCCGGGACAGGGCATCTGCATCCCTATTTCCGGCTCCTGGTCTGTACTTCAGACTGAAGTTGAATCCAGACAATGCGGCCAACCACCTGTGTCCGGTGGCATCTAGTTTCGCGGTGGTGAAGAGGTAGGTCAGGGGGTTGTTGTCTGTCTTCACAGTAAACTCTGCCCCATACAAGTAGTCTTTTAGCTTGTCTACTACCGCCCATTTGAGGGCCAGGAATTCCAGCTTATGAGTGGGGTAATTCTTTTCTGAGGGGGTCAGGCTCCTGCTCACATAGGCCACTGGTCGCAGTTGTCCTTCATGTTCTTGGTAGAGTACACCACCTAGACCCTCATGGCTGGCATCCACATGTAATTCATAAGGTCTGGTAGGGTCGGCGTAGGCCAGGACTGGGGCAGTGGTTAAGCTCCTCTTCAGAGCATGAAAGGCCTCTTCACACCTTGGGTTCCACTGATCTTGAACTGACTCACCAGGCCTCCTGGGCCCTGAGTCATCCTCTTCCCCTTCTGCCTTTAGCAATTCATTCAACGGGCGGGCAATCCGAGCAAACCCCTCCACAAACCTCCTATAATAGGAGCAGAACCCCAGGAAGGATCTGAGCTCTGTTACTGTGGTGGGTCGTGGCCAGGAAGTGACTTCTTCCAACTTCTCAGGATCTGTGGCCACCCCTTCTTCAGACACTATGTGCCCCAGATAATTCACAGAAGACTGGTAGAACCGACACTTTTCGGGGGAAAGCTTAAGTCCCTCTTCGCTGAGTCTTCTCAATACTTTCTCCAACCTGGCTTCATGTTCTTCCAAGGTTCTTCCAAAGACAATGACATCGTCCAAGTACACAAGGACTTCTATAAGATTCATGTCTCCAACAGTCTTCTCCATAAGGCGTTGAAAGGTAGCAGGAGCTCCAGACAGACCCTGAGGCATCCTATTGAATTCAAAGAATCCCACCGGGGTTATGAAGGCTGTCTTCTCCCTGTCTTCTGGGTGCATAGGGATTTGATAGTACCCACTCTTGAGGTCCATCACACTGAACCATTTGGCTCCAGACAAACTTTGTAGGGCATCTTCTATCCTTGGCGTGGTGTATTGGTCAGGGATGGTTCTCCTGTTGAGAGTCCTGTAATCGATACAAAGCCTCAACGACCCATTCTTCTTTCTGACCACCACGATTGGGGAGGCATAGGGACTTCTAGACTCCCGGATCACACCAGTCTTCTTTAGTTCTACAAGTTGTTCCCTCAGATCCTCCAGATCTGCCAGGGGGACCCGCCTGACCCTTTCTCGGAAGGGCTTATCTTCTTGGAGGCGGATCCGATGGGTGGCACTTCTTGCACACCCCACATCGAATTCATCTTCGGAAAAGATCTTCTCCCACCTGGTCAGCTGGGCCTTGGCTCTTTCTTTCCAAGCCCTGGGTAGGTTCGGGTTTTCCACGGACAGTTTCTCCCAAACATCTCCTCCGTCACCCGTCCCCTTGACTTCGGACCAAGTGACCGGGGCAGCAGGGCTCACCTGACCAAGCAACACTCTGGCAGGGATCTCCATGGGTCCTCCCGTAGTGTTCCTAACACTCACCGGAACTCTGCCATGGGCCTTCTTCAGGGCCTTGAACGGAATCACTTCTGGTATCACTTCCAGGCCTGAGGACTCTTCCCTTGGGTCTGATTCCAGCATGACAAAGGGGCCAGGTTGTTCCCACGAAAGCTTCACAGTGGCCCTAAGACAGGTTACTTCTCCGGGCTGTAGCACTACTCCTTCTCTGCCAAGTCTCCACACCTTCCCTATCCCCTCTCCCGGGGTCTTCTGCTCTAAGAGCAGTCGTTGGTAGGCCGTCTTTAGCATGGGATGGATTTTGGTGGCTGAATGGTTTCTCTCTTTCACTAGAGGGGTCAGGAGTCTCCTGACTAGATCCGTGTTTGTCCCAATGATCAGGGAAATCTTGCTGGCTTCAGGCGGCCGGGGACACACAACTGCCAGGGTGTCAAACACTTCAGCCTTCCCAGCCACGGATGGGTCGAAAGTCATCTTTATGGGCAGGTACCCATCATAAGGGAAACTCTGGGTTCCAAGTCCCCATATCTCCAACTCTTCTATCTTCTGGATAGGCAGATGACTCAAGTGCCTATCATAGAAGTCCCGGTATAGTAAAGTCACCTGTGCTCCGGTGTCCAAAAGAGCTTTAGTATAGACTCCTTCCACTTGAATGGGCACAGTAGGAGACGGGCCCACCAGTTCCTTTGGGTATGGCCGGACTGGGGTCACCTCTTTTTTTTGGCTTTCGACCCTTGCCCTGCTCCTTTTGGACTTTAATTTTTCCTGAGCCTGGCATGCATTGACTTTCTCCCTCTCAATGGGGGCACAAACCCGCTGAGGGATGTTATTGTTCCTTTTAGGTGGATGTTCCTTCTTTGGGGTGCTGTACTTCCACTGAGGGGTCTTGCCCCCTCCCTCTGGGGTACATCTTGGTGGGGGTGTACTATACCTCCTCCTAGGAGTTTTGTCTCCTCCATTCTTGGCCTTTTTTTTTAGTTTGGAGCGCACTGAAGATGATGGGCACCCGGTTGACTCCTTCACCGGGGCCCTTTGGAGTTTCCCGTCGGCTTGCAATTATCTGTTCTCTTCTTCTTTGGGCTGGAGCATACGTTAGCAAAGTGGCCACTCCCTCCGCAGTTATAGCAAATCACCTCTTCTCGGTCCTGTAGGGAGGCCGGTGCAGAGGTGTTCGGGAACAACTCCTTTCTTGGGCTTGGTTTCTCTCGTCTTCTCTGATCTTTCTCCATCAAAGAGGTCAGCATCTCCAACACTTGGGCCATTTGCGATTTCAGAGTGTCAACCTCCGCATCTCTTTCTGGGCTCTTGACCGAATGGACCAACACTGGTACAGGTGTGACATTCGCCTTGGCCACCTGCTGATCTTCCTGCAGCGCCTCTTCGTCCCTAATAATTTTTATTAGATCAGAGTAGGTTAGTGACATTCCTCCTCCTGAGGTTTTCAGGTGCAGCCAGACCGGGTCTGAGCGCCGCGCTCCCCTCATGATCTGCTTCATGCGTGCTTCATCTGCATCTTTGGGCAGCATTCCCTTCTTCAGTACAATCTTGCATAACTGCCTGTTCAGCCTTCTAACATATTCTGACAGTTTCTCATTCGGCTGCTGGAGAGTGTGTTCAATTTGATAAATCATCTCTGACACCTTCTCCAGCTGACCAAACTCTTCCTGCAGCATGGCCAGGCAATCTTGAGCTGTACAGTTTTCATTTCCAAACCGGAATCTCTTCACCGCTTCTGCCGCGGCACCTTTCAGACTTTCTAAGACTCGCTGTCTCTTCTGTGCCTCAGGCACCTCCCATGCTTCTACTGCCTGCAATGCCTGTTCCACCCAAGTGTCAAAATCTTCCTCCCCCGCAGGGACGGGGAGCTTCCCTGAGAAGGTGCTAAGCTTCCGGTAACCGGCCTCCACATGCACCGTACTGCTTTTCTGGCACTTAATTACAAGGTCTCCTAGAGCATTCAACAATTCAGGCCCTATAGCGGCCAGCGGTGATCCCGGGCTTAATAGTTCCTTAAGCTTTTCTGCTTTAGGGGATAGTGGTGGAGATAATTGTGGGAGTGATGGCTTTGGTGTCTGAAACCATTCTTCCTTCACTGGCAGCGTATGTATCAAGTGATAGATCTGATTATCTATGGCTTGTATACTCTGACTTTTAAAATGCTCTGGGATTTCGTTTTTCCATTCTACCAGTGCGTATGTAAACGAGATCACTGGATCTGGCCTAAAATCCATCACCCATGCTTTGTGGCTCGGAGACAGTAACAATACGAGCTGTTTTATCTCCTCTTCCTTCCATCTTTCCCCCGGGAGTACAATGACTACCGCCGCGGTTGGATCAGCGCCAATCGCTGCGCACCACTGTGACATTGCCAGCGGGTCCATGCTGGTACTTCTGACCGGCTTGATTGCAGCGTGCAACGTACAAGGATCCCGGACTCGAGCCCCCACGTGTAGCGCTACCCCCAGTTAAGAGAGCCGCTGATATTGATTTGGGCCCTGTAGTGCACTGCTGTCAACCCCTGGCAATCGGCTCTAACCTCCCGTGGCACAGCTGGTGATAGAGGGATAGGACCGCGTGACCGCAACTGTTGGTGACGCAGTCCTATAACAAACATACACAGAATATACTTTAAAACTCCTATTAAAGTAAGCGGAACTGACACCAAATGTACTTTACCCAGATATTTTACTGAGGCTAATGGGCAAGTAATTAAATAACAGTATAACAAGTTGCAGATCCCTGCAATAAACAGTAATAAAGATAAACAGAGTAATCAGAATAATAAAGTATTGCTATGCAACTCTAGCGCTGCCCTTTTACAGCTACTTCCCCTCATGGGTAGACTAACACCCAGCAATGTCTACCTATGCAGTCAGGCCTGACTGATCTAAATGGAAGTTCAGTGAAACAATATTCGCTAGCAATCTTTTCGGTGGTGCACTTGAAGAACAACTTTGTAATCCCAACGAATAGTAAAGATAAAGGATCTGTCTTTAAACAGCTCTCACCACCTGGACAAGTCCAAGTCCCTTTCCTCCATCGATTCGTCTAGGAACAGGAATCCACCGACATCCAAGTCTTCAATCCTTCTGGTGTACTGCAGCAAGGAGGATTAGATGTCTCTAAGGCTCTGCTAGGCTGGCAGAGGGCTCTTTGGAAAGGAGCACACGGCCCAGGCTTCAGGCCTTGTGCACACAGCAGTTCAGCACAGAGATCCTCTTGCTAGGAGAGGGGTGTCCAAAGAGGCCGACCAAAACTCCGCCTCCCCTTTATAAAGTCTGCCCCAGCAGTCTCTGTTCTGGAGCAATGCACCCTGGGTGCTGCAAGATGTACTGGGAGATGTAGTCTCTCTCTCCTCTGCTTTCACTTCCATAATGTCTCTTTACTTCCTCCCGACTCACCTCTCACCTGGAACTTCTTGTCTCTCTGCATTAAAGGGGAACACCCCGCTACACAAGGAATCCAGGAATAGTAAAGGAAAAATAATGACACTGTCCCTGCCTTTGCTTCTCTTTCCCTGCTCCGGAACACACTACACAAGGCCGCAGTGCTGGCGGCCTTTTATAGTGTGGGGCGTGTACTAAACCCCATCAGCAATAATTGGCCACAGGCATCCTGCCTGTGGCCAATCATTGCTCTCCTCGCTGCCGGCGCTGTGATTGGCCAAGCATGCGGGGTCACAGTGCATGCTTGGCCAATCACAGCGCCTGGATGACACTGCGATGGCGTAGTGCATTGTGGGCCGTTCGCGTCACTCGAATTTGGCGCGAACGGCCCAAATCGTTCGATCTTCGTCGAACTATCGAACAGCCGATGTTCGAGTCGAACGTATTGTGACAGCAGGAAGGTAAAGTCACCTGGTTGCATCCAGGGGGGTAGATATATTTCTCCCAGATTCAGGCTTTATGCTGACTTATACAACTAGGGAGGGAGTTGATGAAGCCCAGCTGAGGCTAGTGGGCTCATGGATGACTCATACCTCTAGGGAGAGGGCTGGGCGTCGTGCAGGCAGGGAGTTGATGAGACCAGCTGAAGCCTGTCAGTTCGTTTAAGGCCTCTATAAAAACTCCCAGCTTCATTAGATGTTAGCTCATGCCTGGACCCAGACCTGTGTGGACTGTCTAGGGAGAGTGAACCCCTGTGCGGTGAGGCAAAGCCTGTGTGGCTATTTGTTTGGACTTTTACTAAACCAGGGACTTAGGGACTAGGACAGCACCAGGCTGATCCCAGTTGTTAGTTTAGGAAACCTGCATGTTTAGTCAGAGGTCAAACTGACCAGGATTTATTTTGTTTATGTTTCTTTTTGGCTTTGCTGTGTTTTTGTCACTGTACATAGAGAAATAAACCGCACCTTTTGATTTTGAAAACCACAACCTCCGTCTGCTGGCCCTGTTTTTGTGTGGGGAGCCCAACCAGGGGGTCACACACACCCGCTACTGAGTTAACCCCCTCACAGTTGGTGGAGAATGCGGGCAGTTTTTTTTAAGCCAGCATGGAGGAGATACTGAAACAGCTGGCTCTAGCAAATGCCAATCAACAGCAGACAAATGCAGGTTTGCAAAGGAGCCTTGCAGCCCAGCAGCAAGCTCATCAACAAGCCCAGCAGCAATCTGAGGCCCGCTTCATAGACCTGTTACAGAAGCAAGAGCAGAGACTACAACAAATGGAAGCAGTAATGCAGCAACGTCCGCAGACCAGTGAGGAAAGCCGTCCCACTAATACCACGTCCTTTGGGGTGAGTCGTTTATTGACAAAAATGACTGGAGAGGATGATCCAGAGGTATTTTTGACCACATTTGAAAGGACTGCTGAAAGAGAAAAGTGGCCTGAGGAGCAGTGGGCTGGACTGGTGGCTCCTCTGTTAACTGGTGAATCGCAGAAGGCTTACTATGACCTAGAGCCTGACCAAGCAAAAGACTATGTGATGCTAAAAGCTGAAATATTGGCAAGGCTGGGTGTCACCCTGGCTGTCCGGGCTCAGCGTGTGCATAACTGGACTTTCCAGCTTGGAAAACCCCCCAGGTCTCAAATGTATGATCTCATTCACCTGAGCAGGAAGTGGCTACAGCCAGAGACTTTGTCCGCACCAGAGATTGTGGAACGTGTTGTAATGGATCGGTTTTTGAGAGCTCTTCCTACTGCCATCCAAAAGTGGGTAAGCCATGGAGACCCAGAGACGGCCGGTGGTCTTGTGGATCGTGTAGAGAAATACTTGGCTACAGAGAACCTGACGGCCTCTTCCAGAGACTCTCGGACTTTCCACCCTAAGACCAGACCATCCCCAGGGGCGGATAAGAGGATTCCAAGGGGTGAGGGTGGAGAGAGTGAGAGGGTGGGAGCTCTACCCAAAGTTTGGCGAGAACAGCCTGGGAAGTCAGGGGCTCAAGAGGCAGCCAAAAGGATTGTTTGCTACCGCTGCCGGCAAGCGGGACATATTGCAGCAAATTGCCCGGTTGTGGAGGAACCCATGCAATGTGACTTTCTGACGGACAGACGTCAGTCGCTGTGTGCGACAGTCGCATGCACTGCCATTCGGGGAACTGAGAAACATTTATGCAAAATGTGTATTAATGGTAGAAATGTTGTGGTATTACTGGATTCAGGTAGCCTTGTGACCCTGATAAAGGCTGAATTAGTTAAAACAGAGGTCTCTGGGAATAGCAAGGTAGCTGTTATTTGTGTGCATGGGGACACCCGAGAGTATCCAGTGACTACAGTGTGTTTCGAGACCCCCAAAGGTACCCTCTCTCATCCAGTGGCTTAGTATCTCAATTACCGCATGATGCCATTGTGGGAAGAGATTTTCCGAAGTTCTGGGAACTGTGGGATGATCCTGAGCCCCCCACTGGTGCCCCTATGTACCAGGAATGTGATAGCCAGAACTCCTCTGAGAGTGGTGAGGACTCTCCAGAATTTCCCTTGTCAGTATTGGCAGGGGAGACTCAAGAAACTGGAGAGGAGCCCACCTCCTCAGACGAAAACCTACCGTCTGTGGAGTTTTCTGATCTGGAGGTTCACAGGGAAAATTTTGCCACAGAACAGTTAAAAGACCCCGCCCTAATAAAGGCACGGGAAAACGTAGTGGAAATAGATGGCGAGTTAGTGAACCCAGATAATACCTGCACTTACCCATACTTCAGCGTAGAGAAGGACCTACTGTATCGGGTGGCAAAAAGGGCAGAAGAAACCGTTGAGCAGCTTGTGGTGCCCAAACCTTACAGGAAGTTGGTGTTGGAGTTGGCCCATGGGCACATTCTTGGAGGTCATCTGGGGACAGAGAAAACCCGAGAGAGGGTATTACAGAGATTCTATTGGCCTGGGGTGATGAAGGACATAGAAAATTATTGTTCCTCCTGCCCTGTGTGTCAGAGGTCGGCCCCGATGCCACATTTCCGTAGCCCGCTGGTCCCTCTACCCATTATTGAGGTCCCGTTTGAGAGAATCGCAATGGATTTGGTAGGTCCTATAATCAAGTCCGCTAGGGGGCACCAGTACATATTGGTTATAATGGACTATGCCACCCGTTATCCAGAAGCGATCCCTCTCAGAAATACCTCGGCCAAAACCATAGCCAAAGAGCTATCTCTTGTTTTTAGCCGGGTGGGTATTTGTAAAGAACTGCTTACGGACCAAGGTACACCCTTTATGTCCCGGGTTATGAAAGAGCTGTGTAAATTGTTCAAAGTGATGTAATTGCGTACATCTGTGTATCACCCCCAAACCGATGGGCTGGTTGAAAGATTCAACAAAACCCTAAAACAAATGTTGAAGAAAGTGGTGGATAGAGATGGAAAGGATTGGGACTGTCTACTTCCTTATTTGATGTTTGCTATTAGGGAGGTGCCCCAATCCTCTACGGGATTCTCCCCCTTTGAGTTACTGTATGGGAGACACCCAAGAGGGCTGTTGGATATTGCCAAGGAAACTTGGGAAAGTGAGAGTTCTCCCCACAGGAGTGTGATTGAGCATGTCGCCCTGATGCAAGATCGAATTGCACAGGTAATGCCCATCGTGAAGGAACATTTGGCCCAAGCGCAGTTGGCACAGCAGAGAGTGTACAACCGTGGAGCAAAGACCCGTACCTTTTCCCCGGGGGATAGGATATTGGTACTTGTCCCTACGGTTGAAAGTAAATTCCTTGCCAAATGGCAAGGCCCCTACGAGATAATGGAAAAAGTGAGCGAAGTGAATTACAAGGTCAGACAACCAGGAAGGCGAAAGCCCGAACAGATATATCACGTTAATCTGTTGAAAGCCTGGAGGGATAGAGAGTCCCTAGTCGCAGAAACTTGGTCACCAGCTCAAACTGGTTGCGTGATTCCGGAGGTTGGAATAGCAGCCACCTTGTCACAACCCCAACAACAGGAGGTTAAGGAGTTTGTGCTTCGCAACAAGGAGGTGTTCTCTGAGCTGCCGGGACAAACATCTGGGGTAGAGCATGATATTATTACCCCGCCCGGTGAAAGGGTGAAGTTAAAACCCTATCGGATCCCAGAGGCCCAACGGGAGGCAATACGGGAGGAAGTACAGAAAATGCTGAACTTAGGGGTGATAGAGGAGTCCCAAAGTGATTGGTCTAGTCCCATTGTGTTGGTGCCTAAACCGGATGGGAGCTGGCGATTTTGTAACGATTTTCGTCAGTTGAACAAAGTTACAAAATTTGACACCTACCCCATGCCACGTATAGATGAGTTGATCGACCGGCTGGGAACAGCCCGATACATGACGACTCTTGACCTCACAAAAGGGTATTGGCAAATTCCCCTGGCCAAGTCGGCCAAAGAGAAAACCGCATTTGTAACCCCAGACGGGGCGTTCCAATATAAGAGAATGCCGTTAGGGTTACAGAATGCGCCGGCCACATTCCAGCGGAAAATGGACCAGATACTGAGGCCCCATCGGAAGTATGCTGCGGCTTACCTGGATGACGTAATTGTCCATAGCACAGATTGGGCCTCACATCTGCCAAAAGTGCAAGCAGTCCTAGACTCTATCCGGGAAGTGGGGTTTACGGCTAACCCCAAGAAGTGTACCATTGGGCAGGAGGAGGCCAAATATCTTGGGTACACCATTGGCAGGGGAGTGATAAAACCCCAACTCAACAAAGTCGAGGCCATCCAGAGTTGGCCACGTCCCAACAGCAAGAAGCAGGTACGGGCCTTTCTGGGAATCGCGGGTTATTATCGGCGCTTCATTCCCCACTTTGCTTCTAAGGCTGTGCCCCTAACCAACCTGACGAAAGGGAAAGGGTCGGTCATGATTAAATGGACCCCGAGGCTGAGGCAGCATTCCAATTCTTGAAACAAGCCTTATGTAGCCAGCCAGTGTTGTACTCACCCGACTTCTCTAAAGACTTTGTCGTACAAAGTGATGCGTCAGATGTGGGGTTAGGAGCAGTATTGTCCCAGGTCTGGAACGGGGAAGAGCACCCAGTCATTTACCTCAGCAGGAAGTTGAAGTCCCATGAGGTAAATTACGCCACGGTTGAAAAGGAGTGTTTAGCGGTGAAGTGGGCTCTAGATTCCCTTCGGTACTATCTGCTAGGTAGGCACTTTGACATGGTTACGGATCACGCTCCGTTAAAGTGGATGGCTCAAAACAAGGAGACAAATAGAAGAGTGAATAGGTGGTTCCTGGCCCTACAGGAATTCAACTTCACAGTAAAGCATCGCCCTGGCGTTCAAATGGGGAATGTGGATGCTTTGTCTCGAGTACATGAATGCCTGATTGCTGGTGTTCCAACCCCAAGGTTAAAACAAGAGGGGGGGGGTATGTGACAGCAGGAAGGTAAAGTCACCTGGTTGCATCCAGGGGGGTAGATATATTTCTCCCAGATTCAGGCTTTATGCTGACTTATACAACTAGGGAGGGAGTTGATGAAGCCCAGCTGAGGCTAGTGGGCTCATGGATGACTCATACCTCTAGGGAGAGGGCTGGGCGTCGTGCAGGCAGGGAGTTGATGAGACCAGCTGAAGCCTGTCAGTTCGTTTAAGGCCTCTATAAAAACTCCCAGCTTCATTAGATGTTAGCTCATGCCTGGACCCAGACCTGTGTGGACTGTCTAGGGAGAGTGAACCCCTGTGCGGTGAGGCAAAGCCTGTGTGGCTATTTGTTTGGACTTTTACTAAACCAGGGACTTAGGGACTAGGACAGCACCAGGCTGATCCCAGTTGTTAGTTTAGGAAACCTGCATGTTTAGTCAGAGGTCAAACTGACCAGGATTTATTTTGTTTATGTTTCTTTTTGGGTTTGCTGTGTTTTTGTCACTGTACATAGAGAAATAAACCGCACCTTTTGATTTTGAAAACCACAACCTCCGTCTGCTGGCCCTGTTTTTGTGTGGGGAGCCCAACCAGGGGGTCACACACACCCGCTACTGAGTTAACCCCCTCACAGTATGTTCGACTCGAACACGAAGCTCATCCCTACTTATGAATGCCTTTCACTCTGAGGACTATGCCACTAGTCTAAAAAACCTTGACTTAGGTACAGATGTGCCTCCTGTACAGCGAAGTCTGGGTTTGTTGTGGAACATCAAGCAAGACAAATTCACCTTCCATGTGTCAACTTGTGAGAAACCCTTCACTAAGAGAGGAGTCCTGTCCGTGGTGAATAGCATCTATGACCCACTGGGTTTCCTTGCTCCAGTTACCATTCAAGGTAAGATTTTACTAAGACAGTTGTCTACTGAGAACATAGACTGGGATACTCCCTTGCCTAGTGAGAATCAACACAAGTGGGAAAGGTGGAGATATTCTTCGAAGTCACTAGAAAAACTTCAGATTCCCCGTTGCTATGTTCCAGGATCCACTTCAACTGCTAACCGGAGAGAGATTCATATTTTCTCTGATGCATCAGTTGAAGCTATTGCTGCAGTAGCCTATTTGAAGACCTCTGAACTGAATGGAGAATCACACTGTAGTTTTGTCCTAGGCAAGGCAAAACTCATACCCAAGCCTGCACATACCATACCAAGACTTGAACTTTGTGCAGCCGTGCTAGCAGTAGAAATTGCCAAGGTCATACGAAGTGAAATGGACACTAGAATTGATTCTTTCACCTTCTATACAGACAGTAAGGTAGTACTTGGTTACATAAACAACCAAACAAAACAATTTTATGTGTACGTCAGCAACAGGGTTGAACGTATGAAGAGATTCTCTCTACCAAGTCAATGGCATCACGTTCCCACTGAACTCAACCCAGCTGACTGTGGGACCAGAGCCGTGTCACCTGCCGCTCTTCAGGACAGCTTATGGCTGTCACCTCCAAAGTTTCTGCGTGAGGACTCTTACTTACTCCCTATTGACACCACCTATGGGCTAGTAAACCCTGAAGATGATAAGAAAATAAGAACTGTGAACACCTCACTCCACACTTCTGTAAGTACAAAACAGAAGCTGCGGTCACACCATCACAGGCATCAATGGAAGCAGGTGCAGCATCTAGCCAATGTGTTCTGGCATCGCTGGAAGAAAAAGTATCTTCATCACCTTCAAGGTCGTAACAAATGGCAAGCATCTAAGCCGAATCTTAAGGTTGGAGACCTCATCCTTCTAAAAGACAAGGAAGTTTGTCGGAATGAGTGGCCTATGGGTCTTATTACTAAAGTTATGCCCAGCGACGATAACAAAGTCCGGAAGGTAGAAGTCAAGGTAACCAAGGGAGGATCGACACGAACCTTTAGTCGACCAATTACAGAGTTAATACTCCTTTTGCCAGGTGAGTGACTTGTGCAAGGACTAGCCATGCTGTTGGCACGGCGGGGAGTACATTGCTGCTATCTACAGGTTCTACTCAGAACTTTGGAATTATTTGAAGACATCATACTGTGACTTTATGTTCTTCATCCTGTTGAACTTACGTTTATTATTTGCTTGTTGCATGTTTTTCATTACAGGTTCCAGGACATTCGTCAGTATTGGACTTTTTGAAAATATATATTTTAGTTTGAGGTTATGAAATCTAAAGATTTCAGACGGGGAGTGTTGTGTTACACTATGTGATTATTCTTGCTCTGTGTCTTTAAGATCTGTCCCCTTCTTTCTAGCTGAACTCTCTCTCTCACCGTAGTTCTTTATATATCTCCTCCACTTCCTGATTCTGGTCATTACTCCTGTATTTCTTCCATGCTAACATCTTACATGTGGCTTACAACTGCAACGTTTTTCTACCTATGAATATCCATCATTAAACGGAACATTCGAAAGGATTCATCGTCTGTCGTCCTAACTGTGAGTTTATTCATTGAGTTAAACTGCCTGTATCGATGCAAGGGATGAATATCAAACCAGCTTGAGTAAGGCCTACTTAAACCTGGAGATGAACTTTATCGCTTTGTAGTTGAGACAGAACAAGGATAGTGCCACCAGCAGGTGAACTTATTCCTAACAGTCTAACTTTCCCAAAGTCCAGTTAGCATGAAAATTGAGAAGGCAAACAAAAATTCCTTTTCTGAGGCAAAAGTTTTTTTTTTTCTTTTTCTGCAGCAAAGAAAAAATGTAATTGAAGACAAAAAAGGTTCTTGAAATACTCACAGGTAAAACCTGGGATCCGGCAAAGTCAGAGGTTTTTCTTTCTTGTCCAGGGCTGTGATGGAATAAGTAACATTGTCCTTCCCTGGTCTGCAAAAGATTGTCCAACTGGCACCCCTTGAACCGATCAGCCATAATAAATGAATAATCCAGATTCCGGAATGGCTTTGGTACTTCTAGATAGTCCCAGATGGCTTCACTGCACCATTGCTCCCTGTTTGCCTCAATCTCCAGCATTGTCTGTTTCGGCACGTACGGGAACTCCAGGTCGCACTCCGTGGCTACCCTTTTCATTATCACTCGTTGTAGACGGGCGAGTCTAGGCAATGTCCGAGAACTCCCCGTCCCGGACAACACACATGAATCCGGGGACTTGTTCACCATAGACTTTGTAGGTTTAAGAACAGTCCTCTTTACAGGCAAAGTCACTTTAGTAATATCCGGGGTTCCCTCCCTGGGGGTAGTTTCCCTGGAGTCCACAGTTGTCCACACCGAACAGCTATGCATCGAGGCAACATCTCCTATTTTATTCCATAACAACTCTCTAGGCTTTGGCTCAAAGAGATAGTCATCACCAGCATCCGACAAAGAGTCCAGGTCAGAGTCTGCTAACTCTTCTGCTGGAAAATAATTAATCAAAGTCCCGGTCACTTTTCCCCCAGGTTTCTTACCAGCTCCTGACGTGGACGTCCCGGGAGTATCACCGCCCACGGGGTCCGGTTCCAGTAAATACTGGGGTAGGCCTGGACCGCGGCCGCGGGAAGCCTTCACGTATCCCACCTTCCGTTTGACGGGTGGGACGGAGACACATGCTGTAGATGTGGTATCCGCTGCGATGTCCGCTGGTACCTCTGCATTGGTAGCAACATCTCTTTCAGGTACACTTTCTGCAGCAGACGTAGTGCGCACAGGCTGAACCGTAGGGGCGAAGGCGACATCTTCCAACGTAGCGGTGCCTGTATCCCAGTCTATCCAATAAGCGCGAGGCAATGCAGTGGGTTGCTCCACCTCAAATAAGTATTCCCCGCAGGATGCGCATCGGGCAAATGGACGTAGCTGAACTGCCAGTCCTTCACATCTAGGGCACAGCATGCCCAGTGCCTCCACATCTCCGCTTGTGTAGAGTATTAAGCGTCTGCGTGGCTTCAATCTGATCCCTGTATCTGTAAGCAAGGCTCCGGCTGGCGTACTACTCACAGCGGCGGGCATGGGGAACATTCTAGGCCCTGGCCTGGGTGGTGCCCACGAAATCAAAGACATGCTGCTTTCCGATCCACTCACTTGATCTGGCAGCATGCGGTCTTTGGTGCCAAACACACTCACGTGTCTCACGCAGTTGGCGGGAGCTTCTCCCCTTTGAGTTCTTTTTGCATGTAGCTTGCAGGCTTTTCTTTCTTGGCTCCGCCCACGGCCTACGCGGATAGCAAAGTGATCTGTATGTTTACCCCTTTGAGTTCAATTCCAAGCACAGTCCAACACCTTCTTGTAGACTTTCAATAAAGCAAAAGAAAAGTCCCTTTTTACATTTCGAGAGGTAACGGCAAATCCTGGACTCGAGCCCCCACGTGTAGCACACCCTCGTAGGAGCTGCTGGTTTAAATTTGGGCCTTGCACGTTACCTCAGCATTCGTTGTCTAGGGGAAGAAAGTCTGTGGAAACTCTAATGTCCACATAAAATGTGTAAAACCTTAAACAGTTGGTTTTTATTTTCATTTTGTATAAAACATTTGAGAAGTAGTAGAAGAGTGAAGGGAAGGGGTAGGTTCAGGTACACTGTACAGATCACTGGGGAAAACTCCTCAACTATTCAGTCATTCACCACTCTTCTTGGAGTGGGTATTGCTCACCCGGATAGGCCCCTCTCACCTGGCCTAGCAGCCGGTATGATGCACGATCAATAATCAGGACCAGTCTCTGCCAGAGACTGGTGGTACACAGAATTGGATAATCAGAGATCCTCTGCCACAGGACTCAACCCCCGAACTTCCAGTCAAGCAGTCAAGAGCCTTCAAGCCGACCCGGCAGACGTGCGAGGAAAACTTTAGTTGCGGTGCATCATCCAATAGAATCACCTGGCCCTCCTCAAGACACCAGCCTTCTGCTTGGTCTTTTCCAGGACAGGTCCTCCTCTGGTTTCCTCCATTGAGTGGCTTCCTCCCTCAGGACGGACAGCACAGGATCACCTTCAACGTGTAGACCCAGTCAGCCTAACTGGGCCTACTTGTTGCAGTTGTGGCCTCGGATCAGCATAGTTCCGAGGCCAAAAATCACACAATACTCCCCTCACACCAGGAGGGCCGCGAGGGGACAAAGGACGGACCCTCTAAGATGGCGTCTGCCCCTTAAGTACCCTTCCCCAGCATGCTCAGCGGCTAGACCATGCCCACTGAACTGTTACCGGGGGAAGGTACCCAATGCACTCTGGCTTGTCAATCTTCCACACTGGCCTGAGGTGGTATCGCCACCTACAGGCAAACAGTGGGAAGTTTTCCAACACAGCCATAGTCGGAACAGAGGCTAATTTAACATTAACTATTTACATCTGAGCCTAACTATTGGCTCAGATACCCTCTAAATTGAACATAGCGCCCAGTCATTGGGCGCAGGGTGCTACATACAGTGGGGAGAACAAGTATTTGATACACTGCCGATTTTGCAGGTTTTCCTACTTACAAAGCATGTAGAGGTCTGTAATTTTTATCATGGGTACTCTTCAACTGTGAGAGACAGAATCTAAAACAAAAATTTAGAAAACCACATTGTATGATTTTTAAATAATTAATTTGCATTTTATTGCATGACATAAGTATTTGATCACCTACCAACCAGTAAGAATTCCGGCTCTCACAGACCTGTTATTTTTTCTTTAAGAAGCCCTCCTGTTCTCCACTCAATACCTGTATTAACTGCACCTGTTTGAACTCGTTACCTGTATAAAAGACACCTGTCCACACACTCAAGCAAACAGACTCCGACCTCTCCACAATGGCCAAGACCAGAGAGCTGTGTAAAGACATCAGGGATAAAATTGTAGACCTGCACAAGGCTGAGATGGGCTACAGGACAATAGGCAAGCAGCTTGGTGAGAAGGCAACAACTGTTGGCACAATTATTAGAAAATGTAAAGTGTTCAAGATGACGGTCAATCTCCCTCGGTCTGGGGCTCCATGCAAGATCTCACCTCGTGGGGCATCAATGATGATGAAGAAGGTGAGTGATCAGCCCAGAACTACACGGCAGGACCTGGTCAATGACCTGACGAGAGCTGGGACCACAGTCTCAAAGAAAACCATTAGTAACACACTACGCCGTCATGGATTAAAATCCTGCAGCACACGCAAGGTCCCCCTGCTCAAGCCAGCGCATGTCCAGGCCCGTCTGAAGTTTGCCAAAGAGGGATGGGAGAAGGTCATGTGGTCTGATGAAACAAAAATAGAGCTTTTTGGTCTGAACTCTACTCGCCGTGTTTGGAGGAAGAAGAAGGATGAGTACAACCCCAAGAACACCATCCCAACCATGAATCATGTCTTTTGGGATGCTTTTCTGCAAAGGGGACATGACGACTGCACCATATTGAGGGGAGGATGGATGGGGCCATGTATCGCGAGATCTTGGCCAACAACCTCCTTCCCTCAGAAAGAGCATTGAAGATGGGTCGTGGCTGGGTCTTCCAGCATGACAACGACCCAAAACACACAGACAGGGCAACTAAGGAGTGGCTCCGTAAGAAGCATCTCAAGGTCATGGAGTGGCCTAGCCAGTCTCCAGACCTGAACCCAGTAGAAAATCTTTGGAGGGAGCTGAAAGTCCGTACTGCCCAGCGACAGCCCCGAAACCTGAAGGATCTGGAGAAGCTCTGTATGGAGCAGTGGGCCAAAATCCCTGCTGCAGTGTGTGCAAACCTGGTCAACAACTACAGGAAACGTCTGATCTCTGTAATTGCAAACACAGGTTTCTGTACCAAATATTAAGTTCTGCTTTTCTGATGTATCAAATACTTATGTCATGCAATCAAATTCAAATTAATTACTTAAAAATCATACAATGTGATTTTCTGGATTTTTGTTTTAGATTCCGTCTCCCACAGTTGAAGAGTACCTATAAAACATGCTTTGTAAGTAGGAAAACCTGCAAAATCGGCAGTGTATCAAATACTTGTTCTCCCAACTGTATATTTGCTATATTTTGTAGTAGTATACTATATAAGCCAGGTTTTGGACATGTCAATTTTTGGCTCTGAGGTAGAGGGGTTGCCCTTCCAAACACATAGGCCATGTTGGACATCTAAGGACACTTAAGCCTCATACACACGACCGAGTTTCTCGGCAAGAACCAGCAAGAAACTTGCTGGCAGAGATTTCTTGCCGAGAAATTTGTTTGTGTGTATGGTTTCTCGTCAAGAAAACCGACTAGAATCTCGACGAGAAAATAGAGAACCTGCTCTCTATTTTCTCATCGAGATTCTCGTCAGCCTGTTTCTCGACGAGAAAATTGTGTGTGCGTACACTTACCTGTCCTCCGGGAAGCCCGCGCATGCTCGAAATGACTTTGACGCATGCGCGGTAGCTTCCTAGGCATAGGATAGGGTGTACAAAGATGGCGGCGATGGCATCGAATGTGACGAGCGCATGCTCGTCATATTCAATTACGTCACCGCGTTCGCTCCATTCAAAGAACCGCGGGTTCTTTGAAATGAGCGTGTGTACACTCGGCCGGGACAAGTTTCTTGTCCAAGGATCTCGTCGAAAAAAACAACGTGTTTTTTACGACGAGATTCTCGGCCGTGTGTACGAGGCTTTAGTCTTAGGCTTTGTTGATGATCTGGCAACATTTGCTTCTTGATTTATTCATATGCTTGTGTAGCGCCCCCCCCCCAAATATTTGGGGGCGCTATGTGTAAATTTAGGGGTAGTCTGAGCCAGTAGTTGGGCTCAGACCAATTGATTGTTTCTGAATTTGCTTCTGCTCTGGGTGTGATGCTGCCTGGCAGTAGTGTTCCCTGTTGCCTGTAGGTGGCACTGTCATTACCGGCATAGGTTAAACTACAGGGGGTATCACAACACCTTGGGTGTCCTCTCTTGGCAGCCGTGCAGTGGGCGTGGTTAGCCTTATGGAAAAGGTAACTGTTAGCGCAAACACAAAGTGCATAAGTAAATGGGGATATGGCAATGAGTCAGTTTAAAATAATAATGGTAACAGGCAGTTCAAGGGTTAAAAGGCAGATAATATGGCTGGTGGATGGCGGCTGCTGTCCTCAGAGAGCTGACTCTGTGGTAGACAAAAAAGGGTAGAGAAAAAGGAAGCGCCACCTAAGTGCAGTATTAAAAGATTATTTTAATGACACAAATATCAATCACACTTACAGGAAAGGAAGCAAAGGAAGGCTCATCTGTAAAGATCCTGTAGTCCTCGTCCCGGATCCACGGGCTGCACAGATGTAGAAGATGCAGAGTAGGAAACAGGAAATACAAAGGCTCATCTGTGTGTCAGTGGTCTGTAGGGAAGCTTCAGATCTGGATCCGTTTTTCTATGCAGAGATGGTAAACTGCAGTCGTTGTTGCTGCTCAGCCTGGAGCAGATCCTGTGGCCATCAGGAAGAAGCTGTGGCTGAGGTCACGGGTCACGGGATCACTTCCGGGGGAGGATTCCACAGAGTGAGAAGGGTTGGATAGGCAGGCTACGCGCTCGGTGTCACTGCTCCTTCTATTGGCCTGAGCTTCCTTTTTCTCTACCCTTTTTTGTGGCATTATGTGCATGCTGGGAGGGGGTGCATAAGGGGCAGACGCCATTGAGGTTCGTTTGTTCCAGGGGGTCCGTTCCTGGCCCGCATGGCACGAGGTGCGTGTGTGTTCGGGCACCTTTAGCCTGAGGCTACATCGCTGCATGGTAGGTCCAGCTCTGCTGGCTGAGGCCTATGCCTTCGGAGTGGGATTCTAGGCTACCCACCTACGGGAGGCCACGCTTGGTGAAGGAGACCAGGGGAGGACCTGCCTCAGAGGAGACTAGCGACGGTACTGCTGTCTCGGGAGGAGGCCTGGAGCTCACCTAAGGAGGGATCCACCATCATTACAATCCCTGCAAAACGCCTATCTGGCTTAAAGGTTCTTCAATATTTCTTGGCTGGGAGGTTCGGGACTTTTGATCATCTTGTGGCAGAGGATTCCTGATCAAATCCCTAAAAAGATTCATTCGTGCTTCATTGTGGCTGCTAGGACCACTAAACGGGACTATCCGGGTGAGCAATACCCACTCAGGCTTGAGTGGCGACGAGTGTGATTTAAGTGCTGTGTACCTGAACCTTCCCCTGTGTGTTTTTTTTTTTTTTTAGTATATGTGCTGCCGAAGCAAGCACTTCCCTGTGTGTTTCGTTTCTCTCGTACTACATTTTCCTCTCAAAGTTTACCTCAGCAAAGAAAAATAAAGCCTGACCGTTTGGGTTTTACATTGTGTGGACATTGGCCTTTCTTGAGACTTTTCTTCTATACCCTGACAACGGAAGCCATGGAAGTAGTTTGCAGACCCAACAAAACCAGCCGGTCCCTTAAAGTGGAGCTCCACCCTAATTTTTCACTTCTGCGGATCGGATTCCTCCCCCCCTCCGGTGTCACAATTGACACCTTTCAGGGGGGAGGGGGGTGAAGATACCTGTCTAAGACAGGTATTTTCACCCACATCCGGGAGTCCTCTCTCCGGGAATCTGTGGGAGTTACGTCACTTCCCGCAGACTTCCCTTGGTGTTCTGGGAGACACTCGGCTCCCAGAACACAGGAGCACCAATCAGAACGGCGCAGCGCGACTCGCGCATGCGCCGTAGGGAACCGGGCATGAAGCCGCAGGGCTTCACTTCCTGGTTCCCTCAGCGAGGATGGCGGAGGGAGCAGCAGAGCGACGAGCGGTCGCTCGTCCTCTGCTGCGGACGTCGCTGGACTCCAGGACAGGTAAGTGTCCATATATTAAAAGCCAGCAGCTGCTGTAGCTGTAGCTGCTGGCTTTTAATATTTTTTTTTCCGGCGGAGCTCCGCTTTAAATGGGGGTAAGTACTACACTTGTTGACTCAATCTGTTTGTTAATGGAAAAAAAACAAGTAATCTATTAACAGTGTATCAAGGTAATGCGCAAGGCTGGTGCACCCTCTTTTTGTTATCTTGTAGTACTGCAGGATCTCTGTCAGGTTCTGTAGACCTGACATAAACTCACAGTGGGTCTGCACTGGCTCTCCTAAAAAGATAGCAGTGCTGGAGAGGATTGACAAAGGGAGAACCTTCAACCAGGACAATTGGACTCCATTGTGACGAACGCGGGTGTCAGATACCCGCCCTCCCCGCTAACTTGCGACGAAGGTCCGGCCAACCTCACACCACGCTGTCACTTACGTGACAATGCCACTCTCAACTGCGCCCAGCACAAAGATTTTCCAGCTTACGGGACCACAATCTAAGTGCCAGCAGCCTGAGAGCGATTGTCACTGGGCTAATGACACAATTAACCCTTTAACTGCCACCACCGACATTTGATGAGGAAGAGTGAGTACTCCCATTAATTATTTTTGTTAAAAAAAAACGCAATAAGCGTTTATTGATTGGTTTGCACAAAAGTTATAGCGTTTACAAAATAGGGGGTAGTTTTATGGCATTTTTATTCATTTTTTTTTTTTTAACTAGTAATGGCGGCAATCAGTGATTTTTTTCATGACTGCGACATTATGGCGGACACATCGGACACTTTTGACACTTTTTTGGGACCATTGTCATTTTTACAGTGACCAGTGCTATAAAAATGCACTAGTTACTGTAAAAGTGACACTGGCAGTGAAGGGGTTAACCAGGAGGGGGCGCTGAAGGGGTTAAGTGTGCCCTGATTTGTGTTTCTTACTGTGGGGGGGCGTGACTTAGCGTGTGACGTCACTGATCGTCGTTCCCACTCACTAGGAAGCACGGGGAGAGGTTTGTTTACACTTACCTCTCCCCGTTCTTCCTCTCTGTGACCCGATCGCGGAGACGGTCACGGAGAGGAGGCCGGCGGCACGCTCGCGACCCACGGCTGGGCTCTTAAAGGGGACGTACCTGTACGCCCATGTGCCCAGCCGTACCATTCTGCCGATGTACATCAGCGTGCGGTGGTCCTCAAGCGGTTAAATCTGCTGGCCTTAGTTCAAAGGTCATGTAATTAAATATTGTTCAAAAAAAAGTGCTCCCAGGTAAATCTGCACATATATTCGGTATACCATATGTATACCGAACGCCTCCAGGTTTCCATATTGCATTTAATTTTCCAGACAATTACAGCGTTGCAGACTGAGCAAAAAAATTCAGTTTTTAATAACATTGGATTACCACGTGGCTTGTGTAGTAATTGTAAATGTTATATTATTATTTTTTATTTATACTTTTTTCTCCCCAAAACTGGGGTTGCCCTTTAATGTTGAGGGTTTTGTAGCTCTGAGTTTAGGTGCGAATAGGAGGTTGGCCTAAATATAATAATTATTCTAGAGCGAAGATCACATTAAATACTTTTAGTTTCATGCAATCCTCTAACAAAAGGATAACAACAGCTCCCCCCAGTGTACAGACACAATAATACATAGACTCTCTTGGTTTCTTCTTTTTTTTCCTTTCTTGGTTTCTTATCAGGATTGGTCCTCGGAGTTCTGGAAATGTCCTTGTTGTCACTAATATCAATTAGTTGTCTTGTTTTATCTTTGTCTTGTGATATGCCATGGGTAGCCCAGGATTTGCTTGTTCATTTTTGTTTCTACTTTTATTTATCTATTAATTGGTCTGTTCGGTTTCCAGTCTGGCAATGCATTTATTTAATTAGAATGAATATTCATTTAGAATTTAGTGTGAATGTGGAGTAGTGGTATCGGGTACTGCGCTGAGGCTTAGAAGCAATTCAGAGTGAGGCTTGGAGCAGTTCCCTGTAGTACCTAATTCTGCATCAAAAATACATGAAAAGTGTTTAACATGAATTCCAGTGGTCCTAGTTCACACCAGTGCAGTGTGTTCCAGTGCAATCAACAAAAGTAGAACATGTTAAAAAAAAATTGTGTAGCGGGGTATTGCCCTTTAAACCTCAAGAGACTACAGTACCCAGTACACCTTGAGGCACCCAGGGTGCATTGCCTCGTGCAAAGACTGCTGGGGTGGACTTTATAAGAGGGAGGCGGGCCCCAGTTCTTTCTCTTTGGACACTGCCCTCCCAGCAAGAGGATCCCTGTGCTGACCTGCTGTGTGTACAAGGCCTGAAGCCTGGGCCTTGTGTTTTTCCAAAGAGCCTTCCGCTCCACCGAGGAACCTGCGGAGCGTCTGATCCTGTTGCTGAGTGCTGTTATCAGGAGGACCGAAGACCCGGGTGTCGTGAACACTGTGAATCGAGTCACAGTAACGGAAGTAACGGACGAGGTCTGGTCCGGTTGGGTGAGAGAGCACCTGCTCAGAACTACACCACAGTATCTCTAGGCCCACTGACTGTATTCAGGGCCACCACAGTGATTGCAGTTACACTTTGGGGAGACTATCTGCAGAACTGAGTTATTAGTCTACCTGGCATTGTAAAGTTACCGATCATCGTTACTTTGTTGGATTACAATTGTTCTTAAAGTGCACCACTGTGTTTGCTAGCGAAGATTTCTTCCACAGAACTATACCCAAATCATAGTCAGGCCTGACTGGGTAGGTAGTATAGAACATTGCTGGGCGCCATATTGTCCACGAGGGAGGATAGCTGCAGCGGGGTCTGATAACGTGTATGCTACATTATTGAACGTTTGCTGCTTCACAAGTGTACTTACTTTGCAGGGCTCTGCACATGTTATTGCATGATTGTTTATTATCCAAACCTTTATTAACAGTAAAATATTAGAGTTAAGTATACTGGTTGTCAGTGTCATTTACTGCACTATACCATTACTGTGTGCCCTACTGTGGGATTGTGTCATAGAGAATCAGAGTGATTGCAATTTTATCATCCCCTTTACTAACTGTGCCACGAGAGGTTAGAGTAGATTGTCGGGGGTTGGCAGTGCTGTGTACAGGGCCCAAAATATTACCAGCGGCTCTCTTAAGTTGGGAGTATCGCTACATTTGTATGGAACGCATCTGGAACCTGGAAAAATGCATAAAAAATGCACCGGAATGTGCATGTCCTCGATTAAGTTGAAGAAAAAAAGAGGGGAAGAAACGCACCAGAATGCATCAAAAACGTGCATGCAAAAAAGCATTCAACAATGTTTTAGCGCTGGTGTGAACCGGCCCTAAACCAATGTGTAAGTTTTGGGTTAGAGCTGAGCTAGAGCTTATATAGTGTTAAAGTGAACCTGTGCCATGCCTGTGAAGTGAGTCACATTCTCCATCATACCAGAGGTTCTATATATATTATCCAAGGTGCTGAACAGTAGCATGGATTCAAGCAGAAGGTAAGCATATGCTGCAGTCTCGGGTCCCCCGCCAGTGCTCCTGTCCCCTCCCTCCTGCCGAGTGCTCCCAGAGCAAGCTGCTTATAATGGGGGGCACCCAAGCAGGCTCGCTCCCAAGCCGCTGCTCTGTGTGTTCATTCACACACAGAGCCAAAGCTTGGCCCTGCCCCCTCTCTCTTTGCATTGGCTCACTGGCTGTGATTGACAGCAGCGAGAGCCAACAGCTCTCACTGCCTTCTCAGTCAGTGAGGAGGGAGAGCCACTGCTCTCATGCACATCTCTGGATCGCAGTGAGGCTAAGGTAAGTATTAGGGGGGCTGCTGCACAGATACGTTTTTTGTACCTTCATGCATAGAATGCATGAAGGTACAAAACCTTGAGCTTTTAAAACCACTTTAAAGCAAGTCTGTTGCTAGTTACCGGCGGCTCCTGCGTGCGTGCAAGGTTTACAACCATTTTAAGAAATAATGTGAAGAAGCCAAATTAAAGTACACTCAGGCCAAGATCAAAGTGATTGTAAAGGTTTTTTTTTTTTTTAAACAACAAACATGTCTGTGACGGGAGGGCCTGTGGAACCCAGAATCCCTTGGAAAGTATGGGATACCCTTGTTTCAGCTCCCCATGCACCTCTTATGTCTAAGCTACCCTGTGTCTATTAGGGGCACAGGGTGAGCAAGAAAATAATGGACATTAAGAATGTGGCTTGGGTTACTTAAAATGGAACCCTGTATATGCCATATTAGAAAGACTGACTGATTCATACTGTTAGGAGGTGCTGATGTCAACTCCAGCCACCTGTCTGTCTGTTATAATGTAAATTAGTCTAGTGTGGCTTCTCTTTCAGCCATTGTTGTCTGGGCTAATTAACCCTGCAATTGTATGAAGGAGTTCTGTGTTATGTATGATATTGTATCATCTACTGTGTAAAGCTCGGTGACAACAAGTCTGACCTGTAGTAAAATCCTGATTAATCATAACAATGACCAGTGTCAGGGAAATGGCCGAAGGACTGGCAATTCCGCCCAAGGCAATCATGGCCGCCATGGTGCACAGTGTGACTAAGGTGGGCGGTACATCCTCCTTGTAACCTGAACAGATCACATGACTAACTTCCTGGTCTATTTAAGTCTGCTGCTGGAGCTGCTCATTGCTGGATTATCCCTTCAGTCTCCAGTGTACCTTGACCTTGTCTCCTGATCCATGCTTGTCAGTTGTGATCCGGCTTGCCTTGACCTCACTTCCTGATCTCCTGTGTTTGACCCTTGGCCTGCTTCTAGACTCTGCTTCTGCTTCCTGACCACCCGACTTGACCCTCGGCTTGTACCTGGATCCTACTCGTGTATGACCTTGGCTCGCCCCTGTATATGCTCTGGACTGACCTACCTGTGTTTGACCCCCGGCCTGGCTTCTGGTATCTCCGTTCATCTGAATACAACAAGCTCAGTTCTGCCTGACTCCGCCATCCCTCAGTGGCTGAGCTCATCAGACTGCAAGCAAGCACCTGGCCAACCGTGCTTCTGTGGGCACTGCGCTCCCTGTTCCCAACTCCAGGGGCGCGCTGCACTCAGCCGCAAGGGGAGCCCTCTTAGCATCTCAATCTCCATACTCATTCCTGACAACCAGGCTGCTTAAAGGGATTAGTTAATGAGCTCATGCTAATTAGGTTTCTGGTCACAGGTGTATTTCCAGAGTAATATGAGCAGGAGGTATGCACCACCGCTTTTTACTGTGTATAAGACTTGTATTGCTTTCAATAAACTCATTCCTGCTTGACCCTCAACACAGAGCTTCGTCTCGTACTTGGGGGAGAATTATTCGTATGGGTTTCGTGTTCGGCTGATTGGAGTGTTCGGTAGCAGCCTTTGTGTTCGGGTATGGAATGTCCTAAACGACTTTAACCCCTTTCATACTCTAAATGTCGTTATAATATCATACTTACCTGCTCTGTGCAAGGGATTTGCACAGAGCAGCCCCGATCCTCCTTTTCTGGGGCCCCCCGGCGGCACACTTGGCTCCTTCTCCACCTTGAGCGCTCCTACGAGGAGCGGTATTCCATGGAGGCACCCATGCGAGTGCGCTTCCGAATCCTTCTGCTGCGTCCCTTGACACAGACAGTGGGACTTGGCCCCGCCTCCGGCTCCCTTGTCACTGGATTTGATTGACAGCAGCGGGAGCCAATGGCTCCTGCTGCTATCAATCTATCCAATGAGGACTCGAGACAGCGGCTGGAATTGCTGGGCTCGTTCTCATCGCTGGAAAGATCAGATTCAGGTAAGTAAAAGGGGGGCTCTGGGAGGCAGCTGCATCACAAAAGGTTTTTCACCTTAATGCATAGAATGCATTAAGGTGAAAAGCCACGAGACTTTAAAACCCCTTTAACCACTGGGCACTTAAACCCATAAAATTACTCAGTCATGCAACACTGTACCCATATGTCCTATTGTCCTTTTTTTTTATACAAATAAAGCTTTCTTTTGGTGGTATTTATTCACCACTGGGTTTTTTATTTTTTACGCTATAAATTAAAAAAGCCCGAACATTTTGTGAAAAAAGCATTTTTCTTTGTTTCGGTTATAAAAACATTTTGTAATTTTTTAGTAATGTTTCCTTATAAATTTTGGCCAAAATTTATACTGCTAGTATCTTTGGTAAAAATAACCCAAATCAGTGTATATTATTTGGTCTTTGTGAAAGTTATAGATTCTACAAATGGTGCCAATCACTGAAAATGTATCACACCTGATGTACTGACGGCCTATCTCATTTCTTGAGACACTAACAAGCCAGGAAAGTACAAATACCCCCCAAATGACCCCTTTTTGAAAAGTAGGCAATCCAAGGTATCTAGTAGGAGGCATGGTAAGTTTTTTGAAGTTGTAATTTTTTTCCCACCATTCTCTGAAAAAGGAAGATATTTTTTTTTTTCACAAAATTGTATACACGTCTCCCGCACCGCTCCAAAGATGCTGCTTACAGGACTTTTTTTCCTGTCCTGCAAGCGCACTCAGGCTTTCACACTGGGGCTGCATAAGAGGCAGTTTACAGGCGCTTTACAGGTGCTATTTTTAGTGCAAAAATGACTGCAAAGCGCCTCAATGTGAAAGGGGTGTAAAGCATATCTTACCCCAAGAACAAAATTGTAATATAAGGCAGCTTATCAGTCCTTAAATGTGGTGGATGCATTACTTTTATGTATATATTTTAAGGCTAAGAACATTTTCAGCAATTACAGAAAAAATACTGATCTTGCTAGAAATGCAATGTCCTTGCCACCACTTTCTGTGCAATAAACAGAAAGGACAAACATTCTTATCAGTCTTCTGTAAACAACTTGTTTCGCTCCCCCCATGTAATGGTGATAAATAGAGGAAGATACATTTGTACTCCAAATCAGGAAGGCAATCTGGGTGACAACCATGGCCCCCTCCTTAGATACAGTGGAGGAGTGAATGTAGCCACCTAAGGACAGGAAGTGTGTTATTGGAAGGATAACCAGGTAGATAAAGGAAAACAAGCCTGAAAAAAAGAAAACAAATGCAGCCAGCAAATCCAAGGAAAAGAAAGCTGCAATATATGACATTTCAATTTTTGGGTTTAGATACACTTTAACGACTCGCCCCAAAATGAAAGTGCTCAGACCAGGTGATTGGCTGCTCGGAGGAGTCATATGTTCCCCCAATAAGGTGGTGAAGCAGCAGAAGGGCCGGAATGGGCAAAGTACCAGCCTAAACTTTGTACGGTCACAGTTGATATTCAATATTGGTAGCTAAGTGGAGCACAAGTACTCTGCGCTGTCTGTGGTGTACAGCACATGTTTTACATTCTTCCCAGAAAGAGGAAGAAGCAAAAATACAAACGTTCACAGAATCTGAGATTAAAGAAGCTGACGATACAAAAATCACCCAGTGACCCACACTGATAAAGAGAGTCTGGTGTAAAGACTTTAGTTTTTTTTTTCTGCTAGATAGGGAACCTGTCTACCTAAAACTGTATCTATCTAAGTCACCAGATTGACAAATATGCTGAAACAATTTAGTGGATTACCATACAGAGATGAGTCCGTTTCTTGGATTCAGATCAGGGCTGGATTGCAGTTTACCAATTCTTAGATGAGATGGCTGCATTTGTTATATTCTTTTTTTTTTTTGTTCCCTTTGTCCTCTCCTGATGATCTGCCAGTAAGTCTGTTGTTTTTCAACTTCCTTTAACCACTTGACCTCTGGAAGGTTTAACCCCCTTCAAGACCAGGCCATTTTTTGCTATTCAGCACTGTTCTACTTTAAATTGTCAATTGTGCAGTCATACAACACTGTACCCCAATTGGGAACCAAAACCATGTAGGGAATTATCCCTATGGTAGTATTTTGGGACTTTAATGGCATTGGCATGAAATGGACCATTTTAGTTTTAAAAAAAAAACACTTTATTTACATAACATAGCAAAATTGTGTACAAATGTACATATCCATTTCAAAGAGCAAAATCATCATAATTGCATGTCCATGTTCAGTATATGGGGTACCGAACTAGGGTAAGCAAATAGAAAGAATTACTCTAACATAGCAAATATACCCAAATTGTACCCAAATTAATATTTAAAGTAAGGAGGGAGGTTTTACAACCACTTTAATAACTGTTATTGCTGCAAGCCTTATTTCAACCAAATCTTGGCTGTAACCAGGATTCAGCTGACTAATCTTTGAGTCAAACCTCTCTTTTCAAATAAGTAAAATCAGAGAGAGTTGAAACTACTCGCTTTGTGTCCGTGTGTCATTTAAAGGTATACACAACATGTCTGAACCTAGAGTGTCAGAGAGGCTGGAGAGTTTACAGGGTCATGACTGCACAGGAGAACATGCATTACCAAACAACCCCCAAGGGGGCGGTGCTACATACATAAAATCAGTTTAGAAGATATTCACCCTGGATGCAGCTAGCGACATCATCGGCGCATTCACTCTGAAGGTCCAGCATACCTTCCTCAACTTCAGAGCTTCGTCCTGGAACCGAGGGCCCCCACACGCATGCGCATGAGTAACAGCCAGAATCACAGATGCGTAAACTCAGAAGAAAGACCAGGGAAGATGTCAGCCCTCTCAGCGGTGACAGCGCGCCGCAGGAGGGCTTTGTTCTAAGGTAAGTATTTCATAATGTGCTAGTATGCATTATGCCATTGTATTACAGGATTCTTTTTACCAGCCGCGGTTTACAACCCCTTTAAGTACAAATCCTGGATGTATCAGATTATTTCCCCTTTCAATATTGGTCTCCAAAGCTCAATAATATTCAGGAGGAAACATAAAACATAACTCCGTAGTGTAGTGTTATGGACACCTTTTTTTTACTGTAGGAAATATAAGGACTCACAAACAAAAAGACTCTGCGTCCTCTGACATCACCACTACGCTCCGCCCTACTTACGTTTCACTTCGAGGGATGTCTTCCTGGGGCATATACAGGTCCTTCTCAAAAAATTAGCATATTGTGATAAAGTTCATTATTTTCTGTAATGTACTGATAAACATTAGACTTTCATATATTTTAGATTCATTACACACAACTGAAGTAGTTCAAGCCTTTTCTTGTTTTAATATTGATGATTTTGGCATACAGCTCATGACAACCCAAAATTCCTATCTCAAAAAATTAGCATATCATGAAAAGGTTCTCTAAACGAGCTATTAACCTAATCATCTGAATCAACTAATTAACTCTAAACACCTGCAAAAGATTCCTGAGGCTTTTAAAAACTCCCAGCCTGGTTCATTACTCAAAACTGCAATCATGGGTAAGACTGCCGACCTGACTGCTGTCCAGAAGGCCATCATTGACACCCTCAAGCAAGAGGGTAAGACACAGAAAGAAATTTCTGAACGAATAGGCTTTTCCCAGAGTGCTGTATCAAGGCACCTCAGTGGGAAGTCTGTGGGAAGGAAAAAGTGTGGCAGAAAACGCTGCACAACGAGAAGAGGTGACCGGACCCTGAAGAAGATTGTGGAGAAGGACCGATTCCAGACCTTGGAGGACCTGCGGAAGCAGTGGACTGAGTCTGGAGTAGAAACATCCAGAGCCACCGTGAACAGGCGTGTGCAGGAAATGGGCTACAGGTGCCGCATTCCCCAGGTCAAGCCACTTTTGAACCAGAAACAGCGGCAGAAGCGCCTGACCTGGGCTACAGAGAAGCAGCACTGGACTGTTGCTCAGTGGTCCAAAGTACTTTTTTCGGATGAAAGCAAATTTTGCATGTCATTCGGAAATCAAGGTGCCAGAGTCTGGAGGAAGACTGGGGAGAGGGAAATGCCAAAATGCCTGAAGTCCAGTGTCAAGTACCCACAGTCAGTGATGGTCTGGGGTGCCATGTCAGCTGCTGGTGTTGGTCCACTGTGTTTTATCAAGGGCAGGGTCAATGCAGCTAGCTATCAGGAGATTTTGGAGCAATTCATGCTTCCATCTGCTGAAAAGGTTTATGGAGATGAAGATTTCATTTTTCAGCACGACCTGGCACCTGCTCACAGTGCCAAAACCACTGGTAAATGGTTTACTGACCATGGTATTACTGTGCTCAATTGGCCTGCCAACTCTCCTGACCTGAACCCCATAGAGAATCTGTGGGATATTGGGAAGAGAAAGTTGAGAGACGCAAGACCCAACACTCTGGATGAGCTTAAGGCCGCTATCGAAGCATCCTGGGCCTCCATAACACCTCAGCAGTGCCACAGGCTGGTTGCCTCCATGCCACGCCGCATTGAAGCAGTCATTTCTGCAAAAGGATTCCCGACCAAGTATTGAGTGCATAACTGAACATAATTATTTGAAGGTTGACTTTTTTTGTATTAAAAACACTTTTCTTTTATTGGTCGGATGAAATATGCTAATTTTGTGAGATAGGATTTTTGGGTTTTCATGAGCTGTATGCCAAAATCGCCAAAATCATCAATATTAAAACAAGAAAAGGCTTGAACTACTTCAGTTGTGTGTAATGAATCTAAAATATATGAAAGTCTAATGTTTATCAGTACATTACAGAAAATAATGAACTTTATCACAATATGCTAATTTTTTGAGAAGGACCTGTAGATATGCTTTTAAGAAATCTGCATTTTGTCACCCACAACACTTTACTATGATGTTTGCTAAACAAGACTGTGTTAGTGATGTCAATATTTACACTATTGGGTAATATTTATTTGTTTTCCTACAGTTTGGCTGTTATATGGGTGACTCTGCTGCTGACAATTCAGCAAAATCGGAATGACTTCCTCTGCAGGGAGATGTCACTCTCAGGCCCCTTTCACACTGGGGCGTTTTTCATGCGGTTTAGCGCTAATAATAGCGCTGTTATACCGCATGAAAAAATCCTGCCCTGTGCCTTCAATGTGAAAGCCCGAAGGCTTTCACACTGAAGCGGTGCGCTAGCAGGACTGCTCCAAAAGTCCTGCTAGCCGCTTCTTTACAGCGGTCTCCCATTGAAATCAATGTGACACCGCGGTAATACCGCCCGCAAACCGCGGCAATAGCCGCGGTTTGCAGGCGGTATTAACCCTTTTTCGGCCGCTAGCGGGGGTTAAATTAACCCCCCTAGCGACCGCATACCACGGTAAGAACGACGGTATAGCAGCGCTGAAAATCGCGCTGCTATACCGCCACCGCTCCTGCCCGCCCCAGTGTGAAAGGGGCCTCATTGCTACCGATACAGCAGCATTCCTGGCCAGTAACAGAGTGATCTCACTACAGAGGACGCCATTCCTTAGGGATGACCAGGCCACCACCTTATTTTTTTTTGCTATACTCCCTCCTAACATATATACAGTATCTCACAAAAGTGAGTACACCCCTCGGATTTTTGTAAATATTTTATTATATCTTTTTGTAGCACACGGATTGGTCTTTTACCTGCCTTTGGCTCACTTGCAGGAAATGCACACCATGCTATGTGCCCGTACCCTCTTGTGTGAAGAGGTGGAGCGGTGTCACAAACTAGGGTCCTGCAGCAAGGTTCTCCCTTTAGTTGGTTCCCGTCTCTTAGAATGTAAGGACAAGTCTTTATATCCCCAAGTAACTCCAAGGTCCACACCAGTAGTAAACTCCAACATAGAGTTTATTTCTTTATATGCAAAGTCAATAGATAGAAAAGGGGGGATAGAAGACAGGACAGTAAAGCCCTGTACACACAATCGGATTTCCTATGGTTTTTAAACCGATGAAGCTGACTTCCATCAGTCTTGCCCACACACCATCAGTCAAAAAACTGACCGTTCCAAATGCGGTGACGTAAAACACTCCGATGAGCCGAGAAAAATGAAGTTCAATGCTTCTGAGCATGCGTCGACTTGATTCTGAGCATGCGTGGGTTTTGCCCATAGACAATCGGAATTTGCTATCGGTTTTTTATCCATCGGAAAAATTTAAAACATGTTCTATTTTTTGACACCGATGGAAAAAAGACCGATGGGGCCCATACACGATCGGTTTGTCCGATAAAAAAAATCCATCAGACTGTTTTCATCGGTAAAACCGATCGTGTGTACATGGCTTTAGAGTTTGGATATAAGTCCAGGCACAAGAAAAATTATGAATTCACTACTTGTTCCTCAAGTAGGCTCAGCTCACCTGGATAGTTCCCCATGAAAGCGGATCCTGTCAGCCGAAGTGATGCTCGGACGTTTCTTTTGTTTTCCCTTTTTTAGATGCGACTAGGAGATTCTCTGCCACAGAACCGTTAATCCCAATCCTCTAGTGTTTGATGGATCTAATCCCTCCAGAGAGTTACCAGGCCATTCTTTCTCCGTGAACTTTTCACCAGTCCTTCAGAAGGGTCCTCCCCCGGCCTCCTCATCTCAGAACGGGTCCCCGTGCCAGAGGCACCCTGGGATTTCTCCTTCCAGGACGCGGGCCTCAGCAAAATGTGCTGGGCCCAATGTTGTTGCTGCAGCCCCAGGGCTAAAGGTGCTTGGGACTGATGCGTACGTGGGCCCCTGGCCAGGAGGGCCAAGTACCACGCTCTTGGACTCCGACTCCTCTCCTCCTCCGAAGACCCCTCCCAGATGGTGGCTGCTCCTTTTATATCCTCTCCCGGCGTACACAGCAGCCGACCACGCCCACCACACAACCGCCGAGAGAGGACATCCAAGGCACAGCACTATACCAGCGGTTCAAACCTGGCCCATTATGGCAGCGTTACCCACAGGCCACAGGGAACTACATACCAGTATACTACCTGCGGTGTAAAATACAATGTCCTAACAATTAAGGTGGTCTGAGCCCAACTACAGCTCAAACCTTTCCCTAAATTTGGGTAAAGCAGGGTTAAATTTGGGGACCCCGCTACATTTTCATAAGACAACACTGAAAAAATTACACTTTACAATGTAAAGTAGTGAGTGTACAGCTTGTATAAAAGTGTAAATTTGCTGTCCCCTCAAAATAACTCAGCACACAGCCATTAATGTCTAAACCGCTGGCAACAAAAGTGAGTACACCCCTAAGTGAAAATGTCCAAATTGGGCCCAAAGTGTAAATTTTTTGTGTGGCCACTATTATTTTCCAGCACTGCCTTAACTCTCTTGGGCATGGAGTTCACCAGAGCTTCACAGGTTGCCACTGGAGTCCTCTTCCACTTTTCCATGTTGACATCACAGAGCTGGTGGATGTTAGAGAGTGAGACCTTCTGCTCCTCCACCTTCCGTTTGAGGATGCCCCACAGATGCCCAATAGGGTTTAGGTCTGGAGACATGCTTGGCCAGTCCAACACCTTTACCCTCACCTTCTTTAGCAAGGCAGTGGACGTCATGGAGGTGTGTTTGGGGTCGTTATGTTAGAATACTGCCCTGCGGTCCAGTCTCCGGAGAGAAGGGATCATGCTCTGATTCAGTATGTCGCAGTACATGTTGGCATTTATGCTTCCCTCAGGGAACTGTAGCTCCCCAGTGTCGGCAGCACTCATGCAGCCCCAGACCATGACACTCCCCCCACCATGCTTGACTGTAGGCAAGACACACTTGTCTTTGTACTCCTCACCTGGTTGCCGCCACACACTCTTGACACCATCTGAACCAAATACGTTTATCTTGGTCTCATCAGATCACAGGACATGATTCCAGTAATCCATGTCCTTAGTCTGTTTGTCTTCAGCAAACTGTTTGTGGGCTTTCTTGTGCATCATCTTAGGAAGCGGCTTCCTTCTGAGACGACAGCCATGCAGACCAATTTAATGCAGTGTGCGGTGTATGGTCTGAGCACTGACAGGCTGACTCCCCCCTCTCACCCCTTCAACCTCTGCAGCAATGCTGGCAGCACTCATACGTCTATTTCCCAAAGACAACCTCTGGATATGACACTGAGCACGTGCACTCAACTTCTTTGGCCAACCATGGCGAGGCCTGTTCTGAGTGGAACCTGTCCTGTTAAACTGCTGTATGATCTTTGCCACTGTGCTGCAGCTCAGTTTTCAGGGCCTTGTAAATCTTCTTATAGCCTAGGCCATCTTTATGTAGAGCAGGGGTCTCAAAGTACTGGCCCGCCATTTACGGCCCGCGGAGCGGTTACAATTGGCCCGCAGGTCTGATTGATATTGATACATTTCCTGGTAAGCAATAGCCGCCTGCTTACAATTTTTTTTTTCTCTTCCTGGTTTACTCGGAGGAAGTCGGGTTAGCTGACGTCGGTGACATCACGTGACGTCCGCCGCTGTTGCTTCTGGGATTTGTAGTCTACGGCTGTGCGCTCAAGCTCCCTGCACCCGGCGGGTGGAGTCTGGAGAGCAGCGAGCGCAGCCAGCCTAACTACAGCCATTGGCATTGCTATACTGGGGGGGAGGGGCTGGGGGTGTGGCTGCCTCCTCCACTCCTCCCACAGACTCCATCACTACGGATGATGCTGCAGCTGAAGCAGATAGAGGCAAGGACAGACACAGCAGCCCCGCCCACCCGCCCGGGTCTTCATCTGCAGGCATGAGGCATGCTATGTAAGTTACTCTGCACACTGTCACTACATAGAGTTCTAAGATGCTCTGTACCACCCCAACCTGCCCTGTGCCACCCCAACCTACCCTGTACCACCTCAACCTACCCTGTACCACCCCAGCCTGCCCTGTGCCACCCCAACCTATCCTGTGCCACCCCAGCCTGCCCTGTACCACCCCAACCTACCCTGTGCCACCCCAATCTGCCCTGTGCCACCCCAATCTGCCCTGTGCCACCCCAGCCTGCCCTTTACCACCCCAGCCTGCCCTGTACCACCCTAGCCTGCCCTGTACTACCCCAACCTGCCCTATGCCACCCTAACTTCCCCATACCACCCCAACCTGCCCTGTGCCACCCCAACCTGCCCTATGCCACCCTAACTTGCCCTAAACCACCCCAACCTGCCCTATACCACCATGACCTGCCCTATATCACCCCAACCTGCCACTATACCACCCTATACTACCCTAACCTGCCACTATACCACCCTATACTATCATTTACAGGGGCTGGTATGGGGTGCACCCCATGACCGTGCGCTGTCTGCATGGTGCTGTGGAGCCTAGATGGGGGGGTGACACCATGTTTTACCACACCAGGTGACACCAACCCTAGTGACGCCACTGACTACAGCCAAACTACAACTCCCAGTGGGATCTTCTTGGACACCATCGTGGCTGAGTCTGACTCATTGGCTCGGCGTGCAAGGAGGAGGACCTGTCCTGCTGAACCTGAGCTGGCAGCTGCCATCGGCCCATCGCTGAGGTCACAGTGAGAGACCCTGACACCCCCAGCTGACCCTCACATGATCATCCCATCTATCCCCCATACACCTCATTTACCCTGCCCCAATGCACATCCAGGAACCTCAAAATAGCCCTCAACACTAGGAGCTGCCCAAGTGCCCATGGCCTGTGGATCCTGCTAGGAGCTGGCCTCTGACCTGTGGGGTCCTGCTGGCCTCTGACCTGTGGGGTCCTGCTGGCCTCTGACCTGTGGGGTCCTGCTGGCCTCTGACCTGTGGGGTCCTGCTGGCCTCTGACCTGTGGGGTCCTGCTGGCTGCTGACCTGTGGGGTCCTGCTGGCCGCTGACCTGTGGGGTCCTGCTGGCCGCTGACCTGTGGGGTCCTGCTGGCCGCTGACCTGTGGGGTCCTGCTGGCCGCTGACCTGTGGGGTCCTGCTGGCCGCTGACCTGTGGGGTCCTGCTGGCCGCTGACCTGTGGGGTCCTGCTGGTCGCTGACCTGTGGCGTCCTGCTGGTCGCTGACCTGTGGCGTCCTGCTGGCCGCTGACCTGCGGCGTCCTGCTGGCCTCTGGCCATGGCCTATGGGTCCTGCTGACCTGCGGTTCCTGCTGGCTATGGCATACAGGCCAGAAGGACCCACAGGTCCACAGCCAGCTCCCAGCAAGACCCACAAGCTGTAGGTCCTGCTGGGAGCTGGCTGCAGAACTGTGGGGTCCTGCTGTCTGCTGACCTGTGGGGTCCTGCTGTCTGCTGACCTGTGGGGTCCTGCTGGCCGCTGACCTGTGAGGTCCTGATGGCTTCTGGCCATGGCCTATGGGACCTGTGGGTCCTTCTGGCCATGGCCTACAGGCCAGCAGCTAGCAGGACCCATAGGCCATGACCAGCAGGATCCACAGGCGGATCCCGCTAGGAGCTGGCTGCGAACCTGTGGGTCCTGTTGGTCGCTGACCTGTGGGGTCCTGCTGGATGCTGACCTGTGGGGTCCTGCTGGATGCTGACCTGTGGGGTCCTGCTGGACGCTGACCTGTGGGATCCCATAGGTCAGTGGCCAACAGGACCCACAGGTCCACAGCCAGCTCCCAGCAGTACCCACAGGTCCACAGCCAGCTCCCAGCAGGACCCACAATCTGTGGGTCCTGCTGGGAGCTGGCTACAGAACTGTGGGTCCTGTTAGACGCTGCAGAGCAAACATTGCCAAGCATCTGGCAGTAAGCAGTGACTGGTAGCAAGCAGTAACTACCACTATATATACTAGTTTAATGTTCTTTTTGAAGCTTGAAAGTTTGCATGCGGCCCCCTTGGGATATGAAAACTCGTCCTGTGGCCCTCAGGTAATTTGAGTTTGAGACCCCTGATGTAGAGCAACAATTCTTTTTTTTCAGAGAGTTCTTTGCCATGAGGTGCCATGTTGAACTTCCAGTGACCAGTATGAGAGAGTGAGAGCGATAACACCAAATTTAACACACCTGCTCCCCATTCACATCCGAGACCTTGTAACACTAAAGAGTCACATGACACCGGGGAGGGAAAATGGCTAATTGGGCCCAATTTGGACATTTAGCCCACGTTCACACTGGGCTGCGGGAGTGAAGCCTGCGAGTTCAGCTGAACTCGCACGATTTCACTCCCGCTGGCAGTCCCGATTTCAGCCACGATTTCAAAGACATCTGTAACAGATGTCAATGTAAATCGCGGCTGAAATCGCAAGAAGTAGTACAAAAACTACTTTTTGTAATCGTTGCAGCGCTGCAGATGCGGCGTCGCACCGATTAGGACGGTGCCATTGGCCGCAATTTGTGGCAAATTTCGCCGATTTGACATGCGATTTGACATGTCGCATGTCAAATCGCACCAGTGTGAGAACCAGGGCTTATACTTAGGGGTGTACTCATTTTTGTTGCCAGCAAGTTAGACATTAATTGATGTGTGTTGAGTTATTTTGAGGGGACAGCAAATTTACACTGTTATAGAAGCTGTACACTCACTACTTTACATTGTAGCAAAGTGTCATTTCTTCAGTGTTGTCACATGAAAAGATAGAATAATATAATAACAAAAATGTGAGGGGTGTACTCACTTTTGTGAGATACTGTATGATAAAAGTCACAACATTGCTGCACCATCCTCTCTAGACCCCCCCCCCCCCCCCATGCATTTTTATTAAAATCAATGGAAACGCATCAAGATGCATTTTCACAGAAAATAGCTTAAACCAGGGATATGCAATTAGCGGACCTCCAGCTGTTGCAAAACTACAAGTCCCATCATGCCTCTGCCTCTGGGTGTCATTCTTGTGGCTGTCAGAGTCTTGCTAAGCCTCATGGGATTTGTAGTTCTGCAACAGCTGGAGGTCCGCTAATTGCATATCCCTGGGCCCTAAACACTCAAGGGGCCCCATTAGATATGTAAAAACTCTTCAGCTTTGTAAAATGATCATTCATTTTATTGTTATACCTGTAGGTCACAAGGGCCTCCCTGGACACCTGGCCCAAAAACTCCCAGATAGCAATCCTCATGTCTTGCCCTGTTGTTAGGATGTGAAAAGCATTGGTTTAACTCCTGCAATGCTGGGAGTAAGTGTCCCACAGTTTTCACATCCTAGCAACAAGGCAGGAAGTGGGGGTTTTTCAGCCAGGCTACCAGGGGGACCTACTGGTATGACAATAAAATTGATGATCGCTATTTTTAAAAAAAGGTGAACTTTGCCTTTATAAAAGACCAGCATGCTGCATCACGTGAACACAAATGAACCACTAGCTGACCTGCTCACGCAGATATCCTACGGCAGGTCGGCTCTCCTGTGCGTACCTGTACGGCGTCTCGTGCAGGCGCAGTAGCGGGTGGGAGAGCACTGCCGGCGGCACACTCTCGCTCCTGCTGCAGGCTGTGGGAGCGTCGTGCCCGCAGGTCGGGTAGACTTGATGTCAAAACGCACTGGAAAAATGCATCAACCCGCAACCTGCATAGATGTGAACCTAGCCATAAAGGCAGCAAAGGGGGTGGTTCACATGCCTCTGTCTGCAGCAAAACTTCTCTCATGTCACATTCTGTGGGTAGCAAGTCTGCTGATCAGGACCCATTAAAGTGAATAGGAAAGGGCCACAAACGCCCCGCAACCAATGCCATGCATGCGGTGCATTAGTGCAGCAATTATGGGGGTTAAAACAGAAGGTGGGGAGGCAACACATCACCTCCTCACTACCTGCCTATGAAAAGCGACCTGAACACAGCTCGCTTTTCAGATGAGTGATAGTTTAGACACAAGCCTGAAGGTCTGTCATCCCGTTTCCTGTTTCACCTTTCATGAACACAGAATCAAGATGACAGCCCTGGAATCCGAAGATCAGAAATATAGCAATCAGCACATGCACACCCCTCCAGGACTATTCTGGCTCTTAAGCCCCATACACGCGGTCGGACTTCCATCAGACTTTTCCATGGATTTTTGTCCGCAACGGAGTTGGCCGGGCACACCCATAGCATACACACCACAGGACTTTTCTGCAAACTTTCCCAAAACGTTTTCCAACATCACGTGGTTTTTCTGCTCTTTACCGCCACCCTTTGGTCAACTTCTGCTATTGTTGGTTAATTTTAACATTATTTGTTTTGTCCATCGGACAAAAGTCCGATGGTTTTCTGTACACACGGTGGGACTTTGCTCCATCAGACTTTTGTTGGCCAAAAGTTTGTCCGTTTGCAGACCGAACTTTTTTCCGATGAAAACCAAAAAAGTTTGTCCGATGGAGCGTACACACGGTCGGATTTTTTTGTCAAACTTGCTCAAAATGAAGTTTGTTGGCAAAAAGTCTGACCGTGTGTACGAGGCTTTAGGAGGTGCCCATGTTGTGCCTGATTAGCGACTAGTTAGCCTTCATTCAGCACCTGATCTATGCCTTTTGAGGGCCTGGTCTGCGCCTAATTAGCGCCCATTCTGCATCTGATCTACACCTATTGTGCACCCGTTCCGCGTCCAATCCACGCCTGATCTAAGCCTATTGAGCGCCCATTCTGCACCTAATTAGCGCCAATTCTGCGCCTGATCTACGCATATTGAGCGCCCATTCCGTGCCTGATCTACGAATTTTGTGGGCCCATTCTGCACCAGCTTAGCGCCCATTCTGTGTCTATTAAAGTGGTTGTAAACCCTTTTGTGTGACTTCTACCTATAGGTGAGCCTAGAATAAGGCTTACCTATAGGTAGTGGAAATATCTTCTAAACGTGCGCCGTTTAGGAGATATTTCACTTGTGTGCCGATAATGTAAACGGCGCATGCGCTGGGAAGAAACGAACCTCCATGCCCTAGCCTGTGCCGTTACTAGTGGCTCCTGTGCGCACGCGCGGGAGTGACGTCACACGGCTCCGGCGAATCACAGAGTCGGAGTCCGCGGCCCTGAAGGAAGAGGGGCGAGAAGATGGACGCAGCCTGCACAGGGGACAGCGCTGGATTCTTTTGCAGGTAAGTGTCACAAATTATGCTTTTAATTTGCAGAGTTTGCAGGGAGCAAAAGAGGAAGTAAACCCCATCAAGCCTAATTAGTGCCATTCCACGCCTGATCTACGAGCTCCGCCCAGAGATGAGCGGATTCTCCGCCCTGATGGACTTTCCTGACACTCGCGGACCGTGCACACTCTAGACACCTGCTCTAGTAACCACGCCCCCTCACCCTCCCTCATAGTGTTGACCACTCCCTCTACGGCAGAGTCGTCATCGGCCGGCCTCCCCACTCTGACTCCACCCCTTTCCCATCTATCGCAATGCCCTTCCGTTAGCTGGCCCTTCAATGACAGCTCTGTCATACGTTCTAACTCCTCCCACTACTTGGTCATTAGAATATCTCCGCCCTTTCTCTCTAGAGCCTTCAAGGATGACCCCTCCCCACTGCTATCTCCCTATGCCCCTAGAATTATAACCCCGCCCCCTCAGGCCAAAGTGGTTTCTGAGCTGACTCCTCCCACTGCTGTCTTCAGAAAGGCGGAGACCCGTGTGCACTCCTAATATGACTCCGCCCCTTCCCTCTCTATGTCGGAGCGCTCGCTACATTCTTAGCGCTGGCTCCTCCTCTCTGCTGAATGGGCAGAGCAAGGTCAGTTCTGACTCCTCCCACCGTCCTTATCCCTTACGGCAGCTTTTCTCTTCCCTCCCGGCGTTGGCTCCGCCTCTCCTCCCTCGCCTATGACAAAATCCCCTCCCTCCTCGTAGCGGTGACTCCGCCCCTCCAGTGCCTGGCTCATTTCCTCCAGTTCTCCCGCCTTTGTGGGCCCCTGATCTGCCTGTCAGTGAGCGAGGACTCGGGTCATGTCCGGCACACCGGTCCCCAACGACTGCAGCCCCCCCGGCACACAGAAGAGACCCCGGAACGATGTGGGCAATAAGGTCATCGTGGTCCTCGGGGCGCAATGGGGGGACGAGGGGAAAGGCAAGGTGGTGGATCTGCTGGCCACGGACGCCGATGTGGTGTGCAGGTGTCAGGTACGTCCGTGACCCCGGGGTGTCCTCTACTGATCCCCGGGATGGACCATTCATCGGGACGGTGTGTGATCCCCGCCATCTCCATCACCGGGAGACACGTGTTCTCTGCAGGAGGCGGAGTGAGACTCCTCCGTACACCGGTCACCCCGGGGAGGTCCTCAATGTCATCCCGCCTGTCATTCTCCTCACCCCACTTCTATGCTGGGAGACCCTCACCCGGCACTGTGTACACTTCATAGGGGCCCCTCAGTGCGGGTCCTGTATGTAGGGGGGCCCCTCAGTGCGGGTTCTGTATGTAGGGGGGCCCCTCAGTGCGGGTTCTGTATGTAGGGGGGCCCCTCAGTGCGGGTTCTGTATGTAGGGGGGCCCCTCAGTGCGGGTTCTGTATGTAAGGGGGGCCCCTCAGTGCGGGTTCTGTATGTAGGGGGGGCCCCTCAGTGCGGGTTCTGTATGTAGGGGGGGCCCCTCAGTGCGGGTCCTGTATGTAGGGGGGGCCCCTCAGTGCGGGTCCTGTATGTAGGGGGGGCCCCTCAGTGCGGGTCCTGTATGTAGGGGGGGCCCCTCAGTGCGGGTCCTGTATGTAGGGGGGGGCCCCTTCAGTGCGGGTCCTGTATGTAGGGGGGGCCCCTTCAGTGCGGGTCCTGTATGTAGGGGGGGGGAGGCCCTCAGTGCGGGTTCTGTATGTAAGGGGCCCCTCAGTGCGGGTTCTGTATGGGGGGGGCCCTGGATTCTGTATATTTTATTATGCCCCCTAAATGTTGCACTGTATAGAGTGGGTTCTGGTTTTCTATGTGTGTAGGGGGGCCCCCCACAGCTTCTGTATATAGGGGCCACTGGGTTCTGTGTATATCTGGGTGCTGTGTGTATAAAATATATATTTTGGCCCCTGGGCTGTGGGTGTATAGAGGGGCCCCTGGGCTGTGGTGTGGGTGTATAGAGGGGCCCCTTTCAATCAGTCTGGCTTAGTAAAGTAGTGTTAGGTGTGTAATGCTTTACTCCTCTCATCCAATCAGAATTTATCTCTGTGATGTAGTGCCAGGTTGCTATGGGTTACCACACATTGTTGGCTCATATATATATATATATATATATATATATATATATATATATATATATACACATATATATATATATAAAATTAGTGCTGGACATACCCCGGGGCCCCGTTTGTCCAGAGGTGTTCTGTGGATTCCGGTGTCCGGCACCAGGAAGAAGTGTGCAGATCGGAGGAGTCGCCGGTCCTGTCGGTGACTTCCAGTGTAATAGGTGAAGGGTCAGTGTGGCGGCCGGGGAACCAGCATTTCCAGAAGGACAGTCGTACTGGGAGACGGCAGATTCCTCCTTAGGACTGGTTTATATTAAAGGGGACCTCTGCTGAGACAATGTACAGGCTGGATAGCACAGCTGTTATGAATTTTATTTTGCTTATTTCCCACCCCCCTTTCTCAATTTTTCAGCAAAGCACAACGCGAGATTGACATTTCCCGCCAGCGGATGCAGAGTGGGACCCTTGCTCTCTGTGTTGAAGCAGTGGTCTCTCTGCAGAGGTCCAACACACCACCTGCTGGGTCAGAGCTCTCCAATCAGCAGGAAACATCACCTTTGCTGATTGCACAGCTCTAAGTCTGACTCCGCAAGAGGTGTCAGACCTCTGCAGAGAGATCACTGCTTCCACACAGGGAGCCAGGGTCCTACTCTGCATCTGCTGGCAGGGACAGGCTTTTTTACCCAGGCTGTGACTACTTTAGGAAGAAAATGAAGTATAAGATGAGAACAAGTCTTGTCTTGATGCACCTGGAATGTGTGTATTGGTTTTTACTGTGCGTCGCCATCATATGATCCATAGCAGAGGATGGCGGGGAGTAGAAGACTTCTCAGTATAAGGACCACATCGTATGTTTTACAAATATTCAGGTGCTGGAAAAAATCATCTGTTTTTATAAATAAACGAATGCATATTACTTGGATCTTTGAATCGGCCTGATATGAGTCAGAACAAGAGAAAGCGAGCCAAGTCCTCCCTTACATATGTGTTCCCATCAGAGCTCCGCCTACTTGGAGTTCCCGATTTACAACAGTGTAGTCATCAGGTTCCCCCCTCTTTACATCATGGGAGCCCCCACCCCCCCTTTTTTTTCCCCATCAAGGTCTCCACCAGGGTTGTCCTCAGTTATATCGGGGTCCCTATCAGAGCCCCCTTTAGGAGATAGGGATGAAGCAGCACAAAAACCTAATAGATTCATGTGCTGACAGTAGGTGAGAGTAGAGACGAGCCCATCAGTGTGCTGCTTCTCTTTTCCATGTCCAGTCACAGGGTGAGGGAGGAGCCATTACAGCCTGGGCTCAGAGGAAGTGGGTTGATATAGCTGGCGGTCATTCAACCCAGAATACTGAAGACCTCTATTGGTGGAAAACCATTACGGAGGTGGAATTCAGGTGATTATTACAGCAAAATGTTTTTATTTTTTTTACTGAAGTTCTTCTCAAGTGTTCTTTATGATAAATGGGTGTTTGGTGTCCTTTCACTCGTCCTGCTCCTTAAAGGGCTTGGAACAAAGAGCAGCTCAAGTCCTAAACACCAACTGTCCGTCTTCTGTCCTTCCTGGTCATAGAATGCTTCCGGAGTCTGACGGTTTTGTAGTTGTAGTCAATGGAGCCGGCTTCTAAAAGATAGAAACCCCCCCACAATATTATTATATCCTTATATTAGTCCCCTTTTTTTTATAGTATATTTCCAGCTTTAAACAAACTGTTGCTAAGCGCAGTTCCTCCATTGGTCTTGGTTATCGTGCTCATCAGCAATGTTCTCCTCTGCCTAGCTCTACATTCATCATGCTATAAAATTGATTTAATTCATGAGATTGATCCATAAATCTCTGTAAGAAGCATGTTTCCAGTCTCCACAATGGCGCGATTGGTCGTATTTCTCACCTGTCACTCTAATACTGCGGCAGGTTCTCGGGGGTGGCGTTTAGGTCAGGGGTTCTCGGGGGTGGCGTTTAGGTCAGGGGTTCTCAGGGGTGGCGTTTAGGTCAGGGGTCCTCGGGGGTGGCTGCAATGTCTGTGTTGGGGTTGATATTCCTGGATGTGTCCAACATGGAACATGATTTGTCATTGCTTGAAGAAAGGTCGGTGGTGAAAACTGCAGTTCAATGTTTCTAAATTCAAAGTAATGCACTTGGGGGAAAATGATCCTCCCTAGTACAATGTTGGGGTGCAGTGTTGGCCAAATCTACAGAGGGAAAGATTTGGGGGAGCTTTTTCAGATGAATGCAAATGGTGTGAATAGAATTGTGGGGCGCAGCACTAGAGGGGTCAACAGGAGGGGGGGGCGGCTGCAGGAGGAGGGGAAGGTGGTTGGAGAGGAGGGGGGGGCGGCTGCAGGAGGGGAAGGTGGTTGGAGAGGAGGGGGGGGCGGCTGCAGGAGGGGAAGGTGGTTGGAGAGGGGGGGCGGCGGCTGCAGGAGGCGAAGGTGGTTGGAGGGGGGGGACGGCTGCAGGAGGGGAAGGTGGTTGGAGAGGGGGGGGGGGACGGCTGCAGGAGGGGAAGGTGGTTGGAGAGGGGGGGGGACGGCTGCAGGAGGGGAAGGTGGTTGGAGAGGGGGGGACGGCTGCAGGAGGGGAAGGTGGTTGGAGAGGGGGCTGCAGGAGGGGAAGGTGGTTGGAGAGGGGAGGGGAAGGTGGTTGGAGAGGGGGGGGGGACGGCTGCAGGAGGGGAAGGTGGTTGGAGAGGGGGGGGGACGGCTGCAGGAGGGGAAGGTGGTTGGAGAGGGGGGGGGACGGCTGCAGGAGGGGAAGGTGGTTGGAGGGGGGGGACGGCTGCAGGAGGGGAAGGTGGTTGGAGGGGGGGGACGGCTGCAGGAGGGGAAGGTGGTTGGAGAGGGGGGGGACGGCTGCAGGAGGGGAAGGTGGTTGGAGAGGGGGGGGGGGCTGCAGGAGGGGAAGGTGGTTGGAGAGGGGGGGGGACGGCTGCAGGAGGGGAAGGTGGTTGGAGGGGGGGGGGACGGCTGCAGGAGGGGAAGGTGGTTGGAGGGGGGGGGGACGGCTGCAGGAGGGGAAGGTGGTTGGAGAGGGGGGGCTGCAGGAGGGGAAGGTGGTTGGAGAGGGGGGGCTGCAGGAGGGGAAGGTGGTTGGAGAGGGGGGGCTGCAGGAGGGGAAGGTGGTTGGAGAGGGGGGGCTGCAGGAGGGGAAGGTGGTTGGAGAGGGGGGGCTGCAGGAGGGGAAGGTGGTTGGAGAGGGGGGGCTGCAGGAGGGGAAGGTGGTTGGAGAGGGGGGGGAACGGCTGCAGGAGGGGAAGGTGGTTGGAGAGGGGGGGATGGTGGCTGCAGGAGGGGGGGATGGTGGCTGCAGGAGGGGGGGACGGTGGCTGCAGGAGGGGAAGGTGGTTGGAGAGGGGGGGGCTGCAGGAGGGGAAGGTGGTTGGAGAGGGGGGGGCTGCAGGAGGGGAAGGTGGTTGGAGAGGGGGGGGACGGCGGCAGGAGGGGAAGGTGGTTGGAGAGGGGGGGACGCTGCAGGAGGGGAAGGTGGTTGGAGAGGGGGGGGGACAGCTGCAGGAGGGGAAGGTGGTTGGAGGGGGGGGGACAGCTGCAGGAGGGGAAGGTGGTTGGAGAGGGGGGGGCGGCGGCTGCAGGAGGGGAAGGTGGTTGGAGAGGGGGGGGACAGCTGCAGGAGGGGAAGGTGGTTGGAGAGGGGGGGGGACAGCTGCAGGAGGGGAAGGGGGTTGGAGAGGGGGGGCCGGCTGAATTTGCATCGCATTCAAACCAAACTCGCATAGGATTTTATTTTTTTTTTTTTTTTTTTTTTTTTTTCGGGGTCTGCAAAAGAATCTGCTTGCATGGGTTTAAACGCTCATGACATCAGTCCTGTCTGAATTTGCAGATGGCACTGCGATATGCTAACTGATTTGGGGGTGTCATTAACTTTTAATTGATGCTCACAGCAGTTTGCATAGGGCAGTGTGAACTGCCGCCGGGAGACATGAGACGGGGGAAACTGCAGTGGATTTGCAGAGTTCCTGCATCGCGGCAGTGTCAACCGGCCCTAAAGCGGAACTTTACCCATAACAACTTGATGGGGGGGAATGTTCTTTAGCAAGAAACATACATCCCACAGTAAAGCGGAGTTCCACTCGTTTGCAAGTTTATTAACCACTTCCCGCCTGGCCTATAGCAGATTGAAGGGCGGGCGGTGGTTCAGTTCTCCTGACGTCCAGCAGGATAACATGCCGGTGTGTGTCAGTCTGACATGCCCGCATCTCCATCTCCATTCGTGTTAAGCCTCTAACGGGGGCTTCTTACCACGTGATCAGCTGTGACCAATTACAGCTGATCATTGCGTGAACCAGGAAGTGCCAGTAAATGGCATTCCTCGGTTCGCGCTGACAGGGAGAGCCGATCCGCGGCTCTCCCTGTCGGGGGCTGGGGAGGGTCTGTGCTGATAATCAGCACATTGATTATCAGCACAGCCCCATGAGATGTGCCATCACCACAGTTACTAAAAAGTGCCCATAAGCTGCAACTCGGTGCCCCATAAAAAAACAGACGACAGTGCCAGTTAGTGACCAGCAGTAAAACCTGTCAGTACCTCCATCAGTGGTGCCCATCAATTCTACATATCGGTGCCTGGTATTTTTTTTGTTTAGCAAAAAATAAAAACCAGAGGTGATCAAATGCCACCCAACGAAAGCCTTTTTTGTGGGAAGAAAATGATAAAAAAATAGTTTGGGGTACAGTGTTGCATGACCGTGTAATTGTCATTCAAAGTGCGACAGTGCTGAAAGCTAAAAATTGTCCTGGGTGGGAACGGGTGAAATTGCTCAGTATTAAAGTGGTTAGAAGTCGGCTGCTACTAAAAGTGTAGCTGCTGACTTTAATAAACACACTCACCTGTACCACGGTCCTGGATGTGGCCGACCAAAGCCTCCCTCCTCTCCACGGCGGCATTTGTCAGTGTCAGCTTGCGGCTTCACAGCTGCGTGCACATGCGTGAGTCGCTCTGCGATTGGTAGTCAGGCAATCTTCTGGGACCTGTGACGTGTCCCAGAAGAGTACATCAAGGGAGGGGAGAGGAGGCGTCGTCTAGGTGGCGAGGCGACTACAACAGGAGGTGGGAGCTGGGTACCTGTCAAAACCTAGGCGATTTTAGAATTGCAATGCAGGCCATATCATGGCTGGTGGGAGGAGCCTGCTGAATGCTGTACACAGCACCCTGAAAATGTCAATGCCTGGCCTCAGTAGAATCCTCAGTTCCATTTTTGACAACAAAACGAATTGTCTTTGAAAATTGAGTAATCTTAAAGTGTAACACTGAAATTTACTATTCTCTAAAATAAAAATATCTACATGAAGCGTGCCGATTATTTATACCTTGGAAACCAATCATCCATCATTGTTTATCCGACTATTTCAGATTTGTTTGGTCTCAATAGAATGAATGATCGTGTTTAAATTGCAGCCGAGTCTAAAATGGTTTGTAATCGTTGCGGTTTGTTGTGATTGTTTCTACTTTTCGGTTTGGTTTGTTTTTGGTATTCTTGGCAACTGCTGCAGCTTTTGTTATGTAGCACAAGGCAAGGAAATTCCCTATGAATGTAATGTATGCATCTCTATTGAGGAGTGACAGTCATCCTTGGCAACCAAGTATTCTCTTTCTTTTTCGCCACGGCTCTAATTTGTTTTCTTTTGTTGCATCTCTGTTCTTCTGTTTTCCTGCAGCCTCTTTGCTGCTGCTTCTTGTCTACTTGAACTCCCAGTAATGGCTGCGTGCCGTTTCTCAGGATGGGTTTCCTGATGGTGACAGCAGCAGACCATGCATGTGGAATGTGCATTTTAAAATGCTTGCTTCTCGTCTAGATCAGAAGTCTGTGACACACCGGCGCAGAACTGGAAGACACAGACAGGACATTGTCACCTTATAATAGAAATGACCTAAACATGGACCTTCATGGTTGCATCACCAGGTATTTTATTGAAAGCTGCAGATTTAGAAAGGTTCAAAATGCTTCTTTTCACTGACTTCAGTGCTTTTTGTGATTGGAGGAGGGGAGATCATGATCTTCATCTCTTCCTCCAATTACAGAAAGCCTCGTGTAGCGCCCCCCTCACTCCCCTCTTTCTTCAGCTCGTCTTTTCTCTTGTCTAGGGGTACCTTAGAGGGGAGGGAGCGGGGACACCACGCCTGGCTTCCACCACATGTGTCAGTGCGGCATAAGCAACGTTCTTGTATTACCTTCGGGTCAGTGCTGTGCACCTGGATCCTCCCTCCAAGTGTCACCTTGAACAATGTCTGTCAGGAAATGAGCCCCACACCATTAAAGTCCAACACTCCTTTATTCTTCTTGAATGAACACAATCAGTTGAACTCCCTTGGTAGGAACAGAACAGAAAAGGAGGTGTGGATGCGAATAGGCCCAGACACAATGCAGTTCTGCCCTTTCCTTCCTGAAAGTGGGATGCGGTCTCCGAGCGAGGGGGGATTTCCTTCCAGGCGGTCTCCGACGAGAGGCTCACCTGTCACCGGCAATATGCTGCACCGGGTCTTCAAGTGAGGAGCTCCCCCCGGTCCATTGTGCCTTCACGGATTCGGGTACCCACTCCTGGGGTTCCCTAGGATCTCCTTCCCTCGCGGAACTCAGTGTTGGGCACTGAGCTCCGGACCTCCATCTGAGTACCTCACCCCAGGCTAAAGGTGCCTGGGATGGAACATGACCTCCGGCTGTCCTCTAGGCCTAAGCCCGCCTAGAGAACCGACACGAATCACAGGCTGAAGGTGGACTCCGACCCCGTGACAAAGATGGCCGGCCCCTTTATACCCTCTCCCAGCAAGCACGGCGGGGTCCCCGCCCCACCATACCGCTGCCGAGGGAGGACAAAAAGGAGGCACGACACACAGCAATGATTCAACCCCAACCCAGGGCGACAGCGCCACCCACTGGGCTGCAGGGAATTACACATCACCAATGTCTCTGTCAGGTTCAAATTCACACCCGGGAAAGTACATACCCGCTACACTCGCATTCAGTGAAAAGAATACAAGGCGTTTTCTGAATGGAGGTGTACAAGGAGCAATCCGCTACGATCCGTGTACTATTATCAGAACTACAAGACTCCTTGCCAAACGTTAGACACTTGCAGTACTGTAGGGGTTGAATTGCTGAACATCCTATAACCTAGTTCATTGTACTCCTCCATTCAGAAAATGGAGGGGTGTCATTTATTTTTACACGGCAATATGGTCTGAAATTGAGGTGTGCGTGGGGTTTTATTTTTATTTTTTTTTCTTCCCTGGAGTTTGTTTTAAAATGAGATTTTATTGATTGGGTTTACATCTCCTCTTAATCACTGAGTGCCAGGCGGGGAATTCATTGCCATAGACCTCAGATGGTGTTTTTTCCTCTTTTGATAAATAAGGTCTGTTCTGAGCCGGGATTTCCTTAGACGTCTTTCTTATTTATGTCTAGACTGGTTGGCAGATCTTGGAAGGACTCATCAGTGGAAATGCCTCGGTGTTGTGCATTCATTTCTATGAAGCTCTGTAGACCTGTTTTTTCCAGGAGGACCCGCAGGAAGTGTACGTCTATGAAATGTTTCCTGTGCAAGCCCCCGAAAAAGCTGCATTTCTCACACCTTTTTAAAGGGACACTAATAATGCTGCTCCATTGTTCAGATGGGATTTATCTCCATCAGCCTTGATATGAATGAGGAGCACAGTGTAGGTGTGAGCTAGCACTTTTTCCAAAGCATGTGGGAAACCTTGTGTTTTGAGTCCTTCAAATGCTGAACTGCCTAAGTTTCTTCACTTAGATTCCTCACCAATCAGCTGTTTTAGTCCCGGTTCACACTAGTGTGATAACAGACATCGCATGTGATTTGCACCGCTTTGCTGTGCAGATCACATGCGATTTCAGCCATACAAACTGGCTGAAATCCCATTTGCACCAGAATGGTACAGGGCCCTTTTTTTTTTTTGGTCCGCGCTGCAATCGGATCGCATGGGTGCTTCTTGCACCATTTCACAGTTCGCACTACGATCTGCAAACCGATCTGGGCTTGTCATTAACTTTACATTGACACCCTCAGCGGTTCGCAGATCTCAGTGTGAACCACTAAGTGATTTAGGTGCAATGCTGGAACCCGCACTGGATTTGCAGTATTAAAATAACTTTATTGAAATCTATACAAGGAGATCGGTACTTGTAATGGCCCCTCTCAGTTTCCTGGCCCCTCTCAGTTTCCTGGCCCCTCTCAGTTTCCTGGCCCCTCTCAGTTTCCTGGCCCCTCTCAGTTTCCTGGCCCCTCTCAGTTTCCTGGCCCCTCTCAGTTTCCTGGCCCCTCTCAGTTTCCTGGCCCCTCTCAGTTTCCTGGCCCCTCTCAGTTTCCTGGCCCCTCTCAGTTTCCTGGCCCCTCTCAGTTTCCTGGCCCCTCTCAGTTTCCTGGCCCCTCTCAGTTTCCTGGCCCCTCTCAGTTTCCTGGCCCCTCTCAGTTTCCTGGCCCCTCTCAGTTTCCTGGCCCCTCTCAGTTTCCTGGCCCCTCTCAGTTTCCTGGCCCCTCTCAGTTTCCTGGCCCCTCTCAGTTTCCTGGCCCCTCTCAGTTTCCTGGCCCCTCTCAGTTTCCTGGCCCCTCTCAGTTTCCTGGCCCCTCTCAGTTTCCTGGCCCCTCTCAGTTTCCTGGCCCCTCTCAGTTTCCTGGCCCCTCTCAGTTTCCTGGCCCCTCTCAGTTTCCTGGCCCCTCTCAGTTTCCTGGCCCCTCTCAGTTTCCTGGCCCCTCTCAGTTTCCTGGCCCCTCTCAGTTTCCTGGCCCCTCTCAGTTTCCTGGCCCCTCTCAGTTTCCTGGCCCCTCTCAGTTTCCTGGCCCCTCTCAGTTTCCTGGCCCCTCTCAGTTTCCTGGCCCCTCTCAGTTTCCTGGCCCCTCTCAGTTTCCTGGCCCCTCTCAGTTTCCTGGCCCCTCTCAGTTTCCTGGCCCCTCTCAGTTTCCTGGCCCCTCTCAGTTTCCTGGCCCCTCTCAGTTTCCTGGCCCCTCTCAGTTTCCTGGCCCCTCTCAGTTTCCTGGCCCCTCTCAGTTTCCTGGCCCCTCTCAGTTTCCTGGCCCCTCTCAGTTTCCTGGCCCCTCTCAGTTTCCTGGCCCCTCTCAGTTTCCTGGCCCCTCTCAGTTTCCTGGCCCCTCTCAGTTTCCTGGCCCCTCTCAGTTTCCTGGCCCCTCTCAGTTTCCTGGCCCCTCTCAGTTTCCTGGCCCCTCTCAGTTTCCTGGCCCCTCTCAGTTTCCTGGCCCCTCTCAGTTTCCTGGCCCCTCTCAGGGAGGAAACAGGCCGATAAATATGTAATTTACCAGCTCCTTCCTCTTCTGAATGCAGTCAGTGATCACTGCCTCTGTCCAATCATAACTGAGCAAACTGTTTACGATGCATCAGTTTACGAATGGAGAGGAGCCTCTCCTTCATTCATCTGTAGTGCAGCTGAGGCAGCATAGAACGGGACTGGGGAATCTGGCCTCAGTCCCTTTCTGTCTCCAAAGTGGAGATGTTAGGGATCTATTTAGACCCCTGATATCTCACCCCCCACCCCCAACAGGGTTTGTTTTTTTTTTAAAAAAAGGAAAAATTTTAATTACATTTTGTAAAAATAATATAAAATAAACCGCTGACTGTGTCCAAACCCCCACCCAAAAAAAAATTAAGCACTGAAAAAACCAATTTATACAAATTGTAAAAAATAAAAGTAAAAATATAAAAAAAAAAAAAAAAAAAAATTTGAATTGTAAAATAAAAATGAACACAGTACACACCCCATCAGTGCTACTGACACAACATTTAAAAAATAAAATCGGTATCGGCGAGTACTGGAAAAAGTATCGGTACTTTTACTCAGTCTTAAAGTGGTATCCGTGCAACCCTACTGCAAAATATAACATTTGGTTTTGCGTTTATTACCGTGTTTTAAGGTCACCTTGATATTAACTTTCCCTGAGTGACCAACACTGAAAGCGCCCCATCTTTTAGTTCTTCCCGTGTTTATTTGTGAGACGCAGAACTCCTAAACTCCACTTGAAAGGTCCATGTGGTCTAAAAATACAGAGCTGACTCCTCAGGATGTTGTAATTAAAGAAGAGCGAGTGGCTGAGGCTCCTTAAATCTCTCTGATGTGGAACAGGTGGCAGATCCGTCTTCTATCATTGCAGGCTCTGCGTCCTTTGTATATACGAGGCTGTTTATATGTCACACCGGACATTGGATGGACCAATGGCAGAACATCACAGAAGACGGCTGGAGGGTGTCGTAGGTCTTGGCTCTGATTATTCTACATGCGTAGATGTGAAATATTGGACAGTTCCCATTAAGCTGGTAGCCAGTATTGCAATGGAAGATCAGTCGTTGCTGAAGTTGTAACAAGATGCAAATGAATAGCCCATTAAAAGGTAAAGCCGATTTAATTGCTGTGTTCGCTTTCATTCCAGAGCTCTCCCCGCTGTACTTTTTATGCTCCTTCCTATATGTTCTCCGTCTGGGCAGCACCATGTAACTCGCTTCCTCTGAGCCCAGGTCATCCTGGACCTGCCCTCAGCCAGTTACTGCAGTTGGGGAGGGGCGGCACAATGAGCTCATCTGTCACTCTGCATTCTCCTCCTATCCGCATGCTCACACTCCATCCCTGCTGTACACGGACTGCAAGAAGCTGATACCAGGTCAGGTTTAGGTGCTTGCATTTTAACAATGTATTAATAATTACATTTTTGTCTTATCTGTTCAACTTTAAGCCCCTGACACATGACAAGTGGCACCCTATTGTCGGTAATGGAACGTTCAAATCTAAATGACGCTGACTTTGCGGTGCTGCACCGAATTGGGGGGGGGGGGGGGTCCTGCACTATGGTTTGCGATTTCATGCGCTACTTGCATAGATATCTGTGCATGAAGTCATACAGATGTCAGCCGAGTCGCACTGACCTGCAGCTTCGAAATCAAGCGAAGTCGCACGATTTCAAAGACTCATTCAGTGTGAACCAGGGCTGAAGGGCTAGTTTACAGAAAATCTGTAAAGTGTAGGTTGTCAAGGCTCCGCCCCCTAGATCAATGTCCTTGCACATTGTGGGCTCAGTATTACTGAACATGAGCACCAGTCAGTACAGGAGTGAGGAAGGACCCTTACAATGCTGATGTATGAATGCTCATATTTATGTAAAATACTGACCAGTAACTCCGACCCATTGAAAGCAATCTGTGACTAAAAAAAACATGGCCTCTTTGGTGGCCGTATGCAAGTGCGTTTTTAGGGTTGGCTCACACCTGATTCAGGCAGAAATGCGGTCTTTCTGTGCAGTGCAGTTTTCAGCCCATTCATTTAAGTAATGCATGCACTAATTTTCAAAAACGCACCTCCCCAAATGTCGGTACCATGCGATTTGGTGCAGTCAAACTGCATATGTCAGCTGCGTTTTGGCGTGTAATTAAAGGGGCTGTAAACTTGGACACTGAATGCCAGACTCAGTGCCTGCGTCATTGGGTTTGATTGACAGCAGCGGGAGCCAATGGCTGCACCGCTATCAATCTAACCAATTAAGAGCCGAGAACCCCGGGCAGAGAGGTACAGCCCGTCTGCCGAGAGAACGGACGGGCTCAGGTGAGTAAAACGGGGGGGGGGGGGGGGTTAGGGGGTCGTTGAGTGTCAGAAGCTTTTTTTTTTCACCTTAAAGGGGAGTTCCAGTCTTTTTAGGTTTATTAAGTCCGCAGCTACAAAAAGTGTAGCTGCTGACTTTTAATAAGTAGACACTTACCTGTTCCACAGTCCAGCGATGCGGGCGCATCGCTCCTCTCCGCCGGCGCCTCCATTCGCATTGTGGGCACCCGGCCGTGACAGCTTTTGTCTTCACAGCCGGGCATGGCGCATGCGCGAGAGGAGCTGTGCTCCCTGAGTGGACAGGCGAACAACTGGGACCTGTCACGTGTCCCAGGAGATCGCCTAGAGGGAGGGGCTGCCTAAGGCAAGAGGAGGAGTCGCCAAGGTGGTCCCTGGGCAGAAGAGGACAGGAAGTGTCCCCCCCCCCCCCCCCCCAAAAAAAAAATTGCATGCCAAATAAGGGGGGGAAACATGAGGGTTTACTACAACCCCTTTAGAATGTATTGACACCCGCAGCAGATCGCATACCTAGTGCATTTTTGAACGTTGAGCAGAAAAAGCACATGGAACACTCCATTCCCACACAACGTTCTGGTGTAGACAGGCCAGAAGACCCATGGGGGTGAGGGAGGGACGGAGGTTTATGTACTGTGTGTTCTATTTTTAGAACGGGAAGACGAGGAGTTAAAAATAGACTGGACTTGTTCCAGGCAAATCTTCAGAATTATTATTTTTTTGTCAGATAAATGACATATTGCTTTAAATACTTATTTGCTACTTGTAGTCAACCTGTAGTGAGTGAAAACCTTTTACATAATGTTATGAATTGTGTAGCAGGATATTACATTACACAGTTGAATTGGCCCACGTTCGCACGGTGCAATTTGTCAGGTCCAAATCGCATCACGTCACACCATGTTGTCGGCAATGGAACCATTCAAATTGCTGCGGCTCGTGGTGCAGCGCCTTTGAAAATTCCTGCACTGCTTTTTGTCAATTTTTATTGCAATTTATGTAGATTCTGTTAAAAGCACTGATCTGCGGCTTTGAAATTGTGCTAAAGTTGCACGACTTCAAAGCCGCACCAATGTGAACCAGGGCTAAGACAAAGGAAGGAGTCAAGGCATTGCCTTGTAGCAAACGGAGATGGTAATAGTACTTAAAGTGGAGTTCCACCCAGAAACGAAACTTCTGCTTTTCCTGTTCCTCCCCCCTTCCGGTGTCACATTTTGGCACTTTTCAGGGGGGAACAGATGCCTGTCTAATGCAGGCATTTTCTCCCACTTCCAGCGATAGATCGCTGCCGATCTACGCCATGTCCGGCACCTCCTAGTAAAAAAAATCTTTTGTAAAATGTAGCTGTATATTCCTTGTTGCTGCCATTGCAGCGATACAATGTGTATGTCATTTGTTTGTACCCGTAGTACAGACCAGAAGCAATAATGCGCAGATTTGCCCCCCTTCCTACCTAAAACACAGATATTAAAATCCTGCCTAGAAATAGTGACCTTGACCTTTGACCCAGACACTGACCTGGATCAAACCTTGATCTAGATAGTGTATTTTTATTTTTTTATTCCCCCCCCCTCCCCCCCCATCTTTGCAAGGAAAGAGATGCATTGTATCTTTCCTCTGTTTACAGAAAGAAACACACAGAGGTGGACTTCTCTTTGCGAGACCCCGGTCTGTGCTAGGAGCGCACTTTCAGCACAAAGATACTCGTATATGGGGCCCCATGGAACAAAAGCCCAGTTCAGTGGGGCCACACGTTGGCATGAAGGGTTAAAACATCCATCATAGACTGTTCTAGAAATGGGTGTCCCTGTTGGAGGATTTTCGCTCACTTCCTCAGAACAGAAGGGTAAATCCTCCCAGCAAGGGTTCCCCCCCCCGCTCCCAAAATAAAAACCTGACAGGAGGTGTAAAAGTGCTTCTTTCCTGTCTAGTAAAGGAAAACATCTACTCTTTTTAATGTAAGTCTTGAGGGTGTCCATTCCATGTCTTCTGTAGCAGGTTGGATGGGTGAGGATGGTGTAAGTCAGGGATATGCAATTAGCGGACCTCCAGCTGTTGCCAAACTACAAGTTCCATGAGGCATAGCGAGACTCTGACAGCAGAAAGCATGACACCCAGAGGCATGATGGGACTTGTAGTTTGGCAACAGCTGGAGGTCCGCTAATTGCATATCCATGGTGTAAGTCATGAGATTCCTGACTCCGGATGGAGGGAAGGCTGTTGTAGAGTGCTGAGAACTTGAGGAATGTGCCTTCTACAAGGCTGTCAGATGTTGGTATCTCACACCGGCAGTAGGCTGATCTCCTTTCCTCTGTCCCCCACCAAGAATAATTTTGTAGATTCTTATATGGATTACAATAAAGCACAACTCCCCCTTGGAGTTGTATGTAGCCACACCTGTACAGCCACTCCACCTTGCTGGTGATGTTTCACAGGTGTCTAGTTTGCTGGGGCCTCCTGTACATGGGGGTTTTAAAGATATGTTTACATGTATCCAAGAGTTAGGACTGGACGCCATGGGCTTTTAAAAGCAGTTTTAACCAAATGAACATTCGGTTTAATGGGTTAGTTCACCTTTAACAAAAACAATTGCCTATGCAGGTAAGTGGGCAGCTCTGACTAAAGTAGGATAATGCTTTTGGTGTAGGCCATTTACACACCACCTGAAGCCTGGCTTAAACTCCCAGAAATGGCATTGTCCTGTCCTGCCTTGTAAGACACTCCTAAACGTTACTACACACCCCCATGATCACAGTGAGCTTAAACTGCACGTGTGGTCCACCGTCTACTCCATCAAACATTGGCTCGGAGCTCAGTGATGCAACAGGGGCCAAAGAGCATCTGAGGGGTTTGAATAGGCTGGGAGTTTCTTACCAGGGTGGGATGATGCCATCTCTGGGATCTTTATTTTTTGCCCAGGCTTCGGGAAGTATGTAAAAGGCCTAAATCAAGAAAAACAGCCTTGGCCAATTTTAGGTCCCTTTCAGACAGGTGTTCCGATCATGTCCGCCTGAGAAACCTGATCAGAAGGCCCATTCGTTCCAAAGAACAGGTTGGTGTAAATGGACTTGTCTGTTTTTACACCCACTTACCCTTGTCTCTAATCGGGCTCACTAGAAAAAAAAAAAATAGGACAGGACTCCATCTTCCATTTAGGTGGAGTGGATAGGTAGTAGCCAGGTGCAAGTTCCTTTTTCTTAACAATGTGGTTTCAGCCGGAGTAGAAAAGCCTGTTCCCTGCCAGAATGCTTCAAAGTGGGACCCTTTCTGTCGGTGTGGAAGCAGGGGTTTCTCTGCAGAGGTCTGATAAGCCCCCTGCTGTCACATCCAGAGCTCCAATCAATGGGGAATATCCAATTTCCTCATTGTAGAAATTGCCCCAGCAGGGGGTGTGTTTCCTCTGCAGAGAGAACACTGCTTCCACTCTGCCGCTGCTTTCAGGGAGAACAGAGTTTTTTTCTACTTGGGCTGTAGTTTCTTTCTAAAGAAAACGGGGGGGGGGGGGGGGGGGGGAGAAACAGGTGGTGAGCATTGGCCAAACACCCGTCACCTGGTCATTTCCCCTTCCCTTACCTGTAGGGATTACTTTTTTTCCCCGACCACATAACTAGAGGACCAGGACTGAGAAGCAGAAGCATTGATGACTCCCAAGCATCTTGCTCTTCTGGTTCCTTAGTCATGTGGTTAGGTTGGAAGTATCAGGAAAATAGACTGCCTGGCCCAGGAGGAGAGCACTTTTTTTGGATGACCTGTAATCCTCCATTCACACCAAGGAGGTACAGGAAGCCTTTTATCACTCATTACAGTGACTCATCAAACAGCGTGCCGTGCCATGAGCCCCAGCACATCTGTGCAATAAACCAACTGTAAACCATCTTCCACTCGTTTTTTCCGGTTTTATTAAGTGGGCAGCTACAAAAAGTGTAGCTGCTGACTTTTAATACTCTTGACTGTCCCACGGTCCAGTGATGTGACCGCCCAAAGCTTTGGTTCTCTGCGCCGCCATCACTAGTGTGGGCACCTGGCTATGATGGCTTGCGGCTTGAGGGGAAGAGGAGTCGCCTAGGTGGCGTGGGTGGAAGTCAGATCTAGGTACCCATTTCCCCCCCCCCCCCCCAAAAAAAACAAACATTACAAGCCAAATGTGGTATGTCAGGGGTTAGAACTCGAAGCAGAAGTTCCACTTGTGGGTGGAAATCCGCTTTTAAATAAATTGCTGCCTTTCTGTTTAGTACTTTTTTTATAGCGCTTTTCAAGCACAATTTTAAAATTGGTGACTACAACACACTGATTTAGTGATGTGTGGTGGCACTAAAGTATTTAGGTCTTTTCTGAGGTGTGTGTTACTGCATTCTGTTTTCTTTCCCACAAATTAGAATGCATGCTAAATGTCAGCATACATTAGGCCTTGGTCTTGCATTTGTCATGCAGTAATGGGGTGTATTTGTAAAAAATAAAATACAAATTTGCATAGCTGTTCATCCATTGACACTGCAAGCAAAATTGTTCTGTGCAAATGAGGACAAGACCCAATTATCTTGGGTATTTGCAGATCAAATGTATGAATGAGGAAAATGCCACAATATAGCCACTAGATGGCAATGAGGAGCATTCATTTTTTAGGTTATGGTCAGCACTGTCTCCTTGGCATATTGAATTTTACCTATGACTCCTGCAGAGAACATGCATGCATATGTTTTCTAAAGAGCAATTTTCTTTCCTTCTACCCATGGTGGAGGGAAAGAAAATTGAATCTATGGACTGCATAAGACGAAAAGAAAAATTTTCGTCTTGCTAGTGGCTATACCTGCCGGAAGTAATCGCATGTAAAAAAAAAAAAAATCCCAAGAGGCTAGTTGTACCCAAGTTGATCAATAGATCGCCTTGGGTGCAGTCGGCCTGCTCATACATGGTGTCCCAGCCAGTTCAGTTTTAATCCATGTATGGCCAGCTTTAGGCTCATGGAGCGATTGCCTGCAATGCAAACTGTCTTTTGTGTCCAAAGCCAATCATCTGCAGGTAATTTCTGCATGAGCGATTTACATGTGAGCACATGCAATTGGCTGCAGGAGCTGTCGGACTCATTGCTTTCATTGGGCTGCCTCTTTAAAGTGTTTATTTTGCTAGAATACGGCGCACCTCTTTCCTACCAATTAGACTGCGAATGTGAAGCTTTTCTGACGTTCGGTGTGACAGTTATTTAAAGCTCAGACTGCTGGGGCCTATGCTCCTGTTCAGGCTGCACCTTTAAAAATAAAAATACAGTAGAAGGTCAGGTCTTATGTTACAAGAACCAGAATGGAAGCTCTTGCACTGCTTGGCATTCTGGGTAATGGTGTGTATTCATTAATCACTCCATCTTCAAATCATTACCAGCTATTCAAATAATGCCTAAGTCTCCTCTGCGTATTAATTCCAAGCACGGGTTTTTTAGTCAACATTTGGCTTATCTGCCATCTAGAGAACACTTGGCCAAGCATTACGTACCAAGTTTGTTCTGATTTTAGCAGTATTAAGATTGATTTTTGGGCATGCCAATTTACTGTATTTATTGGCGTATAACTCACTTTTTTACCCTGATAATAGAGGGTAAACTGTGCCTGCGTGTTATACACAGGGGGCTATGGAAATTTTTTTTTTTTTTTGTTCCCCCCCCCCCCCCCCCCCCCCCTCCTGAAACTTCCCTCTTAGTTAAGGTGCGTGTTATACGCCGGTAAATAAAGTAGGTCTAAATCCAATCAACATAACCTTGTATAAGCTTTAACATACCCATAAATTATCTGACAGTGTGACCTCTTTCAACAAAATGTCTTACCAATGGTAATTCTACCTGCTCATCTGTAGTGGCATATTGGTGTCTTGTAATGTGATCTTTAGGTTTCAGTGTGGTCTCCAACATAATGTTTGTGTCTAATGGTATATCCCTTCTGGGGATAATGGGATCACTCCTCTCTCAAAGCTGAGCATTGCATACAGTTCAAACATGAAAGCATGAAATTGTCCAAAATGTCTAGGTATGCTGACACCTTAAGAGTTCCCTTCACTGGAACCAAGGAGCCGAACCCACACCATAATCTCCCCCCCCCCCCCCCCACCAAATGATTTGGAAGGGTGGCCCAATCCTTTTGGCAATATGGTATAAGTGAGCGAGTTCAGGGTGGAGGAACTTGACTGGCCTTCTCGTCCAACATCAGTGCCTGACCTCACAAATTCGCTTTTGGAAGAATGGTTAAACATTCCCATAGACACACTCCTAAACCTTGTGGACAGCCTTCTCAGAAGGGTTGAAGCTGTTATAGCTGCAAAGGGTGGACCAACACAATATTGAACCCTACGGACTAAAACCGGGATGCCGTTAAAGTTCATGTGCGTGTAAAGGCAGACGTCTCAATACTTTTGACATTATAGCGTGTGTGTTCTCAGTCTTGTCTCTATTCTCATCACACACTCCTGGATCACAGGCTCATCGGTAGCGGGTTCTGTAGCGATTACCAGCTGGACACTGGAGTTATCACAGATCAATACACATTCTCCAGCACACCATGGATCTTCAATTGCAGTCCAAAGCTTTGATTGCAGAAGTCACATCACAAAAGAACGAGTGGAAAGTTTCGGAGCTGCTCAGGGCCCACCTGACAAAGGGGTCCCGCGTGGCTCTGAAACCTTGCACTACATGTTTTGTGATCTCTGCAATAAAACCTTTGGACTGCAATTGAAGGTCCATGGTGTGCTGGAGAATGTGTCTTGATCTGTATATGTTCTCGGGCGCAGATCTTTAGATTTTGTTATGGATGTGAATGCAATGCATGTTGTGCACCTGTATGAATGTCTCTATTGAAAACCATGCAGCTTTATTCAAATCTGTTAATTAAAAAAAAAAAAAAAAAAAGCTTGTTAATGCATTTTTTTTTTTTTAATGTAACGAGGTCTTGAAATACTTGCTGAAAATATCCCTTTTCAAGCATGTTTCTTGATAACAGGTCATTTATTTACCCCCCACCCTTTGTCTTTCAGGGAGGAAACAATGCAGGACACACTGTGGTGGTAGACGGCAAAGAATATGATTTCCATCTCTTTCCAAGTGGCATTATTAATAGTAAAGCGACCTCTTTCATTGGTAAGTGTCAGACAACACTACGATGTTCTCACATATGACTCGGCTTCAGCCTGTCTGAACATTCAGTTCTGTCTTGTCTAACAACGCATGCTACGTTCCCCCAGGGCCTCAGCCTTTCCTAGTGGAGGTTTGTGGAAATGATTAGGTAGGGCTGGGAAATGGAAAAGGTGAGGCTGCCTGTACCGACTAGATGCTTTTCATGTGTTAGAATGAAAAAACTAGATATCTGAATGCATGCATTTTCTAATACGTGTGCACGGATCGGCTGTTTTAGGTGGTACTAGTTCCCATCGATCAGTATAAAGGTGCCCCGCTGGTGAAACTGAAATAAGATGTAGCATGAGAGGGACAGCCAGCCCTTAAAAATCAGACCAAATGTAAGTGATTCTAAACCCTGGTTCACACTGCTGCGTTTTCACATGTCAAATCGCATGTAAAAATGGCGGTATTTGCCCGCAATGACACCGTCCTAATCTGCGGCGCTGCACCGTTTTTTTATTTTTTATTTGGTAGTTTCTGTTCTAAAATTTTTGCCATTTTTTAGTCCGTGATTTACATTGACATGTGTGCAGAAACGGATGTCTCTGTAATCGCGGCCGAAATCAGGACTGACAGGCGGGAGTGAAATCGTTCAGCTGAACTCGCACAGTTTCCTGACCGGCCCATAGTCATGACGGCCACAGGAACCTTTTGTCCCTCCGGGCGGCCGTCATATGACGTCCTGGGATTCCCGCTGTGTGGGACCCAATGCGTGTGCCCGGCGGCCGCAATGTCTGCCGGGCACCCACGATTGCTTGTCAGAGCGAGGGACGTGAATCTGTGTGTAAACAGAGATCCACGTCCTGTCAGGGAGAGACCTATGGTGTGTCCCTTGTACATAGGGACACCGATCTGTCCCCTTCCCCCACAGTAAGGATCACTCCCTAGGGAACACATTAACCCCTTGATCGCCCCTAGTGTTAACCCCTTCCCTGCCAGTCACATTTATACAGTAATCAGTGCATATTTATAGCACTAATCGCTGTATAAATGTGAATGGTCCCAAAGAAAGTGTCAAGTGTCCAATATGTCCGCCGCAATATCGCAGTCCTGACAAAAATTGCAGATCACCACCATTACTAGTAAAAATACAAAAAATGTCAAATCTATCCCCTATTTTGTATGCGCTAGAACTTTTGCGCAAACCAATCAAACGCTTGGTGCTTTTTTTTTTTTCTTTTTTTTTTACCAAAAATATGTAGAAGAATACATATCGGCCTAAGGCTCCATGTACACTGAAGCTGATAAACTGCAGTTTATTGGCGTTTTTTTTTAAAAAAAGCCCATTAACTGCACTCTGTACACATAGCGTTTTTTAGTGTTAATGAGCAGTGGAGTTAATGGGCTTTTTTCTGAACGCAAGAAATTTGCGCTCAAAGTGCCGTTTTTCGCCAGCGTTTTTAGCATTTTTTGATCCATTGAAGAAAAAAAAAGCTAAACGCTGATAAAAGCTATATTTTAAAGCAGCTTTTTCTGCCAGAAATCTGGCGTTCAAAACAACCATTTTTGAGCTTCTGTGTACATGGAGCCTAAACTGAGAAAAAAATAGTTTTATTTTTAAAAAATTGGGATATTTATCTAAGTAAAGTGTAAAAAAATAAAAAAAAATTTTTTTCAAAATGGTTTTTGCTTATAGCGCAAAAATTAAAAACCGCAGAGATGATCAAAAAGCTCTTGTGAGGGGAAAAAAGATGTCAATTTTGGCATTCAAAGCGTGACAGTGCTGAGAGCTGTAAATTGGCCTGGGCAGGAAGGGGGTGAAAATGCCTGGTATGGAAGTGGTCAAATAACAAACATGTTATACTTACCTGCTCTGTGCAGAGGCGACCCCCCCCCCCCCCATCTTCTTTTTTTGGGTCCCCCACTGGTAGTCCTGCCCCAACAGCAAGCCTCTTATGAGGGCACTCGAGCTGGCGCACTCCTGTGAATGAACGTTGTCCATTCACAACACTGCATGTGGCTCAAAGCGCCCCCCAACCCCCTGCTCTCTCCTTGGCTCACTGGCTTTGACAGCAGCTGGAGCCCTTGGTTTCTTCTGCTGTGAGTCAATGAATAGAGACAGACCTTGAAGAGCTGCTGCTCTTGTGCACAGCGCTGGATCGAGATGGGGCTCAGGTAAGTATTTGGGGAGGGGGGGAGCTTCACCCTGATGTCTTTTTACCTTCATGCATTAAAGCGGAGGTCCACCCTAAAAAAATTAAAAAAAATATTAATTTTTTTGGCCATTTTTTTTCTTACCAGAGATGGCTGTTACTAGGCAGATCGTCCTAATCTGCCTCTTCCTGTTCTGTGTTCTCCTTCTCGCGTTGCCTCCGGGGAAATGGAGGCGGGCTGCCTTCTGGGACGGTGTGCTCATTCACAAAGAGCCACGCGACGCGCACGTGCGCAGTAGGAAACAGGCAGTAAAGCCGCAAGCCTTCACTGCCTTTTTCCCTTAGTGAGGGTGGCGGCGCCGGGACCCGGTCCGAGGGACAGGTCGTCCTCGGGCGGCCAACATCGCGGGCAACCAGGACAGGTAAGTGTGCTTATTAAGTCAGCAGCCAGTGTTTGTAGCTGCTGACTTTAAAAAAAATAAAAAAGTATCGCTGGACCTCCGCTTTACACTCGCTGGACACTTTCAATATAAACTGAAGTGGTTGTAAAGGAGGGGGGGGGGGGGGGGGTAAATCTTACTGCATTCTATGCAGTAAAGTAAATGACCATCAGATTCGTCCACAGCTCCCCTGAATATATATCTGAGCATGCACGAGTGCCCCTATAGTAAGAAGCTTGCTATAGAAGGGCATGTGGGGGGGCAGGGTAGAAGGGCATGTGGGGGGGGGGGGCAGGACCACCGACGGGGACCCCAGAAAAGGATCATGGTTGCTCCTGTGCAAATTCATTGCACCAAACGGAAGTATAACATGTTTTTATATTAAACCAAAAAAGAGCCTTTAAAATTACTGTAAATTCCACCTAATGGCCACACAATTTGAGTACCACACTGGCTGAATGAAAAGTGTGCCCAGCTTGAGTTTTTATATAGTCTGGGCACATCTTGAAACGCATCCATAGACACCATTTTTACCTACTCCTTGCATGCTTTTGTTATATGAAGTTGGATTTTAAATTTACAGGCACAAGTAGAAACACGTATGCCTTCTTGTTAAAAAAAAATAGTCCACTAGTCTTAATTTTTTTTATTTTTAATTTATTTATTTTTTGCTTCAAAGTTCCGACAAAGTACAACCAACTACTGCCTGCAGGGCACGATGCTCACATTCCATTGTTCCAGTCAGTGACGGGCTTTTACGCTCTGTCAAACATTTAAGAAAAGCTTCTAGTTCATCTAGAAAATATAAGCGTGCAATAAAAGCAAGAAGGAACTGAATAACAGAAGGCTATAAAAGAGAAAATAATAAATTGGTTTAACTGTAAGGTTTATACACATTGCTGTGTACACAAGAACGAGCCGCGACAGCCGTACTTCATCTAGTTTTATTTTTTACCTGTGCCTTTGGGGGTTTTATCGCAAAAAGCACAAACTTTACCTACTGCCAGATGAAATCTATATAAAAACCGCTGTTGTAAAACAACCCGACCCATCATATATATTCTAGTTTACCATGACAAATGTAGCCACTGCATTTTTCCCTGGCAGCACAATAATACCGTTCATTTTCTGCTGCAGATTCCGAGCCCTTTCATCAGCTTGGTGATCCTCTAACCCTTGTGTGGGAATTAATGAGTAGTCTTACCCCGAGTTAATGCATTTCAAGGCTATTTTGGTTTTCCCTCTGAAGTGTCTATTTGAGCAAGGGACATAATGCTAATGGAGCATGACACAGACTTTAGTTCTATTATATGAGCTTTTTCAAGTGCATTTTATGATTTTAAATGTTGTTCAGCGCTGTTTTATTAATTTTTTTTTTTTTTCCTCTAGGTAATGGTGTAGTGATACATCTACCAGGCCTGTTTGAGGAGGCAGAAAAGAATGAAAAGAAAGGTAGGTAGTATATATGATGCATAACTGGTGGCAGAGGCGTAGCTTGAAGCTTGTGGGTCCCAATGCAAAAGTTGACCTGGGGGCCACCCTCCACTACCACCCGGAAAGATACTTAAAGTGGCTTAAGTTTTGAGCTCCCAGAGTTTCTCCTTGCATCAGAGGACAGGGATCACCGCTGGAGAATCAGAGGACAGGGATCACCGCTGGCAGGTCACTTGGCAGACCTTCTTTCCCATCCCAGCACTGTATACAGCTCCTCCCACCCCCCCCCCCCCCCCTCATCAGCCACAATCTTCACAGGGTGTATCTGGCTTTTATGTTGCCGTTCTGACCTGTGAAATTCTCTGGTCAGAAAGGCAGTGTAGTTGCAGTAGGCAGATGCAACCTGTGCTGATCGTAGCTAACTGGCTGTGTTTTAAAGGAATGTGATTTCAGCCCTGCAGAGGAGTAGCAGTATAAGGTGATGTAAAAGGAATGGAGATCAGCAACCGGGCAAAGCATCCAGGGTGGAGGGGTGGTCAGTGGGCTTTGGGGGGACGCAACTTGGATCTGGGGGTGTAAAGCCATGTGACACAATCTGGAGCCTGCAGCCCTTCAGGGGCCCCTCATGAGGTGTTAAGGAATTTGTTTTAGCAATTTCTGAAGGGTTCTCTGTCAGCGTTGGCAGGTGTTGGAGAAGGTCACCTCCTGGAGGTGTCTTTTCCCCATTTGTCAGGGAAGTGTGGTAGGTGGACATCTCTGGGGGGGGGGGGGGACTGAGAATCCCAGCTGGTGACTAGGAGACACTGAGCAGTGTCTTCCCTCACCAGTGACAGGTCCCATTGTGGCTACAGGACGGCACTCTCCTCCTCTTAACTCTCGGAGCTCGGTTACCATTCCATGTTCCTAACACACAGCACAGACACTTTCCCATGCTGGGCTGTTCTCACCCTGTGCTTCTCTCCATTCAGGAAATGGCTCACAGCTTCTCCCCAGAAAATGAGAATAGAGAGGTGTGGACTGTGGAAGGCAAAGTGAAAGCCACGTACTGGAGCATGGCTGTGGGGCCCTAGGGCAAATCGGAGCTGGACCTTGTGAAGGATCTGATGATATCACGGAAGCTGCAGGGGCCCCCTGGAGCTAGGGGGCGGGCTTGCGATTGTGACCCCTGCAACCACTTGTGCTACGCCCATGACTGGTCGTTAGGTTGAGCTAGATGATCCACATGGGTGGTGGCAGGTTGTTTGGACCCAAGGGTTTAAAAAAAATGGTGGTGTATAGGGGATTATAGGCTGCTAATCACCCGGATGAACTGATCAGATTGTGGTCCATCAGGAACGTTGCATAAGGTGATCCTAACTCGCCACAAATTGATGCAAAGTTAGACTGAAGGGGGAATTTATCTAAACTAGAGCAGACAGATTCTGGAGCAGTTGGGCATGGCAACCAATCGGGTTCCCATAAATACTTATCCCTCTTTCCTCTTCTTCCTTACAGTTTTCTGTTCAAGTATTTGCAATCTCAAAAATAACATGTTAAAACTCACCTGCTCTGTGCAGTGGAACTTCACATACCGGCCCCAATCCTCCCCTTCTGGGGTCTCCTGCAGCGGCTCCTTCTTAGTGTGCCACCATAGGAAGTCACTTTGATTGTGGCATACCATCGGGCTCGATCTTCAGTCGCGCTGCCTGTGTCCAGACAGTGCAGCTCAGCACCGCACCTACTCCCTTGTCACAGGGTTTGACAGCAGTGGGAGCCAATGGCTTCCCAGCCTCAGCAAAGCTTGTAGAAGTGAGTAGAGACGCTGTAGACAGGCACAGTGCTGAATCGAGTAAGGACTCTGGTAAGCACGAGGAGGGGGGGGTAGAGTTACTTTTTACCTAAACATGTTTTACTTTACTTAAAGACAGAGCCTCTTTTTTAATGTTTAAAAGTTAACTTTTTTTTTTGCTAGAAAATTACTTTTCCAGACGACCTAGAGAATAAAATGGCGGTTATTGCAATACTTTGTCACTCTGTATTTGCGTAGCGGTGTCGCAAGCGGAATTTAAAAAAATATATGCTTTTTTGAATTAAAGACCACAGTAAAGTTGGCCCAATTTTCTATATCAAAGATAATGTTACGCCGAGTAAATTGATACCCAACATGTCATGCTTCAAAATTGCACCCGCTCGTGGAATGGCGGCAAACTTTGACCCTTAATCTCCATATGAGACATTTATTTATTTTTATTTTTTAATGTGAGATCTGGGGTCAAAAAAGGGATGGTTATAAAAAAATAAACTCCTGTACTGTATACTTTTTATAGGCCTATTGGTCTGGTTACATGATTCTGCAGCTTCGGCTCCCCTTTGTCTGTGAGCGGCTGCTGGAGGAGAGAGGATGGAGTGCCGACAGCGGCTAGTCTATGGGTGGCATCACGGCTCCTGGAGTTCAGGGCTGTTGTCGAGCTGCAGTATCACTTGACCGTATTGAAAATGGGCAAGTAAACTCATTTGGGTTTTTTTTTTTTTTTTTTTTTAATATAGGGTAGCCAGGGTTCTTAGGCGGAAAGAACATTTTTAAGAACAGATCTAGTGGCTTTTCTTCCACTTTAGCTGAATAAGCTTAGGATAGAAGCTGACTGGTTCTCATGCACAGGTGCTTCAGATTCAGTCTGCTCCAGTATTAATAAAATCCCCTCTCTGTACTTGGTGTGTCTGTGCAACAATAAAAAAAAAAATCGGTGCATTTCTGCAACATATCCACATTTTATCTTGTAAAAAGTTGCAAATATAGAAAAAATACCTGATCTGCCAGAAATCCAGTGTGCTCCTTATTTATTTGAGCGGACAACACTGTCGGCTGCACTGAAATCGGAAGTGTTGTCAACTTTTTCCGGTTCTGTCGTAATGGACTACAGATCCCCCCCCTCCCCTATACTTATCTTCGTAACGTAAGGGGGTCATGTTCTGTAGTTCAACAGGGCAGAACTCATAGCAGTGGTAGTGTAGTCTGCTCACTACCAGACGTTCAAAGCTTACTGGATTTCTGTAATGGTGAAGATGAGAGAAAAAATGTGCTTCTGCTGCTAAATTTATTGGGAATGACTGGAAGACTTTCTCGGATAAGAGATGTTGGTAAAAAATTGTCTGGCAGAAACTTGCATCTATTACAGGAGACTTCGGAAAATGCCTTTTGGCACGTTTCAGAAGTAATACTTGATTTTTTTTTTTTTTTTTCTTCAACAGGGTTGAAAGATTGGGAGAAGAGGCTAATCATATCTGATCGAGCGCATATAGGTACATAAATGATAAATATAATCTAGAGCTGCAACTAACGATTATTTTGTCTGTCAACTAATCTATCGATTATTTCTTCGATTAGTCAACGACTATAATGTATTTATTTATTTATTTTTTTTACTTGATGTAGTGTGTTCTTTGTGATTAGCTAATTAATCCTTTGGATAACTTTACAAAAAATAAGTACAACTTCTAATATAATTCAACTTTTATTAAATTTTTTCCAAAAAATACTTCAATGTGGTTGAAGTTTTTACAGTATACAAAATAAAGTGCCAAAAATAAAATGTAAACACTTTAGCATCAGCCATGAAAATGCCATTTAAATTCTGCCTAACACTTTGCAAAAGAGGCATCCACGTCATCTCCCCCACTCGCTGTGTAATATCCACGTCATCTCCCCCACAGAAATTAAGCCAGCTTAATTTCTGTGGGGGAGATTGTGGATATTCTTTATTATTATCTGATGCTAGTAATACCTGATGGTATTATCAGATCCAGGAGCGGTGAGGGGTGATGACATCAGCGCGCACCTAGGCAGCCGCCGAAGCCGTGGCCTTTCCTAAGGCCGCGGAGCGAGTAGTCTGTCTTTCACGCATGTCGACGTAAAAATGCATTGAGGGGTGTGGGTTTTTTTTTTCTTTTTTGACCCCTTTCACACTGAGGCGATATAGCGCTAAAAATCGCCTGCAAAGCACCTTGGAAGAGCCACTCCAGTGTGAAAGCCCGAGGGCTAGCCGCATCTTTGAGGTGGTGTATACACCGTTCCTAAAGCGCCCCTGCCCATTGAAAATCGATGGGCAGTTCTGCCTAACCGCTGCTGCAGCGACTGTTTTAACCCTTTTTCGTCCGCTAGCGGGGGGTTAAAAGCGCCCCACTAGCGGCCGAATAGTGCCGCAAAAACAACGGTAAAGCGCCGCTAAAAATAGCGACGTTTTACTGCTGACGCCTCCACCGCCCCAGTGAAAGGGGCATAAAAGAAGCATTATCACTTTGACTATTGAGGCTGCGTTCACACATGTGCGATGCATCCGTACTCCGCATTGTACAGTGTGCCTTTTCTAGGCAGTGCGATGCGAATTGCAGGCACATAATCTTCAATGAGAACACGTCAGAACGGAACACATCTGTGAATCAGAACACAAATTCTCTCCCCCTTGTCACTACACCTCCCCTCCACCCCTCCCTGATCTGCAGCTACAACAAAGAGGAACCACCGCTGAATGAATCATTTTTATCTTTGCAGGGAAATCAGAGCTGCAATTTGCACCGCACATGTGTGAACCCAGCCTTGGGGACTACTACACCCCCCCCCCCCCCCCCGAATCCAGCTTTACTTGCCCACCTGTGCTCCATTGAAGCTCTCCTTCCATTGCCCCTACAGAGCAAGGCTTCTGGATGTAGAGGTGCATGCCACAGTGCTCGGTCTAAGTGGCCAATCGCCAGGTCCAAGCACTGTCATGTGACCTAATGCACCAGGAAAGCTCTGACACGGAACCTAACCTAGGGTGGGCTTGTGCACAGAGGAAGTGGCAAAGAAGCACAAGTGGATGAGTATAACTTCCCGGGTGTTTAGGAGTGCCATTGGGAGTCATTGTCTCTTTGCCCTGAAGGGGTAATATAACATTGGTTCTAGAAGTTTTGTGTAACTTTAACTTGGAGGTTTTTCTTTTTTTGTTATTGTGAATTACCGTATGTTGAACTCCTCTTACTTGATGTATTTTATCTCCATTCATATAGTGTGTGACTTTCACCAGGCAGTTGACGGTCTCCAAGAAGTCCAGCGACAAGCACAAGATGGCAAAAAGTAATTATTTTTGCAAACCGCTTTCTTAGTGAATTTTCTCAGAATAGTGAACCTCATAGCTACATTGCTAAACAAATACCTATTTTTAGTGTAACCTGTTGGGGTCAATTTGGTTGTTTTGCAGGCTGGCTGGTAAGTGCTGGAAAATCTTTTGTTTATCATGTGCATCACCCTTCCATGTGTACCTTACTGCAAAGGCCAGTTATAGATTGGGGTGGTTGTGTGTTTTTTTTTTTTTTATGAATTGGGTGCTGCCATTGTGCTTTTGCTGGGTGTTGCGTGACTCCGTGTGCCTTTTTTTTTTTTTAGGTGTGGGCTCCCTCCAGGCATACCTGCCCTTAACCAATTCAGCCCCGGACCATTTGGCTGGCCAAAGACCAGAGCACTTTTTGCGATTCGGCACTGCGTCGCTTTAACTGACAATTGCGCGGTTGTGTGATGTGGCTCCCAAACAAAACTGATGTTTCCCCCTCCCCCACAAATAGATCACCTCTGCGGTTATTGCGCTATAAACAAAAATAGAGCAACAATTTTGAAAAATTCAATTTTTTTTTTTTACTTTTTGCTATAATAAATATCCACAAATATAAAACTTTTTTTTTTTTTTTTTTCCTCGGTTTAGGCCGATACGTATTCTTCTACATATTTTTGATTAAAAAAAAATCGCAATAAGTGTTTGGTTTGTGCAAAAGTTATAGCGTCTAAAAAAAAAAAATGGGGGATAGTTTTATGGCATTTTTAATAATTTATTTTTTTAATAATTATTTTTTTACTAGTGACTGCAACATTATGGCAGACACATTGGACACTTGATGCTATTTTGGGACATTCACATTTACACAGTGATCAGTGCTATAAAAATGCATTAATTACTGTATAAATGTCACTGGCAGTGAAGGGGCTAACCAGGAGGGGCGCTGAAGGGGTTAAGTGTCTCCTAGGATGTGTTCTAACTGTAGGGGGGATGGGCTACGTGTGACACCACACTGATCATCGCTCCCGATTACAGGAAGCTGTGATCGCTGTCCTGTCACTAGGAAGAATAGGGAAATGCTTGTTTACATCAGCATTTCCCCGTTCTTCCCCTCGTAAGACGATCGCGTCTGCGGGACCAGCGGTCGGACTTGCGGCACACGCACAATGCCGCTTCTTAAAGGCGCCGTATATATACGCCGGTCTGCCCACAGGAGCCATTCTGCCGACGTGTATATATACGTGAGCTCCTAGTATGGAGGCTCTGGAAATTTATAGAATTAGGACCTCAATATATAGAGGTCCCTTGGCATGGGCACTGTGACTTGCACGTTTATTTGCAAAAGTGTGCAAACAAAACCCTCTGTTTTTACGTAAATTGCCAGTAAATTAGTTTTGCTGGCTAATAAATGTGTACCTTGCTGCAAAGGCCAATTTGTAGGTTGGGTTGGTGCCACTTTTTTGTACAATGGCTACATTATGTGTTCTATATTCAGATTTTTGTTGACATAAAGAGGCACTTTGTTGTGGAATTTCTATTGTGCGCACTAAAAGCTGTTGTGTAGAATTTTTCTTTTGTGACTGGGAACAATAAGGAGGGGAGTCTGCTACTTGGTAAACATAAGATTTTGTGATTTACATAAAAGATTTTTATGGTGTGAGAAGAACCTTTCACTTGATTACAAAGTTCACCACGCCGCTAGGCACAGTCCTTTCCCCAGCTCTTTATTGCTTTGCTTCAATCCAGAGTTCAGCTGGTTTAAGGTTGTTTTCTTATCTGATCACTTATTTATTTCAATGTGTGCCTGCTGTACTTTTAACCATATGTCGCATTTGAGCCATTTGTATCCAAGTGTTTTTTTATAAATATTTTAGATTTAAATTGTCTTTTTAGTCCTGATGGAACGATAGCCTGGCTTTGGCAACACATGGTCTTGTCGTCCTGGGTATAAATACTTTAGGATAGTCGGTGGTCCCCCTGCACATGCTCAGTTTGGTCTCTATTGCTAGAGAGCATATTTCCTTGCTGAGCTTTGCCGGTCACATGGTATTGACATCACACATGTGGGTGTGGCTTGCAAATCCTAAATGACCGCCCAGTCCCTCACTCTTGCATGCCCAGTAACTAAAAAAGAACACAGTGGGTGGGGTGTCACATTTTTAATTGGATGATCCGCCATCCACAACAGCATGAGGACACAGGCTGTAGTGGAAATCTCCTCCTACCTGAACACTCGGCACTCAGGCAAACCCTGCCGTTTATCATGTGACCGTGGTATACAGATAAGCCAAAAAGGTATAAAGTGGCAGTATTTTAATGTAAAAAGATTTATAAGCTGTGGGCACTGCAGAAAGGGGGATTAACTTTTCATATTGCTGGATTTAGTAAGACCCCTTTCACACTGGGGTGCTTTTCAGGTGTTTTTGGTGCCAAAAATAGTGCCTGAAAAGCGCTCCTCAAGCCTTCCCTGTGTGAAGTCTGAGTGCTTTCACACTGAGGTGGTGCGCTTGCAGGATGGTGCAAAAGTCCTGCAAGCGGCATCTTTGGGGCAGTGTATACAGCGCTCCCAAAACACCCTGCCCATTGACATTAATGGGCAGTGCCACAGCACTGGTGCTTTTAACCCTTTCCTCGGCCACTAGCGGGGGCTTAAAAGCACACCGCTAGCGGCCGATAAGTGCAGCTAGAACAGCGGTAAAGCGCCGCTAAAACTAACATAACCTCAAATAAGTAACCTGCTTAAAGAGCCCCCAGCCTTAAGAGTTGTCATATCTAGCATAATCATAACAGGATATACAGGATCCAAGAGAGCTTGCGGCTGAGCCAATAGGGAAAGATCAAAGCAGAAGAAAATTAATCCTATTTTCATGGATACTTTCAATGTGCCAAAGCAATCTAGACCGGAGCCATTGAACTCCTTTTCAACAATGGATGTTACGCCTTGAGCCCAATGTAGGAGGAATATCTTATCCAAAGCCTCCCCGTAAGCCTCTCCTATTTAAAAAGGGTCACAACTACATGTTAAAAGAAACAGTCCAACAAAGTCTGCTTCCTTTAGGTCTCAACAATTTTATACTTTTTTTTTTTTTTTTTTTTTAAGCATTTTAAGTCCATTTGGGGTTCATCTGGAATTCTACTTTAAAAATAATTCAGTTTCTCTGTAAATGTGGCTTTGTAACTTTATTATAGGATTCTCATTGTCTTTTGTTCCTGCTCTCAGCATTGGCACTACGAAGAAGGGAATTGGACCAACATACTCCTCCAAAGCGGCACGTACCGGTCTTCGTGTGTGTGACCTCCTTTCAAATTTTGATGAGTTTTCATCTAGGTTGGTTATTTGACATTATACTGTATGTAGGGTGGTCATTTTCTGCTGGAACTTTAATCTTGGTTTCTGTTTCATTGGCTTATTCTACAAATATGCTTCTCAATATTATCCAAAATAAGCCTAAAAATATGCTTAATGGTCATATACTGTAAATAAGATGTGTAGTAAAATAGTGCTGTTGCAAAAACTAATTCCCTTCCGCATCTAGGTTTCTGAATTGCAGGCAACAATTACTGTAAGATTTACAATTCGTGTGTGTGTGTGTGTGTGTGTGTGTGTGTGTGTGTGTGTGTGTGTGTGTGTGTGTGTGTGTGTGTGTGTGTGTGTGTGTGTGTGTGTGTGTGTGTGTGTGTATATAATATTTCCAACTAGATACGCAGGGTTAGAACTAGTGAATGTTGTTGTCAGTGTCCCTGCTGGGTAGAGTCACCCTTTTTAATTGCCACTGAGACAAAGTGAACTGTTAATCTTCCAGTTGGGACAAAATAAAATTGCAAGCAACATAATAGCTTAGGTGTGGAGGAAAGTTAATGGGGCTGATTTAGGATAATATAGGAATACATTTTATTTTACAAATACTTTTGTGAGGTTTCTTTAACCACTTGACCTCCAGGGCATTTTTTTGCTATTCGGCACTGTACTACCTTACCTGGCAATTGCACGGTCATGCAACACTGTACCCAAACTAAATTTTATATACACTCCTCCCCCCCACCAACCTAGCTTTTTCCTTTTGGTTGATCAACACTGGTTTTTTATTCTAGAAGCAAAGCCCAAAAATATTTTCTACTTAAAGCATATCCAATAAAAAAAAATCGAATTTCTTCATAAATTTAAGCCAAAATTTATTCTACTACATGTCTTTGGTTATCTGGGAGGGTCACTAATGGTGATCAGTGATACTGTACATGGACACTGTACTAATGACACTGGGAAGGGAGTTAACATCAAGGGGGTTAACACTGCCTAACGATGTGTAACGTGTGCTGCTTTTACTTTCTGATCTGGCTGTTTTTTCTTTTTCCCTGGAAAGCAAGGAGAGACAGCCAAATTGCTGTTTCTATGCACAGTTTTTTTCTTCTAAAACGCCAAATTGTCTGTGATTGGACAGACAGTTTTCAGCCAAAATCATTGGCTGAAATCTGCTGCCAAACGCTGTGTCCAGTCATGGCATGGGGGGGGGGGGGGGCATGACTAATCCGGAAGACAGGTGGCAACGTACAGGTATGTTGTGTTGCCTGTGCCTCCTGCCCACAGTAAAACTACTGTGGGTGGCAAGTAGTTTAACTGATGTCATGCATGCTAAAGGTCGCACCTTGTTGCTCTACATATGAATAAAATCGGAATTGCAATACATTGTATTTACTCGGTGACACTTGCATACTCTCTCCAAGTGTCATTTTACACAGTAACAGCTGCCCTTTTAACAGCCAGTAAAAGCAGCAGGGTGAAGGGAGCTCGATGTAAGATGCATCCTAAAAACTGATGCTTTTTGGGTCATATGTGTTCCATATCCTCAAGTGGTTAACCTTTTAACTGTATCTAAGAAAGCCCTGAGGAATAGGTGGGGGGCTTCTGAATCTGTCTTGGCCTACAGATCTGCCGTTTAGCCCATTGCTGGGGTAAGGGCAGGTTTATTGATTTTTGATATATATTTTTTTTTATTCAGGTTTAAGATCCTGGCTCAGCAACATCAATCAATGTTTTCAAATCTGGAGATAGATGTGGAAGGCCAGCTGAAGAAGCTCAAGGTAATGTGTCATGGGAGAGTTGGAATATATTCTAAACATATGAGTTGTGAGCAGCGCATCCTATTTGTATAAAAAAATAAAGGTTCTGATATCCTGTTTCTGGGTAGAAAACGAGCGTTTGCTTTTATTCTTTGCAGCACATTTACTATCTGGCTCTTTAGTCATTATTCATTAGTCTTTAGTCGTACAAGTCATATTTTTAAACTGTTAGTTAAGTTGTCCTTTAGGCTTAATTTCACAAACGTTCTGTTAAAATTACAAGTCACACAATGTGTGTATTTCAGTTGCCATTCATTTTAATGGCACCTCAACGCGGTGCGGTTTTGCTACAATAAATCGAGCTGCAAACCTGCATCGCGTGAAGCTAGTTGCCCAAAAAGGACCACCTTCTTTCTGGCTGACAAGTTTCACGCCATGCGGTTTGCTCCGATTTGTTATAGCAGAACCGCGCCACATTTTTAAGGTGCTATTAAAATGAATGGCATCTCAAATGCGCATTGTATGACTTTTTAACAGAGCAATTTTGAAATTGTGGGCTGAACGGTTGTTTTTTTTTTTTTTTTTTTTTTTGCTTCTGTGGACAGGAAGAGTACCAGAACTGAGCACCATAAACTGAAAACACAAATTCTTAACTTTCAAAGCATATTCATCCATGTCTCAATTCTTTTCTAGCCATGGTCATCCTTGAGTAAGGGCAGATTCCTGTAGCATTTACTTCCTGGAATCCATCTGCTATTGGCTCAGGCATGCAGATGGGTAGGCGCTTGGTTGTAAAATGCTCTCCTCCAAATGAAAGAGGAGAAAGGCCCATATAATAGACTCCTGGGATGTATGTCATTTGGCCTAGGCCAGGAAGCAACTGAAGAAATGAGTAAAGAAAATGTGTTCTTTTCATGCTGCATCAGGATTAAAAATGGTTGTATTAGTTTTTGGTTCTGCTTTAAATCCCCTCAGACATCGGCACAGATTACCGGATTGGAAGGTTTTCGCTCTATTCTTGTTTTGGTGACAACTCAAATCATTAACCAATAGTGAGGGTGAACCTCCCCGGCTCTAACGCAGCTGAAGCTGTAACACTTCACCATTCTGTCCAAATCTTAAAAAAAAGTGATTTTTGATACATGTGTTAAAGCGGATATTGAGTCATATATCCATAATTCTTTCAATTATGGGTACATTAAAAGAGGACTAGCTCTGTAAGCCAATCAGACTTTGCTGCATTGTTAAACACGGTTAGCCTGTGTGCTTGAGGCCTTTTGGCCTCGCCCTCGAATGTTGAGTTATAGATTGGGTTGGCTCCTCTACCAGGCTGTATAGCTCGGCTGCAGGGGGTTAGTCTACAAAGAACGCCTGACCTGGTTATAGAAAATTGCATGATGGGCTGAATACAAATACAAAGCCTTTTGGGCGTTAAGATTATTCCCACTTCGGTATTTTACTTTTTTTTTTTTTTTTTTTTTAAGCCGTTGGCCTGGAGGTCAGGTTTAACTGGATTCCATATGATCTGTCATCTAGTATAAACAACCACTAAAGACAATGTAAACCAATCTGTACTGCTGAACGCTCCTTCACAAAGATTTTCCCCATACTGGCTAGGCAAGAAATGGAACCCTCCTATAATGCATGTATTTGCTACTTAAACTAATCTAGGCTAAAATGACTAAAGGGTCAACTAAGATTTTTTTTTTTTTTCTTTAAACCATTCAAATTTTATCCACCATTATACTATAACCTGCATGTCAATTACACAGCAACTGTACCACATTCCTGTGTGATTTAGTGACTGTCTCCAAAGTAAGGGAATCCCCTCTTAGTTTTCACCACAGCAAGTGTCCCCATTGGAAGATTTCCCTTCTATCCCTGTTTTGGTGACCACTCCAAAAATGTTGGATGTTCTCTCACTCTGTCCTGGTGACAGCAGTCTGCAGGACAGAATGAGGACACAGACTGCAATAAAAACCTGACAAAGCCTCGCCTAACTGTGTGCCCAACTTGGGACCATGTACCACATTTGGTGGCAATGCCACAAAGTACACTTCACTCTTTGTCCTGCAGAATGCTGTCACCAGATTTTGGATTGGAATCTTTGGCCTCATTCGGTCACAGGCAGTGGCGGCCTGTCCCTAAGGGGCGCACGGATGCTGCCCCCCTATCCATGCGTCCGGCCCCCTAATCTACACGCATGGATTCCAATAGGTTTTTTATTTTATTTGAAGCACTTGATTAGAGCCAGAGGTGCTAATTGGCTTCAAAAAAGGGTGGGCTCGCGGTGCACAACACTGCACTCCGAGCCTACCCAGTTGTGCGACAATAGCGAATGATCATTCGCTTTTGTAACGCAAATTCTCCTCCCAGGCCAATTGGGAAGCGGGTCGTAAGACCCATTACCCAATTGGCCGAAAGAAGATCCGATTGAATTCTCGGCCAGGAAGAGCAGCTAGAGAGAAGCCAACACTGCCAGCGAGGGTACGTATTCACACATCATCTGCACTGGCTTTATTCCAGAAATTGCCCCCCCCCCCATGTCTTCAAGAACTCTGGGCAGTTGCTTTTGTATATTAATTTAGCAGCCAGGATAAGGGTAGGGAAACTTTGGAAGCCGCCTGTGGTACCACATGACTACGTCAAACACAAATTTTAATTGGATTATGGTTAACAATGGGCTCACCTGTACCCTCCATAACACCGCCATGAAATTTGACAAAATATGGCATCCATGGATGGAAGGCAATCACCTTTTTTCTACCAATACAGGCAATGCTTTCTTTTTCTTTCTCATTTCCCAATTTTTGGAACATCGTTGGACAAGTTTTCCTCTATTTTCATCAGTATGATGGTGGTTGCCTTTTGTACCTTTTTCACTCCACCTATGTCGACGTCGGATGTATATCTGGTGGACAGTTGGCTCTGTGGTGTCATAACTTTTATTTACTTTATCTGGTTTAATGTGCTTATTTTTTAAATATGTTTGCACCTATCGATACAATTTTTGTACTGATCTTTGCACTTGAGAGATTTTGTTCTACATTGTTGCCATTAAAACTGCTGAAAATGTAATGAAATATTGGCATCTAAATACCTGACTTTATTATTATTATTATTATTATTATTATTATTATTATTATTATGGCTTTAGGTTCTTCATTATGAACCTGTTCAAGGAAGGGAAGGAGGCATCACTCATATAGCTTTGTACATTTGACTCCTAGTTTTTATTCCAGAACATTTTAGAATAAAATTGTGACTGAATATTCCAAATAACCATTACTCTTGTGATGTTACAGATGTATGCTGAAAAAATCCGCCCCATGGTGAAAGATGGAGTATACTTCATGTATGAAGCCCTTCATGGTCCTCCAAAGAAGATTTTAGTAGAAGGAGCAAATGCTGCATTACTTGACATTGACTTTGGTTAGTTCCAGAAAATGACTTATTTAGGGCCGAAACAACTAATCGATTATGAAATTAATCGATTACTATTTTCATAATCGATTAATCGGCCAGTAACAATGGTGTTAAAAAAAAAACTAAAATTAACCATTTACTGTACAAAAAGAGCAAATCGCTACTGTAAATATTACTTTCACTGTCCCACAATAAAAAATGAACACCTTACAGCGATTATTTGCTCTTTTTGTACTAATATTTTTTTAACACCATTATGTTACTAAACATCTCAGGCCTGGGTCACCTCTGTTTTTTGGTGCTTTTTGCAGAAACACACTACAGGTCATTTACGTGGTTTCCTATGGGACACGTTCACATCCATGATTTTTTTCAGTTGCGTATTTGGAAAGGGCAAGTACTTTTTTTTAACGCAAAACGGTGCTATTTTGTTTTTTTTGGTTCAATATACTTCAATAGTGAAGGTGCAGAAAAGCATGTAATGTGTTTTTGCAGAAATTTGTGTTTTTTTAGTCTGCCCAACAACAAATTGGCCAAAAAAAAATGTAAAAATGCAAATCGCAGCAAAATTACAATTTTTTTTTTTTTTTTTTTTTTTTTTTTACGGTTATTAACTGATCAAAACAATCGGCCAACTAATCGATTATGAAAATAATTGTTAGTTGCAGCCCTAGACTTATTGTATATTTCAGCGGGGGCCAATTCAGTCAGCTTTGTCTAAAAAAAAATAATAAAAAAAAACAAAAAATTAAAGCTTTAAAACTGAATAATTTTCAGCATTGGTAGCCTTACTATAACCTTGGCTAATGTAAACCTAAGCTTTTGGTTACATATTTTCTTCTTCTGTGCCAAAGACTATGGCGTGCCAGAATGTCCGCTAATTCTAAGATCAGGGTATGGATAAAGTAAAACCTTTGAAATGCTGATGTTGTATACGTCCTAAAGTTCTGTGCCATGTCTTCAACCACTTGAGTACCAACCTGTTGTATACCCCTTCATTATCGGGCCATTTTTTAGCACTTTCAGTTTGACTGATAATTTAAAGCGGAGTTTCAGCCTGTTAATTTTGTGTAGAGGTGTGTGTTAACAAATACTGTAGCTGCCAACTTTTAATTTTAAGGACACTTGTCTGTCCGAGGAGCCTGTAATGTTGGCACCCCCAAGCCCGATTCATCCATTGGCTTCAGGTGCAAGCGCCGGCAGTGAAGCTTTCAGGCCTTTACAGCCAGTTACCTACTGCACATGTGAGTCGCGCTGTGCTTTCTGAATGGACACAGGTCCGGACATGACTTGGATCGCTGTGCAGTGATCTTACCAGGTAGCTGGTACCAGTGTTTAGTCAACTAAAACAATTGAGATGTCTAAGGCTAAAATGGCATTTTAGTCTAAACAGAGCTTGAGAATGGTGCACTAGATGCATGAATGTAGAGGAAGGGGTTAATTCTGTTCTTACAGAGCCCTCGGGGTTAATGTACACATGTGCAGGATAAGGCAGGCGAGCAGTTACTTTACTGGTCACTAGGGACTGTATTGTGGGTAATGTGTATTTTTTTTTTTTTTTTGTAAAGCCTGCACCCGCCTTCTAGGGAAGGAGTAACAATAGCTATGCTGTATAGTAGTATAACCACAATAAGACGACCTCACTAGATTTCCAGCTTTCGCAGCAGTGAAGGGCGCCTCTTCCTCGCTTTATTCCCATCCACAAAATCCTTTGGATTTTTTATTTTTTTTCCCCACAAATAGTTTTCTGTGATTGGAGGATGGATAGGGATGTACATAAAATCAAAGCTCTTTGTAAATGAGATTGGAGTGAGGCGAGGGTGTGGTGCGACCGGAGCCAGCTTGTCCAAAGATATGAATTTTCAAAATATACAGCAGAACCTCGACCCCGTTCTCAATGTGCCATTGACATTTTTTTTATTTAAAGGATCACAGCACCCTGCCTCAGTACTCCTGTCCGTATCCCTAAGCCCTGGTGCAAGCAGCGGCTGGATCTTGGGAAGAGTTGGGCAAAGATCAAAACGCCTTCCAGAAGTTCGCTTACTGAAAAAATACTCTTCCGGGAGTGTCGGATACTTGGCTCCCCTCTGCATGTTGTGGTTTCTTCTGCTGTCTCCTACATCACTGAGATGCAATAGTAACGTAGGGGCTGGAAAGAATATCCACAGCGCAGAGGGGATCAAGGCTTCTGACACACCCTGAAGTGTCAGATGCACAAGATTTTTCAGCACCAGGCAGGAGGGTGTGCTTGGCTGAGAGCCCCTCATCTCTTAAACTCCTGGGATGTATGACATTGCCTAGGCCTGGAAACCAGAAAGTAACTGGAAAAAAAATAATTAAAACCAATAAATAGAATATACCTCATCTATTTACTAATGCTAGCAGCATACAGATTAACCCCCTGCCTGCGATGTACTGGACAGGCAAAGGGGATGTACCTATATGCCACTGTGACTATACAAAGCTGGAGCCTGTAGGCAAGTCCTGGCCAATATTCACGGCTGGGACCTGCTGATCGGCTGTGTGCAAATGGCTCTGTACAGATCACAAAGCAGGGAAAGAAACAGATCCATTAGTAAAAGCAGCACACTTTACACATGGGGCATGTACACATTTAACCTATTGCTTGCCCTAGATCTTAACCCCTTCCCAGCCAGTGACAGTGTATAGTAGTATTCTTGATCCCTGTATTAACCTCATTGGTGAGGTCAGTGGCCGTTTCTGTTGGATTGCCCGCCACACTGTTGCAGTCCCAATATAAGTTGCCGGCTGCGTGTGTGTGTGTGTGTGTGTGTGTGTGTGTCTGTCTAGCCTGTCTGTTTTGTAAGCATCACATTCACACAAACCAATATACACTTAAGATAAAACGTATTTATTTTTTGACATGTAGCTGAATACATTTTGGCTAAACTTGACAAATTTGAGCTTTATTTGTGACCGTGCAATTACCAGTTAAAGTAGCGCTGAATAGCAAAAATGGAGTGAAGTTCTGTTTTAAGGCTGGTTTTACACTTATGCGATTGCAGACATTGCATGTGATTTGCACCTCATTCCTGTGCAATGGGAATTCAGCCATACAGTTTGTATGTCTGAAATCACACTGCATTCGCAAAATTGTGCAGGACCCTTTTTTGGTCCGCACTGGAATCGGATTGCATGGGTGTTCAAACCCATGTGATCCGATGTCCGATGCAAACCGATTTTGGGGGGTGTCATTACCTTTATATTGACACCCGTATCAGTTTGCAGATGTCAGGGTGAACTGCCTGCGATTCAGATGTGATGCAGAAACCCGCACAGGAATCGCTGTGGTTCCCACATCGCACCACTGTGAACTGAGCCTAAATTAGGACAGAACACCAGCCACAGAGCTAAATATATTTAAAAATACTTGGAAATGACCCTTTCAACCTTTAAAAATTACTTCTTTGGAGACAATATTGTGGTTCACAAGCCCCTGCTGTCCTATATGGCTCAGACCTCACTGTTCACTACTGAATCCTGGCACTGATGTCATCCGTGAGCTTGCATACTCCTGTTAAGCAGGCCAAAGACTAGTCAATAATAGAACAAATCCTTAGCGATCGTCAGTCGTTTGATTTTCCCATCCTTTGCGTGCCAGCTGCGACACGCAGTTTTCGTGCCGTATTTGAAAGTGCCTGATCCAACATGCTGGATTTTGGTTTTTGATCAACAGAATGTTCAGCTTTTGACTTGTCTGGCTAGCTTTAGGAGGGGGGGGGGGGGGGGTCTCTCTTCCCTCCAATCAGATCTCAGAGCTCTTCTCCGCTAAGAGGTCCTGTGTAAATTCTGCACTTTGAATGCATTTAGGGGTAAGACGGCTGTAGATAAATTGGTAAAATTTATGTTGGCTTTGTTTTATCCCTGAGGCCAGTCACTTCACTGGGTATATGTAAAGCCTCGAACACACGGTCGGACTTCCAACAAACTTTTCCGTGGATTTTTGTCCGAACAGAGTTGGCCGGGCACACCGATGGCATACACACCACAGGACTTTACTGCAAACTTTCCCAAAACTTTTTCCAACATCATGTGGTTTTTCTGCTCTATACCGCCACCCTTTGGTCAACTTTTGCTATTGTTGGTTGATTTTAACATTATTTGTTTTGTCCATCGGACAAAAGTCCGATGGTTTTCTGTACACTCGGTCGGACTTTGCTCCATCGGACTTTTGTTGGCCAAAAGTTTGTCGGTTTGCAGACCGAACTTTTGTCTGATGAAAACAGAAAAAAAAAAGTTTGTCCGATGGAGCGTACACAGTCGGATTGTTGGTCCAACTTGCTCAAAATGAAGTTTTTTTGGCCAAAAGTCAGACCGTGTGTACGGGGCTTAAGAGTTTACAATCACATTAAATTTGATTTTAAAGTGGATCTCCACCCATCCCCGTGGTGTTTGTTTTCTCACTCCTGGTTACCTTAAGGTGTTGTCTGCACATTTCAGATATCCATCCAGCAGATTCAGCGTTGTGCCACTAAGATCCCCTCATGCCTGGCCACAGCTCTGTCCCACACCGCCATGTTTTTTCTGTTGTCCTCAAGAGGCCCGCCAGCTCTTCTTGGTTCAGCGCCTGCAAACCGACCTGAAACAGCCGCTGCTGTCTCCAGTGTGAAAGTCCCGAGGGCTTTTACACTGGAGTGGTGCGCTAGGACGGTAAAAAAAAGTCTGACTAGCCGCATCTTTGGAGCGGTGTGTATACTGCTCCTGCCCATTGAAATCAATGGGGCACCGCGGCTATACCGCCGGCGAAGTGCTTCTGCAGAGGCGCTTCGGGGTAGTTTTTAACCCTTTCTCGGTCGCTAGCGGCCGTATAGCACCGCAAATCTGTCTATAAAGCGCCGCTAAAAATAGCGGCGCTTTACCGCCGATGCACCTTCTGCCCCAGTGTGAAGGGGGCCTTAATGTGAATGGGGAGGCAGGGCTAGACCGTTTTTACTTGGAGAAAAAAATAAAGTAAAAGAACATATAGAGCAGCATGGGTCTCCAAACATTCTAAACAAAGGACCGGTTTATTGTCCCTCAGACTCTAGGAGGCCTGGATTTTGGCCATTGGGAATGTACTTTCCTGGCATCAGTAGGAGTAAACATGTTGTATTGGCAGAGGAATAGTGCCCCATTGTTGGTATCATAGGGAGGATTAGTGCCCCATTAGTGGTGTCAGTGGGAGAAATGGTGTTCCGTTGTCGGTGTCAGAATAGTGTTCCATATCGGTGGGAGGGATAGTGCCCCAAGAACTGGATCAAGGCAAGCAAAGGGTTCGCCTTTATCTGGCACTCCGGCTGCAGTTTGGAGACCTCTGGTATAGAGGATTGAAGGGGGAGGGGGTCGAGCTGAGAAAAGGTAGTGGAAGAGGTCTGCTTTAAAAATATCCATTGACTCTCTTCCCATACCTATAGGCCAGTGATGGCGAACCTTGGCACTCCAAATGTTTTGGAACTACATTTCCCATGATGCTCAACTACACTGCAGAGTGCATGAGCATCATGGGAAATGTAGTTCCAAAACATCTGGGGTTCCAAGGTTCACCATCACTGCCCCTTTGTGAATGGGAGTGAAGCCTGCCCTAAACACTTCTGATGGTTTTCACAGCTCGGTCCTGTCCTCTTCTCTAGGATGGACCAGATGTTGGATTGAGCCCCCTAGTGGTATATGAGCAAGCACCGTCCTGGACCACGCACAAGTGCAGCAATATTTCTTGTCGCCATAGATGCCCTCAGCAGCTGCAAAATTCCTCTCCTTTTGCAGCCACTGAGCTCGGCAAAGCACAATGAGCATGTCCGGAGGACATCATTCCCTCCTGTGCTGCTAGGGGGCGCTTGTTCTAATGGCTGGTCCATCCTAGGGAGGACGGGACCAAGCTGTGAAGCTGAAGTGTAAGGGGCAGGCTTTAATACGGTCACAAAAGACATACAGGTATGGAAGGAGCACAAATGGGTATTTCTAAAATCTGAATAGTTTAACATTTCAGAATGTTCATGGACTTTTTTTTTTTTTATGTGTATATGAATCGTCTTTCTGTAAACCTGATCGGTGTCTGTTAATGTTTTAGAATCCTTGTTTTTTTGTTTGTTTGTTTGTTTTTTTCCTCTTCAGTTTGTAATTCTATGTGTACCTGGTGGATTCAGTATTTGTACTTGGTAATACTGCATAGTGATTGTGCTTTTATTCTTCTGTTGTCATGAGAGCAAGTCTTATCATTGTAAAATGACTCTTCTGTATCTGCAGGAACGTATCCCTATGTGACGTCTTCCAATTGTACAGTAGGAGGTGTGTGCACTGGACTCGGAATCCCTCCTCAGAATATTGGAGACGTCTATGGTGTGGTTAAGGCTTACTCCACTCGAGTAGGAGTTGGAGCCTTCCCTACAGAGCAGATCAATGTAAGTGTTCTGGTGTGTGTATTGGGGTTAAGCTTTTTTTGGGCCTCTGTTTAGCAGGATTTGCATCTGTGTGATCAAAAACCAACTCCAAGCAATAGGTAAACTGGTGGACTGTTGAGGAAGAGCTAAAGTGGAAAGAGATCCCCATGCCATAATGTGCCAATATGCACACCATGGCATACGTGCCCTACACAGTTTCTTCTTCCAGCAAGTCCATTCTCTCCCTCCCTCCATTTTGGCCAGTCAGGAATAATATTCCTTCCCAGGCGTGTCATCACATAGACCATGCTCCACTGATAACTAGGAATAAAACTTTTAACCACTTCAGCTCCAGAAAGTTTACCCACTTCATGACCAGGCCATTTTTTGTGATGTGGCACTGCGTTTAACTGACAATTGCGTGGACGTGCGACACTGTACCCAAATAAAATGTACGTCCTTTTTTCCCCCACATAGAGCTTTCATTTGGTGGTATTTGACCACCTCTGCGGTTTATTTTTCACGCTATTAACAAAAAAAGACCAATTTTGAAACAAATTGTTTTACATGCCCAATAAAAAGGTAAAAATCTAATTTCTTCAATTTTGGCTAATATATATTCTGCTACATATTTTTGATAAAAAAAAAAATCCCAAAAAGCGTATATTGGTTTGCGCAAAAGATAGTATCTACAAACAATGATAGAGATTTTTTTTATTTTTGTTAATGGTGATTAGCGATTTTAAAGCGTGATTACGGTGGAAAAATCACACCGGACACTTTTTGGGGACCAGTGACACGAATACAGCGATCAGTGCTAAAAAAAAAAATGCACTGTACTTATGACACTGGCAGGGAAGGGGTTAACAACTGTTTCCTGGGAGTGTTTGTGTGTTTTTGTGTGTTTTGTGTTCTGGGAAGGCAGACATCTGTGTTTCCGTCTCTATTTATTTCACTAGATCACTGCCTTCGCTTGTCACAGAACGGCAGTCTTCCTTGTTTACATAGGCAGACCGCCGCTCTGCCTTTCTCCTGAATGATCAGCGGGTTTCGCTGGACCCACTGATTGGCTCCCGCTGTGTCCAATCACAGCGGTAGCAGGTCGCGGGCGGCGGTGTTCGCCCCATACCCAGAAGTGCCAGATCACCTACCTAGTACGTGATCTGGCGCAGAGTGGCCACCCTGCTGCAGTATATCTACGTGGGGCAGTCGGGAAGAGGTTAATCCTTGCAAGTGCACTGTACATTTATCCCAAGACCAGAAAACTTTATGTGAAACAATAGGATGGTGCAGAAAAAAAAATGCATAAACAATGGCTTGGACCAGGGCATGTAACCGGGCGAGGCCACCTCCCACGTGACAACCAAGTCACAGCAACTGTTGCTACACCAACTCTTAATTGGCAGCCTACATCAGGAGCGGTCAAGAGCAAAGGGATGGATAAAATCCAAGTACACTGACAGATTCCTGTGGAGAATGTCAGTAAATTGTCAACACGTAGCCACAAGAGTTTGGTTTGTCCCTCCACACACAGCATGCTGAGATGTGCCCTGAACTGTGTATTGATGTACAATTGCAAGTAAAAAAAATATTGGCCATGGAAGACGCATTGATGGCAGAAGACCTACAGAATCCCTTTGCCCAAAAATGCTTAGTAATTTTTTTTTTAAGTGACGTAAAGCGGATCTCCAGTCTTTCAACTTGAATCTATTTTAATCGTCTTTCCCCCCCACCTTTGAGAGAGAGAGAGAGAGAGAGAGCTCTTCATCCTAAATCCTTTGACTAGATGAAAGACCTAGAATGCTCCAACCCTATTGGATTGCATGGAAGAAAAAAAACACTAATGTGTACCCGACTTTAAAGTGGTGCTATTTACCATTAATAGCATTATGCAGATCTGATTGCTGTAAAACTAAGCGGACCTTTTGGTACCACACAGGAAGTTCTTTACTTGATATGAAGCCGGCTTAAATGTACATTGGTGACGGGTGACTTTAAAGTGCAGCATTTAATGTTTGACTAAAGCGTAGCTTTTCATTTCTTGCAGGATACAGGCAATCTTCTTCAGTCGCAGGGTCATGAATGGGGAGTGACCACAGGCAGGAAGAGAAGGTGTGGCTGGCTGGATCTGGTCATTTTAAAATACGCCCATATGATCAACGGATTCACTGCGTAAGTCCACGGCTTTTCAGTAAAGTTCTACAAAGACCAAGATTTTTTACAGATCTTCAGTTAATAAACTGCCTCCTTACGAGGGGGGGTTGTCCAATAGCAACCCCTATCATATTCCAACTCTTGTCTCTCTAATCCTGATTGGAAGATGTAGAAAAATGAGAAATTTACTAGATAGATTTTACTGCTTTTTTTTTTTTTTTTTTTTTTTATTTATTTTTTAAATGCATTAAGATGGATTCAGACTTTTTTACATGTTATGATGTCCATGTCGCATTACAAGGTAAACTTGGTGTCTTCAGCTTCAGGAAGATGCAAAGTGTGTTCATATCATTGAGATTCTATCCCTGAAGATTGGTTCCAAAATTGGATTACCATTTCAGTTTTGGCCGACCTAAAGGATGAAAAAAATGAAATAGATTATCTTTCAACTAATGATATATTTCCCTTTAAAATTGGTTTGGGTTTTAAGAAGACAGACCTAAAAGCATGGCATTTGTTTTTAATGTAACCACCTTTTGGGTGGAGACGGATCATTCCTTTAAGCTCTTCGGTCGGCAATTCACAATGCAATTTTTTTTTCCTGCAGCCCAGAAATTTTTCCATGATTCCCCATCAACAGACCATGCTGACAGGAATCCCTCCTGCCGAGCAATTGTCTGCTCCTGGCAGGGAGAAGCTGTCCCTGCCAGGAGACGACGGCACAGCTATGGCAGCTGTAAGCAAGAATCGCAAGCTAATCCAGCAGGCTGGTTGGACCAAGTTGATCACTCAACTTGGTACATTCAGCATGCTCGTTAATGGTTCGAATCTCGGCTGTTTCCTGCTGAACTGGCTGAGGGTCGAACGGTGTATGGCTGGTCTTGTGGTCATCTGTACAGCTTCTGGATACATCCTTAACTTGGAACCAAGTGAGCCTGCCACATAGTGGTTTGCAGCTTGTATCCAATCGGTGGCCAATGGCTTTTGCAGGAACCCAACCCACCGTTTGTTTGCAGTCTGTAAACCCTTACATATACCCAGTGAAGGAACTATCCTCGGATGCACAGAGATGAAACCAATCCTCCTACATAAGTTGTACGTGTCTGTCTGCAGTCTTCTCTTCACTTTCGTTCAAGGGCTGAATTTATAAGCTTGTCTGAGTTCAGAAAAAAGGAGCGGAGAGGTTACACTCTGTAGAGCTCAGTGAAGAGAGCTCTGACAGCTTATTGGAGGGAAGAGACACACCCCCACAGCTCACAGAAAGAGAGCTGAGGCTGTCAATCAGCTGAAGGTCCTCCCCTGTCACCATTTTTCTCAATGTCCGAAGTGATTTGTGCCGATAGAGGAACAAAGCAGCAGACAGAAATTACACTTGGTGCTCTTAAATGAGACAAGTACAAAGTATAGAGGGACATGCTTTGTAAATATATCATGTCGGAGGTTTACAACTACTTTAATATCCAAAAATTATTCTAGACTAGTCTGTGTAACAAACTTGAGTGTACCTGTAGGCCTGGGAAACCTACACTGACAGTTTGTATTGCAGGCACGCCAGCATGGATCTTCTGTAAAACGGCCTTGGGACCCCAAAAACCAGGGGTGCTCTATCATGCAACAAATTACCTGGTGGCCAGCTTTCCCCTCTTGCCTAATGCTGTTTATTATTGGCCTATTACTGTGATGGTTAACTTGACTAACCTTTTGTAAGGTTTTGAGGTAGAAAGGGTCCAAAACTATCCACCAGCAAGTCATGTGTATGGGAGTGTGCCCCTGGGTTTTGGGATGCATTACAAGATATGCACACGAAGTGCCTGCAGACTAAATGTCTCTTGGGGGGCTTTGTGGTCTCCCTATCGCTGTACAACAAATACTTATGGATTTATTGTTCTCTTACAGCTTAGCTCTAACGAAACTGGACATTTTAGACACACTGGATGAGATTAAAGTTGGTGTGGCCTACACACTCAACGGGAAGAGGATCCCTTACTTTCCAGGTTTGTGCATTACAGAATGTTTAATTACAAATAGTTTTTTCTTATTCAGTGAGGGCTCAATCAGTCTAGACAAGTTGGAAAATGTGGTCACTAAAGTGATTCCAAAATCATAGTTGCGTGTTTTAACCGCGTGCCGATCGCCGCACGCAGATGTACGTCTTCAGCATAGCATGGGCAGGCAAAAGTTACACACACACACACACACACACACACACACGTGTCCCCTTTTAAGAAGCGGCATTGTGGATGCGCGCGAGCACCGTCAGCCCGACCGCGTGTCCCGCAGACTCTGTCTGCGGGGAAATGCTGATGTAAACAAGCATTTCCCCAGTCTTCCTAGTGACAGGACAGTGATCACAGCTTCCTGTAATCGGAAGCGGTGATCAGTGTCGTGTCACACACAGCCCATCCCTCCTACAGTTAGAAGTACTCCCTAGGTCACACTTGCTGGAATACCTGAACAGTGACTGCATCCGATAGTCACTGTTTGGCGGATTTTTAATTTTCCACCTGGCTCGGTTGATTTTATAAATCAAATGTTTTCAAGCTGGCCAGCTTAAAGTTCTTCTACAGCCTGCATTCTATGCGTTGGGGTAAAAAAAAAACTTCTGTGCTGCAGGAGCCCCCCTCTTGTTCTTGCGTGAGCCCAATCCAATCCAGCGAAGTAGCTCTCGCAGCGGTCTCCCTCCATTGAGCAGATTGATGGCCACGGTGGCCATTGGCTCCTGCTGTCAATCAAATGCAGTGATGGGCAGGGCTGAGCTCCCCTCCGGTCTGTCAATAGACGCAGCTCAGGCGTAAGCATGCACAGGTGCCCCCCAGGGAAAGTGGAAAGCCCTGGAGGACCCCAGAAAGGGATTGGGGCAAGCTTTAGAAGGGCCACTGTAATTAGGTTGACTGCCTAATATGAATACTGAAATATAAGTAATACCGGACACCTCCAAAAAACGTAACATCCCTAATCCCTTCCTGCTACCCTGAGCATCAAAATCTAATGATATGGAATCTGCATGGTGTCAGGAGTTCAGAACACATTGCATACTACCGTTCTAAATGAATCTGTATTTACTTAAATCCACAATATTTGACTTTTCTTTTTTTATTAGCAAATCAAGAAATTTTACAGCAAGTAGAAGTAGAGTATGAGGTCATGCCAGGCTGGAAGAGTGACACCACAAGTGCCAGAAAATGGGAGGAGCTTCCTGCCAATGCCCAAAATTACATCAGATTTGTGGAAAATCAAGTCGGAGTGCCTGGTGAGTGCTTTACACTTTTTGGTATAATATATGGCAAATGACTCAAGTTGCTTGGAAGTGGATTGTTCAAGAAGGTTTGAAGTGTGATAAGCTATATGGTCCCCTTTGAGCAGGGTGGGGATGAGCCATGTCCCACAAATTTGTGGGTAAATATGAGCTTGAGCTATTAAGCACTGTAAACAGACTTTTCTGTCAGTCAAGTAACTAAAGCTGGCCATTGGTGGAACAAATCACGGCCGGTTCAACAGGGACTGGCTGAGATCTAAACCATGTATGGGCAGACTGATTGTACCCAAGTTGATCAATCAACTTTGGTACAACCAGCCTGCCAGATTTTTCATGCGATTAATTGCTAGCGGGATTCCTTCATCAACAATGACTGATGGGGGAATCTAGTGATTTTCGCACCAGCTATGGCCAAAAAAGCTGGTCAGGAATTTTTTTTTATTTGTATCGCCACCTGCCAGGTGGATATGAGAGAGGGGAAAAATATGACATATGTAATCTTCCTAATGAGATTATTATATCGCTATACATTACCTAATCAAGGACTTGATGATTTTTGCATGTGCTCAAGATGGGTCTTGAACAGCTCTGACTGCCCACAGCACATGATGCCTTCGCTCCCTGCTTAGCAGGGAACTAAATCCCGTGTCACTGAACACGACTTTGTTTACATTCCGGGCTGTGTTTGGTGAAGCTCAGGTTATTATTGGCTGTGACCAGGTGATTGGCATGTGCTGTGACGAATCACAGCTGGGCGCTCCTCCCTAATGCAGAATCGTGTGTATGTGTAAAATTGTATATCTATCAACACACATGCATTATGTATGGTGTAAAAATTGGATGGATAGATTTGTCTAGGTATAATCAGGATTCAAGAATTGCATACCTTTCTGTGTAGTTTTGACAAGCACACTGTCAATTACAATTTAGAGCGCCCTCTCCTGGCAGTATATGGGTGATCCAAAAAATCTTTTCAGTCATAATTCCTAGATAACTCGTGATCACTGTGGCATTCAGATAAAATAGTAGAAGCTTTTTGTATTGCGCTAGCAGGGTAGTGAGGGTGAAACGTGGCAATTACCAGGACTTTATCGTCGGGTGCAGAATTTTCATACTGTGTACCTCTAGGATTGTGGTAATGTCTCTCTTCTCTATGCAGTGAAATGGGTTGGCGTTGGAAAGTCTCGAGAGTCTATGATTGAGCTGTTCTAAACTTCCGTCAATTTCCTCGTCGCTGATTTCAAGACAAAGCACCGCCATTGTCAGTGACTAGTGTACGCTGCTACATGTTCTGGACCTGCTGTGTAAATGGTTTCCCACTTTGGTAAAAATTGTAATGATGACTTACAGCCATCTAAATAAAAATCGGTTTGAAATAAAAACTTGTCTGGTCGTAATGTAAAGGCGCGCACTAGACCTGAAAACATGAACAGGTTTGTTCTCTTTTTTTTTTTTTTTTTTTTTTTTTTTTTTTTTACATTTTAGACCTTAAAGGAAGAAATTACAGAATGAAATGATAAAATCTGCTGCGGTTGGCAATTTTTCAGTTGGCTGTTCTCGCTCAGCCATACAAGCTCTTGGTCACAAGGACATTGGGGTTGATTTACTAAAACTGGAGAGTGGAAAATCTGGTGCAGCTCTGCATAGAAACCAATCGGCTTCTAACTTCAGCTTGTTCAATTAAAGCTTTGACCAATAAAAAAAAAAAAAGCTGATTAGTTTGTATGCAGAGCTGCACCAGATTTTGCACTATCCCCAATGGAGACAGATGATAAAAATCTGACAAAGTGGTTCTAATGCTGGCTATAGATGGCTCATAAGTAGGCCCATTCATCAGGAACCAAACACATTTTGATGCATGTATTCCTGCTTCACAGAAGTCAATCTAACGTCCAAATGTTGGATTTCTTGGTTTTTGTTTTTTATTTTTTGCTTTCCCTCAATCAGCGGCTACAATGTTTCAGCGGGGAGGATTCCTCTATCCATGGAAAACACTGTGCATGCATTTTTAGTGCAGAAAAAAGCACACAGAACTGCATCTGGTGTGAACTTGTCCTTAAAGGGGTTGTAAACCTCATGTTTTTTTCACCTTAATGCATCCTATGTCACCGCCTGTTTTTTACTCACCTGAGCCCGGTTATTCCCACGCCAGAGATGCACTCTTCCCCTCTGCACGTTGTCTCGGCTCTTGATTGGATAGATGGCAGCCATTGGCTTCTGCTGCTGTCAATCTAATCTAGTGCAGAGGTGCATAGTAACCAATCAGCTTCTAAGTTTTGTCAACCCCCCCCAAAAAAAAAACAGATCCTGATCCCTCAAAGCAGATTAAACAGCACAGTGCTTTTGCTGTGTAATCTGCCCCTCTTGAAACTGTAAAAAAATCTGCCTGATCCTGCCACTTCCTATGTCCCCCCTCTGTGAGCTGACCACGAAAATCAGGGCTGCTGAGCCCTGACCACCGTGGTCAGTGTACGTCCCTCCGTCCATCTGTAGCCTTGCTCTCCTCTCACCCCCTCCTCCCTGCTTGTCAGCTCTGTGTCCCCACCTGCCTCCCTGCGCTGCTATTAGTACAAATAAAAAAAATTAGAAAAGGTCCCTGCCAGCCCAGTATTGCAGGCATAACGCACGGTATAAATCTTTTATAAAAACAAGGCTTGTAAATACAGATTTAGCGCCATCTTCAGGCTGGTTTCCATGGCTGCTGCAGGAGGGGCTGAGTGGACATTTGATTTCCCTGACTAAAATCAGGGAGATCTCAGCCCCCTCCTGCAGTAGCCCTGTATCGGAGGTATACAGCGGCTGCGAGTCATGTGACGGCCCGAGAATTGCTCTAAAACGGTATTTACAAGCCTCCGTTTTATAAGACTGGGTACAGTGTGCTATGCCTGCCTATAATAGAGGGGCTGGCAGTGCTTTACATATACGGGTTAACAAACATATTAATTGGAACAAGCTGAAGTTAGAGGCTGATTGGTTACTATGCACAGCTGCACCAGATTTTGTGTGCACCCGGCTTAATAAATCTCCCACAATGTGTACTTCACGCTGAGCCTGCGTTTGAGCCATTCATAAAATGCAGGCCGCTGTGTGGAGCTTATGGTGTCCCATGGAGTGCTCGCTGCATAATACCATAGAGAACACTGTGACTGGAGGAATGGGCTGTCACGTGACTTTAAAGTGGTTGTAAACCCTTGCAACACACTTTCACCTACAGGTAAGCCTAGATTAAGGCTTACCTGTAGGTGCAACAAATATCTCCTAAATCTACACGGTTTAGGAGATATTTGCAAAAGAAAGGCAGTTGTCTACGACGTGCAGGTGCACAGAGTGAAGAAGCCGTGATAGGAAGCCGCTAGTGTCGGCATGCGCGGGAGTGATGTCATCGTGCCTCTGGCCAGTCACAGCGCCGGAGCCACGATATGCGGAAGTGAGTCCTGAAGAGATGGTGCCGAGGGAGGAGGTGTCCGAGCACTGCTGCGGAGGCTTCGATCTCAGGTAAGTACTTCATAATGAGCTAGTATGCTATGCATACTAGCTCATTATGCCTTTGCCTTGCAGGGTGTCTTAAAAAAAAAAGAGGGTTTAATTCCTCTTTAAAGAGTTGTATAGCTCCACTTGCTGCCCTCCACACTGCCATTCTTCATTATTTTTGGAATGAATGGTATGTTACTGGCCTCAGTCTTGAACACTGCTGGGCTTTATAGATGAATAAACTGGCATCCGGTTACAGCTTAGACTGACCTGGTTGTCCACATTGTACGCCTCGTCATACGCTGTCCTCCAGCGGTATATCTCCGGTTTACCATACACGTCTAAAGGGATTTCCCGGCTTCTAGGACCTTCTTCAGTGAACTTTTCCACAGTCTTGAAGTGCACAGTTTTACCTGCACAGCTTGATATAGACACAGAAGAAAACAATGTCATTTGCATGTCTGAATTTTTACCCAGCACTCTGCAATGCGCTCTGATTTGAATGAAGTATCTTTTTTCAAAACGTCAACAAACCTAAAAACAAATCATTGTAATGTGTAATAATGCACACCAGCACACGTTTTTTTAGCAAGCGCCCCGCTGTTAATGAGCCCTTGCTAGTCAAAGGAATGGCACTAAACTGCATGCATTTTAACAATATATTGGGGCTGCTTTACTAAAGGCAAATAGACTCTGCAGTTGCTCCAAAGCTTAATAAAGGAGGTGAAGCTCTGCTGACTTCCACCATCCAATCATCTGCAAGCAAAAATGCTTTTTTTTTTTTTCCCTCGTGATTGGGTTTTACAAAGTGAGGCTTCATCTCATTTCCTAAGCTCTTACAAATTGCAGTCTATTTGCCTTTAGTAAATCAATCTCCCCCCCCTCTTTGTGTTCATACAGTATAGCCCAAATGGTATTGTGTATACAGAAATGAAGACAAATAAAATGTATTTTTTTATTTATAGGCATACAACACGCACAAGTGTATAACACGCACCTTCATTTTAGGAGGGAAGTTTCGAAAAGACCTTACATTTTAAATAAAGAACTTTTGAAGCAAAATATGGGTCCATGCCCATCTGCAGCGTCACAATTTCCCATCAATGCAGCTTGATTAATGCCCATCTGCAGCCTCCCCATTGCCATGAATGCAGCCTGATCAATGCCCATCTCAGGGAGGGGGGCAGGAGGAGCGCCGTCAGATTACATACATCGAGGAATCTCCTGTTTACTCAGCAGCCTCTTTAATTCAAAGTCCCACCTCCTGGACCGGCTTCTATGATAGACAGAACACTGGTCCAATGCCGGCCCAGGAGACGGGACTTCCTATTACAGAGGCCGCTGAGTAAACGGGAGATTCTCGCTGTATGTAATCTTGTCCCGCCCCCTCCCTGTTCTCTCCGAGGCAGCCCAAATTGCAGTATTGGCGTATAATACGCACACACTATTTACAACCGATTTGCATGTTCTGGCCTAAAACTATTTGCATATATTAAATTACTGTATTTGGCAAATGTTATGTAAATTAATGTGAAATCCATCATTCTGAGTTAACAAGAATAGAAGGAAAATCTTCCAATGGAGACAATAGTTCTGGTGACAGAGGCAGCCCTTGCCACCCCTCCTCACTGGCTGCTTTAGCCCTAAAAAGGCTGAACCACCATGCCGCAACCACATGTGTTGCATGCGGTTGCAGCACAGCCCCATACACTTAAATGGGTTGCCATTGTAGCTGTGCCCCCTGCTGAATGTAGCATGCAGTTTAATTTTGGATGCAAAGCTTTGCAGCCGCAGTAGTGTGCAATGTGCATGCCCTTCTTTAGGTAGGTGGTTGGGGGGGATGGTGAAACTACAGCTTAACCACCCCCTGGCCACATGAATGAGCCCTAATGGGATTTTCCCTACTTAGAAGTTATTTTCTCTTTCCCTCCTCTTGGACAGGAAGTGAAGGCAAATCTCCCCAATAGGCAACAGCCAGCAAATATTAAACCTGGCCAGGGGTCTTAAAATTTGCAAAGCGGACTTTACTACCACTTTATCTACAGGTAAGCTTATAATAAGGCTACGCTGTAGGTAAAAAATATCTCCTAAACCTGCACCGTCTAGGTCTAGGAGATACTCTGAGTGTCAGCCAGTGATATCAATGGTGCATGTGCACTGCACTCTCAATGGACGGCATACTCAAGTGAGCAGAAATTTGCTAGAAAATTACTTCGAACCCCCAAACATTATATTATTTTTTTTCAGACACACTAGAGAATAAAATGGCGGTGATGCAATACTTTGTCACACCGTATTTGTGCAGCGGTCTTACAAGCGCACTTTTTTTGGAAAAAAATATTCCTTGTCTTATTTTTTAATAAAAAATAAAAAAAAACAGTAAAGTTAGCTGAATTTTTTTATATTATGAAAGAATGTTACGCCGAGTAAATTGATACCCAACATGTCACACTTCAAAATTGGCAGTCAAGATAACTGTACTTTATGTGAAAGTGAACTGATCCTTAAACTATGGAACTGTGATAGTACAAAATACAGATTTATTAAAAAAAAAAACATTCCAATTTACCTTTGATCTGTCTTATGATTTAACGTCTTTAAGATGCTCTTTTCCATTTCCATGGCACGCAGCTAAAGCTAAAACAAAGTGAACGTGTGTATAAAAAGATGATTATTTGTATCGGAGGTCTAAGAAGTACCGTATATACTCGAGTATAAGCCGAGTTTTTCAGCACACTTTTTTGTGCTGAAAATGCCCCCCTCGGCTTATACTCAAGTCACCTTTTTGCGCCTGATCTCCCGGACTTTGGGGACCCGGTACCGGTCGGCCGTAGGTCCCCTGGACCCCAAACTTAGCACACATGTAGCCCCACTCCTCCTCTACATTTGTCCAAAGTTTGTTGTCTGGGGAACCTACGGCCGGGGAGCACCGATTTTTCAAAGCTTGGCACCCCTTCCCTAGACTCCCATGTTAAATGTCCGTCTAGTCATGAACACAGTGAGGCATGGACACCCTAGGCTTATACTCGAGTCAATAAGTTTTCCCATATTTTTTGTGGTAAAATTAGGTGCCTCGGCTTATATTCGGGTCGGCTTATACTCGAGAATATACAGTAAATGTTTTCTGCTTGGAGCTTGCTGCCAGAATTTTTAGCAAATGTTTTTTCACCAAAAATGCGTTTTTTTTTTTTTTTAATCCTATCTGTTAAACTGCTTATATAAATTACAACCTGGATGTACCACCCCCTTAATGAAACCATTTAACCAGGAGAATGTACAATAAATTTGTAACAGAGGTCTATTTACAAAAAATAAAAAGTCTCAAGCATTCAGCTGTCAAGAATACTTCTGTATTTTTGTCTAATATGTTAATTTCCAACTCCATCTAGTGCCTATAATGTAGTATTCTGCAATACTAAAATCATGAAAATACAGCATTATGGCCACTAGATGGAGCTGAAAATTGTAGGAAATTAATATATTAGACAAAATTACCGCAGATGATCGCTGACTGTGCATTTCTGATTGATCAACCCTCCATGTGTCAGGGAACACATCATAAATCAAATTGATCTGTTTTGATAGATCATTTAAAGCAGATGTTTAGGTCTGATTTGCATAGCTAGATTGTTCCTGCATCACTTTTTCCACATTTTTTTAATGTTGCCCTTATTCCAATATTGATTAAATTAATAAATTTTCCTCAAAATTCTACAAATAATACCCCTTTATTGACTACATGAACGAAAATCTCACATGTTCATAAGTATTCACAGCCTTTGCCATGACACTCAAAATTTAGCTCAGGTGCACCTTGTTTCCACTGATCATCCTTGAGATGTTTCTACAACTTGATTGGAGTCCCTCTGTGGTAAATTCAGTTGATTGGATATGATTTGGAAAGGTACACACCTGTCTATATAAGGTCCCATGGTTAACCGTGCATGTCGGAGCACAAACCAAGCCATGAAGTCCAAGGAATTGTCTGTAGATCACCGAGACAGGATTGTATTGAGGCACAGATCTGGGGAAGAGCACAGAAAAAATTCTGCGGCATTGAAGGTCCCAATGAGCACAGAGGCCTCCATCATCCAGAAATGAAAGAAGTTTGGAACCACCAGGACTCTTCCTAGAGCGGGCCGCCTGGCCAAACTGAGCAATCGGGGGAGAAGGGCCTTAGTCAGGAAGGTGACCAAGAACTTGATGGTCACTCTGAAAGAGCTCCAGCATTTCTCTGTGGAGAGAGGAGAACCTTCCAGAACAACCATCTTTGCAGCACTCCACCAATCAGGCCTGTATGGTAGAGTGGCCAGACAAAAAACACTCCTTAGTAAAAGGCGTATGACAGCCCGCCTCGAGTTTGCCAAAACTCGAAGGACTCTCAGGCCAGGAGAAACAAAATTCTCTGGTCTGATTGAACTCTTTGGCCTGAATGGAAATTGTCATGTCTGGAGGAAACCAGGCACTGCTCATTACCTGGCCAATACTATCCCTACAGTGAAGCATGATGTGGGGATTGTTTTCAGTGGGAGGAACTGGGAGACTAGTCAGGGTTGAGGGAAAGATGAATGCAGCAATGTACAGAGAAATCCTTGATGAAAACCTGCTCCAGAGCGCACTGGACCTCAGATTGGGGCAAAGGTTCTTCTTCCAACAGGACAACAACCCTAAGCACACAGCCAAGGTAACAAAGGAGTGGCTAAGGGACAACTCTGTGAATGACATTCAGTGGCCCAGCCAGAGCCCAGACTTGAACCTGATTGAACATTCTTGGAGAGATCTGATAATGGCTGTGCACTGACGCTCCCCATCCAACCTGATGGAGCTTTAGAGGTCCTGCAAAGAAGAATAGGAGAAACTGCCCAAAAATAGATGTGCCAAGCTTGTAGCATCATACTCAAAAAGACTTGAGGCTGTAATTAGTGCCAAAGGTGCTTCACCAAAGTATTGAGAAAAGGCTGTGAATACTTATGTACATGGGATTTTTTTTTGTTTTACATTTTTAATAAATTTACAAAGATTTCAAACAAACTTCTTATCATTATGGGGTATTGTTTGTAGAATTTAGAGGAAAAAAATGAATTTAATCAATTTTGAAATATGGCTATAACATAAAGTGAAGCGCTGTGAATACTTTCTAGATGCACTGTAAGTATGCATATCTTATACCTGGTTGATTCCTCTGTAAACTTCAAATTACTGTAGTAGTTGACATTACTACAGTGATAGCAGCATTCCTCCCAGTGGCTGTAATTCTGCATAGCAACCACAAGGGGTGCTTGCTGTGTACTGCCAACATTCAGAGAATGCCTTGTATCAATGAATACAAGGTATTTTCTGATTGGACATGGGATGCGGAGCAGTGATGTCACAATCTCAACCTCATCCAATCAGAGAACACCTAATATTCATGGAAAAAAAATGCAAGTCTTTCTCTGAATGGCACTGACAAGTAAGTGACCCCCCTGTGGTTACTAAGCAGAATTGCAACCGCTCGGCACTGGACACAAGTTCGTTGTGATCACTGTAGTAGCAATGACTACTACAGTGATTTGCAGATTACAGGATTTGTCAGGTATGAGATATGCATATTTGTGTTGGTCCAAACTGAACCAATGTAACTATGCAATAAAATTCATACCTAAACTTCAGTTTTAAATTATAAAATGATAGATCCTTTCAGTTGATTGCAAAATGCAGAACAATACTGTGTGTTGCAGCAGTCGATAAAAGATCACTTGTTTGCAATACCTATACTCAAACCTATATTTATACCTAAATTGATTCCAAAAATCTATCACCATAAAGCCTCGTACAAACAGTCGGACTTCCATCGGACTTTTCCGTGGTTTTTTGTCCGAACGGAGTTGGCCGGGCACACCCATAGCATACACACCACAGGACTTTTCTGCAAACTTTCCCAAAACTTTTTGCAACATCACATGGTTTTTCTGCTCTTTACCGCCACCCTTTGGTCAACTTCTGCTATTGTTTGTTGATTTTAACATTATTTGTTTTGTCCATCGGACAAAAGTCAGATGGTTTTCTGTACACACGGTCGGACTTTGCTCCATCTGACTTTTGTTGGCCAAAAGTTTGTGCGTTTTCAGACCCAACTTTTGTCCGATGAAAACAAAAAAAAAAAAAGTTTGTCCGATGGAGCGTACAAACAGTCGGATTGTTGGTCCAACTTGCTCAAAATGAAGTTTGTTGGCCAAAAGTCTGACCGTGTGTACGGGGCTTTAGTCTTACTGCCAAATTTTCTAATCCCATTTCACAAGAATGCTGCAGAAGGAGAGAGACTCCCCTCTTTGGATATTTAATGACCAGAGCTTCTACAGCAGTGGTCCCCATTGGAAGATAAGAAGGTTCCTCTTTTACTATCATCCATCTATAACTGAAATATCTATGGGTAAATGCAGCCTTTCATACTGGTGTGGGCTGAATCAGCCGCATACACAAACCTTGGATCTGTTTATCATCTGACAGCAAGCAATGACATTAATGTAGAAGAGCAGAGATACAGTTTAAAGGTCATATATTGGATTTGCAAGAACAAAGTGATAGAAATCCTTGCAAGAGATGATGATGTCTTACGTGTGATCTCCGGCTGGCTGGAATTAGCAGGGCTGCTCTGTGTTCTATGAAGAGAGTTTGTTGTTTCTGTATCCTGGAGACTGTCCATGTCGCCTGCCAGAGCTGCAACAACAAGCTGCTATACCCTACAACTGGATGGGAATCACCCTTTCACAGCAAAGAGGGAATAGAGAACAGTCTAAAAGATTGAATACGTTATTGCTAGATTTAGAAGTTGTAAATAAGCCCTGTCTGTAATGAAAAGATTTTATATTTTATTTTAATAAATTACTTATTGTACTGTATTTGCCGGCGTGTAGCGGGGGTCTAAATCTAGGGGGTACACCCGGGTGGTAGTATGACCCAGGTGTGTATAAATCATAAGAGGATTTGGACCATTTTCAGTCGTGGAGGACTTTGGTGGTGTACTATTCTCCTTGGCCTGGGGTGGCGGTGTTCCCACAGGTCAAGGTAGAATCACTGCCGCAGTGCTGTCCTTTTTGTCCCGTAACGGCGGTGGTACAGCGAGGGCGGAGAACCTGCTGTGGCGTCACGGGAGGAGATAAAGGGGAGAGACGCCCTCGCCACGAGGTCTTCTGCATCCGGCGCCCAGGCACCTTAGGCCTGGGTGCGGTCAGTCCGGAGTTCCAGCCCAGGCGCCCATGGCCTGGTCGGAGCAGTGTTGGCGTCCATCTCAGGCACCTTAAGCCTGGGGTGAGGTACTACACCGGAGGCCTGGGGCCCAGTGACTTTGACTGGGCTCCGCAAGGGTGGATGAGTCCGAGGGACCCTGAGGTTGATGGGGCCCATGTCTGAGGTGAGGAGGCCGGAGAGGTTACCCGTCTGAAGAGCCCGGAGCAGCATCAACCCGGTGACGGAGGGGCCTCTGGTAACTCCCTTGGAGGGACATCTTCCCCCTGACAGGGGCCACAACGCAGCAAAGGTACTCCAGTTCATGTTCTCCAGAGTCGCTGGTAGAGACTCAAAGGTTTCAAGTTTCTCTCTTTAGCCGATGGCCACAGTGGTTTAGTTTATTATCAGGACAGTGTCTCGACCTGCTCACCCCACCGTGTTGAACTGTTTATGGGTCCCAATCAGTTGGCTGACAAAGAACTGTTTAATTGTGTGCTATAATAAAACAAGTGTTGGATCCTTATCGGTGTGTGGTACTCTGGTTAATGGGAGCGAAGGGAAGTGTCAGCACAGAAGGACTTGGTATTCCTGCAGAAACACACAGGCCCGAGGAAAACAATAGGTACTGGCCTTCACCTCACCCGCTGCAATGGGGAGGACATGGGCCGTAGCGCATCTCACCCTCACATACAAGATACCCCTAGAAAAGAGATATCGGAAACCCGATTCACATGAGGAGAGAGTGGGGCCGCTACAGGCGTATAAGACGACCTTTTACACTTAAAAAAAACTGTCCAGAAAGCAGGGGTCGTCTTATACGCCGGTTCAGCTGTTCGGATGCCTGCTGGATGTGCAGTAATACTGTATGTAGCTTTGGCTACATCCAGTATATACCGCTTAGCCAATTCCGGTGAGCGATGTATTCAAATGGATACAGAGCCTGCTCGGATTGGAGTAACAACCTCTGCCAATCCGAGCAGGTTACATACTTTAGCCTGCTCGGATTGGCTTTGAGAGTCAGAGAGGCGTGGGCTGATGATGTTACAGCCTCTGCCAATCCAAGCAGGTTTTGTATTCGTTAATAGAATACATCGCTCGCCGTGATTGGCTCCAGCAAGAAGGAAGAAGAATATGGCTCCAGCTCCAGTAAGAATGAAGAAGAATATGGCTCCAGAAGGAAGAAATATGAAGCGCCGGAAGCCTCGGAAGGGGGGTCGTCTTTTATGGTGAGTACAGGCAAAAAAAATCGTAAAAAAATGTAAAATTAGGGGGTCGTCTTATACACCAGCAAATACGGTAATAAGAACAATTAATATTAATACATACATTAATGTATTACTATATCAATAAATGCAATAATAAACAAATGTAATTAATACATTTATCGAATACATTTTTTTTTAATACTTTAAATCTTCTGGTGCCACTACCTTCCTTTTGAGAAAATCCGCTGCTGAAGAATTTTCTGCATCAGACATTACCAAGTCAGATGCCTGGGCCCCCCTCTGCAAGCTGTGGTTTCATCCATTAACCCTAGGACCCCGTAAGGGCCGGAGGAAGGAACCACAGTGCACAGGGGGACGGGGGACGGGTATCTGACACTCCCGGAGGTGTCGGATCCTTCAACCACTGTGGTTCTGCAAAAGAGAAAAGATCCACAGCCAGGGTGTAGGGCAGGTAACTATTAAACAACAAGTACAGACAAAGCTGGTTTGGCTGTACTTCTCCTCTGGATCACAGGAGTGCAGTTTGTTCTGAACTCCTGTGACGCATTTTGAGCAGACAGTAGGATAAAGCCCACTGTTGGCTAATGTCGCAGAGCCGGTACAGGCTGGGACAAGATTGCGACAATAAAGTCAGGATCTGCTCACAACCCTGAACCGGCATCCGACTCAGCCACAGTCCAGCGCTCACGTGAGTGCGGGGGCAGCTCTCTGCTCATGGAGCTCTTAGATCCGAGTGATCGGTCGTGTTTGATCGCTCAGTTCTCAGTCTTAGAGCCGGCAGGGGACGGATGCTGCATACACCTAGGTCTGTATCATTTTTGAAGAAAATAAATAAAGCCAAACTTCTCTTTTAATGCTTTTGTTATTAGGGTTTTATTTCTGTCTGTGACTCTATTGGAGAGACTTTCCTTCACTTCCTGTCCTTGTGTACTTCCTCTCCCTGTGATGCCTGTGTATTGAGGAAACAGAAAGGCATGGACAGAAATATTATCAGAAGTCCTCCAGTTAATGTGTTTTTGTCCCTAGAGGAAAGATTTCCCATCAGTTCCTATCCTTATAAGAAGTGAGGGCAAATCCCCCCCAATGACAACGTTGTAAAATATAGTAAAAACATTTGAAATCAGTGATGGTCACATTTCTTGACGTAGGAGCTCTTCAATGCAGCTCGTGACATCTCCAAAGGGCCCCACATAATGTTCACTGAATATATTTCTACAAAAGGTTGTCATAGACTGTAGATATACAACAAAAGTTGATCAAATCCTACAGATATGCTAGAAGAATTGATTAGAGGCTGTGAACATGCCATAGAAATTGTTGGGAGAAAGGTAGGAACAAGGCACAGGATACATATTTTTTGGGGGTTCAGATAAATTATCTCTGGCCATAACGGTTCCTCTTTGGCGGCGCTCCACAAAACAGGGGCACCCCTTGAGGAGGGGGTATCCCAGAGTTGAGAATCCATGTATATGCCAAACAAATGATCCAAGATCTTTTAATGATAAAATTGGTTCACAGCAGGAAAACGCAAAACATCAAACACGTTTCCGGGGCTAAACTCTCCCTTCTTCAGCGAGTAGTCTTTATTATCTAACTGCTGAATGTGTCACGCAGCATCCATCCATTGCAAAGAACCGGATTTCCAGAACCAGAAAAAAGGTGGAAAACACTTTTCCACGATCACCTTCTTGGTGATCACCACCTCTTAACTTAGGAGCTTTGCTTGAAAGTCTCACTGTGGACGGGAACTCCTGTAAACCAACCTGTCAGATGACCTTTATCCATCACAACACCCATTATGGATGAGGGTCACACTTGCAGTTGGATGATAAGGAATACTCCCTGAAGAAGGGGGAGTTTGACTCCCGAAACACATTGACTGTTTTTGTGGTGTCGTGTTGGAAACCAATTTTATATAAAAGATTTTTGACTCTTGGACGCTTGAAGCTTTCATTAGACTGTATATACATGGAGAGGTTCTTGGGAGACATTCATAGACTGGAGGCACATTATATGGAACTGCCAAAGATCAGCCGTGCAGTGGGTGTGGTCTACCCTCTGTGCATGCTGGGAGAGGGTACAAAAGTGGCGTGAGGCCATTCCAGGGGGACCCCCAAGGCGTTCGGGGGGACCTCTGGTCCAGTGAGCGCGTCTCATGGCACGGTATGCGTGTGTTTGGTCTCGGGCACCTTTAGCCCGGGGCTCTGCTGCTGCATAGTAGGACCAGCTCTCCTATTGAAGGCCTACTGTTTGTAGAAGGATCCCAGGCTGCCCGGTTGAAGGGGGCCCGTCTTTAGGGAAGGAGTTTCAGGGGAAGATCAGTCCCGGCGGAGATACCGACGTACTGTTATCTCAGGGAGAGGCCTGGAGTCCTACCTAAAGGGGGATCCATCATCTCTGACATCCGTGCTGTACTCCGGTTGCTAGGACCGCTCTCAAAGGGACTATCCGGGTGAGCAATACCCACTCAGGCTTGAGTGGCGACGAAAGTGTTCTATAAGCGTTGCGTGCCTGAACCTTCCCCTACTCTGTCGTTTCTACTCTCTCTTCCAAGTTTTACCTCAAAAAAATAATAAAACCTTGCTGCTTAGGTTTTACACCTGTGTGGACATTGGCTTTAATACAAAGGGACTTCCGCCTAGACAACGGAGACCAGGGATCCACTCTGGAGAGGTAACTCGTCGCAAGACCCAAAAACATTAACACAGCTCGCCCCTCTCTCTACACGAAAAAGAGGGGGATACCGGGCAAGTAGCAGGTGTGCCCTGACTGAAGAGTGGCAGAAAAGCAGAAACAGGGTGGTGAGTGCTACAGAACAAAAACACCATACCCCACCATCTCTTACCTTGCTGATCTTACTGTACTGTGGGATTAGCTAAAACTGGAGTACTCAGAATCTGGGGCAGCTGTGTATGGTAGCCAATCAGCTTCTAGCTTCAGCTTGTTCAATTAACCACTTAACGACCGCTCACTGTATATATACGTCGGCACAATGGCACCGACAGGCACAATCACGTAGAGCATACGTGATTGCCTTTGTACAGTTGGGGGGTCGATCGGACCCCCCTTCTGTACAGTGAGCGGTCGGTATTCGTTGGGGAGCGATCCGACATGAGGGGACGGCCGTTCGATTCCGGCCACCCCCCCCCGCGATCGCTCCCGGCGAATGGAAATGCCCCCTCTGTCTGTCGAATGTACACACAGGCAGAGGAAGCAGGAGGAAGTGATGTAATCTCTTGTGCGGCGCTCACATATACCGAGCGCCGTACAAGAGAAGACATCAAGGTTAGTGCACAAACACTACACTAACACCAGCACACATAGGCACATAAATCGCCCCCCCCCCCAGATCACCCCCCAGTCACAGTGTCACTGATTGCAGTGACCATTTATTTACTGATCACTGCAATCAGTGACATTTGTGACTGTAAAAGTGTCACTACATTTAGTTTTAGGTCCAGTGTAGCCCCCTAACCCCCCCTAATAAAGGTTTAACCCCTTGATCACCCCCCAGATAACCCTTTCACCCCCTAGCACCGCCGTCGCTAAGCGATCATTTTTCTGATCGCTGTCTTAGCGTCGGTGATGCAAATCGGTAGCCAGTAATTTTTTTTAGGTTCGCCACAGGTTTTTATAGCGTCAGGTACCCCCATAAATTATCTAATAAAGGTTTAACCCCCTTGATTGCCCCCCAGGTAACCCTATCACCACTGTCGCTAAGCGATCGTTTTTCTGATCGATGTCTTAGCGTCGGTGATGCAGATCGGTAGCCAGTATTTTTTTTTTAGGTTCGCCGCAGGTTTTTATAACGTCAGGTACCCCCATAAATTATCTAGTAAAGGTTTAACCCCCTTGATCGCCCCCCAGGTAACCCTTTCACCCCCTATCACCACTGTCGCTAAGCGATAATTTTTCTGATCGCTGTCTTAGCGTCGGTGATGCAGATCGGTAGCCAGTAATTTTTTTTAGGTTCGCCGCAGGTTTTTATAGCTTCAGGTACCCCCATAAATTATCTAATAAAGGTTTAACCCCCTTGATCCCCCCCCAGGTAACCCTTTAACCCCCTATCACCACTGTCGCTAAGCGATCATTTTTCTGATCGCTGTCTTAGCGTCGGTGATGCAGATCGGTAGCCAGTAATTTTTTTTAGGTTCGCCGCAGGTTTTTATAGCGTCAGGTACCCCCATATATTATCTAATAAAGGTTTTAACCCCCTAATTGCCCCTAGTTAACTCTTTCACCAGTGATCATCATATAAGTGTTACGGGTGACGCTGGGTAGTTAGTTTGCTTTTTATAGTGTCAGGGCACCCGCCGTGTATATAACCCAATAAAGGTTTAACCCCCTGATCGCCCGGCGGGTGAAATCAATTAGGTTTTAGCGTCAGAGAGGGTCTGCGTCACACCCCAGGCAGCGTCAGGTTAGTGCCAGTAACGCTAACACCCACGCGTGAAGCATACACCCTCCTTAGTGGTATAGTATCTGAACAGATCAATATCTGATCTGATCAGATCTATACTAGTGTCCCCAGCAGTTTAGGGTTCCCAAAAACGCAGTGTTAGCGGGATCAGCCCAGATACCTGCTAGCACCTGCGTTTTGCCCCTCCGTCCAGCCCAGGCCACCCAAGTGCAGTATCGATCGATCACTGTCACTTACAAAACACAACAAACATAACTGCAGCGTTCGCAGAGACAGGCTTGATCCCTGCGACTCCAGTGCTGTAGGAGGTGATTTCACCACCACAGTTAAAAAAAAAAAGCAAATATGCCGAAGCATTGGGGCAGCAGGGGCGGAGGAGTGATTTTGCTCCTAATGCCGCGTACATACGGTCGAAATTCTGACGGAGGCTTGCCCGTGGAAAAGTCCGACCATGTGTGTGCGGCATAACTTTTTTGCGGGAGGATGCCCCCATGCTTCGGCATATATAAATGGTGCATGTATGCCCATCATTAGAAGTGGGTGGATGAAGGGCGGTATTCTAATGGTGGGCATACCCACCGATCAATCTCTTTTTTCGTTCAGCCACCTGGCTGCATGAAAAAAAAAGAAGATTACAATACATGTCCAACAAGGACCAGCAACGTACTGGTATGTTGCTGGACTTTGAATGTTTATACCAGAATGATGCCTGCGGGTTTAGGTATCATCTTGGTATCATTCTTTTCAGCCAGCGGCCGGCTTTCATGTAAAAGCAATCCTAGTGGCTAATTAGCCTCTGGACTGCTTTTACAAGCAGTGGGAGGGAATGTCCCCCCCCCCGGATATAAAAAGCGCCATTGGGAAATTGGGAAAGCATTTTATCACACCGATCTTGGTGTGGTCAGATGCTTTGAGGGCAGAGGAAAGATCTAGGGTCTAGACCCCAGTTTTTTCAAAAAAAGAGTACCTGTCACTACCTATTGCTATCATAGGGGATATTTACATTCCCTGAGATAACAATAAAAATGATAAAAAATAAATAAATATGGAAGGAACAATTTAAAAATAAAATAAAAAAGCAAAATTAATAATAAAAAAAACTAAAAAAAAAAAAGCACCCCTGTCCTGCCCTGCTCTTGCCCAATGGCGAACGCAAGCGTCGGTCTGGCGTCATATGTAAACAGCAATTGCACCATGCATGTGAGCTTTCACCGCGAAGCTCAGATCGAGGGCAGTAATTTTAGCAGTAGACCTCCTCTGTAAATCTAACGGGGTAACCTGTAAAGGCTTTTAAAGGCTTTTAAAAATGTATGTAGTTTGTCGCCAATGCGCGTTTGTGCGAAATTTTAAAGCATGTCGTGTTTGGTATCTATGTACTCGGCCTAAGATCATCTTTTTTATTTCATCAACCATTTGGGCAATATAGTGTGTTTTAGTGCATTAAAATTAAAAAAAGTGTATTTTTTCCCCAAAAAATGCGTTTGAAAAATCGCTGCGCAAATACTGTGTAGAAAAAAAAAATGCAACACCCACCATTTTATTCTGTAGGGCCTTTGCTTTAAAAATATATATAATGTTTGGGGGTTCAACATAATTTTCTTGCAAAAAAAAAAAAAATGTTTTCATGTAAACAAAAAGTGTCAAAAAGGGCTTTGTCTTCAAGTGGTTAGAAGAGTGGATGTAAGCTTCCTAATGTTGTGTATAAAATGCCAGAACAGTTCAAAACCCCTCTAAATGACCCCATTTTGGAAAGTAGACACCCCAAGCTATATACTGAGAGGCATGTCGAGTCCATGGAATATTTTATATGTTGACACAAATTGCGGAAAAAATACAATTTTTATTTTTTTTTGCACAAAGTTGTCACTAAATGATATTATTGCTCAAACATGCCATGGGCATATGTGGAATTACACCCCAAAATACATTCTGTTGCTTCTCCTGAGTACGGGGATACCACATGTGTGAGACTTTTTGGGAGCCTAGCCGCGTACGGGACCCCCGGAAACCAAGCACCGCCTTCAGGCTTTCTAAGGGTGTAAATTTTTGATTTCACTTCTCACTGCCTATCACAGTTTCGGAGGCCATGGAATGCCCAGATGGCACAAACCCCCCCAAATGACCCCATTTTGGAAAGTAGACACCCCAAGCTATTTGCTGAGAGGTATTGTGAGTATTTTGCAGATCTCACTTTTTGTCACAAAGTTTTGAAAATTGAAAAAAAAAAAATATGTTCTTTCTTCATTTTCAAAAACAAATGAGAGCTGTAAAATACTCACCATGCCTCTCAGCAAACAGCTTGGGGTGTCTACTTTCCAAAATGGGGTCATTTGGGGGGGTTTTGTGCTATTTTGGCATTTTATGGCCTTCGAAACTGTGATAGGTAGTGAGGAGTCAAATCAAAAATTTGTGCCTAGAAATCCTGAAGGCGGTGATTGGTTTTCGGGGTCCCGTACGCGGCTAGGCTCCTAAAAAGTCCCACACATGTGGTATCCCCGTACGCAGGAGAAGCAGCAGAATGTATTTTGGGGTGCAATTCCACATATAACCATGGCATGTGTGAGCAATATATCATTTAGTGACAACTTTTTGTAATTTTTTTTTTTTTTTTGTCATTATTCAATCACTTGGGACAAAAAAAAAATATTCAATGGGCTCAACATGCCTCTCAGCAATTTCCTTGGGGTGTCTACTTTCCAAAATGGGGTCATTTGGGGGGGTTTTGTACTGCCCTGCCATTTTAGCACCTCAAGAAATGAGATAGACAGTCATAAATTTAAAGTTGTGTAAATTCCAGAAAATGTACCCTAGTTTGTAAACGCTATAACTTTTGCGCAAACCAATAAATATACACTTATTGACATTTTTTTTACTAAAGACATGTGGCTGAATACATTTTGGCCTAAATGTATGACTAAAATTGAGTTTATTCGATTTTTCTTATAACAAAAAGTAGAAAATAGATTTTTTTTTCAAAATTTTCGGTCTTTTTCCGTTTATATCGCAAAAAATAAAAAATCGCAGAGGCAATCAAATACCATTAAAAGAAAGCTCTATTTGTGGGAAGAAAAGGACGCAAATTTCGTTTGGGTACAACATTGCATGTCCGCACAATTTACAGTTAAAGCAGCGCAGTGCAAAATTCTGAATTCACCTCTAGTCCTTTAGCTACCAAATGGTCCGGGGCTTAAGTGGTTAAGCTTTAGCAATAAAACCTGGAAGCTGATTGGTTTCTATGCAGAACTGCACCAGATTTTGCACACTTCAGTTTTAGTAAATTTTGTCCTGGTTTGCTGAGGATTTGCAAAATGATTTCCCGTGCATTTGATTTCTCTATGTCACTGCTCCTTTCGAGTCCAGACCCCGGCTGGCCTGTTTCCTTTCCAATCTCAGCTTCTCTCACATCTTTCCTCCTAAACCAGACAGTAAATGCTGCCTTGGGCATAGCAAGCTGTGAGCATTTTACTCTGCATCTGGTCTATAATTCAATTTATAATCTTGATGAGGAAGGTGAAGGCTGGTGACAAATGGGATTTTTTTTTTTTAATTGCAGCACCCTTTAGGGCCCTTTCACACCATTGCTTTAGTACGGTACGGCTGCATGCTTGCGTTAATGCCTATGTAGCAACCGGCCCTCTTTCTCCCCACTGTCCTTGGCTCACTCACAGGAGAAAAGGGCACACAGTCCCACCATGCCCGTACCCCCTGATTTGCAGAGGTTAAGCACACTTGTTTTAACTTACGGGTCTTGCAGCAAAGTTCCCCTCGAAGCTGGTTTCTGTCCCTAGAATGTAAGGACAAAGTCTCTATACCCCAAGTAACTCCAAGGTCCACACCAGTAGCCACTCCAATGTAGAGTTTATTTTTTTTCCTTATGCATGAACATCCACAAAGTTGAGAAGAGAGAAAAGGTGTTAGGAAGACAGATCAATTCAGACACTCCTGGCTTCTTAGCCACTCAATCCCGAGTGGGTACAGCTCACCCGGATAGTCACCCAAGGGCACTAGCAGCCGGCATGTAGCTCAAACAGTCTATCAGATTCCCTAATGGATGCGTTCAGGAGATCCTCTGCCACAGAATCTATAGTCTCCCGAACCTCCTAATGGTCCCGTTGTTTAAATCCCTGTTTCGGATAGATGACATCCCTCCAGAGAGTTACTAGGCTCCTTCCTTCACTGTGATCTCTCACCAGTCCTTCGGAACGGTCCTCCCCCAGCCTCCTCTTTTAGAAACGGGTCCCCTCACAAGGTGGCACCCTGGGATTCCTCCTCCCGAAGTGGGCTCCAGCTAAAGGTGCTGGGCCCAGGGCTGAAGTTGGAGTCCCAGGACTAAAGGTGCCTGGGACTGAAGCGCATGTGGCCCCAAAGCCTGGAGGGCCATGCACTTGAACTTGGACTGTAGGTTCTCCCTCTGGGCATGGGCCCCAGGAATTGCTCCCTCTCCAATGGCGTCCACCCTTTTTGTACCCTCTCCCGGCATGCACAGCGGGTAGACCACACCCACTGCACGGCTGCCGAGAGAGGACACCCAATCGCCACTTCATCACCTGTGGTTCAACCCCCGAGTACAAGTGACAGCGCCACCCATACTTCTTAGGGGAACTGCACACCAGGTGAAACAGCAGCAAGGCAGAGTCCAGTAAATTGAAAGATTCGAGCCAACTACCACTCAAATCACCCCTAAATTTAGGAACCCCGTTACACCTAGATAGCAGCTCAACTCTGAATGGCACTTCAACGCGCTAAAGCAACAGATCTGCAGCGCACGGTACTGTGTGATGTAGTGCGCTACGTTGCCAAATAAAAGGGGATGTAAAGATGCGTAAAAGTGACATAACATACTAGAGTGCTCTGCAAAGGTGATTAGGTCCTAAATGATGAACTCTAGGCAAACAGCTAAATTTATCCTGAAATGCACTGATGTCAAATGTCGTGCTTTTTAGGCATAGACATTTACACATGTTTTCACATATAATGCATTATCCAGGTGGGGAAAAAAATTGCCAGAATTTTTACTTTAGTGCAGTCTTGCACCTCAAACTGTCAATGTGAATGAGGCCCAGGAGTCATGCACCTCTGCCAGACTGTGCAGAACTTCTTCTACGAGGTCCGCTTCACATCTAGATGTTTGTCCCCCCTTTGCATTTTCTTTTGAAATCAATGAAAATGTATCAGAACCTAATGCGCAATAATGCCTGCTGCAATGCTCATCAATGGGGTTTATTTACTAAAAGCAAATGCAGTCTCTGTGCAAGGAAAATGAAAAACAGCATTTTTGCTTGCACATGATTGGATGATAGAAATCAGCCGAGTTTCCCTTTAGATCTACAGCGGCTGCTGTTTTATGGCGTTTTACCACAAGGCACAAGTGTGCAAATCGTGGTAAAATGTGCATTACCATAATATGTGTAGCGGGGTCTTCAGATTTAGTGGGATACACCTGGGGGTAGTGTGACCCAGGTGTGTAATTATGTCAGGGTTAAGACCCCTTTTTGTTATTCGTGGAGGATTGGGGGATGTAATATTCTCCTTTGCCTGTGGGTGGCGGAGTACCTACAGGCTTCAGGTAGAATCGCCACCACAGTGCTACCCTTCTTTGTCCCTTCCTGGAGATGGTGCGGCTGGGGCGGGGAACCCGCCGTGGTATCGACGGGAGGAGATAAAAGGGGGAGACGCCCTCGCCACGAGGTCTTCGGGGATCATCTCTTCACGCACCCAGGCACCTTCAGCCTGGGTGCGGGCGGTTCAAGGTTCCGGCCTAGGCGCCCTAGGCCTGGCCAGAATGAAGCTGGGATTCCATCCCAGGCACCTTCAGCCTGGGATGAGGTACTATTGAGGAGGCCTGGGGCCCAGTGACTCCGACTGGGTCCCGCAAGGGTGAAGTGATTCCAGGGTGCTCCTTGCGAGGAGACCCACATCTGAGGTGAGGAGGCTGGGGAGGTCACCCGTTCGAAGACCCGGTGTAGTGTCAACCCGGTGACGGATGGGCCTTCGGTAACTCCCTTGGAGGACATCTTCCCCTGATAGGGGCTGCAACGCAACGGAGGTATTCATGTCAAGACTCCTGCAACCCTTGGTCATAGCACAGGGGGTGTAGGGACCCAGATCAGTATAGTGCCTCGACCTGCTCATCCCACCGTATCCTGCCATCGCATTGCCTGTATGTGGAGATACGAAATAAACCTAACAGTTGGACTGTGATCGGTGTATGGACTCTGTTAATGGGAGCAAAGGGTGGTTTGGTGGTTTCTGCACAACAGACTCGGTACATGCCCAAGACACACCGGCCCGAGGAAACATCAAGTATTGGCCTTGACCTCACCCACAGTTATGGGGAGGACATGGGCCGTAGCGCACCTCACCCTGTTGCGTGACATACCCCTAGCCAACCAGACGGCGGGGTGAGGAGGCCGCTACACGTGGGGGCTCGTCCGGGATGGTGTGTGTCTTAACGATGGAACTGAGAACGTCTGTGTTTGAACTTTGCTGCCCGGAGGAGTTCCGAGCAGGTCGGCCATGTGATTGGCCAAAGTGCATCCCTGCTCGGAGTTGTGGACATGACCCTAAGTCGGGAAAGGCCCACGCGGAGGAGCGTAAAAAGGGAGAGGTCCAGCCGTGTGAAGTACTACATGTGGGGACTGTTAATGCACTGCGCCACGAGGCACCCCATGACTGCGCAATTCGTGGGCGGAGGCTGGCGGAAGCCCGCGAAAACGTGCAAGTCGTGGGAGGAGTCTGGCCACGTGTGGAGATACACGTGGAGAATCCGGCGCGTGGTCAGCGCTAGAGGTCGACCGATATGGGTTTTTCGCTGGCTGATGCCGATATTTAGAAATTTGGGCGGCCGATGGCCGATTTTTGTGGCCGATTTTTGTGTGGCCGATTAAAAAAAAAAAAAAAACACCTCACCCACTCCACTTCTTCCTGCTTACTCCCGTCACTCTAGCACACACTTGATGTCCTCAGTACAGATGGCACTGGCAGGTGGCACTGGTTTGGAACTGGCAGGTGGCACTGGTGTGGAACTGGCAGGTGGCACTGATTGGCACTAGCAGATGGCGCTGGTTTGGAACTGACAGTTGGCACTGGCAGGTGGCACTGGTTTGGAACTGGCAGGTGGCACTGGTGTGGAACTGGCAGGAGGCACTGATTAGCACTGGCAGGTGGCACTGATTGGCACTAGCAGATGGCGTTGGTTTGGAACTGGCAGGTGGCACTGGTGTGGAACTGGCAGGTGGCACTGATTGGCACTAGCAGATGGCGCTGGTTTGGAACTGACAGTTGGCACTGGCAGGTGGCACTGGTTTGGAACTGGCAGGTGGCACTGGCAGGTGGCACTGGTGTGGAACTGGCAGGAGGCACTGATTAGCACTGGCAGGTGGCACTGATTGGCACTAGCAGATGGCGCTGGTTTGGAACTGACAGATGGCACTATTGGCACTGGCAGGTGGCACTGGTTTGGAACTGACAGATGGCACTGGTTTGGAACTGACAGATGGCACTGGCAGGTGGCACTGGTTTGGAACTGACAGATGGCACTATTGGCACTGGCTGGCACTGATTGGCACTAGCAGGTGGCACTGGTTTGGAACTGACAGATGGCACTAGTTTGGGACAGATGGCACTGATTGGCAGTGGCGCTGGCTGGCGGTGGCGGGTGGCGCTGGCTGGCGGTGGGTGGTGCTGGCTGGCGGTGGCGGCGGGTGGTGCTGGCTGGCGGTGGCGGGTGGCGTTGGCTGGCGCTGGCTGGCGGTGGCGGGTGGCGCTGGCTGGCGGTGGCGGGTGGTGCTGACGGTGGCTGGCGGTGGCGGGTGGCACTGGCTGGCGGCACTGACAGATTGCACTGATTTTGCAGACCCAGCAGCTAAATTACATCAGCCAATGATTGGGCTGCTTTAGAAAGGGGGCGGGGCCACATACACATAGCGACCCGCCCAGATACCATCCCATTAGCTGGTGTAATATAGCTGCTGGGTCCCGCCCACCCCGGCCGGGTCCCGCCCACCCCGACATCGAGCTGACAGCTCCTCTCTCTCTCTCCTTTCTGCTCACACACTCAGCGGCTCTGGCTGCATCAAGCGCCGTGCTGAGTGTGTGAGCAGAGAGGAGAGAGAGACAGAGAGGAGCTGTCAGCTCGATGTCGGGGTGGGCGGGACCCGGGCCGAGGTGGGCGGGACCCAGCAGCTATATTACACCAGCTAATGGGATGGTATCTGGGCGGGTGGCTACGTGTATGTGGCCCCGCCCCCTTTCTAAAGCAGCCCAATCATTGGCTGGTGTAATTTAGCTGCCGGGTCCCGCCCACCCCGGCCGGGTCCCGCCCACCCCCGACATCAAGCTGACAGCTCCTCTCTGTCTCTCTCTCCTCTCTGCTCACACACTCAGCGCGGCGCTTGATGCAGCCAGAGCCGCTGAGTGTGGAGAAGGAAGAATGAGCGGAGGTCAGTCTGAAATATCGGCCTAATCTTGATAATAAATCGGCCGATGCCGATTTATCAAAAATGGCCAAATATCGGCCGATATATCGGCCAGCCGATATATCGGTCGACCTCTAGTCAGCGCATGATGGAACAGCAAGTGGTCGGGATGGCCTCAAGCTCCCCGTGGATGCCGGTACCTTACCCCACGAAAATGACTGCATTTGCTGCTCCCCTGACAGACACGGGGATAAGACTTAGGCCCCGAGGACAGTTGGCTCTGTATTCATGCAGAGACACGGAGGCCCTCGGTGTGATCTGTCCCGGATGCTCGGGACTGGTGGTCCAACTAAAGCCGTTCGGGCGATGTGAAGCGTGCAAAGAGTTTCTTTTTGAGGTCGAATCATCCACAGTAAGGCCCCGGGCCCTTCGCCTCAACTGCATCATAGGAACCGCCACTCCGGAGGGAGAGATCCAGGCCTTTGCGGAGGTCCCCGTACGCGCTGACCAGGGCGATGTGACTGCCCAACCAGAGACTGAGAGAAAAATCCGAGGACACTGCTTCAGTCACCACAGATTCCCTGCTGCCACCCCCGAAGAGGAAAGTCGGCCTGGTACAGGCATCCTATGGTCGTGGTCGAGCTTCACCCCGCGGCTTGCCTGGCCTAGATGGCGCCGATAAAGAAGAGAGTCCCGGACATCCCAGTTCTTCAGAAGGTCCAGGTGAGCTAGGGGCTGGGACTGTGGTGTTGGTTGGAGGTGTCGGGAGTCCACAACCGGTGGAGCCCGCAAGGGAGGGTAGCCTTCCGTCTACTAGAGACTACCTTCCCGCCGAGATGTATGACACCTCCGACCTAGAGTCATTGTCAGACTGTGGTGATGACGGAGAAATAGACGAACTGTTTCACCGGAAGGGCTGGGACAGACGCCCACTACCTGTGCTGTGTAAACCGCAGGATTCCCCCATGTCCATAGAAGACAGTACGCTCCGGGCGCAGGCCCCGGAGTTCCCGAGGAAATCTAGTCCTCCGACCGACCTTCCATTTTCAACCACATCACCCGCCCCGATAGTGGGGACGCAGCGTGCTTCGTTGCGGGCACCAAAGGCAAAGCAACTCGAGATGGTGAAGGTACCTCGGCACCCGGAGGCCATTGTACAGCCAGGAGAAGGCGAGCGAGATGCGATGCCACCTCTAGCCAGATTGCAGAGACTTTTCTCCCAGAGAGTCGCCCGTTAGTATGGGTGGGAGTACCCCTACTTGCCCCGGGACTTATTGTATGAAGTTGAGGTTTTGCGACAAAGATGGTACGACGAGTTTGTATGGGAAAAGCTCAAAGTGCCTCATGCCCGGCGATACCTGTCATGTTCACCGCCTGTATCTAAAAAGTTTAGAGACTGCAGAGCTGATTGGAGACTGGGGCGCCATATTCATGCCGATAAGGTGCTCATCTGCAGGAAAGAAGGAGAGGATGTCGAATATTCGGTGGAAGTGTTTGACAAACACCTGAAGCCCCTGTTTTTGCCGGATCCAAGGTTTTACTTGTAGGAGAAGTGAGCTCCTATTCTGTTGCTGTTGAACTTTCTGGAAGGAACATTCCCAGACGCTCAGAACTGCGCCCTACTTTTGTTTTGATTTGGGCTTTTCTTTCACTCACTCGAGACTTGGGAGCTGTTTTTTTTTTTTCTCCCTCTTCTTCATGTGCCAAAGGCAGAGACTCTGGTGGTAAAAGTTAGTGTAGAAAAGCAGGAAGAAGGAAGATCTCGGCAAGTGTCATGACCGCGGCGCTGTCACCAGGTGGCAGTGTTGCGCAACGAATGTTTGAAAATTTTACACATGCATCACTTTGCTTATTGGTGTGAGTGGGTCTCTCGGCCGACAGACCTATTCATTTCAAGTCAACACAGATTGTTAGGATGTTGTCTTTGTTTCCCTTTTGCAGGAGATTCATCGGTCAAGACTACTGAGAGTGGGGTGGTTCTTAGACAGCGATGGGAGGGATTGTACATGTGTACAGAATAGATGTTTTATGCAAAAGTTTATCGTTTTATATTTTTCCTTTCCCTTTCGAGCAGGTCTTGGCACACTTAGTATTCGCAAATTTAGGGGGCAGCCTCAGGAGCTTGCTCCATGTTACCACTCCTTGGGAGACATGGGTGTGCACCTGACGCTATGGACCAGCGTCAAATCACCAGGGGGAGTGTGTAGCGGGGTCTTCAGATTTAGTGGGATACACCTGGGGGTAGTGTGACCCAGGTGTGTAATTATGTCAGGGTTAAGACCCCTTTTTGTTATTCGTGGAGGATTGGGGGATGTAATATTCTCCTTTGCCTGTGGGTGGCGGAGTACCTACAGGCTTCAGGTAGAATCGCCACCACAGTGCTACCCTTCTTTGCCCCTTCCTGGAGATGGTGCGGCTGGGGCGGGGAACCCGCCGTGGTATCGACGGGAGGAGATAAAAGGGGGAGACGCCCTCGCCACGAGGTCTTCGGGGATCATCTCTTCACGCACCCAGGCACCTTCAGCCTGGGTGCGGGCGGTTCAAGGTTCCGGCCTAGGCGCCCTAGGCCTGGCCGGAATGAAGCTGGGATTCCATCCCAGGCACCTTCAGCCTGGGATGAGGTACTATTGAGGAGGCCTGGGGCCCAGTGACTCCGACTGGGTCCCGCAAGGGTGAAGTGATTCCAGGGTGCTCCTTGCGAGGAGACCCGCATCTGAGGTGAGGAGGCTGGGGAGGTCACCCGTTCGAAGACCCGGTGTAGTGTCAACCCGGTGACGGATGGGCCTTCGGTAACTCCCTTGGAGGACATCTTCCCCTGATAGGGGCTGCAACGCAACGGAGGTATTCATGTCAAGACTCCTGCAACCCTTGGTCATAGCAAAGGGGGTGTAGGGACCCAGATCAGTATAGTGCCTCGACCTGCTCATCCCACCGTATCATGCCATCGCATTGCCTGTATGTGGAGATACGAAATAAACCTAACAGTTGGACTGTGATCGGTGTATGGACTCTGTTAATGGGAGCAAAGGGTGGTTTGGTAGTTTCTGCACAACAGACTCGGTACATGCCCAAGACACACCGGCCCAAGGAAACATCAAGTATTGGCCTTCACCTCACCCACAGTTATGGGGAGGACATGGGCCGTAGCGCACCTCACCCTGTCGCGTGACATACCCCTAGCCAACCAGACGGCGGGGTGAGGAGGCCGCTACATATACAATGAGCAGTTCATTGCAGTGCCCATGACTTTGAATGGCACCCCAATGCACGTTTCAATACAAAAATAGGAGGCTCTGTGCATTGAAGAACACAGGGACTTTTTTTTTTTTTGCGTTGTGTTGTGTTGACAGCCCGTGTAAAATTAATAGGTTACCTTAATGCAATGCACTTTAACATGCAAAATAACACATGTTAACACACAGTGGATATAAAAAGTCTACACATCCCTATTAAAATGTCAGGTTTCTGTGATGTAAAAAAATGAGACAGGGATAAATCGTTTCAGAACTTTTTCCACCTTTAATATGACCTATAAACTGTACAACTCAGTTTAAAAACAAACTGAAATCTTTTAGGAGGGGGAATAAAAAATAAATTATGTGGTTGCATAAGTGTGCACACCCTCTTATAAGGCCCCTTTCCCACTGGGGCGGGAAGGTGCGCTGGCGGTATTTTTAGCGCCGCTATACCGTCGGATTTGCCGCGATATTCGCCCACTAGCGGTGCAGTTTTAACCCCTGCTAGCGGCCGAGAAAGGGTTAAAACCGCCCGCAAAGCGCTGCTACAGCAGCGGTTTGCGGGCGGTATCCTATTGATTTCAATGGGAAGGAGCGGTATACACACCCCGCTCCTTCACCACTCCAAAGATGCTGCTTGCAGGAGATTTTTTTTCCTCCCGCCAGCGCATCGTCTCAGTGTGAAAGCCCCCGGGCTTTCACATTGAGAATGCTGGGGCAGGATTATATCAGGCATTATTTATGCGCTATTTTTAGCGCTAAAACGCCTGAAATACGCCTCAGTGTGAAAGGGGCCTAACTGGGGATGTGGCTGTGTACAGAATTACGCAATCACATTCAAACTCATGTTAAATAGGAGTCAGTACACACCTGCCATCATTTAACCACTTAAGCCCCGGACCATTTTGTAGCTAAAGGACCCGGACCCTTTTTGCGATTCAACACTGCGTCGCTTTAACTGACAATTGCGCGGTCGTGTGACGTGACTCCCAAACAAAATTGACGTCCTTTTTTTCCCACAAATAGAGCTTTCTTTTGGTGATATTTGATCACCTCTGTGGTTTTTATTTTTTGCGCTATAAACAAAAATAGAGCGACAATTTTTAAACAAATGCAATATTCTTAACTTTTTGCTATAATAAATATCCCCAAAAATATATTAAAAAAAACATATTTTTTCCTCAGTTTAGGCCGATACGTATTCTTCTACATATTTTTGGTAAAAAAAAAAAAAAAAAAAATCGCAATAAGCGTTTATTGATTGGTTTGCGCAAAAGTTATAGCGTCTACAAAATAGGGGATAGTTTTATGTCATTTTTATATAAAAAAAAATTTCTACTTGTAATGTCGGCGATCAGCGATTTTTATCGTAACTGCGACATTATGGTGGACACTTTTGACACCATTTTGGGACCATTGTTATTTTTACAGCGATCAGTGCTGTAAAAATGCACTGATTACTGTGAAAATGACACTGACAGTGAAGGGGTTAACCTGTAGGGGGCGCTGAAGAGGTTAAGTGTTTCCTAGGGAGCGATTACTACTGTGTGGGGGCGTGGCTTTGCGTGTGACGTCACTGATCGTCGTTCCCTATGACAGGGAACAGACAATCAGTGACACTTAGGCCTCGTACACACGACCGTTTCTCTCGTCCAAAACAGTCAAGAAAAGTGCCGCGAGAGTTTTTTTGTCTAGAAAAACGTTCGTGTGTATGGTTTTACGACGAGAAACTTGCCGAGAATCTCGACGAGAAAATAGAGAACCTGCTCTCTATTTTCTCGTCAGGATTCCAGATTTCCTTGTCGTGTTTCTCGTCGGCCTGTTTTGTGACGAGAAAATGGTTCATGTGTATGCTTTTACGACTCTTCCAAAAGCGCGCATGCTCACAAGCAACTATGAGACGGGAGCGCATCTTCTGGTAAAACAAGCCTTCATAATGGAGAGAGCATATTCGTCACGCTCATAAATATTTCATCGTTTAAATGTTCTGCATTGAAATCTTCGTTAGAATGTTACATTAATCAAAACGAGTGACCTTCTTTTGCTGCTGATATTCACACAGAGTTCTGCCTTATTTTTAACCTTTTTCATGCTGCTCTTTATAAGATTTAGGTGTATTATATCGTGCAAGTTTTTAGGAATAATTTAAATGGTTTGATTTTTCAAAATGATGTTAATTATAATTTCTCAATGTTTTGATAGCGATCTCCCATTTAATTTTGGAATCTATATTATTTAAATTTCCCACCATGTTTTTGTGCAAATCAGATTTAGTTATTCTTTTGGGGGGGTGATATCTGTGCCTTTTCTTGTCAGTCAAATGTATCTGCTTACTCCAAAGCTTGATTTTGTTTATTTAAAAATACACATAGTCAAGTATGAACTTAAACAAAAAACACATTTATTCATGTTTATAAATTAAATAAAGAGAAGGCAGCGCTGGAGAAGCTGCTGCCATTTGTGCATCCCAGGGACCCCAGAGCACACAGCAACCCTGTGTGGACACTAAAATTGGGAGCTTGAGAAGGCCCACATTTCTGAACACAATCTGATGCTGGCCTCCCAGAGGTCAGGAACAGCAGCAGGTGAGATATATGTCCCAAGTGTGTGGTACTACAACAGGCTGCCTTCTGTCCGACCACAATGAAGCAAGGCCATCACTTCCTCTTCTTCCTGGCAACCTTCCCTGCAGCCTTTCCTGAAGCCTTTCCTGCAGCCTTTCCTGCAGCCTTTCCTGCAGCCTTTCCTGCAGCCTTTCCTGCAGCCTTCCTTCTTCGTTTGGCTGGAGGCTGGCCCACTGGAGGGGTACTCCTGTCAGGAGGAGGAGGTGGAGGTGTAGCAGAAGGGGGTGGGGCAGAAGAAGAAGGTGGAGGTGTAGCAGAAGGGGGTGGGGCAGAAGAAGAAGGTGGAGGTGTAGCAGAAGGGGGTGGGGCAGAAGAAGAAGGTGGAGGTGTAGCAGAAGGGGGTGGGGCAGAAGGTGGAGGTGTAGCAGAAGGGGGTGGGGCAGAAGGTGGAGGTGTAGCAGAAGGGGGTGGGGCAGAAGGTGGAGGTGTAGCAGAAGGGGGTGGGGCAGAAGGTGGAGGTGTAGCAGAAGGGGGTGGGGCAGAAGAGGAAGGTGGAGGTGGAGGTTGAGGTTGGGTCAGTTGGGCCACCTCACATATGGCGGTATTGGGTGTAATTTTCTCCATCACCCCCTTGTTGAGCAAGGTGATGAGCAGGGGCTCGCATAGGAGGCGTTGCTCCATGCTCATCACCTTGAACTTAGCCTCCACTAGGCCGGCAATGGCCTCTTCAGGGGATGTGGGCTCCTTGAGGGTGGCATGAGCCTCTTTAATAAGGGCCATTGCTGCCTCACTGGTGGTCCTGTCCCTCCTGCCTCTTTTGTGAAGCCGGATGGGAGGCACCTGGGATCTGGTGCTTCTCCTTTGCCCTGCCACCTCCTGTCTGCCACTGGGCCCTGCCACCTCCTGGCTGCCACTGGGCCCTGCCACCTCCTGGCTGCCACTGGGCCCTGCCACCTCCTGGCTGCCACTGGGCCCTGCCACCTCCTGGCTGCCACTGGGCCCTGCCACCTCCTGCCTGACAGTTTCCAGACCCTCCTCCTGGCTGATTTCATCCTGTGTATGAAAAAGGAACATAGTTTAATATGTTGGTTTAATCTTTGCATCAAACTTTGTAATCCTGATGGAAGCAATTAGAATGTAAATGCATAAATCCTTGCTTTAAATTTACCACTACATCAGCTTGACTATTTACCACACAATTAAGTGCAGAATAATGTCTACAGATCTTGATTTCACTTGTGGAATACAAAATAATGTATGTTTCTCATCCTGACATATTTGGGAAACATTAATTTTATCCCAATACATTTTCAGTTAATACTATACCTGGCTCCAGATGGACAAATCAGGATCATCCAGGATGGCTGCCTCCTCTTGCTCCAGAGAAGGCTCAGGTTGGCTGCAGGGAAGTCTGGGGGGGAAGAGTGGAGAGTGATGGCCTTGTCTCAATGTGGTCATCCAGGAAGGACATCCTGTTGTAGTACCACAAAATCGGGACATAAACATCTGCTGCTGCTCCTGACCTCTGAGAAGCCAGCACCTTAGAGCGTTCAGTCCTGTAGGTACCTCTCAAGCTCCCAATTTTAGTGTCCACTTGTTTTGCTGTGGCTGTGGGCACCTTGGTATGCACAAATGGGAGCAGCTTCTCCAGCGCTGCTTTTCTCACCCCTTTTTTTTATGGATGGGGTTTTTCGTCTCCCACAGAGCCGGCAGCTCCCTTACCCGGTCAATAAATTCCGCCAGGAACTCTTTGTCGCTAATAAAGACATTCATATTGTATCTGCAAGTAAAATAAATTATATTTAAATAATGTGAGGCAAACAGTCTAACCTCCTTCACATCCTAGTCACCATATATATCCTCCAACAATCTCAAGACAGTATAGGCCAACAAATTTTACAAGTCACAAAATCACATACCTTCGTTCGCACGTCCGTCACTTGACCTCCTCTCTCCGCACACCGAACGTACTATAGTCACATGTGTGTTTGCTATATACACACACCACGCATGCGTCAAAATTCGAACACGTCGCTCCGCACACGTCGCCCGCCCATGACGTTCTAACTTACATCTTTTCCCCGCCCCTTCTCTTTCGGCGCGCAGACAGATATGGCGGAGTTACAGCAGGTGTCTGATAATTCCGCAACTAGCGAGGAGACAAGCCCGGAGACTGAGGACACGTCACGATCAAGGAGGAGATTCAAGGCATCGAATATGTCTTTGGCGGAGATGGCGGAGATGGTGGACATCTTGGTCAAGGCTGATTATGATGCCAAGCATGGGCCGTATAGCAAACCAAATAGAAGGAAGGCCAAAATCCTCACTAAAGTTGTGAAGAGTCTGAGGGCGAAGTTCGGGGTGAAACGCTCAAATGAGCAGCTCAGAAAGAGGTGGTCAGACCTCAAACTGAGGGAGCCAGACCAGTTGAGGATCATAAAGAGGATGCTCGCTAAAAGTAAGTAAAATGACGACGTTTCTGCTATTAATATTTTTAGAAACTGACATGTTTTGTTTTTTTATCATATTGGACTCCCTTCCAAAATGTAATATTTTGAACTAGGTTGGGCACAGTAATCGTTCGTTACGTTACCGACACTTCGTTCGGCCACTATCCGCGGTTTTGGCTTATTTAAGAGCCACAAAAGTAATTAGACATCTGCCATTTTTGATCAAGTATTGTGGATAATTTTTAAGTCTAGATGATGTGTTTGTAAAGAGAATGAAATGCAAACTTTAATCAGTGTAAAGGAGAGGACACTCAGCAGCTGCTTCCACATCTGTACTTTGGAGCACTATAGTGTGGGCCAACAGACCCGCCTTTTTTGGGTGTCCCACACAGGTGCATCAGAGAATTTTTGTGGTGCCTACATGTCCAAAAAATTACATCCAAATGTGAATACTAAACATATTTAGGGTCATAAATAATGCATTCTTCTTTAAATTCCGCACAAACACACACTTGTACCCCACTTCCAAACAATTTAGCCTGTTTTTAGTTTAACAAGGAGATTTACAGTGTGCTAAATAGACCTTTGGTTTTATTCTCATAGGGGAGAGAAGACTGGGAGGAGGACACTCCAGGGAGCACATGCACCCCACAACTTCCAAACAACACCAAACTCCCAAAGACCCACAACCGAAAGATGTGCAGGAAGTTGAGGTGGAGGAAGGAGAAGTGCAGGAAGGAGAGGTGGATGACGTTGTGGATCTGGTCACCACAACAGGTCAGTATCTGTCTGACACCACAGCTTAAGGTAAGCGAGGTAGGCCTGCAGAGTTTTATTATTTATTTTTTTTGGTTTTTAGGGGATGTAAATGTTGTGAAGGATAGCACACGGTTCTCTGCTGACAGTGCCCTCCGCCTCATCCAGCAAGTGATGGAATGTAGCACGGAACTGGACCTAATTAAACAAAGAATCCATGTGATGGAACAAACATTTAAAGACATTCTCGATGTTTTGGGGAGAATTCAATAAGCCATCCAAACACATTTGTTTTTACATGTTTGTTTTTCTAATTTTTTCTAATTTTTTGAGTAACAAACCAGCCAAAAATTGAATAGGCACACAGTGTGTGAACATGTGCTATCTGCCATCAGGGGATATCCATGTACGTCTTTTGTGGGTGCAACCCCTTCCTCGTATCAAAAGTCGGTGAACTGAGGAAGGGGATGCACCCCCAAAACACGTCCATTGATCACCCCTGATGGCAGATAGCACATGTTGACAATAGGGATCAGGATTGTAAACTTCCTATATGAAAAAAATTAAAAATGTGTGCATATTCAATTTTTGGCTGGGCAAGGGGTGGCAGGACCCCATATTAGGACGGGCACATAGAGACATAGTTTGTGTAAGTGAATGTCTCCGATTGCTCAGAGGTATCCAATGTTGTAATTTTTGATATGCAAATGATATTTTTGTATTTTCATAAGCCAAAAATTGCCGGGTTGTGGCCAGGCCAACCCCAAAGTAAAAAAAAAAAAACGAAGAGAATGTGCACAGAGTAAAATATTTGACCACAAACAACGTGTAGCTTCTTTTTATAATACCCTCTAAGCTTATTTGGTTCTTTTGTAAGGTAACATAGTGAAATGGTTGTTATTTACTAAAGTAAAATACCCTTGCCACTACAAATGCACAAAGACAAACTAGGAGACAGGAAAGAACAAATAATTAAAGGTTTAAACAAGATTTTTATTGGGATACTTAGACATAGGCTGGCATAGGAATTGCCCCCCTACCCGTGAAATACTCCATGTATTTGTCCCGAACCACACGGGCATTTTGGGGGGGCAAGCCAAGACGGGCAGATTCCAGGCCCGGAAGGGGATTTGCAGGGGAAAGTCCAGCCTCTGGGAAAACTGAGGCCATATAGGAATTTGATTTTTGGCTCAGAAAGTTGTGTAGCACACAGCAGCATAACACTACATAGTTTATTTTGTAGTCCGCCAAGTGGATGGAAGTCATAAAAGGCGGAACCGGCTGGCCATTATGCCGAAGGCATTTTCAACGACTCTTCGGCCCCTGGCCAGCCGGTAATTGAACACACTCTTCTCTGGGGTCAGGGTCCTCTGAGGAAATGGCCTCATAAGATGCCGTCCGAGTCCGAAGGCTTCATCAGCCAAGAAAACAAATGGGAGTCCTTCAATATTCCCTGCATCCGGTGGCAATGCAAGGTCGTCACTCTGGAGACGGAGGGCAAACTCCGTCTGGATGAAGGATCCCCCATCGGACATCCGGCCATTCTTCCCTACATCAACATAGAGGAATTCATACCGTGCTGACACCACCGCCATCAGCACAATGCTATGAAACCCCTTGTAATTGTAGTAGTAGGACCCAGAACGGGGTGGCGGCACGATGCGGACGTGCTTCCCGTCTATGGCACCACCGCAGTTGGGGAAGTCCCACCGCGTGGCAAACTCCGATGCCACAGTCTGCCATTCCTGTGGCGTGGAAGGAAGCTGTGGAGTGAAACAAGATGAAATAATATTAGAAAAACAAAGTCATACATTACAAGGAAATTCTATCCCAAAAAATTAGAGACCAACATCAATCTAATTATACGTTTATTAAGGTGTGTAAAAAGAGGATAATGGAAGGCTCATTTATCATATTCATCACCCCCTCTGATGGGCCATTACTAAATTATTTTGGGGGGGGGGGGAGATGTGTTTGGCCACAGGATAGCATTGCAGTGGCGGTGCGTCCAGAGTGGGCGCTGGAGCACTGTCCCCTCTCTCCTGTGCCCATCACTCAGAACAATACATAGGTTCATGTGTTGCATGAACCTATGTATTGTCTATGCCGCACACTATTCAGGTGGATGGCCTCTTGTAAAGCGACCGACATATGAATCATTGCGGCATTTAGGGGGTTAAAATTGCAGAGCAGAAACAGGTATTAAAATAGTCTTGCAAATTACAACCTGAGGGATGTAATTGGCTTCCTCAAAGAAAAATCGGGGACGCAAGGAGGGGGGCATTCCTTGTGTAAACACTGACAGGCTGCTCTGCCAATCATGTTCACCAAGTCTGTTTAATGGTAACATGATTGGCTGATGCAACATGAAGGGAAGGAGAAGACATCAAGGACAGAAGAAGGATGGCGCTGACCACAAGAAGGTAAGTGCAGGGCTGGGGGGAAACTGGCTGCATTAGAGGGGACTAAATGGCTGCATTTGAGGGAACAAAATGGCTGCATTAGAGGGGACAACTGGGGGCGTTTAATAGGCAACAGAGCAAAAAAGGAGGAAGTTTATTTCCTAAATTGGGGTTTGAACCCCCCAACATTTGGAGCAACAGGCGCCCCTGCTGGAAAAGTTAGTGAAGGGAAATATTTAGGGAGGAGAAAAAAGGGGCAATCTAAAGCTTCCAACATGCATGGGGACAAAGGGGACATTCTCAGCATATTACAATCATGGTAATTAGGGAAGGATGAAAGAAATACAATACATTAGCATACATGTAATACCTAAAATGTGATGTTAAGGGAGCAAACTTACCCTAATATAGTCCTCCTGCAGGACTTGGATGATGGCAGAACAGGTGTCTGGGATTATGAGGCCCAGAGCCTGGGGGGAGATGCCTGTGGTGAACTTCAAGTCCTGAAGACTTCTCCCTGTCGCCAGGTAACGCAACGTGGCGATGAGCCTCTGCTCAGCACTGATGGCTTCCCGCATAACGGTGTCCTTCCTGGTAATATAGGGGGACACCAAAGCCAACAGTTCCTGAAAAACGGTCATCATCGAGTGGAGAAAATATAGCACAACACTGACATTACCAAGAACTGGACGTCCCTCCAAAAATTGATGAAAAGACAAGAAGAAAACTGGTCAGGGAGGCTGCCAAGAGACCTACAGCAACATTAAAGGAGCTGCAGGAATATCTGGCAAGTACTGGCTGTGTGGTACATGTGACAACAATCTCCATATTCTTCATATGTTTGGGCTATGGGGTAGAGTGGCATGAAGGAAGCCTTTTTTTTTTACAAAGAAAAACATCCAAGCCTGGCTATATTTTGCAAAAACACATCTGAAGTCTCCCAAAAACATGTGGGAAAATGTGTTCTGGTCTAATGAAACCAAGGTTGAACTTTTTGGTCATAATTCTAAAAGATATGTTTGGCGCAAACACAACACTGCACATCACCAAATGAACACCATACCCACAGTGAAGCATGGTGGTGGCAGCATCATGCTTTGGGGCTGTTTTTCTTCAGTTGGAATTATGAACAGTACCAAATACAAGTCAATATTGTCACAAAACCTTCAGGCTTCTGCTAGAAAGCTGAACATAAAGAGGAACTTCATCTTTAAGCATGACAACGACCCAAAGCATACATCCAAATCAACAAAGGAATGGCTTCACCAGAAGAAGATTAAAGTTTTTGAATGGCCCAAATTACACATATTTCTTGACTACCTCTTGCAATTTTGAAGGCCCTGGAGCACAAGGACAATGGAAACGCCCAAAAAATTACCCAATTTTGGAAAGCAAACACCCCAACGTATATTCTATGAGGCATAATGAGTCTTTTGAACATGTCATTTTTTTCCACAAGTTTTTGGAAAGTGTGGAAAGAAAAGGAAAACACTTTTTTTTTATTTACACAAAGTTGCCATTTATACAATATTTCTAACACATAGCATGTACATAGCCAAAATTACACCCCAAAATATATTCTGCTACTCCTCCTGAGTATAAAAATACAACATGTGTGAGACTTTTACACAGCCTGGCCACATACAGAGGCCCAACATGCAGGAAGCACCATCAGGTGTTCTAGGGGCATAAATTTCAAATCTAATTTGACTACCGATTAGGCCCCTTTGACACGGGCGGCTGTTCTGCCGCAGTTAAAAGCATGTTTTGTTATTTTGAAATTCAGAGAAACCTGGCACAGCGTTCACTTGCAGTTGTACATTGTGATTAGCTACGTTGGAACATTCTTGCCATTTCTGATGTGCTTCCTGTTGTTTTTCTTTCCTTGTTGCTGCTGCTATCTTCAGGTGAAATAGTACACTGTGATTACCTGCAGTTATGTGCAGATAGCTGCAATTAATCGTTCCTGGACGCAGTCAAATTTTTTTTTTCTAACTGCATCAAACCCCATGTAACGAAACCGTTGCTAAACGCAGTGTGTGAATGGGGACATAGGAAAGCATTGTCTGAGTTTAGCTGCGGTAGATAACTAACTATCCGCAGCTAAAAGCTGAATTCTATCCGCCTGTGTGAAAGGGGCCTTACACTTTTGCGAGGCACTGTAGTGGCATGGATGAGCCGTGGATAGGGATTGATGAGCCGTGGATGGGGATGGCTGAGCCATGAATGTGGATGGATGAGCCGTGGAAGGAGATGGATGGGGATGGCTGAGTATGGATGAGATGGCTGAGCATGGATGGATGAGTATGGATGGGATGGCTGAGCATGGATCGATGGATGAGTATTGATGGCATGGCTGAGTATGGATGGGATAGCTGAGCTTGGATGGATGGATGGATGAGTATGGATGGGATGGCTAAGCAAGGATGGATGAGTGAGTATGTATGGCATGGCTGAGCATGGATGGATGGCTGAGCATGGATGGGATGGCTGAGTGTGGATGGGATGGCTGAGTATGGAAGGATGGCTGAGTATGGATGGATGGCTGAGCATGGATGGCATGGCTGAGCATGGATGGCATGGCTGAGCATGGGTGGCATGGATGGGATGGCTGAGCATGGATGGATGGCTGAGCATGGATGGATGGCTGAGCATGGATGGATGAGTATGGATGGATGGCTGAGTATGGATGACTGCGAGTATGGATGGATGAGTCTGAAATGGGCGCTGCTGCAACCGATCTGTCCCCTCTCCTCTCACACTGTACCGATTGGTACAGAGAGGGGAGAGATGATCCGGGCATGCGCCGGTGTTGTGACGAGAAATGACCCCTGTCTAATATTACCTGCCCTGTACTGCGCAGGCGCAGTGCTTGCGCACTACGGGGCCGCCGAAAGTCTCCGAACATGATCAGCTGTACACGGCGCTTACGCATAGCAGACTAGTTTGTGCCACATGCTGCCAATGCTTGTGCAACTCTGCAAGGGGCGGATATATTATTGATTGAAGTGTGTGAGGGGCGGATGCCTACAGAAGAGGCCATATTTTTTAATGACGGGCAGAGCTGATAAGACGGGGGGTGGATTTCTCAATAAACTACACGCGATTGCGGGGCGTGCTTACACAACTGAACGGCGGGTTTCTCAATGTTGATGGGCGGGTTTGCAGGACCTATTTAACTACCTAACAAGCAATTTGCATCATTATAAAATACGGCCTCTTCTGTAGGCATCCGCCCCTCACACACTTCAATCAATAATATATCCGCCCCTTGCAGAGTTGCACGAGCATCGGGAGCGTTTGGCACAAAGTCATCTGCTGTGCGCAGGCGCCGTGTACAGCTGATCATGTTCGGAGACTTTCGGCGGCTCCATAGTGCGCAAGCACTTGGCCTGCGCAGTATAGGGCGCCATTATTTGACTGGGGTCATTTCTCGTCACAACACTGACTTAAGTGATTGCCCTGTCATTTGACGGAGCAATCACGTGGTAAAGGGCTGCTGCCATCAGCCCTATACCATGATGCGCTGGGTCCCCCAGACCAGACAGTCACAGATATTCCCGGGTGTGCGATTCTGGGAGGACGTTCTAGTACGCCCTTCCAGAGTTATCCGGCCACCCTGCAGCTGTTTTTCGGCTATGGGCAATCGGCAAGTGGTTAAGGGTGTGCACACTTATGCAACCATATTTTTTAAGTTATCAGTTTACAGTTAAAATAAGCCAGCTAGAATTACTGCTCTCACTATGATGTTCTCGGTGATATCTCACATGTGTGCTGCAATCACTGATTACACATGTGTTTGGGCTGCAGCACAGGTTTGGGAGGGGGGGATGGGGGCACTTACAAGTAAAACTTTTTTTAATCTGAGAGCAGGAGAGGAGGGCTGATAACTGGCAAATCCACACAGGGGACATCTACACTGATTATTAGTGCAGCCCCAACAGTGCCCACAAATGCTGCCAATCTGTGCCCACCAGCGATGCCTATCAGTGCAAAATTGTATGACAGAAACTAAGAAATACTTTTTTCTGTCTTTTTTTATTTGTTTATCAAAAAAAAAAAAACAGCGTTGATTAACCACTTCCTGCCCACTGTATGAAGAATGATGGCTGGAAAGTGGTTCAGTTATCCTGACTGGGCGTCATATGATGTCCAGCAGGATAAGCCACTAACGCGCGTCCGTGGCCATCAGTGGTGTGTCAGTCTGACACACCGCATCTCCTATCTTGGTAAAGAGCCTCTGACATAGGCTCTTTACCATGTGATCAGTTGTGTCCAATCAGAGCTGATTACAGTGAAAATAGGAAAAGATGTTTATCGGCTTTACCTCCTCTCACACTGACAGACCGCCCATCAGTGCCCATCAGTGCTGCATATAAGTGCCTCATCATCAGTGAAGGAAAAAAACATACTTATTTACAAAGTTTTGTAACAGAAATAATAAAAAAAAAAAATTCAAAATTTTCGGTCTTTGTTTATTTGTACTCGGAGTCTCCGCGTGAGATATGAGTAACGTAACGTGGAAAATAATATATGAGCAAGACCTGGAGTGTGCCAAAGGTCACGTGGTCAGTACGCCTAAAAGGGGCCAAAAAGAGGACACTAGGGTAAGCAGTAACAGATTTATTGACAGTATACAAACATCAATCAGTCAGATGCATGAAGGCCCGAGCCATCTCAACCTGAGAATCAGGGATATACCTGGTGAAACACGTCGAATTCCACCTCCCCAACTTCCTGATGACATGAGCCAGGATACCCTGGCGTGAAGCCGCAGAGGCCGCCCCAATCCTAAATGAGTGACCCGACAGGCTTTCCGGGTTCAAACCCAAGTTGGACCACAATGTGCGGCAGTGTTTGGAGAACTGCGCCACCGTGAGGGGAGCCACCGGCAATGGAAGCAAGGGACTATCCCTGGGTTTGGCGCCGATCAGCGCCATGAGCTGATCCAAGACCGTCATAGGGCACCATGCACCACCAGTTCTAAAGTACAAAACATCCGTGCCAGCCCCGAACTGCTGAGTCTTGCAAGCTGCCAGATGTAAATTGTAAAGATTCGGATGTCTGACCAGCTGGCCTATCGTGAGTATACGGGAACCAGGCCCAGAACTGGAAAACTCACCCGGCCTAAGGAACCCAAAGAAAGCCAAGTAAATGGCAGCTTTGAGCACCACACTGAGGAGCCTCCCGAAAGGCAGCGCATCCAGCAAACCAGACATACTCCGGAAAATGTGTCCTGTGACTGGGAGTCTACAGACGGTAGCCGGAGGACGACTCCTCCGGATGCCTCTCAAAGCAGCCTTGATGGCATGAGCAGAGAAAATGGAAGGCCGATTCGAATCCTGCAAGGACAGATGGTGCTGAACCCCGGCAAGATATGTTTTGATGGTGACAACCTCAGCTTGGTATGGCAGTATGCAAGGAAAGCCAACAAATACCGGACATCAGGGATGTTGTCACATGGGTACTGTGACTGAAAAACCTGAAAGGACTTCCAGGCCGAGGTGTAAGCCTTCTTGGTTTTGACTGACAACGATGCACCGACTAAGGCTGCTGCATCAAGCCAATGGAAGTTCAATCCAACATCAGAAAGGAAGCCTGCGGGGATGGTGTGGCACATGCGTCTGCATGCAGGACCTGACGGAAAAATGACGGAAAGTTGAGCAGAGATAGCGCATCAGCGGCCACATTGTCCACCCCACTGATGAACTTACATTGTATGTGAAATTGATGTTGCAGGGATAACCAAATTAACCTACGTATTAAATGCATGATGACCAAGACCTCCCCTTGGTGATAATCTCCACGGCCTCCAGATTGTCCGTGGAGAAAACCACCATCTGCCTGACCATGAACTGCCCCATACCCAAGCTGCAGCCACTATGGGGAAAATCTCAAATAAGGCAGATGAATCCGGGAACCCTGGGATAGCCAAGATGTCCTCCGGCCAAGGCCCTGCCAACCAGTGAGTGCCAAAAATGGCAGCATAGCCCACCTTGGCTGCTGCGTCACTTCCAATCTGGGGGGAGGAACTAGACTCTGCTGGAATGAACATGGCAACCCCATTCCAACAACGGAGGAACGCGTCCCACATGCGAAGGTCAGCCAACGCTGCAACATCCAGCTTGACTCGCGAGTCCGAATCCGGGGCCGACGGTAACAAAACTAGCAACCTGGATATGAAGGATCTTCCCTGCAGAATGATCTGCATGGCGAAATTCAACATGCCCAAGAGAGACAACAACTCCACCCTGGTACAGACCTGAGAGACCGAAAAGGAATGAATGCACTCTCTGATCCTGGTGAGCTTGTCAGCCGGAAGCCTGGCCTGCATGACATCGGTGTCCAGAATGATCCCCAAAAAAGTGAATGCCGATGATGGGCCCTCCAACTTCTTTGTTGACAGTGGCACATTGAGTGCCGAAAAAACCGCCAGCAACTTCTGTAAATCTATGGGGACTCGCTGGGGACTTTCGATGAGGAGGAAATCATCCAGGTAATGAATGACCTCATGACAATGCTCCACATGGACGAGAATCCACTCAAGAGCTTGGGCAAAAACATTGAATAACCATGGACTACTCTTGGATCCGAACGTGAGTCTGGTGGCAAAATAGTACGAATCCCTCCACTTTACCCCATGCCACTGCCAGAGTTATGGCATGATCGGGAGGAGCTTGAAAGCGTCGGCTATGTCTGCCTTGGACAGCCAAGCCCCCCGCCCAACCTTAATGATTTGTTGTATGGCCTGGTCTACGGATGCATATTTCAAGGAAAATGCTTCAGATGGAATTAACGAATTTAGGCTAGCCACAGAGGAGCAATGAGGGGCGGACAAGTCATAAATCAATCTCAATTTATTTGAAAACTTCCCCTTGACCAACCCCAGCGGATTGAACCTCCAGAACTGGAATGGAGACGTAGGGAAAGGACCGATGATGAACCCCTTGTCAAGTTCGGACTGGAGTAACACGTCCACCGCCTCCACAAGACCTGAGGTTAGGACTCTCAAACGTGTCTAACTGTAAAGTGATGAACCCGGTGTGGAAGCCCCGTGTGAAACCTTCTACCAAAAAAGGACATAACTCAGTGGAAGGGTGAGAGGACAAGCAGTCCTGCAGAAACCCGACATTGATGCGGCTCAGTCAGCTGTTCTTGCCCTGCTTGAGCGAACAGGATGACTTGGGATGGGCCCTAAAACAGCCAGAGCAAATGTGCAGCAACCGGCACTGACTGTAGTTGCAGACACCGCAGTTGAAATTATTGCAAATAGGTGACCTCCCCAGATACTGAATGGGCCGACCCAATTTGTCCACATTAGCAGCCCGAGTAGGTGCTGGCAGTGAAGCGGGGAAAGCTCTGGAAGTACCGGAGGTTCCGCGTTGGGGCACCAATAAGCCGTGTGCGATGATGATTGGCAGGTGGCGCAGACCAAAGACCTCAACCCCGCAAAATGACGGCAGAAAAGCTCCGTATCTATCTTGCCCCAGACTGCAACCACCTGATGCTGGGCCAACAAGGCGGCGGCTTTGGCGGAGAATGATCGGTGGTAATCATAAAACGCCGTACCCCCGAACTTGTGACCCAACTCCACCACCGCATAGAGGTAGTGATCCAGTTCCTCTCTCCTATGGGGACTCGCAGAGCAAACAACGTCTCTAAACAAACTGAACGCTAACACGAACTCGGGGATAGAGCTTGCGGTTTAACCTGTGGTCCCTGGACTTGATAATGACAGAAACGTCCCCACAGGCGTACGACTTGTTGTCAGCCACATCGTGAGTGGCTATCAACAAGGACGCCAGGTTGACATCCTTCCCATCGAGAATGTCTTTCCTGATGTTCACTGGGATGAAATGGGCTGGGGAGACGAAAGGGACACTGGTACCAGTACCTGACAGTGAAGGCCCAGGAACCATGGGGACCTCGGGCCTTGCCGTGACCCCAGGAACAGCCAGATCCACCGAGGCAGGAATTGGACTGGCCTCCAGAACCTCCACCATGGCCCTTAAATCCTGAAAAGAGCCCGCCAGAGAGCTGAGGGTGGAATGGATCTGAGTCAGGGATGTGGCCATGGCACGTAGGGTGACCTGTTCCGCTTCAGAATTCGCAGAGGAGGGGAACAAAAGTCTGAACAGCTCTGCCTTGCGAGCTGATGCTGAGTGCGTGATGCCCCTGAGCCGAAACTCCGCGATCAACCTTGGAACAGTCCAGGACCTCAAGGAAGGCGTGCCGCCCTGAACTGACCCCCTTGCTGGAGAAGGGGAAATGGAGGCGAAATCCTCAATGTCCGCTGCTTGAGACATGTCCTAAAACAACCGAAAAACAAATGAAAACACCATGACAGAACTCACTACAGACCAACAACACTAGAACCGACTCCCAATTCCCCCACCGCCCTCTTCACCCTAAAAAAAAAAAAACTAATCTGGCCCAGAACGCTCACCCCCTCCCCCTCCCAACTAAGAGGGCTGAGCCACCTGCGGTCGCAGATAAATTAAAAATGAAAACTCAGGCCCCCCCAGAACCTGAAACGTGACAGGTCTAATGATTAAAGAAATAATCTGATACAACTGATTTAAAAACGAAGAAGGATTGAGCCAACGGGTGAGGAGACTTGCCACTGCCCAAGTCAATTAAAAACGAACAACTCAACCTGCTAAGGCCTAAAACGAAATAGGTAACCACAGTGGCAAGCAGCCCCTTGAATGAAAATGAGAAATGGAGAGCATGACGCCCAGTACCCAGACTTACCTGCACCAGGAATCCTCAACCTAAACGAGAAACCTTGCGTCTGGCGCCTGAAAGCAATGGACGAACGGGACTGAAAACGAGTCAGAACCCCAGGACGAGAACCAAAGTGCCACAGATGAAACCCAGAAAACCCCCTACGAGACCTGAATGCGTGTCAGGCCATGTCCGAGCGTGCCATGTGATGCATGAAGGAAAAAGAAACGTGAAACCCAAACGGTTGAGGAGACTTGCCACCGACCAAGTCAATTAAAAATGAACATCTCAAATCGTTAACACCCACAAGTGTGGTGGGTGACCCCCCCAGTGGAACTACTACCCCCCCCCCCCCCAACAACCCACAAGACCTAAGACGGAATACATACAACGCGACCTAACCCTAAGAACCACCCCCCCCCCCTTGTGCATCCGTCACCTGCGTGAATCAAAGAGCAAACCCGGAATGGAACAAGCACCCCAAACGTGGATGAACAATGCATGACACTTAGTGCCGGTTCACACTTGTGCGATGCGATTATGAGGGGGTTTTTTTCATTGTTTGTTTATTAATTACCAGCGCGATTGCAATGCGAATCCAATGCGAATGTAATGCGCTTACAATGTAAATTAGGCACAGATGCGATTTCTGCTCAGGCCAATTGAAAAACCAAGAAAAAAAATGGGTGTTAACTTCCTGTGCTTTCCCTGTTTTCTCTTGTGGGGAGAGTATTGTCGTTGGAGGAGTGTGGTTTTTGTGAGTAGTCAGTGAGGATTTTGTTTTTTGGTCATTATGTTTCATCATGTGCCGTTGATAATGGCAGCAGTTGTTACTGCTACTGCTGCAGTACTGATGGACAAAGCCCGGAGGAAGAGGAGGAGGAGGACCAAGAGACTGATGAGTACAAGAAGATATTGGGTCCATCCAATTATTCTAAATAGGGAAGAGAGAGGTCAGTTTAGGATCCTCTACAATCATCTCAGGCAGCATGAGGAGAAGTTCTTCAACTATTCCCGGATGTCAGTAAATAGGTTAGTACCTGTACCCCACTTCCTTCTCCTCCTCCCTCCTTTTTTCTATCTATCACTGACATGCATACCACTGACCACCAATTCCAATTACCACCAATCCCACTGACCACCAATGTAAGGGCAATCCCAATGACCACCAATCCAACTGACCACCAATGCCACTGACCACCAATGTAAGGGCAATCCCAATGACCACCAATCCAACTGACCACCAATCCCACTGACCACCAATCCCACTGACCACCAATGTAAGGGCATACATCCCACTGACCACCAATGCCACTGACCACCAATCCCAATGACCACCAATGTAAGGGCATACATCCCACTGACCACCAATGCCACTGACCACCAATCCCAATGACCACCAATCCAACTTTCCATCTCTTTTATCCTTTCACTAGTACTCTTGCCTCTTACCATGTCATTTTGTATGGGCTTTAACTTGTCACTTACATTGGTTTTGTGGTTTTATTTCTTAGTTTTGATGAATTACTTTGGTTGCTTGGTACACGATTGGAGTATCAGAACACCACCTTTTGGAAAAGTGTGGAGCCAGCGGAAAGGTTGCTTGTAACATTAAGGTAAATTTCATCGATATACTTTGTGAATTTTATGCTATGCACCATAGTAAGCTATAGGAATGCAAAGAATGCAGACATAAATCACAACAAAATTGTCTTCCAAAATAAGTATTTTATTTATTTTTTTCAAAAACTTCTAATCAGTTTGTGACTACATGCTTTGCACCAACCATTGGAGAAACTTTCAAACTTTTTCTTACATATCAAGAACAACATAAAGAGGAGACAACACTCTCCTTCACTTTTTTTTTACTTTTTAAACACACTATGCATTTTTTTCCATCACCTTCTAACTTCCTCTGCCCCACCAACTTCCTCTGCCCCACCAACTTCCTCTGCCCCACCAACTTCCTCTGCCCCACCAACTTCCTCTGCCCCACCAACTTCCTCTGCCCCACCAACTTCCTCTGCCCCACCAACTTCCTCTGCCCTTCTAACTTACTCTGCCCTTCTAACTTACTCTGCCCTTCTAACTTACTCTGCCCTTCTAACTTACTCTGCCCTTCTAACTTACTCTGCCTCTCTAACTTCCTCTGACTCTCTAACTTCCTCTGACTCTCTAACTTCCTCTGACTCTCTAACTTCCTCTCACTGTCTAGCTTTAACTTAAAGTAACTTTAATTCTAACTTACAAAAGGTTTACTAACTCTACCTCTCCACCTTATCCTCCCTGTCATATCCAACTCTCTCATCCTCCCTTCCTCGCATCTTCATCTCCACTTTCCCCACTACCTTTTTTTCTCTCCGTCTCTTTTTCCCTGAGATATTCAAAATAGGATATATAATTTAACAAAAAACATAACGTTTACTAAGAAAGTATTGAATTTCCACATGAAGTTGGTAGTGAAATTAGCAGGTAGTCCTCTACAAATTCAAAAAACTTGGTGAACTATGTTCACCAGGCTTGTTGAAATCATGCCGTTGTAGTGTTGAAGAGCTTGGTGGTGTTAGCAAGGCTTCATCTTGTGTTGAGGGATATTTCCTCAATGGCACAGGTGGGGATATCTCGGTATCCGGTGGTACACTTGGGGGCCCATATTGTCTATAGGGCATATGCATATTAGAGGCAACTTCAATCGACTGATTGTGATATATATAAGGATTTTGAATTAGCGGTTTGTGCTGTTCCATTGGTCTTGCTACAGGTGGAAATTGCTTTGCCACGGACGGTATTTGCTCGTAGAGCTGTTGTGGTCTGTTTTGTGATGGCACATGGTAAGATGTTGACTCAAGTGGTCTCATATCCATTGGTCTACTAATATCGGTGGTTGTATTTGGGGGTGAAATTACTGAGGCAACTGGTGAAGGAATGGGATATGGGATTCGTGATCTGGGGGTCTCATAGATGCTAGTGGGTTCCGCAAAACTAGAGGGGTAAGGGTTTGGTGCAGTGTTTGAAGCAGTAGAAAGACTCTGGTGCGTTGGCACAGAAACATGGCGTGGCACAGTAAATGAATGGATGCAATGTTCCACTGCAATCCTCATATTAAAGTAATAGTCTGGCAAGACCTCTTTCAGAAGAGGCACCAAACTAATGGCAAACATTGTATGAGGGCATCGCTGGGCATCAATTTGTTCAGTGATCCCTGACACAATGTGTAGCAATTTCTTGGTCTGGTCTTGGTCTTCAACCTGTTCAGCTGCCCTGCAGCTTTGCTTTCTGCGGGAAGTAGATGCCTGTCTTTGCCTTCTGCTGGAAGGTGTCGAAACGTCTGTATCCTCGTTATCCAGCTCATGAGAAGAGGACTCGTTAACCTCAATCACCTCAGCCTGGAGCTCCATAGCTAAATCCTCATGATTTGAGCTAGCAAATGATACTCCTTCAACGTCAACAGTAGCAGCATGCTCCTCCCCCTCCTCCTTCTCTTCCTCCTCCTCCTCCCAACTTGCTTCTGTGCTGCAATACAAAAATTAGAACTCTTTTTTTAAAATAAATAAAAAGATGATAAGGGGAGAAGTAAAGGTTAGGGCTAGGACAGGATAATTAGATAGAGATGGTAGAGTGACCGATTCATGTATTATAACTTACTTCCTCAATTCTAGAACAGGCCTCAAAAAATCCATGTATCTGGCGAAGGCGTAGGGGCGCTTTGGGGGGGCACCAGACCCACTCCTTGCTTCACGCTCCAGTCTCTGGTGTCTCTGAAGTGTGTCTTTGAGGCTCCGCCACCTAGTGCGTATGAGTCCTTCTGTAAAAAAAAAAATAACACTAATTATTTTTCTATCTTTTACAGGTACCTAGCAACGGGAAATTCATTTGCCAGCTTGCAATACGAGTTCAAACTGGGAAAATCTACGGTCAGCACAATTGTACGGGACACCTGTATGGCCATCTGGGAGGTCTTAAGAGATGTGGTCATGAGAAAACCAAACAAAGACGAATGGAACTCCAAAGCTCAGTTATTTTGGGATCGCTGCAACTTCCCTAACTGTGTGGGGGCAATCGACGGAAAGCACATCAGAATTGTTAGGCCAGTCGGTAGTGGGACAAAATATTTTAATTATAAAAAATAGGATTTTTATAACAGCTTACCTGTAAAATCCTTTTCTTGGAGTACATCACGGGACACAGAGCGACATAGTCATTACTAATGGGTTATATAGTTACCGTCAGGTGCTGGCACTGGCAACTTCCAAAACCGGAAGTACCCTCCCCTATATAAGCCCCTCCCATCCGGGAGCACCTCAGTTTTGTAGCAAAGCAATAAGTGTCCCCAAAGAGGGGCGGGAGCTCTGTGTCCCGTGATGTACTCCAAGAAAAGGATTTTACAGGTAAGCTGTTATAAAAATCCTATTTTCTTTCTCGTACATCACGGGACACAGAGCGACATAGTCATTACTAATGGGATGTCCTAAAGCAATGCCAAATGAGGGGGGGGATACACCATATATAAGCTGAGCGCTATCAGACATGAGGATCTTTTGCGGCCTGCAACACACTGCGCCCAAAGGCGACATCCTCCTGACTTCTAACGTCCACCTGGTAGAACCTAGTAAACGTGTGTACTGAAGACCATGTTGCGGCCTTACAGACTTGAGCCAGGGAGGCCTGGTGATGCACTGCCCATGAAGTTCCAACTGCTCTCGTGGAGTGCGCCCTAACTTTGAACGGAGGCGGTCTACTTCTCAAGCTATAGGCTTGTATTATGACCTGTCGAATCCACTTGGCTAAAGTAGATTTTGACGCTGCCTGACCCTTTCTGGGGCCTTCCGGCAGAATAAACAAAGTATCCGTTCTGCGAATCTGAGCAGTGGCTTTTAGATAAGCTTTAACTGCTCTTACTACATCCAAAGAATGCAATAACTTTTCCTCTACCGAAGTAGGCTTGGGGAAAAAAGAAGGAAGAACCACATCTTGGTTCAAATGAAAACTCGATACCACCTTAGGAAGAAAGGCTGGATGAGGACGTAACACTACTCTGTCCTTATGGATAACCAGGTATGGCTCCTTACAGGACATAGCTGCTAATTCCGATACTCTTTTAGCCGAACAAATGGCTACTAGAAAAATCAATTTCCTGGTGAGAAGCACTAAGGAAATATGCTGTAATGGTTCAAATGGTTGTTTCTGTAGAACCGACAGAACCAAGTTTAGATCCCATGGACATATGGGAATATTAACCGGAGGACTAATACGCATCACTCCTTGTATAAAGGCTTTGACTAGTGAATGCGAAGCCAAGGGCCTTTGAAAAAATATTGACAAGGCCGAAATCTGACCTTTGATAGTACTCAAGGCAAGCTTCCTATCTACAGCCCATTGTAGGAAGTCCAGAATTCTACCTATTACATATTTACGTGGATGCCATTTCCTGGCCTCACACCAGGCGATGTACGTCTTCCAGATTCTATAGTAGATCTGCCTGGATGCCGGTTTCCTGGCATTGATCATGGTAGACACCACAGCATTAGAGAGCCCTCTCCTTTTTAGAATGTGGGCTTCAATAGCCAGGCCGTCAAACCTAGGGCTGGTAAGGAAGGGTGGTATATCGGTCCCTGCGAAAGCAGGTCCGGACGATGTGGGAGGGTCCAAGGACTCCCCACAGACATTTTTACAATCTCCGCGTACCATGCTCTTCGGGGCCACGCTGGAGCCACCAGAATCACTGGTTTCTTTTCTACCCTGATTCTGCGGAGTAATCGAGGTAACAATTGTGGCGGTGGGAATGCATATATCAGCTTGAACTGATCCCAAGGGAACACTAGGGCATCCGAGCCGCACGCTAGGGGATCCCTTGTCCAAGAGACAAACCTGTCCACTTTCGTGTTGAACCTGGATGCTAGCAGATCTACATCCGGTGTTCCCCACCGCTGACATATTGTCCGGAAAACCTCGGGATGAAGGGACCATTCCCCTGGGCATAATTGTTGGCGACTTAGAAAGTCCGCCTTCCAATTCTCCACCCCTGGAATGAATACCGCAGATATGGCTGGGACATATCTTTCTGCCCATCTCAGGATGTAATTTACTTCCCTTTGGGCTGCACGACTCCTGGTGCCCCCCTGACGATTGATATATGCCACTGCTGTGGCATTGTCTGACTGAACTCTGACAGGGGAGCCTTGGAGTTTGGATGTCCATGCTACTAGGGCATACCGGGCTGCTCGTATCTCTAAGAGATTGATGGGCAGGGCCTTTTCCGCATCCGACCATCTGCCCTGGAGAGACCATTGCTCCAGTACTGCTCCCCAGCCTAAAAGGCTGGCATCTGTAGTGACCACCTTCCAAGAAATCGGACTGAAGGATTTCCCTCTTTCCAGATTCCGGGGAACCAACCACCAACGGAGGCTTCTGCGAACGGAAGGGGACAAGGACATTGGTACGTCCAGAGCCTGAACTTTTTTGTTCCAGGCTGACAGTATGGCCCTTTGCAACTTCCTTGAATGGAATTGACCGTAGGGTACTGCTTCGAATGATGCCACCATTTTTCCCAGCAGCCTCATGCACAGGCGTATGGATGGCTGTCTTTTTGAACCCACTAAGTGGATCAAATCTCTCAAAGACGACCCCTTTTCTCGAGGCAAGAAAATTTTTCTCTGGTCTGAATCCAGCCTTAGCCCCAAGTATTCCAGACTTTTGACTGGTTTTAGGGCTGACTTGTCTCGGTTGATAATCCAACCGTGATATTCCAGATACTTGATTGTCTCGTGAACAACCACTTCTAGTTTTTCCACTGAGTGGTCTATCAGCAACAAGTCGTCTAGATATGCCATTATCGTTACACCTCGTGTTCTTAGATTGGCCAATAATGGGGCCAGAATTTTTGTGAACACTCTTGGTGCTGTGGCCAGACCGAAGGGTAAGGCTCTGAACTGAAAATGGCGCCCTTCTATCGCAAAGCGTAGAAATTTTTGGTGGGCTGGAAAGATGGGGATGTGCAAATAAGCATCTTTGATGTCGATCGAGGCTAACCATTCCTCCCCTTGTAGGGCAGTGGCCACCGATCGGATCGACTCCATCCGGAAAGTCCTGATATGTAGGAATTTGTTTAGCCCTTTTAGATTTAATATGGGCCTCACGTCCCCGTTTGGCTTCGGAACTGTAAAGAGGTTTGAGTAAAACCCGAACCCCCATTCTTCCAGGGGGACCTCTATAATTACTGCTTGAAGCAATAATTGTTCCAGTGCCAACAGGAGGGATCCTCTCTTCTGGGGATCCCTTGGCACGTTCGACCTTATAAAGCGGGAAGGAGGGGAGTTTTTTAACTCCAATTTGTATCCCAGATTTACTGCGGAGAGCACCCATCTGTCTCGGATCGTGTCCTGCCAGGTTTCTGTGAACAACTGAAGTCTTCCCCCCACCCGATTGGGTGGGGGCAACCCTTCATGCATTTGACTTTGGGGGAGGTTTTGTACCTCTCCTGCTCCAGGGCTTCTTGTTACCCTGCAACTGTCCCTGATTTTTACCTCCGGGATTTGACCGGGGAGGCCGTCGGAACTGTTTCACAGCCGATGTCCTAGGGACTGGAGAAGCCGGCCTCTTAAAAGAGGGACCTCTAACTCTATTTTTGACCGGCAAGAGTGTACTTTTACCGCTGGAAATTCTCTGGGATATACTTGTCCAGGTCTTCCCCGAATAAGCGCTCCCCATGAAATGGGAAGCTGACCAGCAATTTTTTACAGGGAGCTTCAGCAGACCAGTTTTTGAGCCATAGAAGCCTGCGCATATGTACTACAGACAGCGTAAGGCGGGAGGCCTGATGGATTGAATCCTTTATAGCGTCCACCGCAAAGCATAAGGCTCTAGGTAGATCAGCTAGAGCAAGAGCCTGCTGATCTGGCACGTCCCTTAAGACCTGTTTCAACTGATCCTTCACTGCTTGGCAGACCCCTATAGCTGCCACTGCTGGTTGTGTCACCAATCCTGCTGTAGAAAAAGCAGATTTCAATAAGGACTCCAATTTTTTATCTATTGGGTCCTTGAACATTTGGACATTTTCCACCGGACATGTCAGTGATTTATTCACACAAGAGATGGCTGCGTCCACTGTAGGGACCTTCCATTTTCTGACGAACTTATCCTCCATAGGATAGACCACCGGAAATCTCTTGGGGGGAGTAAATATTTTGTCAGGATGCTCCCAATCCTGGTAAATGAGCCCCTCCAGTAAAGGATGGATCGGAAAAGAACAAACAGTCTGGGGAGCTTTTAGCGACCCCAACGAGGAGACAGAAGAGGAGGATGGCTCCGCAAGTGGCATTTTAAATGCTGATCGGACCATATTAGTCAGGGACTGCACCCATAACCTCTCAGCATGTGATGCTGAGAACGGCTCCTCCACTGTTGATTCCTCTACAACTGAATCAACCTCATCCTGATCCCCCTCAGGTAGGTCGTTCTCTGTATGGGACTGTTGCTCTGTTAACAGGCACTCTGAGGGAGGAGACGGAGATCGAGCGCTTTTCTCCTGTGACAGGGAAGCAGCAATTAGTGCTGACAATCTCTCTTCCAGCCCTCCCAGAGCTGAGGAAAAAACCTCCTCTGTTACATACACAGGAGCAGGTGAACTGGGGACAGCCACAGTACCAGGTACTCCTGGGGGTGCCCTACGGTCACTAACCTCTGATTCTTCAGGGGAGATTGGTGCAGCCAAAGCATGCCCAAGATCCTCAGAGCCCGATGGAGACCCCCTATTCCTCCTGGAATTTCTAGTCCCGGAGTTTTTAGATGGCATATTCCTAAGCCACAAAGCTGAGGTATTCCAGCCGAAAATACACCAGTTACTGATAATAGTCTAGCATAAATGCTGCTATAATAAACAGTTGGTGTCTACTAATGTGCCTTTCTAGGGGATGCCTGTATCAACCGCTTGCTGTATGCCTTTAAATGTTGCCAGCTCTGTCTCTGTACTTCATAGCCAGCTTACTGCAATAATGTGGCTTTTTAAAAACCTGCTGGGACGCCCGCACATGCGCAGAAGCGCTGCGGCGCGCACAGAGCGTCATCCCCCAGGCCCCGCCCCTTTTTCCGGCCACCTCTATATATAGAGGCGCGTGCACGCGCACGCGCGCGGCCACGTGCGCCTCGGCGCTAATTTTCAAACATGGAAACCAGGGACAGGAGCCAGGGCCCCCTTTGCCGCAGGCCGGGGGATAGACGAACACTGCAACATGGCAGAGGAAACAGTTTCCTGTAGGAGAACTCACCAGCTGCCTGGACTTTGCTCTCTGAGAAGAAACTAGTCCATATGACAAGAAAAACATTCCACAGCGGCCTCTAGTGGACAAACACAGGTACCGCAGTTTAATATACTAAACATATATAAAAAAACATTCTTTTTTTTTTTTTTTCTTGACCACCATTAAAAATTATTACATTTTTTTTTTTTTTAGTAGTTACAGGCATGCACAGATATTAGCGGGAATACCGTTAGGTAACAGACAGAAAGACAAATTAGGCTTGGGGGTCCCCCAATAGAACCAAGTTCCTGGGGGCCCCCACTTACCTGTTCCCCGCCGCAGGACTTTGTTTGGTCCACAAAAGCCCAAACTTCACCTATCACGGCAGGCATTGTAATCAAACCTTCAGGGACCGGGTTCCCAAGGATTCCACTCCCCTGGACCTGTATAGCACCCTGCACAGAAAACATCTTGGTCGTGGGTATGACCAGAGCTCTGGATCCCAGGGTCCAGCTCTCCTAAGAGAAGCATTACAGGCAGAACCTTGCTCTTCTCTGCAAGGCCCGGGTACCGACCGTTTAGCTATGAAGCTTTTTTGGTCGGATCCGGAATAGCTTACTGAGGCCCAAAAGAACCTGTACGCAAGATCAGTGAAAAACACATGTTTCTTCTTGGCCAACACCTTAGACACTGGCAAAAAACTGAGGTGCTCCCGGATGGGAGGGGCTTATATAGGGGAGGGTACTTCCGGTTTTGGAAGTTGCCAGTGCCAGCACCTGACGGTAACTATATAACCCATTAGTAATGACTATGTCGCTCTGTGTCCCGTGATGTACGAGAAAGAAAATATTTTTCTTTCGTGCTTCTGGCAGTGGCTGATGCAAACTACTCGTTCACATACATAGACATTGGTTCTTATGGGAGTAGTTCTGACTCCAGCATTTTTTCCCACTCTAGTTTTGGAAGAATGATTCGGGAGAACACACTGGACCTCCCAAACGAACGACCACTCCCTGGAACATCTGAACCCTCTCTCCCTTTAATATTTGTCGGTGATGAGGCTTTCGCTCTTTCGGAAAAAATGCTAAGGCCATATGCCAACAGGTCACTGTCTGTGGAGAAAAGGGTCTTTAACTATCGGCTAACAAGAGCCCGAAGAGTTGTGGAGTGTACTTTCGGAATCATGGCAAACAAATGGCGATTTCTGCACACCCCAATTACTCTAAACATGGAAAACGCCATAATTGTCGTAAAAGCTGCCTGTGCACTCCACAATTTTGTGCGGGAAAGAGATGGATACCTTTTCGAGGACTCTTTGTTGGATGAGATGGAAGGCGCAGATTGGACACATACAAGGGGCAATTACAGAGGGGCCAGCGTCCGTGAGAAGTTTACCGACTTCTTTATGAGTCCTGCCGGTCAAGTATCATGGCAGCTTGATGCCATTGCATAAAGATCAATAACTTTTTTACCAGTCAATGCTGCATCGTCTCATATCTTTTACTTTTTTCAATAAATGTGATAATGTTTTATTGTTCAACAGTGTGTACATGTATTTTTTCTGCTTTGTGTCAACATACTGAGCATGCAATATCATCCCACAACATTACATTGGTGGTCAGTGGGATGCATGCCCTTACATTCGTAGTCAGTGGGATTGGTGGTCAGTGGGATGCATGCCCTTACATTGGTAGTTAGTGGGATTGGTGGTCAGTGGGATTGTTTGGTGGTCAGTGGGATTGGTGGTCACCTTACATTGGTGGTCAGTGGGATGCATGCCCTTACATTGGTAGTCAGTGGGATTGGTGGTCAGTGGGATTGGTGGTCACTTTACATTGGTGGTCAGTGGGATGCATGCCCTTACATTGGTAGTCAGTGGGATTGGTGGTCACCTTACATTGGTGCTCAGTGGGATGCATGCCCTCACATTGGTGGTCATTGGGATTGGTGGTCACCTTACATTGGTGGTCAGTGGGAAGCATGCCCTTACATTGGTGGTCAGTGGGATTGTTTGGTGGTCAGTGGGATTGGTGGTCACCTTACATTGGTGGTCAGTGGGATGCATGCCCTCACATTGGTGGTCATTGGGATTGGTGGTCACCTTACATTGGTGGTCAGTGGGAAGCATGCCCTTACATTGGTGGTCAGTGGGATTGGTGGTCAGTGGGATACATGTCCTTACATTGGTGGTCAGTGGGATGAATAAATAGGAATGTACTTACGTTTAATTTTGCGAACATGAGGTGTGAAGTCATCCCAGTCTGCATACAGAGATTGACAAATTTCAACCCAGCCTCTGCTCTTCCGGGCATGATTTTTGTATTCTTCAATCCGGCTGTCCCATATATAAAGGCCTGTCACGGACAAGCCTGATGAGCTCCTCATTATCAATGGTGTTCCGGCGCCTTGGGGCCATCTTCTCTGTTTACATATGGACACGAGACAGGAAACAGGAAGTGAGGGGGCAGAACTGGAAGGAGGAGCTGGAGGTGAAGTATTCGCACATATGTGAACCACCAATGCGATTCCAGAACGATTTACATTGATGTCTATGGAGACTAAATTCGCAACGCAGCGGTCTAAACTCGCACAAGACCCTTTTTTTCCATCGCATCGCATTTGGAGAGGAATCGCAACGCATAGATGTGAACCACCATCATTGAAAACAATTACTTTTTGGATGACATGCAAATCTAGTTTGTGTTTGACGCATCGCATTCGGTATCAACTCGCACAAGTGTGAACCGGCACTAACTGAAACAACCTGAAAAAGAAACACAGACTCTGACGCTTCCCCCACATGCCCCAGATACTACCCTGCAACCCCAAGTGAAAAAACGCAGTGAAGTGCCACGTGACGCTGCACAGTGCAGAAATTACAACGTGTGTGGGCATGCCAAATGAAAATCCCACAGGCCCACACAGTGAGTGAAACTGCCGGGAACCAACCAGAGTAGCCAGCAGTTACTGACAGGTTGCGACCTGAAAAATTGCCTGGACAAAGCACCCCCCCATCCCTTCATCCACCAGCAGTGACAAGGTGACAAAAACACCACCCCCTCCCCTGACATGCCCACAAAACAGAACCCAAGCCAGTGTGCAAACACCCCCCCCCCCCCCGCCTTGCAAAATGACATGAGCTGCAGCAAACACCCCCCCCCCTGCAAAAAATTACATGATGCAGCAGCAGAAAACACCCCCCCCCTGCAAAATTACATGATGCAGCAGCAGCAAACACCCCCCCCCCCACAACCGACCTGATGCTGCAGCACACACCACCCCCCCCCCCCCTACCGATACCTGTACCGTTAAAAAGGAGGTGACCCGAGGGCCTGCCACGATCCACCGAGCGGAGCCAAGCGAGGAGGCGATCCCTACCGACAATGGCCAAGCGGAGGCCGCAACGAAGAAGAGAAAACCTAGAGCCCCACTTCCTCGTGGAGCCGAAGCCGGGCAGGCGCTTGAAAATGACGTCACGCGTCATCGCGTAAACAGCAAAAGGTACGGCCGTGAAAGTAAGGAGGAGGGCAGGTTTACATACCCCCCCCGACTCCTCCTACAAACTCAGGCCAGCCTATGGCCGGTGTTCTGCCGAGCTTGTTCCGCCTATCGATATGGTTCCAAGCTCGACTGCGCAGGCGCAATCAGAGGCGATGGAATTCTCAGAGTGTGAACAGCTGTTCGGCAGCTGTAGACGCGCTCGCTCCCGATGCTAGGGGAACCAGCTCGACAAGAAAGCGGCGGGGACGGAGACTAGCAAGTTGATGGCCGGGTGACACGCCGCTCTGTACTTTTTAAAATGTTCATGAGCGGCCGCAAGGGGCGGGGGTGGAGACTGGGACACACCGCTCTATAGTGCAGCATATAACAATTATATGTACAACACTCGCCCTATAGAGCGGCGTTTCACAGTCTCCGCCCCCGCCCCTTGCAGGCGCTCACGAACATTTAAAAAAATACAGAGCGGCGTGTCACCCGGCCATCAACTTGCTAGTCTCCGCCCCCACCGCTTTCTGCACGGCGTGTATCGTCGGGAGCGAGCGCGTCTACAGCTGACGAACAGCTGTAGATGTTCGTAGATTTCCGTGTGTTCCGAGTGCGCATACGCGCTCGGAACCATATCAATAGGGGAACTAGGTCGACAAGACACCGGCCTTCACATTTGTAGCGCAAAAATAAAACCCCCAGAGGTGATCAAATACCACCAAAGGAAAGCTCTATTTGTGGGGAAAATAGGCCGCACCTCCTCCCGACTCTCTCCTTGCTGCTTCCAGCAATGGGCTGACAGAAGTAGTGATGCCGCTGTCACTACTCCTGTCAGCCTTATAGTAGAAGGAACTTGTGGCGCCCCCATCCCTACATTACATGCTGTGCCCAGGGCAGCTGCCGCTTTTGGTCCCCCTTGTCCCAGCCCTGAGGGTGACTCTCAAAGTCGGTGGGCAGTGTTGCCAACCCCCCCCCCCCCCAAGTGAAATTTACTGGCAAGATGCCTAAAAATTACGTACACCACCAATTTTTTACTGCCACTTCAAAAAAAAAACTAAAATGCCTGTTTTCGGTGCTAAACTGTGCAACTTTTAGTATTTACACTATAAACATGTTGCTAGTGCTATTAGCAATGTGTTAAAGTTAAAAAGAAAAGTCAAAAAACAAATTTCTCTATTTACATGAAGGTCAGGTTAATATAAACACAGCCAGCACAGAGTTCCCCATTACAGTGTAAGGGAGAACTCTGCGAACCTTGATGTAAAGGACGATGCCATCTAAGGGGGGGGGGGCTCTGTGCTCCCATTTACATCAGAGTTCCCACTTACATCAGGGTCTGCAGAGTTCTTCCTTGCACTATAAGAGGAAATCCTGCAGACTCTGATGTAAAGGGGAACATTGGGAACTCTAATGAGGGGGGGACTCTGGTGACCAGAGATTACCTTCCGCAGAGTGAATACACTAAGGTAAGGGGGGTTACTGATATAAGGGTTAACCTTTTTTTCAGTGCCCCCTTACATTATTATTGTGCTCACTCCCCCCCTTACATCAGTGACCCCCCCTCAGACTGACCTCCTCTCAGGTGCACCGTGCAGGGCTCAGTCAGGCAACTCCAGCTTGGCAGCTCTGGTTTTATCTGATAGTCTCCACTACACTCTTGACTCCTCTACTGGCTCCCCCTCAGAGACTGCAGACATGATAAAAGATGAGATGGTCAGAGACTGCAGACATGGTACAGGAGATGGTCAGAGACTGCAGACATGGTACAGGAGATGGTCAGAGACTGCAGACATGGTACAGGAGATGGTCAGAGACTGCAGACATGGTACAGGAGATGGTCAGAGACTGCAGACATGGTACAGGAGATGGTCAGAGACTGCAGACATGGTACAGGAGATGGTCAGAGACTGCAGACATGGTACAGGAGATGGTCAGAGACTGCAGACATGGTACAGGAGATGGTCAGAGACTGCAGACATGGTACAACAGATGGTCAGAGACTGCAGACATGGTACAACAGATGGTCAGAGACTGGAGACATGGTACAGGAGATGGTCAGAGACTGGAGACATGGTACAGGAGATGGTCAGAGACTGGAGACATGGTACAGGAGATGGTCAGAGACTGGAGACATGGTACAGGAGATGGTCAGAGACTGGAGACATGGTACAGGAGATGGTCAGAGACTGGAGACATGGTACAGGAGATGGTCAGAGACTGGAGACATGGTACAGGAGATGGTCAGAGACTGGAGACATGGTACAGGAGATGGTCAGAGACTGGAGACATGGTACAGGAGATGGTCAGAGACTGGAGACATGGTACAGGAGATGGTCAGAGACTGGAGACATAGTACAGGAGATGGTCAGAGACTGGAGACATAGTACAGGAGATGGTCAGAGACTGGAGACATAGTACAGGAGATGGTCAGAGACTGGAGACATGGTACAGGAGATGGTCAGAGACTGGAGACATGGTACAACAGATGGTCAGAGACTGGAGACATAGTACAGGAGATGGTCAGAGACTGCAGACATGGTACAGGAGATGGTCAGAGACTGCAGACATGGTACAGGAGATGGTCAGAGACTGCAGACATGGTACAGGAGATGGTCAGAGACTGCAGACATGGTACAGGAGATGGTCAGAGACTGCAGACACGGTACAGGAGATGGTCAGAGACTGCAGACATGGTACAGGAGATGGTCAGAGACTGCAGACATGGTACAGGAGATGGTCAGAGACTGCAGACATGGTACAGGAGATGGTCAGAGACTGCAGACATGGTACAGGAGATGGTCAGAGACTGCAGACATGGTACAACAGATGGTCAGAGACTGGAGACATGGTACAACAGATGGTCAGAGACTGGAGACATGGTACAACAGATGGTCAGAGACTGGAGACATAATACAGGAGATGGTCAGAGACTGCAGACATGGTACAGGAGATGGTCAGAGACTGGAGACATCGTACAGGAGATGGTCAGAGACTGCAGACATGGTCAGAGACTGAAGACATAGTACAGGAGATGGTCAGAGACTGGAGACATAGTACAGGAGATGGTCAGAGACTGGAGACATAGTACAGAAGATGGTCAGAGACTGGAGACATAGTACAGAAGATGGTCAGAGACTGGAGACATAGTACAGGAGATGGTCAGAGACTGGAGACATGGTACAGGAGATGGTCAGAGACTGGAGACATAGTACAGGAGATGGTCAGAGACTGGAGACATAGTACAGGAGATGGTCAGAGACTGCAGACATGGTCAGAGACTGAAGACATAGTACAGGAGATGGTCAGAGACTGCAGACATGGTCAGAGACTGAAGACATAGTACAGGAGATGGTCAGAGACTGAAGACATAGTACAGGAGATGGTCAGAGACTGGAGACATAGTACAGAAGATGGTCAGAGACTGGAGACATAGTACAGAAGATGGTCAGAGACTGGAGACATAGTACAGAAGATGGTCAGAGACTGGAGACATAGTACAGGAGATGGTCAGAGACTGGAGACATGGTACAGGAGATGGTCAGAGACTGGAGACATAGTACAGGAGATGGTCAGAGACTGGAGACATAGTACAGGAGATGGTCAGAGACTGGAGACATAGTACAGGAGATGGTCAGAGACTGGAGACATAGTACAGGAGATGGTCAGAGACTGGAGACATAGTACAGGAGATGGTCAGAGACTGGAGACATAGTACAGGAGATGGTCAGAGACTGGAGACATAGTACAGGAGATGGTCAGAGACTGGAGACATAGTACAGGAGATGGTCAGAGACTGGAGACATAGTACAGGAGATGGTCAGAGACTGCAGACATAGTACAGGAGATGGTCAGAGACTGCAGACATAGTACAGGAGATGGTCAGAGACTGGAGACATAGTACAGGAGATGGTCAGAGACTGGAGACATAGTACAGGAGATGGTCAGAGACTGGAGACATAGTACAGGAGATGGTCAGAGACTGCAGACATAGTACAGGAGATGGTCAGAGACTGCAGACATAGTACAGGAGATGGTCAGAGACTGGAGACATAGTACAGGAGATGGTCAGAGACTGGAGACATAGTACAGAAGATGGTCAGAGACTGGAGACATAGTACAGGAGATGGTCAGAGACTGGAGACATAGTACAGGAGATGGTCAGAGACTGGAGACATAGTACAGGAGATGGTCAGAGACTGGAGACATGGTACAGGAGATGGTCAGAGACTGCAGACATAGTACAGGAGATGGTCAGAGACTGCAGACATAGTACAGGAGATGGTCAGAGACTGGAGACATAGTACAGGAGATGGTCAGAGACTGGAGACATAGTACAGGAGATGGTCAGAGACTGGAGACATAGTACAGGAGATGGTCAGAGACTGGAGACATAGTACAGGAGATGGTCAGAGACTGGAGACATAGTACAGGAGATGGTCAGAGACTGGAGACATAGTACAGGAGATGGTCAGAGACTGGAGACATAGTACAGGAGATGGTCAGAGACTGGAGACATAGTACAGGAGATGGTCAGAGACTGGAGACATAGTACAGGAGATGGTCAGAGACTGGAGACATAGTACAGGAGATGGTCAGAGACTGGAGACATGGTACAACAGATGGTCAGAGACTGGAGACATGGTACAGGAGATGGTCAGAGACTGGAGACATGGTACAGGAGATGGTCAGAGACTGCAGACATAGTACAGGAGATGGTCAGAGACTGCAGACATGGTACAGGAGATGGTCAGAGACTGCAGACATGGTACAGGAGATGGTCAGAGACTGCAGACATGGTACAGGAGATGGTCAGAGACTGGAGACATAGTACAGGAGATGGTCAGAGACTGGAGACATAGTACAGGAGATGGTCAGAGACTGGAGACATAGTACAGGAGATGGTCAGAGACTGGAGACATAGTACAGGAGATGGTCATGTGGACAGGATACACGAGATGGTTATGCAGACAGGATTCACTCTTGTGGACAGAATACAGGAGATATCAGAGTGAGAGACAGCAGACAGAGATTGCATACAATGATTTTGTACAATCTCACCACTGCCATTTTTGTCTGGAAACTGCTGCCTGTGCCTGTCTGACAGCACGGTGCACCACAGGTCCACCTGAGCCCCCTCCTCCCTCCCCCATCAATGAATCATTCCAGCCTGGCTGTCTCCCTGCTCACAGTCACAGTCGACTCAAGATAGTAGTCTCTCTTGTCACACTCACTGTGTCTGTCTGACTACTAGTCTGCTCTGCTCTAACTGACTCACCAGGTCCAAGACACTGGGCACAGCAACAGCGGGCAGCAGGCTCCACACACACGTCACTCACTCAGTCGGGCAGGCTGGCAGGGGCCCGTCCGTTGCTCCGGTGGGGGTGTATGTGCTTCTGTTATCCAGACCACCGGTCACGGCTGTTCAGGCTCCCTCCGCTCAGGTCACACACGCAGCTCTGCTCTCCACTCTACGAGGCTCCTCCGTCCTGCCTGTTCATAGGCTGGCGGGAAAATGCGCTGACTTCATTGGCTGCGCGGCGGGTGGGCTGGGCAGAGGTTGTGCAGGAGTCAGACTCAGCGGCTCAGGATCGGCTCTTCTCGGGGATTTCCGGCATTGCGCATGCGCAGTTCTGACCCTGAGCTGATCGCTACCATTTTTACTGCCACCTTTCTCTTACTACAGACTTTTACGTACAGGGAAAAAGTGCCTTGTTTTAACGAACTGTCCGTAATTCTATGGAGGGTTGGCAACACTGTCGGTGGGGTGTCCCCGCAGATCATAATACAATGTCCAGAACCTTCTTTTGTCCCCCCATTCTATTACTGGGGGGGTGGGGCCGGACACAAGGTCTCCTCCTCCTCCTCCTCCTCCTCCTCAGAAGAAGGATATCGGTGTGGGCGACATGGCCAGACATGTACCAAGTTCTCCCCTCTACACACCGGAAGGGGAGGTGCCCTCCTCACACCTAGCCCGCCAGGAAACGCAGCACAACGCATCGCACACAGACGCATCGCCATCGCTCAATGAAGCGCCTCAACTACACAGTACACACATAAACACAGACAGCACACGTGTGTGACTCCTAGCCCCGCCCCCCGGCGTGACAGCCAATCCCATTCTAAGGGGCTGGTCCAGGCGCGCCATGTGATTGGTGGAGGCGGGCGGCCTTGCCCTTTGATAGGCTGGAGTAGACGCAGGCGTGGTGATCTGAGCGGATTTGGCGCGCTTCCTGTTCCTGTCGGAGTGCTCTGGTGGTCTGTCTTGTCATTATGCCGAAGCGCTCCTACCCCTTCGATATTCTGGCCCCTCCGCAGATCAAGACTCGTATTGGGCTGAAGGAGCTGAGCCAAGGAGTGTGCGGGGAGAACATGAAGAGGGAGATATTCGGTGAGAGAAGTGTCATGGCGGCTGAAGGGAGCACAGGCCTGTCTGGGGATTGTAGTTCTCCAGAGCGGAGTGTTTATGGAGGAGCTCGGCACACGTGTGGGGTGTGTACCCCCCTCTATATGTGATGGAGAGGCCTCACCTATCAGACAGCAGATCGTCCGATGTGATTGGGGGGGGGGTGTCCTGGATTTACACTCAGGTCTTCCCACAATACCTTCTACGTGGAAACCAATGGAGGTGTCAGTATTTGGCTACACATGGCTGTGCAATGACCAGCCAATCAGATGTTGGGTCTCATCCACACAGACCAATCTATGCTGCAGATCTTGCCTTACCTGCTCTGTACTCTAGTATTGCACAGAGCAGCACGATCCTCCTCGGTTCCCCCATTGGTGCCCCTGGCCCCTTCTCTTCTCACAGTGCCCCCATTGCAAGCCACTTCCTATCGGGGCACTCGTACAGGCTGGCTCCTGAGCTGGGCTGTGTGCATCTATTGACAACCACAGTGCAGCTTGGCCCCGCCCCCTGCTCTGTGCTCACAGGATTTGATTAGCGGCAGGAGTAGCACCTAGCCCCCTGTGAGAAGAGCTGCTGCAGATGGGCACAGCGCTGGATGTAGATGGGGCTCAGGGAAGTATTTTAGAGCCTGGTGGGCGGAGATAGAAGCACACAACTCTCGCTGGAGTTTTCTTATGTCGGCATATTTGGTGCATAAATTTGTACACCCGGGTATGAGGCGTACAACCGTCTCTTCTAATGCTTCCCATTGGCCAGCTGTATGTCAAGTCCTGGGAATGTCATTATACCGGCACTGTACTGTGTACATGAAGCTTTGTTGGTGTAAATGCATCAATTCATGTGGAGATGTGTGCTGACCTTTAATACGGAGTACATATCCATACCTGGTGAGTAGAGGTTGGGTCATGTTCAGGTCCCAACCCACCAGGAAGCTGTCACTGCACACCGCCAATCACAGGAAATGAAGCATTTCCTGACCTGCAGCTGCACAATCACACGCTGCTCATGATTGGCGGTGTGCAGTGATGGCTTCCTGGTGGGATTGCTCAGGGGGATTGGGACCAGGACCTGAACACGTCTGAGCCCCTCCCTACTGGTGAGGAGGATGGGTTTGTTTGGTCAAACATGCAGAAGTCAGCTGTCATTCTCTGGCCAATAAACTGCTGAAGGGAGCAGCTGATGTACACACAATGGTGGGGGTGACCCCTTTTTTGATCTAAAGAGTCCTTATGTCATTGATGTGACAAGCATCCCCCACCCTTTGTGTACATTGGCTGCAGGATGAGGAATCCTCACATGGTCAGGTGGTTTTGTTGGGTTACTGATATTGCAAGTGACCCGCCCCTTTGTGTATAGAAGCTCCTGGGGTGGGAAAAATCTCCTGTCAGCAGCTCATCGGTCCAGGAGAGACAGTTAACTTCCAGGTTCAGACCAAACCCTAGCATTGACATGTATTTGATCCAGCAATGTGCTCAAGAGCCTTGGTTGACCCTGGACTCCCTCTCCTCATTGGCTGAGGCAGCTGTGGGAGCCCTTGGCAGTAAGGTGTTGGCACAGCCAATGAGTAGTGCGGCGGGGGGGGGGGGCGGTCCAAGCCGTGGCTGTGTCTTATGGACGCGTAGAGCAGGGTTCGGGAGCGAGCATGCACTAGTGTCCACATAGCAAGAAGCTTGCTATTGTGAACACTGGTCAAGGGGGGAGCCAGGAGTGCTGATAGGACCTGAGAAAAGGTGGATTGGGGCTGCTCTGTGCAAAACTATTACACAGAGCAGGTAAGTATAACATGTTTGTTTTAATTTTTTAATACCACTTTAGGGCTTGACATGCTGGGTGTCTGTTTACTTTACCAAAACATCGGGTAATAGTGTGTGTGTGTGTCCTAAAAAATTGCAACTACCACCTTTTTATTCTTCAGGGTCTCTGTATGGGGGTTTTAAAAACTGAGCAGGCAGGCTCTTTATTGCAGAAGAGATATGCATGCAATGTTGCTTCTGTAATAAAATAAACTTGCAGTCTTCTTTGGAATGTACGCTGTGCAAGGACTGCTCTCTTACATTCTGGTCCAGTGTACTGGGGTGACTGCGCAGAAGTGACTTCATCCTATACCAACCAATGAAGAGTGCCCTCAACGGATGGCACGTGTTCCCAAAGGTGAACTTGGGTGTCCTTTTATGAAAATGCGGTAAAATACCGCTATTGTGTTCTCAGGCATTCTCAGAGGAGATCGCTCTCCTGAGTGCCTGTGTATGATGCTCTGTAGCTCGAACCTCATGGTGAGTGGCGAGCTACAAACACCGTGAACTCCTGAGAATAACGCCTCTCACTGTAATCTCGCGCGAAGTAGCGGGATTACAGTATGAGGAAGTGTAAAATACAAAAGTGAACATGAATTATACACCACATATTAATAAAATAATACATTTACATTCCCACCAAACAATATACATTAACCTAATTATTAGAAAACATTGTTTTTACCAATAATTAAAGATTATACATGTGCCGAGTTAAATGTGAATGGTGTATAGTAAATTAATGTAATCCACATATGTAATGCAGCTATACACCATTCATATAAATGTAAAATACATTTATAATCTTTTTTTTTTTAATAAAGTATACAGGTATAAATATTAATAAATTAAAAAATATATATACAGTGCCTTGCGAAAGTATTCGGCCCCCTTGAACTTTTCATCCTTTTGCCACATTTCAGGCTTCAAACATAAAGATATAAAATGTTTTAATTTTTTGTGAAGAATCACCAACAAGTGGGACACAATTGTGAAGTGGAACGAAATCTATTGGATATTTGAAACTTTTTTAGCAAATAAAAAACTGAAGTGGTGCGTGCAAAATTATTCGGCCCCTTTACTTTCAGTGCAGCAAACTCACTCCAGAAGTTCAGCGAGGATCTCTTAACCACTTAACAACCACCTGCCGACAAATAACGGCGGCAGGGTGGTTGCTTAACTCTGGGAGGACGTTATATAACGTCCTCCCAGAATCGCGCCCCCTGGGGCGCGCACACGGGAAACTCCGTGACCGCCGGGTCCAGAGGACCCGGCGGATCACGAATCGCGGTAAATCGCCGCTGATAGCGGCCGTTTACCACGTGATCGCTCCGTCAAATGACGGAGCAATCACTTGTAAACAGACCGGCGTCATTTGATGACGCCGGTTCCTCCCTCCCCTTTCTGTACCGATCGGTACAGTGTGAGGGGAGGGGGAGGGAGCGGATGGCAGCAGCAGCACTGTGGGCTGGATCTGTGACAATTGCAGTCACAGATCCAGCCATCCATCCATCCCTGCTCAGTCATCCCTGTGCAATACTCTGAAATACACCCTGCCAATACTCTGAAATACACCCTGCCAATACTCTGCAATACACCCTGCCAATACTCTGCAATACACCCTGCCAATACTCTGCAATACACCCTGCCAATACTCTGCAAAATACCCTGGTGCAATACTCTGCAATACCCTGGTGCAATACTCTGCAATACCCTGCGCAATACCCTGGTGCAATACTCTGCAATACCCTGGTGCAATACTCTGCAATACCCTGGTGCAATACTCTGCAATACCCTGGTGCAATACTCTGCAATACCCTGGTGCAATACTCTGCAATACCCTGGTGCAATACTCTGCAATACCCTGGTGCAATACTCTGCAATACCCTGGTGCAATACGCTGCAATACCCTGGTGCAATACCCTGCACAATACTCTGCAATACCCTGTGCAATACCCTGCACAATACTCTGCAATACCCTGCACAATACTCTGCAATACCCTGCACAATACTCTGCAATACCCTGCACAATACTCTGCAATACCCTGCACAATACTCTGCAATACCCTGCACAATACTCTGCAATACCCTGCACAATACTCTGCAATACCCTGCACAATACTCTGCAATACCCTGCACAATACTCTGCAATACCCTGCACAATACTCTGCAATACCCTGCACAATACTCTGCAATACCCTGCACAATACTCTGCAATACCCTGCACAATACTCTGCAATACCCTCCACAATACTCTGCAATACCCTCCACAATACTCTGCAATACCCTCCACAATACTCTGCAATACCCTCCACAATACTCTGCAATACCCTCCACAATACTCTGCAATACCCTCCACAATACTCTGCAATACCCTCCACAATACTCTGCAATACCCTCCACAATACTCTGCAATACCCTCCACAATACTCTGCAATACCCTCCACAATACTCTGCAATACCCTCCACAATACTCTGCAATACCCTCCACAATACTCTGCAATAACCACTTCCCGCCCTCCGGCCGTCATATGACGTCCTTGACTTTGTGCGGGGATATCTGAATGATGGGAGCAGCTACAGGCATCATTCAGATATCGGCTTTTTCAGCCGGCGATTTCCTACACCATAAGAACAATCATAGCGGCTGTTCCGCCGCTTGATCATTCTTACGGGAGGCGAGAGGGGATGTGTCCCCCCCCCCCCCGCCGCCCTCCGGTGCTTCTACCGACTCACCGCTACGATCAATGCCAGGATTGTTGTTTTTTTTTTTTTTTTTTTTTTTCAGGCTTCCCAGCCTAGAGGTGAGATGTGGGGTCTTATTGACACCCCCCCCCCCCCCCCCATATCTCACTGTAAAGAGGACCTGTCATGCCATATTCCTATTACAAGGGATGTTTACGTTCCTTGTAATAGGTATAAAAGTGATCAAAAAAATGTTTAGGGCGGAAAAACATGTCAAACTAAAATAAATAAAGTAAAATGAAGAATACGTTTTTTTTTTTTTTTTTTTTTAAAGTGCCCCTGTCCCCGTGAGCTCGCATACAGAAGCGAACGCATACGTAAGTCCCGCCCACATATGAAAACTGTTTTCAAACCACACATGTGAGGTATCTCTGCGAACGTTAGAGCGAGAGCAATCATTTTGGCCCTAGACCTCCTCTGTAACTCAAAACATGTAACCAGTAAAAATATTTAAAGCGTCGCCTATGGGGATTTTTTAAGTAGCGAAGTTTGGCGCCATTCCACTTGTGTGTGCAATTTTTAAGGGCGACATGTTAGGTATCTATTTACTCGGCGTAACTTCATCTTTCACATTATGCAAAAACATTGGGCTAACTTTACTGTTTTTTTTTTTTTTTAAGCACAAAACATTTTTTTTCCGTAAAAACGCGTTAAAAAAATTGCTGCGCAAATATCGTGCGAGATAAAAAGTTGCAACAACCACCATTATATTCTCTAAGGTCTTTGCTAAAAAAACATATATAATGTTTTGGGGTTCTATGTAATTTCCTAGCAAATAAATGATGATTTTTACATGTAGGAGAGAAATGTCAGAATTGGCCTGGGTGCTCCAGAACGCCTGAAGGTGCTCCCTGCATGTTGGGCCTCTGTATGTGGCCACGCTGTGTAAAAGTGTCACACATGTGGTATCGCCATACTCGGGAGTAATAGCAGAATGTGTTTTGGGGTGTAATTTGTGGTATGCATATGCTGTGTGTGAGAAATAACCTGCTAATATGACAATTTTGTGAAAAAAAAAAAAAGAGAAAAAAAAAATCTTGATTTTGCAAAGAATTGTGGGAAAAAATGACAACTTCAAAAAACTCACAATGCCTCTTTCTGAATACCTTGGAATGTCTTCTTTCCAAAAAGGGGTCATTTGGGGGGTATTTGTACTTTTCTGGCATGTTAGGGTCTCAAGAATTGAGATAGGCCGTCAGTACTTCAGGTGTGATCAATTTTCAGATATTGGCACCATAGCTTGTGGACTCTATAACTTTCACAAAGACCAAATAATATACACCAATTTGTACTTATTTTTACCAAAGATATGTAGCAGTATAAATTTTGGCCAAAATTTATGAAGAAAAAATAGTAATGAAAAAAAAATCATTTTTTTACAAAATTTTCAGTCTTTTTTTCTCTTATAGCGCAAAAAATAAAAAACCCAACAGTGATTAAATACCACCAAAAGAAAGCTCTATTTGTGTGAAAAAAAGGACAAAAATTTCATATGGGTACAGTGTTGTATGACTGAGTAATTGTCATTCAAAATGTGAGAGCACCGAAAGCTGAAAATTGGTCTGGTTATTAAGGGGGTTTAAGTGCCCAGTGGTCAAGTGGTTAATGATCCAATGTTGTCCTAAGGCTGGGTTCACACTATACGACACGACTTTCATCCTACTTTGCTCTGCGACATCTGTCCGACATTGGTCCGACATCCATCCGACATTCATGAACAGGATACTACTTTGATCCGACATTGTGCTAGTCTGACTTGTCCTTTGACCAATCAAAACAATCCCAGGGTGAGATAAATTCCTTTTACTGCTGCTGTAATCACAATGTCGGATGCCAAAGTCGTATGGTTAGGACAAGGATCCGACTTTGATCCGACTTCAATGATAGTCAATGGGCTGAAGTCGGATCAAAGTCGGACAGAAGTAGTACAGGGAGAATTTTTAATGTCGGACCGACATGTGTCGGACCAGTTAAGACGGCTCCCATAGGGAAACATTGATTTTCACACGTCATGCGACATGAGCTCCTAATGTCGGAGCGTTTGTCGCCCCAGTGTGAACCAGCACTCAGGGTTCTGTTGAAAGCGCAGAGAGCATCATGAAGACCAAGGAACACACCAGTCAGGTCCGTAATACTGTTGTGGAGAAGTTTAAAGCCGGATTTGGATACAAAAAGATTTCCCAAGCTTTAAACATCCCAAGGAGCATTGTGCAAGCGATCATTTTGAAATGGAAGGAGTATCAGACCACTGCAAATCTACCAAGACCTGGCTGTCCCTCTAAACTTTCAGCTCAGACAAGGAGAAGACTGATCAGAGATGCAGCCAAGAGGCCCATGATCACTCTGGATGAACTGCAGAGAACTACAGCTGAGGTGGGAGAGTCTGTCCACAGGACAACAATCAGTCGTACACTGCACAAATCTGCCCTTTATGGAAGAGTGGCAAGAAGAAAGCCATTTCTCAAAGATATCCATAAAAAGTCTCGTCTAAAGTTTTCCACAAGCCACCTGGGAGACACACCAAACATGTGGAAGAAGGTGCTCTGGTCCGATGAAACCAAAATCGAACTTTTTGGCCACAATGCAAAACGATATGTTTGGCGTAAAAGCAACACAGCTCATCACCCTCAACACACCATCCCCACTGTCAAACATGGTGGTGGCAGCATCATGGTTTGGGCCTGCTTTTCTTCAGCAGGGACAGGGAAGATGGTTAAAATTGAGGGGAAGATGGATGCAGCCAAATACAGGACCATTCTGGATGAAAACCTGTTGGAGTCTGCAAAAGACCTGAGACTGGGACGGAGATTTATCTTCCAACAAGACAATGATCCCAAACATACAGCAAAATCTACTAAGGAATGGTTCACAAATAAACGTATCCAGGTGTTAGAATGGCCAAGTCAAAGTCCAGACCTGAATCCAATCGAGAATCTGTGGAAAGAGCTGAAAACTGCTGTTCACAAACGCTCTCCATCCAACCTCACTGAGCTTGAGCTGTTTTGCAAGGAAGAATGGGCAAGAATTTCAGTCTCTCGATGTGCAAAACTGATAGAGACATACCCCAAGCGACTTGCAGCTGTAATCGCAGCAAAAGGTGGCTCTACAAAGTATTAACGCAAGGGGGCCGAATAATTTTGCACGCCCCACTTTTCATTTTTTTCTTAGTTAGAAAAGTTTAAAAAATCCAATAGATTTCGTTCCACTTCACAATTGTGTCCCACTTGTTGGTGATTCTTCACAAAAAATTAAAATTTTATATCTTTCTTTCAAGCCCGAAATGTGGCAAAAGGATGAAAAGTTCAAGGGGGCCGAATACTTTCGCAAGGCACTGTGTATATATCTCAAAATTGATAAACCCCCGTATAACAGAACAGTCCATGGGTAAAACCATGGGTTTACAAAATGTTACTTACTAATAAATTAAAAATTACGATAGAGATAGCGATAAGCCTTTTTTTTTTTTTTTTTTTTTTTTTTTAAACCCTGCAAAAGAAAAGCATAATGAGCTAGTATGCATAGCATACTAGCTCATTATGAATGACTTACCTGAGATCGAAGCCCCCGCCAGCGGTCCTCGGTCACCTCTGCTGTCAGTGTATCGGCGCTGTGATTGGCCGGAGCAGCGATGATGTAACACGCATGCGTGCTCGGGCCTGCAAGAACCCATTCAGAAAACAGTCAATGAAGCCGGCCCGCTAGTGCGCATGCATGTGTGACGTCATTGGCGCATCGGTTTATAGTAAATATCTCCTAGTATGAGAGACTCAGAGCGATAACACCAAATTTAACACACCTGATCCCCATTCACACCTGAGACCTTGTAACACTAACAAGTCACATGACACCAGGAAAGGGAAAATGGCTAATTGTGCCCAATTTGGACATTTTTACTTAGGGGTGTACTCACTTTTGTTGCCAGCGGTTTTGACATTAAAGCGGAGGTTTGCACAAAAAGTGAGCCTGCGCTTTTTGGAACCCACCCCCCCTCTCCGGTGTCACATTTGGCACCTTTCAGGGGGGAGGGGGTGCAGATACCTGTCTAATACAGGTATTTGCACCACTTCCGGGTTCTGACTCCCACGGGACGCATTGCTGTGCATATCGCATGCAATGTTTGTGCGATATTAATTTAAATCATATTGCATTTGCACCAAAATGATACAAAACTCATTTGTGGCCCGCACTGGAACAAATCGCTTGGGTGTTCACACCCATGCGATCCGATTGCTTCACCATTTCATAGTTCACACTGCGATCTGTGAAATGATCTGGGGGTGTCATTAACTTTATATTGACAGCCGCAGCGGTGCGCGGATGTCAATGCAGGTGTAATGTGGAAACCGCACAGGGATCATGCTGGTTCCCACATCGCACAAGTGTGAACCCAGCCAGAGACCTGAACATGCAAATAAAAAAAATATATTATGTATGTTAAAAAAAAAATATATATAGATTGCTAACCTGCTCGTTTTGGGGTGTGTAATGGTAGGGAAGATGTGTGGCTGCTAGTGGATGAAAGAAGGAAGTCAAAAGACTTCCTTCAGACTACTCAGCCTGCTTCGTGCTTCTTTCTGATTCTCCACCTCTGAGATGGTGAATCAGAAAGTGAGAATTCTGTAAGAGATCACCAGTGAGGTGCTGAGATCGCACCTTCATACACTGGCCATTTCTGTGACAGTCAGTTACAGATTCTCACTGTGCTGAGATAATCAGTGGAGAACATGTTCTCAGCTGATTACCTCAGTTTCATACACTAATGACCTGAGATCAGCGGTGAGACTCGGGATCGCCTCTGATCTCAGTTTCATAAAAGGACACTTTATCATTTAAACTACATGCCTAAAATGCACTTTATTTTAATGTGTGCACAATAGCTCTGGCCATTGATATTGTAAAGTGTGTGTGTGTGTGTGTGGCCTTGCTCCTGAACTGGACTGTGTGGCCCCCGGGCCTCTGTTCACTGGATTTGACTGACATAATCAGGAGCCAATAGCTCCTGCGGTTCTTGGCAAAGCATGTGAGACCAGGAAGAGGGAGAGAAGCTCTGATAAGACTCAGGCTGGGTTCACACTTATGCCGGATGCAGCTTGCAGCAGCGGTCCCGTGCGTCCCTGTTCTTTGTTTCAGGGACAAATCGGGCCCAGATTTTTGCATGAAACTGAGCCAAAGATGCACAGGACCTCTGTGCAATTCGCTCCGCAGCTGCTCTGGAGATATGTGAACTGACTCAATTGCGAGCCGATCACGATCTCCTTTACATGTGAATTGGATGTGAAGAAACCTGTTGGGTGGGGATGGAAAACATGCAGTGGAAGTGTTTTTTTCTTTACCTTTTTAATGCAGAGATTGCATGAAGGTAAAAAAAATCCTGTAGACCTTGGAACCACTCTAAGTGAATGTGGCTACTTTTTGCCATTAATCTTGCCTTTGAGCCACAGTCTTTATCACAAACTGGAACTTACAAGATATGACATTGAGTGGCGTGTTTATTTTTTTCTTATTTTTAGAGAAAACAAAGAAGCTCTTGTTCAGTGGTGCAAAAGCGATTATGGGGAACCAGTCAAACCAAAACAAGAATAATGTGGAGATGGATATTCCTGCCCCTGAGCTGCTGACCGGACAAACTACAATTGGACAAGACGGAAAGCTGCACAAAGCCTCTCATACATGTAAGGATCACTGGGAACATTGTGTGGCATTGCAATTGAAGTGATTGCTCCTGTGTGTTTGATCAGCTGAAATGACGTGTATTGATGGATGCTCTAAGACTGGTGGGCTCACTTGGATGTGCCATGTATGCGTGCGAGCAGATAGTCACACTTGTATACTGCACTGCATAAACACTTTCTTGAGACTGATCAGAAGATGAGGTATGTTATCGGGGAGCCGTCATATAGGACCTCCAGCCTTCTGTAGGTTACTTTCCAAAGAATGGAATATCTTGGGACTTGCTCTAAAGATATTTATTGCAAGTTTCAGGTGAAAAGATTAACCGCCTGTGTCCCTTTTTACCAATTTCCCCCAAGAAAGAAACTGCACTTAAGAGAATTTTGACTTTTCGTGTGTGTGTTTATCATTGTTTATCAGTGACAAATCTGGAAATGCTTACTATGCTGAAATGGTATATTCCATACTTTGTACAAGTTTGGATAAAACACATCTCCAGAAACGTCCTAAATATAAATTGTTCATGAAACTCCAGTGTCTAACACCATGGACTTCTGCTGCATATGCTGTGGTTTAGATGCGTTTTGGAAAGCCCGTGTGAAAGGGCCTTTTTAAAATCGGGTCCACCTGTCAGTTTTTCAGGTAGACCTGATCGGACTCTTCATTCACCCCTATGGGGCAGTGGAGACCTTTCCTCTGACACCTGCTGCTATCCCATCTTGTCTGCCAAATCCAGACAGATGATGGCTCAATTTTCCATCTGTCGCTTTGTATGAAAATGGACAGGCGCTCTGTTTTTTCATCTGATCTCCCCATAGAGGAGAGCTGGACTCTGACAGCTTAGTCTCAGCACAGTGAGGCGAGACGGACCTGTCTGCCTGCTCAGCGAGGATCAACGCTGAGTCTGCCGGGAGGACCGCCTGTCTGAAAGGACCCTAACAGATTTAGGGGTTGATTTACTAAAACTGGAGCGTGAAAAATCTAGTGCAGCTCTGCATAGAAACCAATCGGCTTCCAGGTGTGTGTTTTTTTTTTTTTTTTTTTTTTTTTAAAGCTTAAAGTGGTTGTAAACTCTGAGAATTTTTTTTTTTTTAAATATCTGACCTGCAAGACAAAGCCATAATGAGCTAGTATGACTAGCATACTAGCTCATTATGCATCACTTACCTTAGATTGGTGCCCCCTGAAGCCGCCCTCGTCTCCCGGCTATTGCCGCAGCGAGGAAGGTGACTTTCGGGTATCGTCGCTCCAGCCAATCACCCCGCTGTCACTGATTGGCCGGAGCGGCGAAAACGTCACTCCGCGCATGCGCGCGGGAGGCGTCAAATCCGGCTAAGCTGGATTTGTGAATGGGATTAACCCTGTGAATGCGCTGTTGTCTACGGCGTGCAAGTAATTTTTTGCAAATATCTTCTAAACCATGTAGGTTTAGGAGATATTTCTTGAAACTACAGGTAAGCCTTTGATCTAGGCTTACCTGTAGGTGCAAGTTGCCTAAGTGGGTTTACAACCACTTTAATTGAACATGGTGAAGTTAAAAGTTGGCTACCATACACTGCTGCACCAGATTTTGCACTCTAGTTTTAGTAAATCTTCCCCTATGCATTTTTCTCAAATTTTCTGTCGCAGTACCATCGTATTCTATTTCACAATGATAATGTCCTGATCTTTCAGGCTTCTCTTTGTAGGACAGTGCATCGTATTGTAAGGCTGGCCATAGACTAAGCAAATTTCTTTCCTGCAACCCAAAGAAACTTGCTTGATTTCTCATCAGCAGTCAGTGCTGACAGGGGAATCCCTCCCTAGCTGGGGCAACAGTGTTTATTGCTAGTGGCTAAAGCAGCCACTAGCAATAATCGCATGTGAAATCCGTCAAGCTGGTTGTACCTCAGATAATCAATCAACTTTGGTACATTCAGCCTGCCTTTTTTCTCTCTTTTTTTTTTTTTTTATCCAGGTTTAGAACACCCAGGTGCCTGATGCAACCTGTTTTTGACTTCACCAGTAATGCTCGTTTGGTTGTACTTTAATAGTTAGAATCCATCTCACTTCTGTCAGCTTTAAAGGCTGTTGGTGACTCATCAGAGAGAAGTAGTCAGGCAGCCACTGGTGACTGATCAAAGTTCATAGGAGTGTTTGTGTGAACATCTATATTCTGTCAACTTAAAGCGAAACTTTACCTATGACAACTTGGTAAATGTTTTTTTTTTTTAGCAAGGAACATTTCACATTTGTTACCAAAATGAGTGTGTGCTGTTAATTGCCTCCACCATTGCTCTTGTTTCTTGCCAGAAGCTGCCATTGTTGCTGAAGCCCAGTGCCCCTGAACAGCAGTAAATCCTAAAACCAAACCCATTGATTTAACGGTTTAAAAAAAGTTGCATTCCTGGAATGCCGGATTTGCAAACTGACAGTTTGGTTGAGGGGACACAAATGTGACAAACCATCAAATGACTGGTGTCATAACTGATCACGTGTGCAGCACATGGCAGTTGCAGATCAGACAGAAGCAGCTTCCTTTGCTGTAAAGTATAGGAGGGCTTAATTACACTATTGCTGCTCACAGCAGGGGTCCGGTGCATCCTGGTTCACCGTTTTGGGTCCAATTTCAGCCTTAATTTTGGGCTGAATTTGGACCTGAAATGGACCAAAAGACGCACAGCGTTTTTGTGCAAAACGTGCCACACCCGCTGCGGAGATATGTGAACCGGCTTCATAGAGTTGGTCAAAATCTCCTGCTATTGTGAATTGGATGCAGTAAACTGCATCCAATTCACAATGGTGTGAACCCAGCCTTAAGCAGCCTGTTGGCAGATCAGCCTCTACAAACTTGTCGATGCCTAAATTTTTTTTTAGAGCAACCGGACATGTGCAGAGCAGGGTGAGACAGAGTATTACTGGATTATGTACAGCCTTGGCACTAATGTTTTACATGGCTATACCCATGACGGGCCAGCCTGAAGTGATCCGCTTTAAAGGGGATTTGGTTTTACCCTTTTCATAGTGTGCATCTATCTTTCCAGTAAAATTACTGGACGGATCTCCTTTTTATGATGGTGGTTTTAGGGCCCATTCACACCTGTGCATTTAAATGCACATCAGCATATTTATACACCATGGCCATTTTTCTTTAAAGCAGAACTCCGGGTAAAAAATTTTCCCATGTCCTTGTTGCTGATCTCCTGCCTTCACCAAGTTTGCCATCCATGTTCTTCTGAGCTCTTTAATAGGATGCTGAACTTGCTGAAAAAACATAATTGCCTACTGACATCCTGTTTGTAAGACCTCTGGCTTCTATCCCTCTCCTCAGCTCAGCCAGTCTGACACTCCCCCTTGTAGTCCTCTGAAAGAGCACAGAGGAAGCTGACATCTTGTGGGCGTCTCACAGCCCCCGGTCTGTGCCACTCATGGAGGAGGGGTTCTTCTCTCTCCCCTCCCTGCCAGTAATCCGCCCCCCGCGATACGGGCCCCCTCCGCCTGCTATCTCTGTGCAGGGTTTATTATTAGCATTCAGTTGTGGGAGAGTTCACATTTACATGTACAAGCCTAGAGTACCTCCCACATTCTCTCCCATCCCAAGGATTAATGGGAAATGTAGGCTGATTAGTTGGAGAGAAGAGGATATGATGCAATCTCTGTTCTAACACCTACCTGCCAGAAAAGATGCTGTTTTTAAGGGCCAGTTCACAGTAGATGCAGTTCAGTTTTTTTTTCTGCACCGAAAACTGACTGGAACTGACTGCGCTGGTGTGAACTAAAGCCATTAAAATACATGGAAAACACTGTGCATGCATTTTTAGTGCAGAAAAAAAGCACGCGCAACTGCGTCTGTTTTTTCACCTTAATGCACAGGTTGCATTAAAGGAGTAGTAAAGTTACATGTTTTTTCACCTTAATGCATCCTATGCATTAAGGTGAAAAAACATTTGACAATACCGCCCCCCCCCCCCCCCCCCCCCGAGCCCCCGTTTTTCTTACCTGGCCCCTCGAACGTCCCATGCTCGTCCCCGTCCTCTTTGTTTTTCTGCCTGGCCGCCGATTGGCTACACTGGATAGATTGAAAGCAGCGCAGCCGTTGGCTGGCGCTGCTGTCAATCACATCCAATGACGCGGCATGCCGGGGGGCGGGGCCGAGTGATACAGTCGGCGGCTATGGCCGCCGCTGTATCACGGGAGCGCGCCCGCAATCACTCCACACCATGCGAGCTCACTCGCATTAAGGTGTGGAGTCCTTGCGGGGAGGAGCCAAGACAGCCGCCGAGGGACCCCAGAAGACCAGGATCGGGGCCACTGTGTGCAAAACGAGCTGCACAGTGGAGGTAAGTATAACAGGTTTGTTATTTTTAAGCAAAAAAAAAAAAGCTTTAGTGCTCCTTTAAGGTGAAAAAACATTTACCTATACAACGCCTTTAATGGCAAGGAGCATGAGATGTGCCGATTTAAGCTATAAATCTGACTTGGTAGGGGGGGGTTGTCAGACGTTTCCCCTGAGATCTTTGCTTCCTCACATGGACCTTCTATACAGCATGCTGGCAGGGGACTGGATTTTCTTCTTGGGCTACATAAAGGGAAAATTAACTGTAAGACTTTTAAGCCGTTTTTGCTTAGATGCTCCTGTGATGTATTTAACTGATTAAACCGGGAGGTCCACTAAGGCTTTAAATTTACTGGGAATGATATATTTCAGGGGATTGTTGGTAAGATGGAGTTTCCAGCTCTGTACATCAGATGTGGTTGTAATGAGGGGGTTTCCACTGTCAAAGTGCCTATACTGTTTAAAATCCAGTAATATACTGTCTCATCCTGCTCTGCACATGCTCAGTTGCGCTCTATTCTTGGCACTGTGTAAAATCAGAGCCACTAGCGGCCAATCTGCTGACCGCTTTAAAATGTACTATTTAATCCTTATGGTGCAGTAGAGCCTCCCACTGAAAGAGTAAAGGATGGATCTGTCAGGAAAGTCTGAATCGCGTCATGTAATGTGACAACCTACTAAAGATAGGAGAGCAGTCATTGGAGCAGGCAGAGAGTGAACCTAGCTGGTTGCTTGGGTTGAAGAGATGACTTTTTGCCGTACAGCAGCCAACTACACCTGATATGATTTATTGGAGAATTTTATAAAATGTATCAGAGTATCGAAAGATTCCTTCCTACAGAAATATTCACTATGCATTAACTGGATTTAATTGTCTTAACGAGCGCACGCAAATAAGTGGCCTCTTGGTGGGCGGGCCTTTGCACAGAGTGGCCTGATTTGTATGCATTAGCGCCAATAGAGCTGTGCGCTCCTGGCACAGTGACCGGCGGCTACTGGAAAGCTTCTGTTCGCTTCTTGCGATCTGGAGTTTTCTGATCCTTTGTCAGCCAATCACAGCGGTCACATGGCCATAAGCCCAGCCTTGCTTTCCAAACCCCTTGGAGCTGACGCCATGAGGGTGGGGTGTGTGTGTTGGGGTGTAGTAATCTGTAAATATTGCATTTTTCATATGACAACCTGTTTAAGCTCAGCAGAGATATCTCACTCCAATCAGCAGTGCCCGCTGAAGCATCCAAGGCTTGCTCGTCCTGTGTGCGATCCGTCGGGGACAAAGAAACCTGCGGACTGTGTGAACGGTACAGTTGCAGACATTGCAGTAAATCTTGCTGTTGCTGTTCAGCAGTAGTTTGCGCCTTCTGCACAATAGTTGTGTGAGTATCTGTCCCTTGACCTTTTTTATGTCTAAATGTACAAATAAAGGGCATCAGTGCAGATTCAATAAATGGGAGGGGGCAGAGCAGACAGCAGTAACTAACCGTCACCAAAGCTCTGAGAACCAAGTGTTTGGTGTTTGCTCAGTCTTGGTGGGGGACAGCCGCCTAGGTAAGTGTGATTTAAAACAAAAACAAACTTTTTTTTTTTTTATTCTTTTTTTTTTTTTTTTTATATCTTCCAAGGGCCTGCCTATTTGGATAACGGTAGGTCCTCAGATGGATTTGGTAAATTTACAGTTGTACAGATTTTACAGTTGGTTTATAACCTGTATGGTGACACTTAGACTTGACAACTATGTACAGCCGTGGCCAAAAGTTTTGAGTGACACAAGTTTTCATTTTCAGTCTTGTGCTTTTGGTGTTTTTAGATGGTTTTTGTCAGATGTTACTATGGTATACTGAAGTATAATTACAAACATTCCATAAGTGTCACATGCTTTTATTGACCATTACATTTAACTTTATGTAAAGAGTCAATATTTGTAGTGTTGACCCTTCTTTTTCTAGACCTGCAATTCTCTCTGGAATGCTGTCAATCAACTTCTGGGCCTCTTCCTGACTGATGGCCGCCCATTCTTCCATAATCAAAGCTTGGAGTTTGTCAGAATTTGTGGGGTTTCATTTGTTCACCCGCCTCTTGAGGATTGTCCAAGTTCTCACTGGGAAGAAGGACTGGGGAGTTTCCTGGCCATGGACCCAAAATGTTGATGTTTTGTTACCGAAGCCACTTGGTTATCACTTTTGCCCTATGGTAAGGTGCTCCATCATGCTGGAAAAGTCCTTGTTTGTCACCAAACTGTTGTTGGAAGTTGCTCTTGGAGGATGCCTTTGCACCATTCTTTCTTCATGGCTGTGTTCTTAGGCAAAACTGTGAATGAGCCCCCACTCCCATGGCTGAGAAGCAGCCCCCCACATGAATGGTCTCAGTTTTACTGTTGGCAGGACTGATGTTGGCTCTCACGTTTTTCTCCGGACAAGTTTTTTTTTTTTTTTTTTTCTTCTGAATGCCCCAATCGGAAAGGGGATTCATCACAGAAAATTACTTTAACCCAGTCCTCAGCAGTCCAATCTCTGTACCTTTTGCAGAATATCAGTCTGTCCTTGATTTTCCTGGAGAGAAGTGGCTTCTTTGCTGCCCTTCTTGACACCAGGCCATCATCCAAAGGTCTTCCCCTCACTGCATGCCGATGTCTTCACACCTGTCTGCTGCCATTCCTGAGCAAGCTCTGCACTGGTGGTGCCCCGATCTTACAGCTGTAAGAGATGGTCCTGGCGCTTGCTGGACTATCCTGAAGCCTTCACAAATGCAATGGAAATGTTTTCATGAGATTTAAGTTCATTTTCATGGCAAAGAGGGACTTTGCAATTCATCTGATCTCTCTTCATAACATTCTGGAATATATGCAAATGCCATCATAGAATCTGAGGCCGCAGACTTTTTTTTTAAATGTAATTTGTGTCATTCAACTTTTTTGGCCACGGCTGGAATGAGGACAAACCTAAGACATTCATTGCATTTGTATCAAATTGGGTAGGTTCCTGCTCTATATAGTTGATGGTGGATTGTATAGAGTGGGTTGTTGTGAGAATTGTACCTGGAACATCTCATGTCTCCAGAAATCTGAACTCCTGGCACACAGCTAAATGTATATGAAATGCATACATGGGAGCGGTTGTATGTACCAACAAACTTGTATTTTGGTTCTATCAATCCAGAGATTTACACAGCACAAGACCTGATCCCCCCCCCCCCCCTTTTTTTTTTAATTGCTCATTGATGGTGTGAAAAATTCATATCAGAAAGATCTATTCTGTGATTTATGATATATTTGGATATTGTGCGCTCATGCATGACTGACGGTCTTTATCTAAAACCTTTTCTTTCCTCATTCCAGAGAGAATGAAGCCGGTGAGCAAGTTTACTGCACATCATGTTCTGTGTTTGAAATATAAACCAGGAGTTTGTGCCCAACACATTGCCTCTGTTTTATTTTCCCCTGCATATATGTAAATTGGAATGTTTATAGTGATGATTTTCTATGTATTTTATATGTAAAACTGAGAAATAAAGTTTGTAAAAAATCTCTGACCACTGGGTGGCAGTGTAGACTTGGTGATGAAAACTTCTTCTATAATACAAGCCCTGTGTTCTACTTGGTGAATGCCGTGAGGCTCCCAGATTGTGTAGATGGGATGCATCTGATCAGCCTGCCTGTCTTTATAAACTTGGCACTTAGGCCCCTTTCACACTGGGGCGGTTTGCAGGTGCTATTTTGCTAAAAATAGCTCCTGCAAACCGAGCCTAAACAGCGGCTCCTTTCTCTCCAATGTGAAGGCCCCGAGGGCTTTCACACTGGAGCGGTGCGCTAACAGGACTTAAAAAAAAGTCCTGCTAGCCGCATCTTTGGAGCGGTGTGTTTACTGCTCCTACACCGCTCCTTCCCATTGAAATGAATGGGAAACCGCGGCTGTAGCCGCGGTTTGCGGGTGGTATTAACCCTTTTTCGGCCGCTAGCAGGGGTTAAAACCGCACCGCTAGTGGCTGAATACCTCTGCAATCGCGACGGTATAGCGCTGCTAAAAATAGCGGCGCTATACCGCCAGTGTGAAACCAGCCTTAACGATATTTTGGTTTTGTGAGAAGATTAGAACTTCAGTTTTTTTTTTTTTTTTTTAACTGCAATCCAGGACTCTGGCATTAGGGGAAAATCTGCAACACAGTCTAACACAAATGTCCTATACAAGATTCTAGCCTTCCCTTTACAGAAATATTATACTGATCAGTTTTATGACCACCCACCTAATGTGTAGGTGGACTCCACTAGACCTCCTGTAGGTATGCTGTGATATCTGGCACCAAGCCGTTGATGGCAGATCTAGAAGTTTTGTGGTGTGGCCTCCATGGATCAAATTCATTTTTCCAGAACATCCAACAGATGTTCCATTGGTTTGAGTTCTGGAGAATTTGGAGGCCAATAAACACCTTGAACTCTTATTCCTCAAACATTCTTGAACCATTTTTGTAGTGTGGTAGGATGCATTATCCTGCTGATGGAGGCCACTGCTATCAGGGAATACCACTTCTGTGAAGGGTTGTACTTCATCAGCAACAATGTTTAGTAAGCAGTGTAGTATCTAGAAGGCAAGCCTTCTTCCCATAGTGCATCCAGGTAAGTAATGCACACACCCGGCCATCCATATGATGTAAAGGAAAACGTGATTTATCAGACCAGGCCACCACCTTCTATTGCTCAATGGTCCAGTTCTGAGGCTCGTGTGCCCAATGTAGCTACTTCTGGCTGTGGACACGGGTCCTGATTGGTGGCTGTGCACCCCATACACAACTACGATCGCATAACTTTTTTATGGTCTTTTTAGGGAGGTGTAACAGATTGTTCGCTTAACCTGTCTGTGGTCATAAAGTTGTGTCCTTACAAGGTTCACCCCCCCCCCCCTTCACATTTTACTTTAAATGTATTTTTGTTATCCTGGATCCTCCACAATTGACCTTGTTTCCTGAGTACACCTGGCAGCTCCCATCTCTGGTTTTACAGGTTGATATAGTTGGTGTGTACACAATAGCCCCTAGGAGAACAGAACAAAATCTGCATCAGTACTTAAAGTGATTTGTAAAGTGTTTTATTTATTTTTTATATAAGGGGAACGACCTTTTTACTGGCCTGCTTTGTTGCAGTGGATTTGCAGAGCAGCCCAGATCATTCTCTTCTTGGTGCCTCTTCTGTGATCCTGGCCCCTCCTTCCTGTTCAGTTCCCCCACAGCAAGCAGCTTGCTATGGGGTTGCCGGAGCTGAGTCACATATCCTTGTTGGCCGTTCAGGCACAGAATTTTTCGCACTATAAACAGACAATTTGAGAATTTTTTTTTTTTTTTTTTACATATGTATTATAGCAGAAAGAAGGAAAACAAATTCTTAATCAATTTAGGCCAATATATTCTACATATTTTTAATAAATACCAATAAGTGTATTATTTTTTGCGCAAAAGTTATAGCATGTACAAACTACAGGATAGATTTAGGAACATTTTTATGGTAGTGGCGATCTTATTTCGTGGGACTGTGACTTTGCAGTGGACAAATCTGACACTTTTTGGGGACCAATGCAGATTACTGTATATAAGATGGAAGGGGTTAACAGGGGCGATCAAATTTATATGTTCACTAGGGAGGTGCTTACTGTGTGGGGCAGTGTCACACTGAAGGAAAAGAGAGCCGTGATTCAGCTTGGCTGAATCACAAGAGCTTTCCCTACCTGACAGATCTGCCGTTTGCCTTGTTTACACAGGCAGACAGCGGATCTGTCTCTTCTGTGAGCGATCGGTGGATTGCGGCTGCTGGACCTGCTGATTGGCTCCTGCTGTGTCCAACATCGGGAGCGCCGTGCCAGACTCCTAAAGCCTTGTGCACAAAATCGCGTACAGGTATGTGACTTTGCACAGCTGTGCTGCTCTGCCGCAGTTAATGTACGTGGGGTGGTGCAGAAGTGGTTAAGCAAGGTTAATTAACGACGCAACACCCCTTCCCATACTTATTCTCAATAACTTGCTGATGCCTATTTTTTTTTATATTTATGAAAAATGATTAGTTTAATAAAGTAATACAGCCTCGAGAGCAAAAAATGGTGCTCTTGCAGGTTTAGGGCATAATGCACTGCATGCTATACTAGTATGTATGCTGCATAGTTAGTCTGACTGGGGAGAAAGGAAGGGGGAAAAAAATAAATAAATCAGTGGAGTGCAAAAACCTTGTAGCCTCCACATATTATTTTGGTACTTATATAGCGCCGTCAATTTATGCAGCACTTTACATATTCACATCGGTCCCTACCCTCAAGGAGCTTACAATCTAAATTTGCATTCATATACTAGGGCCAATTTTAGACAGAAGCCAAGTAACCTACCAGCATGTCTTTGGAGTGTGGGAGGAAACCCACGCAGGCACAGGGAGAACATGCCAACTCCAGGCAGGGTCGTGGTTGGGATGTGAACCAGCAGCCCTTTTTAAGGCTAGGCGAGAGTGCTACCCACTACACCACTGTGCTGCCCCACATAGTAAACCACCCTTGAGAGGAAGGTGGGGGAAACCCCTTCTAAAAAGCATGGTCCAATTTACTCTGACAGGAAACCCTTCCTTCCAGAGGCATGATGGGACTTGTAGTTCTGCAACAGCTGGAGGGCCACCAGTTTGAGACCCCCTGCCCTAGAACGATCTGAAAAGCTACATGCTGAGGATAAATCTTTTCATCCAGGCTCAGAGCTCCCCTTTGTCTTCTACCAGGACAATTGTGATGTCTAGGAGCACTGCCTGGGCCCAGTACCCCTGCCAACTAGTGTACCCAGCCACCAACACAGAGTGTGTGACTCAGATGACCTACACACTGCCCTGACCTCTGTCTGATAGAACACCTTTGGCATGAATTGGAATGCTGTTTGTGAACCAGCTCGTCTTGTCCAACATCTGTGCCTCACAAATGCTCTTCTGGCCGAATTTCCCTCAAACCTACTCCCAGAATCTTGTGGAAACTCTTCCTAGAAGAGCAGAGGCTGTTATGGCCACAAGGGGGTGTTGAGACTCCATGTTACTTCCCTGATAATTGGAATAGGATATCAAACAAGCTGATCTGGGTGTCCACAAACTTTTTTTTTTTTTTTAGGCACCATTCACACTTGGTGATTTGGATTCTCCCAAATCTCTGTAAAATTGCACTAAAACACAGGATCGGTGTTTTGGATGTTATTTTTTCTTAATGGCGCCCCAAAGACGGTGCAGTATTGTTGTACAACAGAATCAGGCAAAACGTGCGAAGCTCGTCGTCCAAAAAGAAACAGGAGGAGCTTCTTTTCGGGGTGACAAATGCGCATAGGGCGGTACAATGTGCAAACAGTGAAAATTGCATCTAGAAAAAATTGCTGGCTCCCGCTACATTAAATGTAAGTGTGGCCTAAAGTGTAAGTTTACTTGTGATTTTGGTCCTCGCTGAGTTCTCCTGCAGCGTGTTCAGAGAAAAACAAACTCATGCACAACAGATGAAAATGTGCATGTGATACGGATAGCAAAATCCTTTCCTATGTTTCTAAAAAAAACAAAGGGGGGTCTGCCGCCATTGAAGTCCTTGTTTGGTGTGTAGTTCTCTTTTTGGCGTAGGGTGATTTATGATGTGTTCACTTCCTCATGCATTGTATCTATGGAATCTGCTTTGTGTAGGAACAATGGGCAGTTTGAGTAGAATGTCTCATTGAGACCTGACTATACGCAATTCATGAATAAACCTCATTAACATGCACAATTCATGCTGCACTCTGCCGAGGGAGTGGAGAAAAACAATGTGATGTCGGCTCATTTACCCGCAACTGGCAGTGTTTTCCCACCGCTGGAAAGTGTATGCGAGGGCACCGCCATGTGCCTTGTAGGCTGAGGAAGGGTTGAAGAAATTCTTTCCCAGTGCAAATCTTTTTGGAGTCTGGCTGCATTGCAGCTTTGAAGGCTTTTTATCAATTTGCAAATCGGCAGCCAATATCATAATTGAGATTTTCGCTGGAGGTACAGGAACATACAGTGGATACCCATATCGATCTGATAGCTTCAGTTGTCATAATCAGCTTTAGGAAATCCCGTTAACCTTCTTTACCGTAAAACCTTTTTACCGCAGTTTGTGTCCATGTAGAGGGTAGGCAACTTTTCAGATATACTTGGACAATATGGAGGGAATCAAAGATCCTTGGAGTGGGGGGAGGTGTGCACTTTAAAAAAACAAACAAACTATCAAGCCCCCAATAAAAAGATGGTATGAAAAACACGCAGTGTGTCACAGTAGTATACTCTGCCCCCTTTACATCACCCCCACCAATTGTGTCCTCTACCCCCCCTTCACATTACGTCCCCCCCCCACTGTAGTGTCCTCTGGCCCCCCCTCACATCACAACCTCCTGTAGCGTCCTCTGCTGCCCCCCCTTAGCAGTGCCCTCTGCCCCTTTTACATCACCCCCCCCCCCCAGCACTGTAGCTTTCTCTGCCCCCTCCACATCACCACCCCACTGTAATGTCTGCTGCTCCTTCGCCCCAACCCCATAGAAGTGTCCTCTGTCTCCACATCGCTGCCCTCCACTCCATAGTGTCCTCTGCCCCTTGGCATCAATCACCCCCCTCCACCCCAAAGCAGTGCCCTCTGTCCCCCCCCCCTTGCAGTGCCCCCCCCACTTACATCACACACCATTGCTCTATAGCTTTCTCTGCCCCCTCCACATGACCACCACACTGTATAGTATACTGCTCCTTCGCCCCCACCCCATAGCAGTGATAGCAGTGTCCTCTGCCTCCACCCCCCCCATAGCAGTGTCCTCTGCCTCCACCCCCCGCCCCCTCATAGCAGTGTCCTCTGCCTCCACCCCCCGCCCCCATAGCAGTGTCCTCTGATCCCTCCACGTTGCTGCCTTTCACCCTGCTGTAGTCCCCACTGACCCCCCGCCCGTAGTGTCCTCCTGCCTCTTGGCATCACCCCCCTAATCACTGTAGTGCATTGCCCCCTCCCCAAAGTAGTGTCCTCTTCCCCCTTCACACAATCCTTAGGAGAATATTACCTGCACAATCCAGTTAATCTCCAATTTGTTAGTTGCAGAACAGGAGGGCAGGCAGCCCAGGGCCAGCTCAAGACATTGTACTGCCTGGGCCCAAGAATTAAATTCTGCCACGCCCACCAAAAGCCCCCCACATTCATTATTTTATAACGTGATAACTAAAATTGAATTTTTTCGAAAATCTGATTAAAAATGCCATAAATCTATTCCCTTTTTTTGTAGATGCTATAACTTTTACGCAAACCAATCAATATACGCTTATTGTGATTTTTATTGATTTATTTTTTCAACCAAAAATATGTAGCAGTAACATATTGGCCTAAACTTGTAAAGACTTTTTTTTTTTGGGGGGGGGGGGGGATATTTATTATAGCAAAAAGTAAAAAAACAAAAATTTATTTTTTCAAAATTGTCGCTTTTTGTTTATGGCGCAAAAAATACCATCAAAAGAAAGCTCTATTTGTGGGGAAAAACAGATGACAATTTTGTTTGGGTACAATGTCGCAGGATCACGCAATTGTCAGTTAACCACTTCAGCCCCGGAAGAATTTACCCCCTTCCCGACCAGAGCACTTTTTTGCAATACGGCACTGCGTCGCTTTAACTGAAAATTGTGCGGTATATATATATAAAAAAAAAAATCCTCCGTTTAGGCCGATATGTATTCTTCTACATATTTTTGGTAAAGGAAAAAAAAAATCGCAATAGGCGTATATTGATTGGTTTGCGCAAAAGTTATAGCGTCTACAAAATAGGGGATAGAATGATGGCATTTTTTTAATAGTGTTTTTTATTTTTATTAGTAATGGTGGTGATCTGCGAATTTTATCGTGACTGCGACATTATGGCAGATACATTGGACACTTGAAGCTATTTTGGGACCATTGTCATTTATACAGCGATCAGTGCTATAAAAATGCATTGATTTCTGTGTAAATGACACTGGCAGGGAAGGGGGTTAAACACTAGGGGGCGATGAAGGGGTTAAGTGTGTCCTAGGGAGTGATTCTAACTGGGGGGGAAGAGAGATGGGATGGGCTACGCTACAAGTGACTTGGCAGAGATCACTGCTCCTGATCACAGGGAGCAGTAGATCTCTGTCCTGTCACTAGGCAGAACAGGGAAATGCCTTGTTTACATAGGCATCTCTCTGTTCTGCCGCTCCGTGAGAAGATCGCGGGACACCGGCGAACATCGCGTTTGCGGGGCCCGCGGGCAAGGACACCGAGAGTGTAGCTTCTTAAAGGGGACGTCAGGTACGTCCATTTGCCCACCGCTGCGCCGACGTATATCAGCGTGCAGCGGTCGGCAAGTGGTTAAAGTAACGCAGTGCAGTATCCCAAAAAATGGCCTGTCATTAAGGGGGCAAATCTTCCGGGGCTGAAGTGGTTAATCAGGGCTGGGCAAGGCAAGTCCCTCTCAGGCCTCATACAACTTGTGATGTGTTTACTTACAGTAGAGACAATGCTGCTATGGGGAACTCACTGATGGCAGAATGGACAGGATGAGGGTCAATGCCGAGCCTCCAGAACATGGACACAGTGACAGGCAGGCTCCAACACCTCAGGCTGTGCAGGTGGACAGCTGCTCAGCGCACACTCAAGCAGCTCTCTGCAGACGTGCTCCCTTCCCTCAGGCTCTGAGCCATGCTGAAGAAGATGGAAGAGGTGGGTGGAGGCGGAGTTAATTGGCTAGGCACTGAGGCTGAGCGCTCTGAATGCTGGGGTGGCCTCGGACGTTACTGGTTGCTAGACCCCGGGCGACAGGCGATTCTAGCAACCAGTGCAGCGCACAGCTGACCAGGATAGGCCCACAAACACCAAAAGTATTGGGACACCTGCCTTTACATGAACTCTAAAGCCATCACACTCTTAGGCCATAGAGTTCAGTATTGAGTTGGCCCACCCTTTGCAGCTATAACAGCTTCAACTCTTTTGACTCGCAGTCTGCACTCGAATTCATCCCGAAGCTGTTCTTTTGGGTTGAGGTCAGGACTCTGTGCAGGCCAGTCAAGTTCCTCCACCCCAAACTCGCTCACACGTCTTTATGGACTAGTTGTGCACTGGCCCAAATCATTTGGTGGAGGGGGATTATGGTGTTGGGTTGTTTTTCAGGGGTTGGGCTGGGCCCCTTAGTTTCAGTGAAGGGAACTCTTAAGGAGTCGGCATAACAAGACATTTTGGACAATTTCTTGCTCCCAACTTTGTGGGAACAGTTTTGGGGTGGCCCCTTCCTGTTCCAACATGACTGTGCACCAGTGCACAAATCAAGGTTCATAAAGACATGGACTTGGCAAGGGTGGTGGAAAATGTACTTCAAGTGCAAAAATTCACATTATAATAGTAACTAAAACATATAAAATTAAGTGTAACAATCTAAAAAATACAAAGTGCTATAATGATGTGAACCTCCCAACTAAAAAGATTTTGCACTTGAGGTTAACTTGTATAGCCAATATCTATAGGAGGGGTTTCCACCATCCCTGCTAAGTATCATTTTATAAAGTATGTCTTATTTTCAGTCTAATGTGTATTATATGTAAAGTTGCGTATCAGAGGTCGGTATTGTGGTAATATTGAAGCCTATTGAGATTTCCATACATTAGAGCAGTGATTCTCAACCAGGGTTCCGTGGAACCCTAGGGTTCCTCCAGAGGTTGCTAGGGGTTCCTTCAGCATTGGGCTATTTCTGCCTCTCAGATAAGTTCACACTGACCCCATTGATCTTTTTAGCTATCTGTAAGGAGGTAATTCTTCCCAATTGCCACAAGTGTAAGGACCATTCTTCTAACTGACTGTCACACTAATGTATCATGAGTTGTAGATTTCTCAATTTTAGCAGGGGCTCCCCGAGACCGGGGAATTATTTCAAGGGTTCCTCTGTGTTGAAAAGGTTGAGAAAGGCTGCATTAGAGGATTCCACCATTATTGTTAAGTTATCGATCAGTAAGTTAGCGCTGCACTTTTTTTTTTTTGCGGTGTGGGAACACATAACAGTGCTTAGCAGCAGCCCTTTTACTGACACTTTTTTTTATTTTACCTCTAGTAGTTTATTGTAAAAAGTATTGTGGTGATTACCTATTACAGTATACTAAAGATCGGCATGTGGAATTAATAAACATCAACAGATTTCAGTTGTGCCCCACCAGGCCGGCCCCCCATGGACAATGTGCCTGTCTGCTGAGTTCATCGCCCCATCCCTGCACTCAGTGCACTGATTGTCAACACTGATGGGCGCTGATAGGTGGCACTCATGGGCACTGATTGGAAGCACTGGCACTGATGAAGGAGAGGGAGTTTCACACTGGGCCGATATTGACACTTGCCAGAGCTGCGAAGTGTGTGAAACTGACATGTAATGTAACTGCATGCAAAGAAAGAGCGGTGATGTCGGGGGTGGGCGGGACACTGCAGCTATCAAACACAAGCCAATTATTGGGCTACTTAAGAAAGGGGGCGGGCCACATACACATAGCGGCCCGCCCAGACCCCATCCCACAGGCAACAGGGGCTGCACAATCATTGGATGCAGCCTTTCACAGCAGTGCCACAGGCAGATCTCGGGAGAGAGCAAGCATGGGTGATCTTACGGGTACAACTTGTCACTGCCGCCCCTCCTAAAATGCCACCTGGGGCCCATGGTAAAGTACAAAAAAGATTCCTCTATGGGACTTTGAGAGGCAGAAACTGCTTAGTAATTACACAGTATTGAAAACATATTCATACTTTATTTGTAAAGTTAAAATAATGAAATTAACATGATAAATTAAAAATTGGATGCAGATACAGCTGTGGTGCAATATCAAAACACACAAACAACCACTGGAGTCTGTTGGTATGTAGATAAGACAGAGAATGCCCAACGTGGTTCAAGTTTGTGACAATAAACCTCTTCCTTTTTCTTTCTTGTGGGTAGCTGGTATATCAGTGGCAAGGAGAGAGGGAAGGAAGATGATATGCAGAAAACCAGACAAGTCACACCAAATCTCAAAAGGGGATACTCCAGGAATACTCACACCAGGCTTGTAGTCTGATGTGTATGGAGTCCAAACTAATCTGAGCAGACCTCCACCAGATTACAGTTTGGACTCCATACACCTCAGACAGACTACAAGCAACTTGTTACACTTTCAAAACCTTTATGAAACAAAAAATTAAGACTGGCGCTTCCAAACACATTCAGAAAGAGACCAGCTTGACCCTCAGTACACAAAATTCTTAGTAGTTGATCCTGTTGGAGGGCATGCATCCAGTAGCATATGAAGGGGGTGCTCGTGAGTGGCTGGGCAGCAAGGCACTGACCTACCAGGGTCTCTTCTTCCCAGGGCTGGATTACTGTAGGGGCTATTGGAGTTGCAGCTTCAGGCCCCTACCATAATAATCGGCCCAATACAGAGATTCTACACACAATTACCGGCCGGCTGCCAGCCGCTACATTGCCATGCTGTCTCGCCAGACAGCTGAATTATAGGCCCAAGACAGTGAGGCGACCACTACATACATTGCCTGGCAGAGAATGATGCGCCGCATAGCCTCTGTACTAGTGCACTGAGGCTGAGCGCACTCCTCCCCTTGACATCCTGGGCAGTATGATGTCATCCAGAGGCCGGCCCGGGAGAGGCTGGTGGGAAAGGAGTGTGGGCAGCACCAGCACCGCTGCAAGCAAGGAGGAGGAAGCGCCGTACAAGAACAACTAAGCTCTGCCTCTGCATGGGGCTGGGGAAGTGCAGCTCAGTGTAATGGCTCTGGCTAAAGTGGGTTAACTGTTTTGGAGGGCGGGAGGGAGGGCCGTCAGTGCCTCCTAGGCCTATCACCAGTGCTCATTAGTGCCACTGTCACATATCAGTGCAGCTCATCAATGCCACCTGTTAGTGCTGCCTTATCAGTGCCCATAAATGCAGCAAATCAGTGCAGCTCATCCGTGCCAATCCATAATTTGTTAATTGAAAGACTAAAGAGCTTGACTTGTAGTTTTGTTGGTTATTTTTTTTTGTTAAGGTTATCTGAAAGATGGGTTTCAAATGTTTTGACAGGGGCGCAGTTTCAGTGCTTGCCATAGGCGCCATTTTCACTAGATATGCCTCTACATGCATCCACTGTCTTTGGTGTGTGTCACCCTCTGACGCATTGCAAGGCCGATTTTGAAAAAAAAATGTAAGAAAACAACTACTTACATCAAAAGACTATTATCCAAAATGTAACAAAACAGTGGAAATGGATTTGTATCATGTCACGGTATGATTTATCCAGTGTAAATATTCCAACAGTCAATGTTATCTATACAACGTTTTAGGGTGGGGGGGGGGCGCCTTTTATCACCAGGTCAATTAAAGTTGAAAACAATTGTGCCATTCTCTTTTCTAACATGTCATGTAGTTACAAGAGGCCGTGAGCATCCGCTCATGAAAACAACAGCCGATGCTGCTATTTTCCGTCTTTGTTTTATTGTGCTGGCGGTGCCAGAAGCTGGAGGAAGAGTGACTTGTGCACTGCAGATATGAAGTTTGGTGCAGTGTGAGTATCTGCATACAGCTGCTCCCGAGACCAAACTAATCAGGCCACCATGGCTAAGCACACAATGGCCTTTTTATTTATCACCAAAGACATGATTCAGACAACCTCAATCACCGTAATTGCCCCACACAGTGGGGTTCTAACGATGGTATGCAGTCAGATCATTTTAGAGCATACAGACCCGCCTTCCATCTCCCTTCTCCGGCATTTGTAGTGCCTCCGAGTTTAATTGATAAAAGTTTATAACTTCACTCCTTTCACCCTAAACAAATATGAATACAAACAGCAGTTGGGCTCAGCGGCAATCCCACCATTTGCTTTAAAACCAAAACAACAATTATCATAATAAAACTTAATGAACTTTGTTTACTCTCTTTTTCTTCTGTTAATGGGTTTTCACTTAACTGTTGATAACATCTGGTTGCCTGGCAAACTCCGCTTTCATTTGGCATTACAGCATTTAACGCCAAATCTCGTCTACCACCTTCCATTAAAACTCCCGCCAAAGAAGGCTGAGGTTAGGCTTCGTGTTTATGTTTAGTATCTAATTGCATACTTATCGATCTTACTACCAAATAGGATGGTTTCCAATTATGCCAGTCAGATGTCCTCGAATCCTTCACGTCTATAAACGGAGCACAGAATCTGTCACGGGCCCAGTAAAAAAAAAGAAGGTTTTGTAGAGTTTCCTGTTCTATTTTATGACGAGAAAAATGACTAAAACTTTGCAAGTACCTCTAGAGTTTCTTTCCAGTATTAAGAAGGAAGATTTGTATTTAAAAAAAAAGGCACAGCTTTATCCCTTTGCGTTGTTAAAAAAAATATATAAATTTAATACAAATATTGTACCTTTTATAAATTTGGAATTTATACTATTTACCAAACTTAGCCCAGGTTCACACTGGGCTGCGGGAATGAAGCCGTGTGAGTTCAGCTGAACTCGCACGATTTCACTCCCGCTGGTCAGTCCCGATTTTGGCTGCGATTACAGAGACATCTGTGCAGGTTCTGCACAGATGTCAATGTAAATCGCAGGCCGAAATCGCAAAAAGTAGTACAGAAACGACTTTTGAAATCAGTGCAGCGCCGATTAGGACGGTGTCATTGCTGGTGTTCTATCGAGAAGTGCCCAGCTCGAACTGCGCATGCGCATCTCAACAGCTGAATTTACGATCAGCTGTTGTGACGGCGCCTGCGCACAATAGCGGCCACTTCTCGATAGAACACAGCGCGCAATAGCGGCCACTTCTCGATAGAACACCGCGCGCTGCCGAGGCACGTTCATGTCGGTGAGGGGCGGCGGATTATTAAATGATGGGCAGTGCTGCAAAAATGAGGGTGGCTTTTTTAATTATGCCCAGTGCTGCAAAACACATTTTTATGATACAAAAACACGCCCTTCAGTTTACTAAACACGCCCCGCAAGCATCCAGGAAGAATAGCAGAAAAATGTGTTTTGCAGCACTGCCCATCATTTAATAATCCGCCCCTCACCCACATGAACCCGCCTCGGCAGCCCGAGACACAATCTGACAAAAAAAAATTCTTCCGTCTGCTATTGCACAGTACTTCTCGACAGAACACCAGCAATTGCCGCCGATTTGACATGTCAATACACACCAGTGTGAACCAGGGCTTAAAAAATAAAAACAGTATACAACTGTGATTTTGAATAAGCTTCTCAGTGTGTAGTCTTCCATGTCTTGAATTTCACGTATTTTTCTTTGGGGAATCCGTCAGGGCACTAGGCCATAGCCTTTTGTAATCTAAGCATGGTCAGGATCTCCGAATAACATGTTAAAAGTCATCGCATTTTGGGTAGGTGTATTTGCATTTGATGTTTTGGCTAGATGTATTTAAAACCCCAAAAATACTTTTCTGGTACTGGCTTCATGCAGATAAGATGCCCCAGAAAGTAAAACATGGCAGGCAACAACATTTTCATTCCTTCTGGAAGACCTTTATCATCTCAAGCATGCCAGCCCATATGGCCATTTTATTGGTATGATGCATGCTTATACTTTATTCTGGTCTTTACTTAACACATGGAGAACTTAAAGCAGACCTACTGTATAGTAAAATTTTATGTTAAACCAATGTTAACATTATTGCTGCAGCAAAGTAAGACATGTCCAAAGCATGGTCATCTGCTTTGGACAGTCCTGTGACCAAATGCTGGCATATGGCTTAAAGAGTAAAGATGATCAGCACTGGCAAGACATCCCTACTATAAACCTCTGGGTGAAATCATGTGACTGAACAACAGGTATTGTGATGCACTAAAACAGAAAATGATATCAAATACCATAATTTTTCTTTACTGGTGCCAATCCATGGCAACATACTGTACATGTTGTAGTATGCTCCATGTTGGCACCAGGGAACCAGAAAATACATTTCAAATACTTACCGTAATTTTACTTTCCTGGCATCAATGAATGACAGCATACTACCACATGAATGCTGCCAAGTTGGCACAAGGAAAGTGTACTTGGAGCACTTTTTTTTTTAGTTGTGGGTGGAGCCAGGAAGGATTAAAAACCTTAAAAGGTATTTTTTGCTGCTATAATCGCACTGTGAATGTTCCCCTTCACTCCCGATCTTAGAGATGCAACTGGAAATAAGAAATCTCTTTAAAGTGAACCGAATACCCATCTCAGGTAGTACAGCAAAAGGGTCCCCCATTAAAAAAAAATTCCCTCTGCTGATGTGACAGCTCTAAAATTTAGGATTTCTCCCAGAACAAGTACAGAGGGTGAATATCCCCAGTGGATACATAAGATAGCAATAACAGGCTCACTATCATAAACTAAAGAAAAAGATTTTTCCATGGAAGACCACTTTATGAGATTTGCATTCTACTCTATTACTTTCATCGGCTCCAGGAAGATTGTATCTTTATATCCATGAAAGGTTCTTGGTTCCTGTTTTGTTTACAGTGCTTTATTGGAAAAATGAGAGGTAAAATCCGAATAGCATCATGATGGTACTTCTAGAAGTTTACTAATGAGCAGTAGATGTATAGAAAAAAAGATTTCCACCATCTTGGTCAAAGCCATCTTTCACTACACTAAAATATATACATATCTTTTAAAAAAAATTGCATAAAAATGTTGAGTAAAGAAGGCTTTAGGAGATGACTCCAATCACATATGCATAGGGGACACTCATAAAAAGGTTCAAAAGTTCTTAACCTTGCAAATTTGGCTTCTCAATAGCCAAAAGAAGATCTACATCTGTGGAGCCAGATTTAAACATCGTGGGGGAAAAAATTAAAATAAAAAAATGGTATAGAACTCAGATTCATGATGTTCCAATTAGCACATCTAATCGGACATTACTGTGGATAAGCTTATTAGATTTTTTTTTTTTTTTTTGCTGCAATGGTTTTGCTTTTTATTTTTTTTCAACCTCTTTAAATCCAATGTAACACACTTTCCTGTAAATAATCTAGATTAACTTTTTCCATAAAAAATTACAAACATAAAACTTTTTGGAAGAGTCTATATGCGCGCTCAGTATAAGTTTGTCATAACTGAGGGTATGTTTAAGAACATTATTGAAGTTGACAATTCACAGGTAACGGGAAAGGCCAGCAAAATTAGGGAGAAATGGCTCCCCATTCATCAGGGCTGTAATGGTGGATGTGATTTTAACAGACCTGGAATCAGGATGCGGTTAAGTATGAGGACCATTAGATGCTGTCAAATTGTAGAGTGGTGACATGTCCATTACTGTGTGCTCCTCTACCAGGGCTTTTTTTCAGCTGGAACTTGGTGGAACTCAGAAGTCCAGCTTCTGTGTTTACCAGGGATAGCTGGTCACCCAATGGCTCCCACAGATCCGATCTTCTCAGCAGCTCCCACTGAGTGCAGGATGGGAACAAGGCAGATGCAGGTCCCCAGGGTGCATGGCGGATGCCGACACCACCCACTAGATAATCTCTCTGCAAGCGAGATAGGAGTCACCGCTTACAGTGTGTGGAGAGGTACTAGAGCTGACTGGGTGCTTCAGCTTAATACAGCAACAAAAGTAAGTTATGTGGAAGATGGTAGAGCTTTAAAGGGGGGGGGGATATGCACTGTGCTGTGTGTGACGCACTGTGTGTAGCGCACCCCTAAACTCTGCACTCTGTATGCAGCGAACCCCCGAACGCTGCACTATGTAAATAGCACAGCCCCAACCTCTACATGTAGAACATCCCTAAACTCTGTACCATGTACCAAGCGCACACCGGAACTCTGCAGTAGCGCACCCGTGTTGAGGGTTATTTGGAGGGGGGGGGGTTGTGGTTGAGTTCCTGCACCCATTTTTTGAGAAAAAAAAAGCCCTGCTCTACACCCATCCAAAAGTATTCTGCAGAGTGCCTATTCCACCGTAGAGAGGCAGAAGCCTGATACCTTAGTAAGGTTCACTTACACCCACCTCTATTGGGTACAAATCTCCAAGGTTAGCAGCATAGCCCACAGGATTTCTGTTATTACAAGACCACCTACCGGTCCAGTGCTGTGACAGACTCGCATCAGAAACATGAAAAATAACCACTTTATACAAACCAGGCACTTTAGATAAGTTTTTTCCTTATTTATTTTATGAATCCAGAGGGATGATTTGTATTAAAAAAATGCTACTGCTTAAAAACATAAAAAAATGACAGGGATTTTCCAAATTATTTTTATTTTTTGTTCCTTTTTTGGGGACATTTTGGATTTTCCTACCCCACCCACTTAAATAAAAATGCATTTAAAATGCAAACTGCATTACAGATAGTAAAATAAACAGCATTAAAAAAAATAAGAGAAAGCAATCTATAACCAGGTACATTCATGTGCAAAAAAGACAGGTTAAGTTCTTTTTTTATAAAAATAATATAAGTAACAATACAAATGGGGAACAATACACTTAGAATAATTATAAAATAAAAAGTTCACTTTATAACAGGTACATTATTCAGATTTTCAGATTTTGGTCAAACATTTCTTTCAACTGTATGCAGCCTGTAAAGTGTATAAAATGCTGCCCCGCTGATACTTGTGACAGTGGTTCTTTAAAGTTGTGTATTTCACTACAGCCTGGGTTTTTTTTTTCCAGCTCTTAAAAGGGAAATTTTAGAGGAGGGAATATTTTTATTTTTTTATTTGAAATGGAAACTCTAATCTTTTTACAGTTTCTTTATATATATGAATGTGATCAAAGTATTGTAAATCTATCAGTGTGTTAATATAAAAACAATTTTTGTGTGTATATTTTTTTAAATATATAGATACAAGGGCCAATTCTATTTCCCAATTACATATGCAGGCTGTGCTTCCTGCTTAAAAGGACTGTTAAAATACAATTCTGTGAAGATAAATAAATACTTACCTTTCCTGCAGACTTTGCTGCACTAACAAAGCAAACTCATTGCCTGAAGACTCTTCAGAAGCCAAGACTTCCAGGAGAGTCATCTACTGGTCCCCAAATGCAGTTGGTTCTCCCATTTGTTCCCTATGTCACTACAAGACAAAGTAGTGTCATAGGGGGTGGAGGGAGGAAACACCAAGTACATCCACCTGAAGCATTTTTAATATAATTTTTTTGTGTGTGTATAGAATGTATGTATATATATATATTTTACACACACACAATGGGCAAGTCTATTTGCAGATTACATATGCAGGCTGTGCTTTCTGCTTAAACAGACTCTTTCTAAAATAAAATCCTTTAAAGATAGTAAATAGCCTTTCCTGTTGACCATGCTGCACTAATGAATCAAACTCATTGCCTGAAGACTCTTCAGAAACCAAGACTTCCAAAAGAGTCCATCTCTTGGTCCCCAACTGCAACTCAGTGGTTCCCCCCACTGGTCCCTATAAGAAAAAGCAATGGCATAGGGGTTGGCAGGAGGAACCAATTAAGTCTACCATAGACAACTCGAATCTCAGCCAGTTAAGCAGGGATTGGCCGAGATTCCAACCATGTATGGGCAGGTCAATCAACTTGGGTACAACCAGCCTGTTGGATTTTCCATGCGATTATTAGCCACTGGCAATAATCACCAAGTGTTCTCCTGGCCGGGACTCCCCCCTTCGCCGGGAGAACACAATAGCACCTCGGGAGGGATTCCCGTGGTTGCAGGAAAGAAAATCACTTCATCTATGGCCAGATTCAGTGTAGCCACCTGAAGTATATAGGTCAGGTTGAAGCGGATTGCAAACAATAGGGTTTGGGCTCATCCCAATGGTCATTAAAATGGAGCTGAATGGTCATTTAGGCACAATCTTACCAGGTGGCAGTTGTTGAGTTTACATTAGTGATATAGTGATAGGACATTTTCTAATAGGCTTGATAAACAACCCCCCCCCCCCCCACACACACACACACTTTTTAGGGCAGCAGGCATTTGTCTGCCACCATGGACGCAAGTTTGTTGCCCAATTAGGCAACCATCATCCCAGTATCCTTTAATAGATTCATAGAATACAGTCACGGAGGCAGGGTAGAAGCAGTAAATCAGAAAAAAAAAAAAAATTACAGTTTTGGTTCCAGATCACCATATGACTTGGAGGCAAGGGTGCACGTTAGCCAAACTTCAGTAAATACGACACAAGATGGATTTTGGCACCCGCAAATCAGTACTGCGGCTTGTGTGCCTAAGCATGCTGGATTCATGTCACAGAACTCTGAAGCAGATTCTACAGTGCAGAGGCAGTTTAATTCCCATTTTAGTGCTTCTACAGAGTCTCCCTAATACCTACTCTCATCTATTCTATAGGATTTACCTACCTAGGTTTTATTTTAAGCATTGAATGACATTCCTTGCTATATCTAGCAGGAGCATTCAAAAACCTCTGTTTGAAATAAGAGTATGGAGCAGCAAGAAAACCTTAAACGTCACATCAAATATTTGGAATTCTATGCAACGACTTCCTAAATGTGTAAGTTGCTGAAAATAAAGTATAGTTTCCCTTTAAGATGCGACTATATTGTAGAAATTCAACATTCATCCAAAGAGCTTTGCATTGATTGAGGGCAGCTAGTAGCATAGAAAATATAAGATCCAACTTTTCTGTTTGCAAATTGACTGCGCCATGGCATAGGTTGGCGTTTGATACATATTAGCCAGCAAGGTCTTAAACATTTTAGTTTAATGCCTTTTATGTTACCGTTTCTTTGGGATTGTAAAACTAGCAGTGCAGAATAGTGTAAAAATATGCACATCTGCAAATCTAGAAAGGAAAAAAAGAAAGTATAGCAGCTAAGCGTTACATAAATATATTTATGTACACTGTGTTGACTACATGAATTCTAAAGCCAACAGATCTAATGGTATTTTATGCTGTGAAGTAATTGCCACGATATAAAGCATAACAGACAAGTACTTGAGAGGACAGGTGTAGTACTCGTCTTAAACCATCTTCATTCATGCTTCATCTGTGGCATCATTTAGTTTTGGAAGAGAAATGTAAATTGTGCCATTTTAACAGGTTAAAGTGCATATAAACTGAAAATCTATTTTTCAGTGTGTTTGACATCATGCCCCACTGTATACAGTTTTCTTAAGAAAATATTGTAATGTGAATTGCAAAGTTTGTTATCTAGAGATCCCGCCAGTATCAGCACTTCCTGTTGCATGCAAACAAAACTTAAGCCAGTTGCAATCTTGGCAGGGAGTGGCCGAGATTTAAACCATCTATGGGCAGGGCTGATTGTACCCAAGTAAATCTACTTGGGTACAACCAGCAGGTCAGATTTTTCTACATACGGTTACTTCCAGCGGCTATAGACGCCAAGCAGTATTATGCCAGCTGGGAATGCTCCCTGTGCCCCCCACTGCGAGAATACAAAAAGGCATCCCGTCATTAAAGCGGAGTTACGCCCACTTTTGAGAGGTGGTCTTAAACGAAAGACCACCCCTCGTTTTTGGATATTGAAAACATTTTTTTTTTCCTTTAGTACCTTTTTTTGGAAGTACAAATGTACTTACGATTCAGCCGGGCTGTGGCCCAAGACATCACGTCCTCTTCTTCGGCAAGCACCCCCGTTGTCTTCTGGGACTTGTGTGTGTCCCAGAAGACAAGCTGGCAATTCACAAAAGCGCTGCGGGACTCGCGTATGCACAGTCGGAAACCAGCAGTGAAGCCGCAAGGCTCCACTGCCGGTTTCCCTTGGTTGGAATGGCAGCGCCAGCACCTGATCCGATGGACAGATCGGCCTCGGGGGTCGGACATCGCGAGCTCCCTGGACAGGTAAGAGTTCTTATTAAAAGTCAGCAGCTACAGTGTTTGTAGCTGCTGACTTTAAAAAAAATTTGTTTGCGGCTGGAACACTGCTTTAATACTGGCTTGTGATGATGGGGGAATCGAGCGACTTTCTTTCCTTACCCCCGTGGTAGAAGAAAAGAAAATTGTATTATCTATGGCCAGCCTTAGATTCCATTCACACCATCACAGCGATTTCAATGGGCTGCCCTATGCCTGAAAATCACTCAAAAGTAGTCCCTGACCCCTTTGAGAAATTTTGCAGCACCATGCGTTTTGACATGTGCGCGTTCCCAGATGCGTAGGGGTGTCAATAAGCAGCTGGTTTCTGTGCATTGCAAGAAAGCGCAAATATGCACTTAGCCTAAACCACTGCTTCATGATTAGCAGCAGCATTATCAACCTGCAGTGTGCACTTCATTTGGGCGCCTGTCAGGTCTTTCAGTTAGGCAAAGCCAACTGACGAAGTGCACGTGACAGGCTGACAACACTGCTGCCAATTGCAATGTCAGCCTGCAATTCTGGCAAGATCTCCTGGTAAGAAACTTTAAATTTCACACACAAAAAAAAACAAAAAAAAAACTGCACAGTGATAAATGATCAGAAAACATACTGAAAAATCGATTTAGAGCTCGTTCACATGAGCTTTTGTCTCCGAAAAGCAATACATGTTCAGAGCATTTTTCGTTATATTGCCTCAACACCGCCTGCTTTAACCAATTCATCGCCACATTAGAGTGTCACAGGCACTTGCCTTGCACGTGGTTGCCGAGTTGCCCAATTCATTTGAAAGCAAAAGGTGGTTTTCATTTCTGCCATGGCATGTGTACACCCCAGCAGCGGCCTCTGCAGCTAAAGGGGGTAGCAGTTGGAGAAGGTAAAAGCCAACTTATCCGTTGGGTATTACCACCCTCTAGCCTCATATGTGAACAAGTCCTTAGGGTTTATATACACTTTATTATTATTACTAGTTCCACAGCTCACCAAAATTTCTTTCATTGCCAATTTCAAATAATCAAGGGTAAAATTGTTCAAAAAAAATAAATAAAAATTCAGTGTATTTCCAGTTGCAGCCGTACAAACACATGCTGGATCCACAAACCGAGGAATGGGAAGACTCCAGAGGCACAAATAACCTTCTAAAAAAACAGAGGCGATGCATTTATCTCAAGCAACTCTTGGTTTTCCAGCTTGGCAGAAGGTTTTCAGTTTGTGCAGTCCTCGAAACTCACTTCAAAGTCCAACTTTCTAAACACTTAACCTATTGATTTTCATTTAACATTGACGTTTCCATCCTTCCACAAATAATGCTTCTTTACACTTCACATCGCGATCACAAGATTAGGGCCTTGTCATTTTGGTAAATCAAGTTGTGTCCACTTCAGTAACGACCCCAAACACATTTAACGTACAAAAGCATGTGGCTGACTAGAAGTATAATTTAAGAACGCTTTTCTGGGATTGCGTTGGAATGGTTTAAGAAAAACAAATTGTAAGAGCCATCCTTCCCACCTGGGGAATGGCAGGCCATGAAGTGCTCAAATTCTTTTGTGGTGCTAGTGTTAACTGTATATATGGATAATATTTTATTAAGCATAAAAAAATCCCCCAAAAAGTTGCTTCAAAATTTTCTAAACTTCTATCAGAAGTAAAAACTACTCTTACAATACAACCCAACAGTCTTCATGTAACATTTTCATTACACTGTGAAAAACATAAAAAAAACTTTTAAATTACCAATGTAAAACAAAAACTAAAATTCATGTGCGAGAAAAGTGCATACCACTATTCACTGGTAGATAAAAATGTAGTGTTGCAACAATTTTGTTTAAAAAAAAAAAATAATTATAATAAAAATGCCATATCCTGCACTACTTTTTTTTTGCGTTTTGCATTTCTGATTAAATTGCTGTTTGAGAGGTTCTTTTTTGCAGGCTGTTTTAATATCATAAAACTAAAGTTTTATTTTTAAACTTATGATTGAAAAAAAAAAAAAAAACTGGCTAATCTATACCATTTACAATTACATCCGCTAGATCTAGAGGCTGTTTCGCAGGCAAACCCAAAATATTGTCAAACATGCTACAATTGTAAAAGCTCTAAAAATAAAAATTTTCGTTATTGAACTAAAACCCAGCTAATTTGGATATGTATTGTCTTTCTACAGCAAGATAAGAATGTTTGTTTCATGACTGACCTCACTGAGGCTATAAGTGCTGGTCCAGTTGTTGGTCTCCTGTATTAACTGACACCTCATTGTTTTAATTTTTTTTTAAAGGGGGGTAAAAAAAAAAAAATAATAAAAAAAAAAGGGCCTTAAGTACTCACAACACATTCATTTTCTCATTATTGCACTATCGACTATGCCTTCTTTTATTTCCTAATTACATCCAATTTCCCACACTTTGAAAAGTTAAAAACTCTAAAAATAAATAAAAGAACATTGCTTATGGTACAGGGTGACCAGGGAAGTGAGAATAGTAACTTTATTTGTTTTTTCTTTTCTTATTCATGATATGCTCATTCTTCCGTAGTTCCGTTGACAACTTGTGAGCACATTCTCAAGACATTGGCTGTGTGACAGCGTCCAACATAATGTATATGAATGTATGTATATTAAAAAAAATACATACAAAAAAATTGAATGGATGGAATATTTTCATCTTTGCAAATGTGAAATGAGAGAACCGTTTTTTTTTTTTTCTTTTTACGTACAGACTTTTTCCCCAGACATTCGTCAACTCCTTTGTGGTCATACAAACAGTTTGTAATTCATAGGCTATAGAAAGTCCTGTACAAAGTCTGATGAAATTAGTGCCCAAATATGAAGTCTGTGTGTTGCAATGGAAAAAATAAAGGAAAAAAAAAAGTTTGTGAAACATCTAAGCATTTCCACTTGCAGAGTAGGAAAATTGGGGAAAGTGCGGCCGTCTTTCATTGTCAACAAATTCCAGATTATCATCTGCAGAGGAAAACAAAAAACAAAAAAATTAGACAAATATCAGTATTGAGTAGAATAGCAGCCTAAACTACTTTTTAACATATGGAAACTAAAATAATTTTGTACTGCATTACCTACTTGGTTGTGAACTCAATATATAAAAACATTATGGGTTTTCCTTTACACAAATTTAGTATAAGGCCCTTTCACATGGGGCAAACTCTGATTTTTTTCATCAAGGGATCTGTCCGCTGATCCCCAACTGAGCTGAGCAGAGCGGGAGGATGACCGTTCTTTGTTTACTTCGTTTTTACAGACACAGCCCACTCTGCTCTATGGGCAGCCAGATGTAAACGGACTCCGCTATCTGTTTACACCTGCCCTCTGACCCGATCTGCCTAGATGGAGGAGGGCGTATCTCTCTCCCCCCCCCCAATTTTGTTTTTTAGTGGACCAGATTGGAATGGAGGTAGGTAGGTGGGTATACACCCGCCGGTCCATAGGGGTGATTTGATGGTCTAATCAAGTCCACCTGAAAAACTGATTGGACTCTTCATGTGAAAGGGGCCTAAGAATACAGAAACTTTGAGGATTTGATAATTTTCAGGATTTATATACCATCAACAGCTTGCACCTCACTTTACAATATTAAGGGAGGGTCACAATAGAATACAGGAGGGTTCAGAGGGCCCCGCAAAAGGTAATGCCTGTGGGGTGATAAGTTGATGGTGAAAGTAAAATTCCAGTTGTTAGGTAGAGGGTGGGATAAGCTTCCCTAAGCAGATGAGTTTTAAGGATCGCCTGAAGGCGAACAGAGAACAAGATAGCCGAGTGGATTGGGGTGGGGAGTTCCATAGAAAGCGGGAGGCATTGAAGAAATCCTGTAGGATGAGCAGGGTAAGAGGTGACATGTAATTAAAACATATTTTTTTTTTTACAGAATGGTCTTAGACTTAAATGAGATCTAAACCTTAATTAAATGGTTTGCTAAAGTATTGTTTATCATAAATAATTACCATGTTTTTTTGCCCAGTTTTCATCTTGGTGCTGCCGATCTCCTCCAACTACTTTTAGTCACTTCCGGTCTACATGCACATTCTCCAGTGTATGCTACACACCACTGTCCTGTCCTGGCTGTCTCAGAGGGAGAATTTAGTAGGCAGGTTGGGTTTTACAGGTCTAATTAGAAGCTTAAGCTGGCTAAACACACACGGATCAACCTCGTTTAGACTCGGACTTAGGCTAGCCAGACACTATATGATCTGACTGTTCTGCTGTAAATCTACCATCAACGGTGTAGTGCAAGGGCCAGTCTGGATTGTTTAGGTTTGTCTTTATATTACATAGTTTTGGTACATCTAAAGAATATTGTCTGGGGATTTTTCAAACAGATTGTATTGTGTTAGGCATTATGATCTTTAAGAGATTTAGCCATAAACATGTTTTGCCGAATTAGAACAATTCTGTGGTTGAACAGCTCTGCTTAGCTCGCAGATTGTCCAGGGAACAGAAAGAGCTGCATAGTAACAGTACACATATCCAGACATCAATCTGCAACCAAATTTCCATCAAGCCCAAATAATATCTTGTAATCAAAAGGTAGCAGCAATGTGTGTTTTCCATACATGATCATCAACGAAGAAGATCAAAGAGTACCTGTTTGAACACTTTAAGGCTGTGTACTTAATGGGACACATGCCACACATTCCTTACATTGGGTCAAAAAATATAATCAAGTCCTTCAATACATGCTTAGCATGCCCTTACTGAACACAAACAGAGAGGAGCAGCCACTTTATGTTGCAACTTTCAAATAGCCACCCTGAAATATTAAATTTCTTAAACGAAGGATGCAAAAAAGGCCTTACTCTCATGGCTTCAAACACTTTAGGCCCTTCAAAGAAACCTTCAACTGCTTGTAAGTATGTAGAACACCAACTGCTCTAGAAACAAGTTAAAATCAAGTGACTTCCCATAAAGCATGTAGGATTTATCTTTGAAAATGTTGCCAGAATCTGCACAAGGATCCCCCACTTTCCACTCGAGAACTCCTAGATCTGATATTACACTGAGGGAGGCAATTCAACATGTGCCCTGGCAGGACGTATGAAGTTATTTAGAGTGGGTGGTAACCGTAGGCAACATCTAACAAATGGCTTCATCTTGTGAAACCATATGCCTCTTCTTGAAGTTTTGGATCTGGCGTTGAGCCTTAAACTTTTAATCAGGAAGTAAATAACCTGAATGGCTAGAAGATTAACAAGCAGAGGACTGGCCAACAGAGAAGACGGTCAGTGATTAGAGAATTTCTCGGTAGCGCATTAAAGCTTGGACCAGCTGCTGCAGAACCTCTGCTTACAGCCAGCAACATGCAGCTTCTTGAAGTTTTATATGGGTGGACATAAAAGTTCAACAGCCCTTCAACACCGCAAGTACGCTGTGACTTTTCCACTTGTCCTGTGCACTTGGGACTAATGGGATTTTCAGCTTCAGTTATCCATGTAATGGAAAAAGAGACAGCTGTTATAATCTGCAGTGTCTGAATCTAGACTGCCCATTGTGAATCAGCTGCCAATCAACCAGCCTTCGGGGCTACAAGCAGAGGACAGCTACCAATGCATTTAATTTACGAGCGCTTACTGAAGAAGGGCAGAGCCTAAACTGAACATAAAGAGTGACCAAAAAATCCAGTGTATATTATTGTTGTTTACATTACTGGTAACTACCATATTATAGAGCAATTTACTTAGTACATAGAACAGTCCCTGAACCAGTGGCGCTTATAATATAATGTCTATGGCAAACAAATGGGAAACACCAGTGTGTAACTATGACTTTGGGAGGAAACCAGTTCAGGAGAATGTTCAGATCAACATAGTATGCCCTGGTTAGATTTGACCCAGGACTCCAGTCCCGCAGAACATTTTTTTCCTCTATCTATTGAGTGACACAGGAAGTCTTAACCTTCTGGGTTATTCTAATGCCTACAGGAGGACTGGACACTGGCAAACAAAGACTGTAGGCTAGGCTAGCCCAGGATAATCCCTACCACTACAAGCTTCAGTTTTTTTCTTAGTGTCCCAATAGGATTGTACAGCTTTTCTACAGCCCTTCTGAGTTAAGAAATATTTTTTTGGCGAATACCTTTTTTCTTTCATTTTATTTTTCTTCAGTCAAGACTCTTCCCTGCATTGGAGCTTTTCCTCTTTGAATGCATCTTTCTAGTGCAGTTGTCCTCAGCCTGACCTTTGAAGTATAGCATTCGGACCTTGCTGGAATGGACATTGTAGGGATAGCCTAGGTCAGTAATGGTGAACCTTGGCACCCCCAGATGTTTTGGAACTACATTTCCCATGATGCTCATGCACTCTGCGGTGTAGATAAGCATCATGAGAAATGTAGTTCTAAACAATCTGGGGTGCCAAGGTTCGCCATCACTGGCCTAGGTCACTGCCTCCAGCTCACATTCTACTAACAATTCTGGGGTTGCTTGCAGCGCGCTTTCGACAGTGCGAATGTCTGCAGCCTAAAAGCATGTTATCTTACATTCTTGAGTGAAGAAAATGTCATCAGCACACCAAAGACTGCTCAAAAGGGTCCAAAGCTTTATTTCGTGGTCACATGATAGATATACAGCAATTTTTCGGAGCCATGCAGGGCCCCTTCTTATGTTCTTTGAGTCTATTCTGTCTTTCTAGGCTCCATCGGGTGTTGCTGGGCCCTCTCGTTTCTCGGCCAAAGTTTTTACCCTAGGCATGCAAGATTTCATGACCCAATTTACACAGAAATTTGCTGGCACTGATCACAAAAGCATGCTCCTGCACTCTCTTGCAGATTCTATACCTATTACCTGGCTTAGCAGCTTCTGTGCTATTGGTCGCATAGAGTGTCTGATTCTTTCCAATCCTTTACTGGTGAGCTTTCCCCGAGGAGTCGCAGTCTACTGCTATTACTCCCAAATTAAAGAAGACCTTCGTAATGCAGTTTGCACCACTCAAACAAGAGGATTAGCCTGTTGCTTCTACCAGTGTTGGGTCATTGAAAAAAAAAATTGGGTCGCAAACACTTTGCCTTTGCACTCACTTTTCCTACCGACTTGAAACACAAACTGTTTGCTCTCTCAATAAATGTTTATTTGTCTTGTTTTCATTTAGGCTTAATGTACACGGGACATTTTACAACCTCCCCTGAACGATTTAACTTGACAGAGTAAACAACGTTTAAAAACATCCATTTTGCCACGTTTGCATGCAGCGTTTAGCCATGTTTGCGTTTAGAAGTGTCCCCCCCCCCCCCAAAAGAGACAAAAAATAAAAAAACGCCTGTAAACAAAAACGTGGCTAAACTTGACTTACCGTGTTTACAACCTGTTACAGGCATTTGGCTTTTCAAATGCCTCTGAACATCCACCCTGAACGCATTTTTTTGCTTTCCAGAAAATGCTTCTAAACTCAACTGCCTAGAAATTACTATAAATGGCCCTGTATACATGTACCGATAAGATAACCGAGGAGAGTTCAGGGGCAGCTAAGAAAAAAAACACCCATCTGCTCCTAAAAATCCGTTTACCAGCAGCAGTGTACATGAAGCCTTAGTATTTGTTCAGAAGTGGTCTGTTCTCATTGTTGATCCAGTCAGTTCATAAGGTACTTTGGCACAAGTACTGGACTGCAGAACCCTTGTGTAAAATAAACTTTGATCTGCATGGCTTTCAAGGGACAGCGTCTGGTTGGACCAGCTGGTGGTAAAATCACCCATCTTTGTTTGGGGAAGAAGCGTATGGAACAGACTACAAAGTCTTCTTCGTATCCGTCATATCTCTCAACCTTCACATCAAGACTCCATTTCTTAATCTTTGTGAATGCTAGGACACCTTAAGTCCCAGATACTTTGGTGAGGGAGGTGGTCTTTCAATGCTGCAAACAAGTTCCTCGCACCAACCTTGTGTCACCGCACAGATTACCAGATCTCCATCGAGCCCTCTCAGTTCATCTGGATCAAGGTGTTATTGCCTCAGTTCTTATGAATGGTTGCAGGGGTTTTAATCCAACCAGTTCATGGTTTCCAGGCCCAAAGGGGCATTTACCCCATTCTGAATTTTAAAGCTCTGCACATCTTCATTTGAGTCGAAAAAATCTGCACGAAATCCACTAAAACTGTCACCAGGGATATTTTCTAACTTCTGTGGATATCAAAGATGCTTACTTATATGTCCCATCTTTTTAGCACATCAGCGTTTCCTATGCTTTGCCATGGGGCCCCTGCTCATGGCTCTGCCCTTCGGCCTCTCATCTGCATCTCATGTATTCACCAAAGTGCTGGCCCCTGCACTAGCCCTGCTATATTCTCATGGCTTCCCCATTATGGGATATTTAGACAACTTCCTGGTGAGGGAACAGTTAGAGCAAACTTATTTTGAACAATGGGACGTTGGCTGTCCAGATGTTAAAGTGATTTGGATGGACGTGAACACATGCAGAAATAGTTGCTGGAACACCATTCATTTGGAGTATCTGGGTCTAGTCCTGGACAAAAGCGCAGACCAGAGTGTTCTTTCAAGTGGAGAAACTTCAGACACTCCAGTCTAGTAGCTGTCTGACTTCTTTTGATTGAGAGTCCTAGATCAATCATCAGGGAGGAATCAGAAGTCTTGTCAATGCAAGAGAGGTAGATCGGATCCTGTCATGGGCAAAATTTCACATTCCAGCCATGTACATTCTAGAAAATTGTCAGGCAGTGCTTCCTACCACCTTGAGGTGTCGCAGGTAGGGGGAAACTGGATGTGGACTGTAGACCTCTTGGCGTCAAGGTTCCACAGCAAGGTGGACAGGTTTGTCTCCAGGTATAGGGATGTTCTAGCAGCAGCAGTAGATTGTTCTGGTGGCTCTGTGGATTTAGTACACTCTGATCTATGCCTCTCGCTACTCTCACCCTTAAGGTAATGCTTCTTAAACCCTTTACTTCTGCAAGGTTGAGTATCTGAACTGGCAGCCTTATTATCTTGCAAGGAACCCCTTTTGGTTATGCATAGGGATCAAAGTTGTGTTGTGGTCCGGGACTTCCTTCTTGCCTAAGGTAATTTCTGCCCTTAACCATGACACTGTTCTACCGTCCTCTCCATCGGACTTCACTACAAGGAAAATTTCCCTCCATATTCTGGATGTGGTTCAGGTTGCAAGTCTCTCTGTTACCAAAAAAAATTAATGCCCTTTTTGAAATTTTGGATGGACCCTGCAAGAGTTTACCAGCTTCTCATTCCACTACGAGCTTTGGGCACAAGGTCCTTTAGGGCTTGCATGTAGTCCCTAGTTGTCTGTTTCTTGGGCCTGATGGCATTTATTTGCGGTGTTGCCCATTCCTCAGTCGGACTGCTTTTGGATAAATACAAAGGTTAAGACCCGGTTCACAAAGGGGTGACTCGTCAGGCGACCGAGTCGCCTGACGAGTCACGTCCCGCTCTGTTGAATGGAACCGTTCTAATAGGAGCAACTCAGGTCGTTCCGACTTAGAAGAAGGTTCCTGTACTACTTTTGGGGGCGACTCGGGACGACTTGCATTGACTTCTATACAGAAGTCATTATGCAAATCGCCTGAACCGGGCCTCTCAAGTCGTCTTGAGATCGCGTCGCCCCCAAAGTCGTGCCGCCCCTGTGTGAACCGGGCCTAAGATTTCCTGTGTCCCTCAACTGATGAGGAAGAGAAGAGAAATATTTAACAAAATTCCTTGGAGTCCCTTGAGGGACACAGTCCCAACCCCTCTGTTTTTGTGATAAAGCTTTCAGTACTGCTTGCATAGTGCAGCATGCTGGTAAAGGGAGGGTAACTGCATGTAATCCAATTGTAATGACTACAGTTCCTTGAAGTTGTAACTGCTTACAATTATTCTGTGTAGGGAGGCGCATTATGAATTAGTGGTTATACTTTTCATATGATGTATGAAATACATGGCTAATGCCTGTTGGTGTCACTATTGCCGTTTTAAAAGCTTTAGTCTTTAAATAAACTCAAAAGTAACTCATTAGCTTCTGCAGATTTTACAAGCAGGTCTGTATTTTCAAAGTATGCTATGCTTGAAACTTCCCTACAAACCATGGTTAAAGTTTAATTCTGGACAAGTACACCGTAAAAATACATATCTATGAACGGTCTTACCAACCACAAGAATTGTTGGCATCAAAGCCAAGCAGTAGCAATAGAAAAGCAGTGGCAGCACAGCTTGGTCCAGGACAAACTCCAACCTGCAGACCGGATAATGATGAGCAGCTGCACACCGATAAGGTCATCCGTTTGCTCTTCCCTCCAATGCCAACCTACTTGAGGCCAATGCGCCATCTACTTTATCGATCATTCCTTACATTTCCTTGCGATTTTATAATTTTCATAACAGCATTTTACAAACCTACACACACACACACACACACACACACACACACACACACACACACTCCTTAAATACCTTGGTCTGGCGGTGTAATGGTAATCATCTGCGCCGTGAATTCTTCATCAAAATACCTTGTATCTGTCTCCGATGTGACTTGTGGTTTAAATGGTGGTACAAGCTGAAGATGGAACACATAATTAATAATATACAGTAGATATGGTAAGGTATATGTTTAAAAGCAGAAATCTGGACATCAGCACTTCATGTACAAAAGGCCCAGGGCTTGTACCCACAAGTGTCAGAATAGGGTCCTTCTGCTCAAACCTGGCACTTGCGTGCCTAGGTTCATATACGGTTTTAAAGACAACCAGCCAACACAGGGATTATGCAAGAACCTCAATTATAAAAGTGCTGAAGTTTTTTTCGAAGACTTACATTAGCCATCTTATGCAATATTTTTTCAGAGCTACTCTGAAAATGCCTGTTTCCTGGCTGTCGAAAGCTTAGTACTTTCCGAATCCCTGACCTGGAACAAGCATGCAGCTAGTAAAGTCAAAAGGAATGCAAGATGTTTCTCTATGCACACTTGTTCTGGGTCAGTAACTGATTGTGCTGAAGCTTTTGGGTTGAAACAACTTGTGACTAACATTTTAAAAAGGAGATTTTAACAGATTTTCTAAAAACCCAACTGTGACTGGTTGTTTACATAAAATGCTAGGCAGTGCACTGGCTTGCTACTGTTTGAAAAATGGGAGAGAGTGGAGAAAACAGGCATGATGGAGACAAGTCTAAAAAAGTGTGCCTTTTCTAACGGCGATCGTGTCGTTAGTGGCGGCTCCAGCGTGCCGGTCACAGCGCTGGAGCCGCGATACCTGGAAGTCACTCCAGGAGAGATGGCGGCGACGGAGGAGGGGAACGAGGACCGCTGCGGGGGGCTTTAATCTCAGGTAATTCATAATGAGCTAGTATGCTATGCATACTAGCTCATTATGCCTTTTTCTTGCAGGGTGTTTTTTTTTCTCCCCCCCCCCCCCCCAGAGGGTTTACTTCCTCCTTAAAAGTATAACCAAAAGGCTTATAAGCTTTGGATAGAGAGATTAGAACCAAGGGTGGCCCGTCCATTAGGGGCGCCACCCCCTCTATCCTCTCCATCCCCTATATGCAGTGGATAGTTTCACGCGTCCAGCCCCTTTCCGGTCACATGAATTAGAGTGGCCAGATTTTTTTTTTTTGAAGAGCCTGATTAGAACCATAGGCTCCAATAGGCTTCAAAATAGGGTGGACTCGGGACTCAGAGCATTGCGTCTGGAGCTCACCCAGGTGTTTTGCAACAGTGAATGAAAATCCGCTGTTGCAACACTGATCCTCCTCCCGGGAGGAGGAGAGAGAAGAAACTGCAGAAGCTGCTCCAGGAGAGGACACTGGTCACCGGAGCAGCTTTCCCCGAGTCCGATACGCTCTCACCGCCAGCATCCAAGGTAAGGACAGCGGGTGGTGGTGGGCTGTGTTAGTGCCACAGGGAGGGGGGGGTAGTGCCGCTCCACCAGCAGCCCAGGGGCGGGGTTGTTTGCCACCCCCCAAAGCCGCCACTGATTAGAACACTTGTCTGTTTTTTTGTGGTCTGTGCCCCCATTAAGGAGATTCCCCCCTCTCCATTTTACCATCATTTAAAGTAAAAGAAAATCCCAAATTTTGGGTTGCCCCAGAAAAGCAATAAAAATGTGAAGTTTTTCAGACACTAGTTTAACTTTAATTTGCAGGGATTTCCTCTCACTTGCCGTTTGGCTATGGGACAGGAAGTGAAGGGAAATCCCCCCCCCCCCCCCCCAATAGGACATGGATGGCGGAAAAAACCAGACAGGAGTTAACCCTCCCTTGGCCTATCCAAAATGAAAAAATAAGTTTTGCCTATAGTTCTACTTTAATTGAACAAGCTGAAATTGGAAGCGGATTATCTATAGCACACAGCTGCACCAGATTCTGAGTGCTCCAGATTTAATAAAATCTCCCCCTATGTGCGAATTAGGACTTGTACACAAAAAGGGAGGGGATAGGGATGAGGCATCAAAAACAGCATTACATATACACTCTCTAGCCACCTTATTAGGTACACCTGTTCAATTGCTTGGTAACACAAATTGCTAATCAGCCAATCACATGGCATCAACTTAATGCATTTTAAGCATATAGACGCGGTGAAGACGACTTGCTGAAGTTCAAACCGAGCATCAGAATGGGGCAGTAAGGGGATTTAAACTACTTTGAACGTGGCATGGTTGTTGATGCCCGACGGGCTGGTCTGAGTTTCAAAAACTGCTGATCTACTGGGATTTGCACTCACAACTATCTCTTGGGTTTACAGAGAATGGTCCAAAAAAGAGAAAATACCCAGTGAGCGGCAGTTGTGTGGATGAAAATGCCTTGCCGAGGTCAGAGGTGAATGGGCAGACTGATTTGAGATGATAGAAAGGCAACAATAACTCAAATAATCACTCGTTACAACCAAGGTATGCAGAATACCATCTCGGAACGCACAACACATCGATCCTTGAAGCAGATGGGCTACAGCAGAAGAAGACCACACCGGGTGCCACTCTTGTCAGCTAACAACAGGAAACTGAGGCTACAATTACACAGGCTCACCAAAATTGGACAATAGAAGATTGGAAAAACGTTGCCTGGTCTGCCAAGTCTCGATTTCAGCTGCGATATTGAGATGGTAGGGTGAGAATTTGATGTAAACAACATGAAAGCATGGATCCATCCTGCCTTGTATCAACGGTTCAGGCTGGTGGTGTAATGGTTTTGGGGATATTTTCTTGGCACACTTTGGGCCCCTTAGTACCAATCGAGTATCGTTTAAACGCCACGGCCTACCTGAGTATTGTTGCTGACCATGTCCATCCCTTTATCACTCCAGTGTACCCGTCTTCTGATGGCTCCTTCCAGCAGGATAATCCACCATGTCACAAAGCTCATATCATCTCACCACTGGTTTCCTGAACATGACAATGAGGTCACTGCACTCCAATGGCCTCCACAGTCACCAGATCTCCATCCAAGAGAGCACCTTTGGGATGTGGTGGAACGGGAAATGTGCAGCCAACAAATCTGCAGCAACTGCGTGATGCTATTATGTCAATATTTCCAAAACTTTGTTGAATCTATGCCACCAAGAATTAAGGCAGTTCTGCAGGAAAAGGGGGTCCAACCCGGTACTAGCAAGGTGTACCTAATAAAGTGGCCGGTGAGTGTATATTCTCTGTGAAGAGAAGGTAATGGGATACTTCTCCCCAAAGCCACGAGGCATAGAGACAGATCAGAGAAGTGATGGAGAAAAGCAGCAGTCCTTTCTCATTTTCTCCGATATCTTCTTATTTAGTGGCCTTGAGAGCAGAAAAAAAAAAGCAGAACTGTATGGAGAACAATGATCTCTACACAAGCTATACTCTGCCAAACCCAAAACAGAGAAGAAGAAGGATGACCCACGGTGCCATTTCTATATGGTGCATCTTTTCCATACACGATACAAATAAGGATCATTTTTCCCAATGACACAAGGGTGGGTGTAGAGTGATCAACTACAAGAATGCTGTAAGCAGCTTTTTTCTTTTCTTTTCAGGGTTGGCCACACTCCACCACGCTCAGGGGACAGCGGTCCGCATAAAAATCTGAGTCAGCAGAGGGTAGAGAAGCAGCAATGTTCGATGACCAAACGTGCAGCCTCTCCAATCACTATGAATGTAAACTCAAACACTCAAATGTCAGATATCATTTTTTTTAGATGTTTAGGCAAAAAAAATCAACTTCCCTCACTTTGCTGAAATAGTCTATAAAACAGATGACATCTATGCAGAATCCACCAGCCCAGATAAAATCTAAGTCTGGAAACAACGGAGCACATTAAATATTAATAGGAGGTCCTTAGAACTGCAAAGGGCATTCCACAAACATGATGGGAATAGAGCAGTTCTGTGACAAAGTGGTTATTTATAATGCTGACAGATTGCCACCCTCCCCCTTTCCTACAGACGGGACACTCCATTTCTCTTTGGCAGGACATTGGTTCATAGAGTAAAATCAATTTGAGGCCTTCTGCACCATCTTGGCTCCTGGAATCCAGTGTGCGCAAGCTGCTGGGCTCTGCAGATTGTGCCAGGATGCCCCACCCCTTGCCAAGCAATAGTGTGCCAACACAGCTGCCATAATCGGCAACAGCTGTGCTTTTCTTTACTCTGGAGTAGGGGGGCAGACTAGGAAAGGTTGGGGGGGAGTTATGCTGCAGCATAAAGCAGTTGTACCACGCCAGCTTTGTCACTGCTAAAAAAAAAAATTTGTTTTAGAAATGTAAACCTATGGTTGCAAATGCAACAGTCTATAAGCATTTTACTATAATATCTAAAAAATATGTTCATTAGGCCTTACTTGTCCTCAGTATGTACAGCCTGTATTGCTCAACAGCAACCAAAAGTTCAAAAGTGGTGGAGCAATTTAGATTAAAATAGTTAAACTCGCTAATTGTGCCAAATCTAACTATCTGGAGATACTTACAGTGATAAAACATGAATCAAGAAGCTGCCATTACCTTTTTCTCATAAACGTCCTGCCATACGATTCCTGAAAAAAATTTGTGTTGCATGATTTCTTTTGCATCATCAGGGCCGCCACCTAACCTGCATGTGTGAAAAAAAGTGTTAAATCCACTGCAAATACATACTCCAGTCTGCTTTTATGTATGCAACCAATTCAAATGACTCCTAATATAAAAAGGGCCAGTACACCCAAGGCTGTTCTATTAGTTGGACAGGTCGTGGCCAGTTGAATCACCCCCACATGCTTAGATTTCTCAAGGTCTCCTAAGTGGGATCCCTGCACCTGTGGTCTAAACTCCTCATCTGCCTAGAGCGCCAAATCCAGCCTTCCACACATGGGTCGCCCATTTCTCGGAGAGACCAACAGGGAAATGTAGGAGGTGGGGTGCAGATTGGAACACAACCTATTGTACAGAAGTCTAATTCTGTATTAAAAGAGCACCCTAAGCTTTGGGTTTTCCCAGGCTTGGGCAGCAGCCGTCTGTGCAAGCATTTGTAGGCACCACTCAGTTTAGCTTCCTTGCTTTAGGTCAGTAGTCTCCAAACTGTTGCCCGGAGGCCAGATGCATCTCTTTGCTTGCCTTTAGCTGGCCCTTGGGGCATTATTCTTCCCACAGATACAAGGCATTACTTCTTTCACTGACACCAACTGTGGGGAGTCATACCTGTAGCTGATACCAACAATGGGGCACTATTCCTCCCACTGACACCAACAACAGGGCGCTATTTCTCCCACTGACTCCAATGATGGGCCATTATTCCTTCCACTAACACCAATGACAGGATACTATTTCTCCAACTGACACCAATGATGGGGCACCATTACTTACCGATACCAACAATAGGGAACTATTCCTCCCATCAATATTACCAGTGGGTCACTATTCCTCCTACCAATAATGGGGCACTATTCATTCCAATGATACCAATGATGGAGAATTGTTTACCCTCATTGATGTCAGGGCATTTTCTACTCACATTGGCCACAGTCTGGCCCCCTCAAAGTCTGAAGGACGGTTTAGAAAGTTTGGAGACCCCTGCTTTAGGTGATGGCAGATGCGCTTTACATAAAAAAAATATAGCAATATTTTTATGGTAACTTTAACATCCTAACCAAAGCCTTGTTTCAACATAAAAAAGCAGAAGAAAAAAATCCTGTCTGGTTTCCAAAAGTTGTCTGCTCTTTCCAGAGCAGCGGTCTCCAAACTGTGACCCGTGGTCTGGATGCGGCCATTTGCCTGCCTTTATCTGGCCCTTGGAGCACAATTCTTCACACTGACACCAATGATGGAGCATCATTTCTCCCATCGAAGCCAATGATGGGGCATTACTCCTCACAATGATACCCACAATGGGGCACTGTTCTTCCCACTAATAACAACAATGATGGGACATTGTTTACCACCACTGATGCTGGGGCATTTTGTACACGCTCTGACCACAGTCTGGCCCCCCTAAAGTCTAAAGGACAGTAAACTGGTCCCTATATTTAGAAAAAGATTGGAGACCCCTGGTCTAGAGAAAAAAGCTCCCAACTCAAAAATGATGGGACCAAAAGGATCCTGTCCAGTAGGAATGAAAATTGGGATGGGGTGCTGCACAACTAGATGATGTCCAAGCCAAAAGTCCTGCTGTATACAAGTCCAAAGAAATACAACAGCACTGGTGCTTACTTTGCATTTTGCCCACTCCTGACCTTGTTCATACTCCGGAAAGATCCAAATGGTCTGAAACATAACTGCTACCAGGAGCAATAAGCCTGAACTAACAAGCAAAGTAAACAGCGGAGCCGTCATATTTCACTGGATGTTGCTATGCAGAGCTGGAGGATAGCCAGCAAATGCCAACATTGCCACAGACTGCCAAATGTCTGATGGCAATTCCTGTTTTCCCCCAAAAAATAAAAAAATGCAAGTTTTAGTAAATGTGTGATGTTTATACAGCGTTTATGTATATACCTTTTTTAATTAATGGACCAATGATTTACCATCAGATTCATCACCATGAGCAAACTAACCATCTATTTTGCTATATCAATTTTTTAATGAATAGGTCTGCCCTTAAAGTAAACCCTCTACAAGATTATTCTGCAGGGTGCCAATGAGTCTCCACTGCATTCCAAGACACTGAACACAAATATGGAGTTGTGACTTAATTTGTTTTTGTTTTTTTGGTGTGGAGAAGGCCAAGGCTGTGAATATGATCGAAGATGAAAAACAACAATTTTATAGATTGTAAACCAGATGAATAGGAAAAAAATCCTATAGTTCTTAGTAGAGTCTGTAGGTCACAAATGGTACCGGAGAAATGAGTGTTGGGTATGCACTAAATTCTCTATTCCTTGTAAACCTATTTCACATGAAATAATGCATCAGACAGTATTATAAATTCATGTTTTTAGCTCATCAGTATAAGAAGTCACATGGATTCAGAAGATAAAAATATTGGAACTGCCAATGCCGACATGTTTCCAAAGGAGTGAGCTCCAGGTCTGTTATCTTCATCCTTCTGTCACAGAACGTGTGTGTGTATATATTATATCATGGCGCCAAGCAGAAAGCAAGGACAAGGATGACTGCTTCAGGGATTGGCAGGTGTGATAACGGTTTCCATATTTCAGTCTTCGATTACCTTGAAAAGACTTCACCCGGCGCCTTCAGGTCTTACCTTTGTTTTGGATCTTTCTTCAGCAAACCCGATAGCAAAGATTTTGCTTCCGGTAATAAAGTGCGAGGGAATCTAATTTCTTCCATAAGAATAAGTTCAAACAGTTTTTCATGGTCCTGGTTGTAAAAGGGGAGGCGACCGCACATCATTTCATACATGACCACACCTAAACCCCACCAGTCCACTGCCCGGCCATAGTCGTTATCTTCTAGTACCTTCAAGGAAAAAAAAAAAAGACATATTAACGTGCGTTTCTATTTTCTTTAAAGCAGAATAATTTTTTTTTTTTTTTTTTTTTTTTTTTTTTTTTATAATAAATCCACATACTGAAGTTCAAAAATAGTTCATGCCTGTATGCTTGCAAAACGACATGCCTTGTGGCTCTTTCAATCGGTTTCCCAGTGCTGTGCAGTCATAGTAGCAGGACCTAGGATTCTCTGACCTCTTGGCTTAATCTCTGCTGGCTGCACAAGTCATAGGTCAAAGGTTTTAAACTCCTCCCTCTTGAAATGTCATTACACTCCAACATTTGTATAAGGGGCAGAGATCATCAATGCACAGAACAGCGTGGCCTCTCCCAGTTCTGCTCTGTGTTCTCCCAATCAAATTGCCCCATTACATCCCTGAATTCAGGCAAAAAATTTAAGTAGTCCCTACAGAAAACTTCTCGAGAAGGAAAGATCGCATCACTTAAGGAAGTAAAATAGACTCTACAGGATGGCACATAAATAATATAAAATATTAAAATTAAGTATTTAAAAAAAAAAAAAAAGTGTCTGTGGTGCTCAGATGCAAAGTAGTTCCACTTTAGGTGGTAATATTGTATTGTTCCACCAGAGTTCCTGGCTCAGGCCCTTCATCACCACCACACGCTCTAGAAGTTTCATTACCCTTACTGCATCTTCCATAATAGTTAATCCATGTAATTAAAAAAAATAAAGCTGACAAGGCAGTGGACCTAGCCACTAAGTGAATTAAATGGTAAAAAAATTATTATTGTGATCGGAAACCGCAGCCGTACCCTGCCCCTAAAAAAAACTGGAGAGTATAGAGAACCACAAAATTGTCAGGCGGGTGGCAGGGACCTTGTGGGTACACAGTACCAACATATTAAACAACATATTTGTGAAAAAGATCCCAAAAAAATAAAAATAAACACATTCAGGCTATTAAATGTACATACTAGTGTTTCTCAACCTTTTTTCAGTCAAGGCCCCCTTTAAAATCATGGTCAGTCTCAAGGCACCCCATTCTAAGATGTAAAAAAGTATTCTAATAATTTTACATAAATTATCGACACACGTAGGACACCCAACATTAGAGGGGATCTACAGTATTCTTCCAAAGCAAATACACTTTCCACACTAGTACCGACTAGTATACCAGTGTTTCTCCTCTCCCTCAATTTCTCTACATCACTTAGCTAATGTGACCCCAGTGTTGATGGAGCGGGCAGGGGTGGGTCAAACAAACACCCTTTGTATCAACACTGATGACATCACTGGTTGTTAGGAGGCCAGTGGCTGGAAGATTGAAATGATGCACAATGAAAACACGTGGCTTTGTGCAACTAAAAGGCAGGCTTAATCCACCTGCTGGCTTGTATAAAATTGTTGGGCAATTTTTAGGCATTTTGCCAAGGCACCCCTGAACAAACTTCAAGGCACCCTGGTTGAAAAAGGCTGGTACATACACTCACTGTAAAATCTTTTTCTCTGAGTTCATGGACCGACACAGCTTCTCCTAATTAACGGATAATACCACTATGTCAATAGAGAAGCTGTGTCGGTCCATGAACGAAAGAGTACATAGGATTTTTTACTCACCGTAAAATCCTTTTCTCTGAGTTCATGGACGGACACAGCTTCTCTATTGACATAATGGTATTATCCGTTAATTAGGAGAAGCTGTGTCGGTCCATGAACGAAAGAGTAAAAGTTTTTAGAATCATTATAAAATGGATGCTATTAATGATATCACTGGTCAAACCCTGCCCTTAAAAGGAGGACATAGAATCTGATTGCACTCAATTTTGACTGCCCAGAGCCCAACATGTTTCGAGACTTTGCTCTTCTTCAGGGGCTACACCAGTGAACCTTTACAAGAAGTTAGCAAAAAAATAAGCCATACATAAAACACCAAATTTCAATTGCCTCAACATTAGCCATAATCTATAATTCAAATTGCCCTATTACCCTGGATCCAGGCAAAGAATAAAAAAAAAAAGCCCTACAGAAAACTTCCTGATGAGAAAACATGAGGAAGCAAAAGCACACTCTACAAGATGGCATATGCATAATAAAAAATGTAAAATTATAAAAAAAAAAAAGTTTGTGGTGCCCAGATGCAGTGTGGTTTCATTTTAAGCGGTACTATTGTATTGTTCCATCAGAGTTCCTGACTCAGCCCCTCCTGCTGTTGAAGTCTCATCTTCTACAATAGTTAAAGCGGAGCTCCGCCGTAAAAAAAAAAATATTAAAAGCCAGCAGCTACAAATACTGCAGCTGCTGACTTTTAATATTAGGACACTTTTTTTTACAAGAAGAAATATTAGGACACTTACCTGTCCTGGAGTCCAGCGTCGTCGGCAGCAGAAGACAAGCAAACGCTCATGGGTGAGGGAATCAGGAAGTGAAGCGTTGCGGCTTCACTTCCCGGTTCCCTACTGCGCATGCACTAGCAGTGCTGCATGTCTTTCACTGGTCCCTGCTGTGTTCTGGAAACCGTGCGTTTCCCAGAACACAACGTGGGGTGGACCGGGAAGTGACGCACTGCCCGCAGTCTACCCCCAGTGTGTATTGCCGGAAGTGGGTGCAAATACCTGTCTTAGACCGGTATCTGCACCCCCCTCCCCCTGAAAGGTGCCAATTGTGGCTCCGGAGGGGGGGAGGAAACCAATGAGCGGAAGTTCCACTTAAGGGTGGAGCTCCACTTTAATCCATATAATAAAAATTAATAAAGTTGACAGGTAGACTATCCACTAAGTGACACCAAGTGCTAGTTTACACCGTCTTCAAAACATGGCTTTGGACACGCTTTGTTAAAGCTCTCTGAACGCCAGTCATAGCTCCTGTCATTAAATAAAATGGTTAGCTTACAGTCCTGTTTACAGCTTGCTTTTGCTTAATGAGCCTTTGGTGGAGCTTCAATGGGGCTTTGGGTGGAGCTTCAATGGGGCTTTGGGTGGAGCTTCAAATGGGGCTTTGGGTGGAGCTTCAAATGGGGCTTTGGGTGGAGCTTCAAATGGGGCTTTGGGTGGAGCTTCAAATGGGGCTTTGGGTGGAGCTTCAAATGGGGCTTTGGGTGGAGTTTCAAATGGGGCTTTGGTGGAGCTTCAAATGGGGCTTCGATAAGCCTTTGGTGGGGCTTCAAGCGAGCTTTACCATAGACTTCTATGGAGGCTTTGAAGTGCCACTAAAGCTACACAGGGTATAATTTTTGAAGCAAAGCAAACGCAACGTGTAAACAGGGCTGTAAGCTAACCATTTTATTTAGTGACAGGAGGCTTGACTAGTGTTCAGAGAGCTTTAACAAAGCGTATCTGAAACCTTGTTTTGAAGCAAGTGTAAACTAGCCGTTTATGCGCGTTGAAACCAAAGTGTAAATGAGCCCCAACTATCTGTTAAAATGGCATCCATTACAGTCATCATTCTAAATTGCTGCATTGCTTGGCACCTTTATCCTTAAATTATCCAGAGGGGATTGGATAAACCAACAGGTAAAGTAAACACAGAAATCCATGGCCGATGGCACAGAAATGGTCCTTGGCTGGAAAACTTATGGCTAAAACTTTGTTGACGTCCCTGCAATCCCACCGCCTCAATGTCTGTTCATTTTAGAACTTCATATACTGCATATGGCCCTTTTATATCTCCCCACATGTTCATAGTGTACTGCCAGTCTCTACTGATAAGCTTCTAAAAAGCAGGATGGCCCATTAATTCTATTACAAGACTGTTAATGGCTCCTGAATTCACATTACTGTACTAAACGCTGCTAATGATTGCCAGTTCTGTTCGAGAGTACTGCTCCCGCTCACCAATCTATCTCCTCAATGGATCCCTTGATAGAGTTAAACAACAACAGCAGAACGCAAAAAAAAAAAAATTCTGGCTGAATTAAGGAGAGTGATTAATGAGAAGAAAGGCGGGTTTTATTTAATAAGCCGAATCATTTTCTGCAGTTTTTGTTTAGAGGGCAAACTGTCTTTTAAATGGAACTTTAACAGTGGCTGGGTTTAGGGGTGGGTGTGGGGGGGAGGGGATCTCAAGTCCCTCTGTAAGATGCAAAAGCTGGTAGGTATTAGATTACTACACTCAGGTCTATTTACAGCATCTATTGGCGTATGATTCACAGCACACGACAGCTGGCTCTGCAGCTGCCCCATATAAGTACAAGGCTAGCACAGCTGCCGGTCTGCCAGGAGCCAGCCTCATCCGTTACCAGAAAGCTCACAAGTTCATGCTCCCAGAGACTGGATTTCACTCACTTGCTTTAAAGAGGAACTTCCCAAATTGGTATTTTTTTGTACGCATTGTAACATTCTTTTCTCTGCATTCATTGGAGGACACAGCACCTCTGGCTTGCTGCTGCCCAATTGCGTAAATACTTTTTTCTTAAAATACACTGCTATGCATGGAATAAAGTTGTAATTTAATTGCACCTAATATCCTACTCCTGCAGGTGGCGATATACCCAGTCAGTGATTATCTAAAGCAGAACTGTGTCTTCCAATGAAGAGAAAAAAAAAGTAATGTACTTTTAAGGCTGCTATAATAATCAATAACCAAGGAATATACACTCACCGGCCACTTTATTAGGTATACCTGTTCAATTACTTGGCAAATTGCTAATCAGTCAATCACATGGCAGCAACTGAATTGAATTTTGTCATGTAGACGTGGTGAAGATCACTTGCTGAAGTTCAAACCGAGCATCAGAATGGGAAAGAAAGGGGGATTTAAATTGGTTGTAATCCCGAAGAAAAAAAAAAAAACCTGCAACACAAAAGGCATAATGAGCTAGTATACATCGCATACTAGCTCATTATGAAATGCTTACCTTAGATCGATGCTGTTGCAGCAGTCCCCGTACACCACTGTGACTGGCGATGTGTCTCCCGGAGTAATTTCTGGGTTTGCAGGCTCCAGCGCTGTGATTGGCTCCACCAGGCACCAGCCACCAGGCACGGCTGCTGAAGAAACAGCACGAGCGAGCCGTTTCTTCAGTGTGCATGGGGTTTTCTTTTACTTTCAACGATAAATGGTAAACAGGACAAATAGGGGGGGGGGGGGGGGGTCTCCTTAACGGGGTAACAGATAGTAGTAAAAAATCATCAGGCGTTCTAATCCCTCTCCACTCTATCCAAAACTAAAAAAAAGTTTTGCCTTTAGTTCTACTTTAAGTGACTTTGAATGTGCCATGGTTGTTGGTGCCAGACGGGCTGGTCTGAGTATTTAAAAAACTGCTGATCTACTGGGATTTTCAGGCACAACCATCTCTCGGGTTTACAGAGAATGGTCCAAAAAGAAAAAATATCCAGTGAGCGGCAGTTGTGTGGAGGAAAATGCCTTGTTGATGTCAGAGGAGAATGGGCAGACTGATTTGAGATGATAGAAAGGCAACAGTAACTCAAATAACCACTCGTTACAACCAAGGTATGCAGAATACCATCTCTGAACGCACAACACATCGATCCTTGAAGCAGATGGGCTACAGCAGCAGAAAACCATGCCGGTTGCCACTCCTGTCTGCTAAGAACAGGAAACTGAGGCTACAACTCGCACAAGTTAACCAAAATTGGACAACAGAAGACTGGAAAAATGTTGCCTAGTCTGATGAGTCTCGATTTCAGCTGCGGCATTCAGATGGATTCAGATGGTGGGGTCAGAATTTGGAGTAAAGAGCATGAAAGCATGGATCCATCCTGCCTTGTATGAACGGTTCAGGGTGGCGTAATGGTGTGGGGGATATTTTCTTGGCACACGTTGGGCCCCTTAGTACCAATTGGGCATTGTTTAAAGGACAGGGTCTAACTGAGTATTCTTGCTGATCATGTCCATCCCTTTATGACTCCAGTGTACCCATCTTCTGATGGCTCCTTCCAGCAGGATAATACACCATGTCACGAAGCTCAAATCATCTCACCACTGGTTTCTTGAACATGACAATCAGGTCTTTGTACACCAATGTCCTCCACAGTGACCAGATCTCATCCAATAGAGCACCTTTGGGATGTGGAGGAACAGAAGATTTGCATCATGGATGTGCAGCCGACAAATCTGCAGAAACTGCGTGATGCTATGATGTCACTATGGACCAAAATCTCTGAGGAAAGTTTCCAACACCTTGTTGAATCTTTGTCAAGCAGAATTAAGGCAAATCTGAAGGCAAAAGAGGGTCCAACCCGGTACTAGCAAGGTGTACCTAGGAAAGTGGTCGGTGAGCATAAATTCACATTCAGGAGAAAAATAACGAACATAATGGTGCTGGAGCTTCTACGGGACTTTGGTTGGGCCATTGTTGCACTTTTAGTAGTGAAGCTCTGTCCCGCCCCTTCCTGTGTGCCACAGTGGACCAAGGAAGAAGTTCAGCAGCCTCACTGGCCGATAGAGAGAGGTAGGAGAAGGAAGGAAGGGGCCTGGTCAGAAGTTCTAAACGACAGCCAGGCAAGTAACATTTTCAGACCCCTGGCCAGAATGCAAAGGAAGCTGGTAAAATGTGTTTATCTTCATACTTGTTCCAGATCAGGGATTTACAGTATAGAAGTCTGAGGGTCAGGACAGCCAAGCAACTTGAATTTTGCAGAATGAGAAGTCAGCAATGGAAGGCTCCATGTTTTTCTTCATCATTCCACCCAAAAAAAAAAAAAAAACGGGATTTCTGATTTAGGTGGTTGAACCCTGCAGTGTCACTCCATTTCATAGTCAGATCTATGCACTTGCAGGATTGCACAGCTGCCCCAGCCATTACAAGGGAGGCCCATTCTCTTGATATTATTGGGAATACAAAAGCAGTGGAGGATTTTCACGGTAGGTAAAGCACACAACTGCATGGCAGAAAGCTCTGGCCAGGTCATCTCACTGCTAAAGACCTTAATGCTACATACACACGGTCGGAATTATCGTAAAAAAAAGTGTGATGGGAGCTTTTGGTCGGATATTCCGACCGTGTGTATGCTCCATCCAACTTTTTCTGTCTGAACTTCCGCCAGCAAAAGATTGAGAGCTGGTTCTCTATTTTTCCGACGGAAAAAGTTTTTGACGGAAATTCCCATGGCCTGTATGCAATTCCGACGTGCAAAAAAAACACGCATGCTCAGAATCATGCAGAAGAGCCAAACTGGCTACTGAACTTCATTGATCTCGGCTCGTCGTACGTCTTCGCGTTCTTGACCATTGGAATTTCAGACAAGATTTGTGTGACCGTGTGTATGCAACACAAGTTTAAGCCAACATTCCGTTGGAAAAAAAAACACTGTTTACTAGGGTTGTACCGATACTAGTATCGGGACCGATACCGAGCATTTGCGCGAGTACTTGTACTCGCGCAAATGCTCTTGATGCTTCACCCGATACTTTTTTTTTTACTGTAGAGTGGCTGGAGAGGGCGGGAGGCGTCTGGCTGGAGAAGGCGGGCACAGTCTGTGGACGGAGAGTGCAGGCGGAGTTTGGCTGGAGAGGGGGCGGGTAGAGTCTGAAGGAAAGTGCGGGCGGAGTCTGGCTGGAGAGGGCGGGCACAGTCGGTGTACGGAGTCGGCGGGCGGAGAGCGAGTCCCTCACCTGCAGTTTAACTTGGTAATTTGGCAGGGGTGCAGGGCGCTGCTGCCTCAGGATCGGTGACCGGTGCTGTCACATTCGGTCGCCGTCAGCGGCTGAACGTCCCCACGCCCATCTTGGTACACCCTGCACTCAGCTGCAGTAAGCAGCAGCAGACATTTTGTTACACCCAGCCCGAGATATATGGGCTGGGTGTAACAAGATGTCTGCTGCTGCTTACTGCAGCCGAGTGCAGGGTGTACCAAGATGGGCGTTGCAGCAGTTTTTTTTTTTTTTTTTAAAACCTGTGTAATTTTTTGCAGCATTTAAGTGCCAGCCACCTATCACTGCCCACAAGTGCTACCTATCTGTGCAATCAGTGCTACCTATCAGGTGGCACTGGTAGGTGGCACTTTTGGGCACTAATAGCACTATCAGTGCCATCAGTGCCCACAACTGCCACCTATCAGTGCTATCAGTGCCCACAAGTGCCACCTTTCAGTGCTATCAGTGCCCATAAGTGCCATCTACCAGTGCCCATAAGTGCCACCTATCAGTGCCATCTCAGTGCTATCAGTGCCCACAAGTGCCCATAAGTGCCATCTACCAGTGCCCATAAGTGCCACCTATCAGTGCCATCCACCTATTAGTGCCCATCAGCACCAGTCAGTGCCCATAAATGCTGCCTATCAGTGTCAGCCACCTGTCAGTGCCACCTAGCAGTCCCCATCTTTCAAACTGTCACCTGACATTGAAAAAAAAGTATCGTATCGGCGAGTACTTGGAAAAAAGTATCGGTACTTGTACTCGGTCTTAAAAAAGTGGTATCGTGACAACCCTAGTGTTTACTTGTCGGAGATTCCGATCGTGTGTATGCGGCATTAGAGTTTGTTCACACCAGCCCCATTGCCCAACGCAGTCTAAAGAGCATAACCAAAGCCATCTTTTACAAAAAAGTACTATGGGTTACATCATTATACATAGCACCAACGCACTACACTGCATTCCAACGCTCTGCGGGCTTAGAAATAATAAAATATTTTGTGACATTTCAATAAAGTTTAAAAACAAGATAAATAGGCAAACCGCACAATGCCCCTACACAATGCACATCAGTGGGTGCATGTTATACAGAGCATAATGCACGCCCTCTGGTGTGAATGGATCTAAGAGATACAAGACCTCAGCGGATTACTAAACCCACCACACTCCTCCTGGAACCACTGATTTTTAATGGAAATCATAGTGTGAAAATTCTCCTGTAAGATTATGAATGCTGTATCATGGCAGGGTGGAAGCCAGTGGGAAATGCTCTGATCCCATCAGACATGCAGTTGTATTTTCAGAGATGATTTTCTCATCTGCTGGCAAGGAAAACTCTGAAGATCCTAGCCATATAATGTAACATTACTGTGCCAAATAAAAAGGTTCCTTTTCCAGCTAAAACTGGGGCAAGCAGCCAACCTGCAGAGCCTGTGTGTTGTATAGAAACAGCGGAGCTGGACATAAAATAAAAACGCTCAGCTCGTTTCCTTATGTACGCTGCATTTCTAGGATACATTACACAAGCTGGATTCAGAGATTGTTGCCGACACCCTCTGACAGCGAGATTTCCCGGCCATAATTCCTGACTCTGTTCCTGTCCCTATGGGAGTGCTGCCTATTCTTGCTACATGCCCCAGATTTTGGGGAAAAAAAATAGGAAGAGTGGAACCTCCTTCATAATGGCAATAGAAAATGTGCAGACCCTGGAACTCAAAGTCCATGAGAGATAAAAATGTCAGGTTATGTGCTCTGAACCACCCCCAGTAAAAAAAAACTTCAGCCCCCCCCCCCCAACTACCGTATATACTCGAGTATAAGCCAAGTTTTTCCAGCACATTTTTTTGTGCTTAAAATGCCCCCCTCGGCTTATACTCGAGTCACCTTTTTGCGCCTGATCTCCAGGAATTTGGGGGCAGGCTACCAGCCGGCAGTAGGTCCCCTGGACCCCAATCTTGGCACACATGTAGCCCCATTCTTCCTCTACAGGTGTGCAAAGTTTGTTGTCCGGGGGACCTACGGCCGGGGAGCACCAATTTTTCAAACCTGGGCACCCCTTCCATAGACTCCCATGTTAAACGGTAATTTCTTCGGTAATTTTGGGGACCCGGTCACGGCCGGCCGTAGGTCCCCTGGACTCAAAACTTGCCCAACTTAATGGCCTTCATAGTTACCTGAATCTTTGGTTAGATTATGCTCCAGGTCCAGTCTTTTTCTGGACTGTCAAGTGGGAGGGTCCTTGTCCAGGTGTCAATGTCATTGCCTGGTGATGTGGACACTTCCCATTGGCTGTCCATCAGTGGGACTGTAAACAGGTGCAGTCTGCTTTCTCTACTGCAGGTGGCGCTCAAACCACAGTGGCATTGCTGAGAGAGAGGAAGTCTGGAGGAAGTCCAGAGGGTATGAGGTGAAGGGTTGGGGGCACTCCATTTGCCCAGAGATGGACTGTAACCAGGGGTATCTAAATTCCTTGGGGGTAAGGGACTGGACCTCTGAATGATTAAGAAAAATTGAAACTGGATTCTCTACCTTATTGAACCTTACATCAAAGAGGAGAACTTGACTTGATGTGTCAGAAGATTAGGGAGTAAAATTGAACCTCAATTCCCTGTTTTGATGGAACACACACAACAGCAAATATCGTATTAGTTTTAAATAACTTGTGTTTTAATGATTTGCCATTTCAATAAAATATATCATTAAATTATTTTGATAATCTATCGGCTGTTGGGTCTCTAGCTATCTATAAGTAAAATATAGTAAAACCAAGCTACTGACATCCTTTAAAGTCATACAGGTACCCAATCAAACTAGTGATGGTGAAGGGGGTTTGGGCACATATTGGGCAGTCTTTTGGGGGTCTCTAATAGTAAAAAGTTTGGATGGAATCCCAGTTCTAAAGCATTTACCAGTTTTGGGTGAGCTGACCTTATGCAAAAGGACTATCCAAGCAACATATAAATTTGACCAGAACCATCTGGCTTCAAGGCAAGTATGTATTCTCAATTGTCAACTGAAGCCCAAGTTTTTACCACTTCCCCCTTGTAACATATTTTTATTACCTGCTAGTAGATTAATCATCACCTAACCTCCTGGCATTGCTTGGCTGTTTAGTTGCAAAGGAAGTAGGTCTTAAAATGCTTGTTAGCGGGTTGTTATGCTGCCCCCCCCCCCCCCGGCCTCAATAGCATGGGTCACTGGTTAGTATGGAGATCAGGAATGCCAGATTATATTGGAAACTGGTGTCTAACAGTAACTGTAGCGCAGGAGCCAGCTATGCATATTTCCTAAATATGCTTGGCTTTACTCAACTTTTCTAAAAAGCAGAAGCATTCCACAGCATTCTTGCACTACATTTCAATCTATGTATTTGAGCCGACACAGACACTTTGCCCAGTTTATGTTGGGGTATGGAGATCCTATATGATGCCAATAAAATGGCAATTCAGAAAGCCTGGTCTGGAGGGGAATAGAGACAGAGCTTTTACATTTCTGAGCCATAGACGAGCCAAGACAAAGCAGGCCTCTTATCTTCTATTCCCACGTCTACACAAACAATAGCAATCGAGTAGCCCAGCTGTCCTTTTCTCCATTATCCTACATTTTACTTTTTACTGATAGGCAACTTCAGTGACTTCAATGCATTCAGCTGCCCCTTAGCAAAACATAGCCCATTATATTGTGACTGTAATATGTTCTGGTGTGGCTCTGCCTAGGAAGCCATGCTGTATTCATCTGTTCCTCTGTTAATAGTTGACCTTGTATTGTACGCCAGTGACAGTACACAGTAATGAATCCCCAAAAAAATGTTTTTGCAAAAGAGCCCGTGTCTCACTGCACAGCAATACAAATGGGCTCATTCATGAGAAATCCTGAACAGTTGCTGTTGAATGGCCTTTGCACCTCATTGATATTAACAGTACATCTATACTGAATCTGTCTGGCGGTTTCAGCTCTCTGATTGGACAGCTGATAGGAGAGAGACTTGATGGGATCTCCTAGCTCAAAGTCCCAGACTAGGACTGGTACATAACAACTTGAACAGAGTAAACAGGTACCCCCAGCAATAAATTGGATGTCATCATTTCTTCTATATGGAAAGGATACTCAGAATCTTATTTGGGCTGTAGAACACCTCCACCCTCATCTCTGTAAAATAAGGGGGGGTAGGCTCAGTAGGTTTCAGTACAATGTGTCGGCGCAGTACAGGTGGTTAGGAGCTTGCTGGATTTGTGTCACGATCAAAGCGTATTTTTCTGTACTTGAAGTGTTTTTAAGAGACAAACCATAGAGAAATGTGCATATACAATATTGCGGAGGAATACCGCATGTTTTTTATATTTTACCTAGGCATACGGAGATATAGAGTGCTGTAGCTTACGCATGTATTTGTAAAATGTATGAAAACTAAACCACTGTTTTTAATGCATACTGTAATGCCACGTACACACGATCGGAAATTCTGCCAGCAAAAGTCCGATGTGAGCTTTTGGTCGGAAATTCCGACCAAGTGTATGCTCCATCGGACTTTTGCGGTCGGAATTTCCCCCAGCAAAAGATTAAAAAACACGTGATCTATTTTTCCAGACGGAAAAAGATCCCATCGGAAATTCCGATCGCCTGTATGCAATTCCAACGCTCAAAATTCATACGCATGCTCGGAAGCATTGAACTTAATTTTCTCGGCTCGTCGTAGTGTTGTACGTCACCGCGTTCTTGACGGTCGAAATTTCAGAAAACTTTTGTGTGACCGTGTGTATGCTTGCCAAGCTTGAGCGGAATTCCGTCTGAAAAACCATCCAAGGTTTTTTCGACGGAAATTCCGATCATGTGTACGCGGCATAAGACAGGATCATTCATTTCAGGCTGGTCGGTAAGTTGAGCTTGGAAAGGTCTTTGGTTTTGTTTTGCATGCATTGCCCTTCCATGTGCTCCTTGCTGCAAAGACCAATTATAGGTGGGGGCAATGGCCATTTGTTTGTACAGTTGAAATATTGGTGAGGGGCGGCACTGGACACCTTTGCTGCCATAGTGCCATGTGCTGGGAATTTCTCTGGTTTTGTTTTGCATACTGAGATATGATTAAAGGCATAGTTCACCTTTGCAAAAATGTAATAAATGCACCACAATTAATAGAAAAAACAAAAACAAAAAACCATCTATAAATTAAACGCATTAAAGCCCGCAGAGCACTGCAACTGTGATCAGTGCACTTCGAGGGGGGGGGGGGGGATGCACAGGCTCCTTGAACCAACAATTGGACTTCAAGTGCAGTGACGTCATCACATTTGTGCTCTATTGAAATCTGGAAGCCCCTCTGCCAAGTGGGCAGCTGGGACACAACAGAACACTCAGAGGATAAGCACCCCATGATTCAGGTATATGGGACAGGGCGGTTTGTAAAAGAAATATGGTCACATTACCCACCCCAACCCTCAAAGTATTTATTGAGATTTTTAGCAAACAAAATGTACAGCCCACAATCTCAATACAACAGGTAATACATAAATAAATTTAGTAAGAGAACAAAATACAATATTGGCCAGTGGGTCAATAATAGCGAGAGCAGTGCAAGATAAGACAACTGTTGATACAATAACGGCCAAAAAGTCCACATGAGACCATATTTCATGTTGTGCCTTAAAGAGGAGTTCCACCCAAAAGTGGAACCTCCGCTTATATGCCCATTCTCCCCCCCCCTCAGGTGGAAGGAGGGGGGGGGCAGGTACCTGTTTTGACAGGTACCCTTCCCCCACTTCTGGGATACAGCGCTGCAGCACCGTCCCTTGGAAGTTCAACCCCCCCCTTCAGCCGACATCGCGGGAAACCCTGGACAGGTATATGTCCCAATATTAAAAGTCAGCAGCTACAGTATTTGGAGCGGAACTCTTTTAAATATAGGTGCAACAAAAAACAGGTTCAGAAAAGGTGAACTAATAACCTTCTTGAGTCTCTACTGTTTCAGACACGTCAGACCTGACCCACAAACCAACAGTAAGCAGTATCATTATGCAATATGACTAAGCAGGAAACAGAATCTGCATACGCAACAAGCAAATACAACTGCCACCAATAACAGATTACTTTGATGTGTTAACCATTAGAAACCAAGCTGGAGCATCCAACCATACAATGCTTTTCATAAAAGCCTCCCTGCGGAAGAGTTTTGCCATCCAATCAGTCTGTAGGAAATGTTTTCATTTTTGGTGCTGTAGACGTGCATGCTTCACTGTAATGGGTAGAATATATAACCCTCTGACAATGCAATGATGCTAAACATTCATAGAGCAGTAAACACACACACACACACACACACACACACTACAACCTACCAGAGAAGATACAAATCTAATGGCTCTCTAAAAACGCCTAGCGTGCCTCTACAGACACTGGATGGTGGACAACCGAGGATCCATGATCTGGATATCAAGTGAGGTTTTTCAAGATGGACCATTCTACAAGCATTGTGCATGTACACTGGGTGAATGTGCGTATTTACCCACTTGCCCTCTGGAAGATTTACCCCCCTTTGTAACCAGGCCATTTTTTGCTTTTTGGCACTGCCTTACTTTAACTGGTAATTGCATGGTCATACAGCGATGTACACAAACATTTAAATTATTTTTTTTCTAACAAATAGAGCTTTCTTTTAGTGGTATTTGATCACCTCTTTTTTTTTTTGCGCTATAAACAAAAAATAGACAATTTTGAAACCAAACAAAACAATATTTTTAACTTTTTGCTATAAAACACATCCAATAAAGAAAATAAAAAAATATCTAAGTTTCTTTATAAATTTAGGCCAATATGTATTCTGCTACAGGTTTTTGGTAAAAAAAAAAAATCCCAATAAGCGTGCATTGGTAGGTTTGCGTAAAAGTTATAGCGTCTACAAACTATGGGATATATACTGGAATTATTTTATTTTTTATATTAGTAATGGCGGCGATCAGCAACTTATAGCGGGACTGGGATATTGCGGCGGACAGACTGACACTAATACAGTAATCAGTGCTAAAAAGATGTACAGTCACTGTGCTATTGGCACTGGCTGGGAAGGGGTTAAAGATTTATGGCAATCAAGGGGTTAAATGTGTGCCTATTCAGGCTGTGTTTTACTAAGGGGTGTGGTGGATTTTACTCCCTGCATTGCAGGGAAACAACATCAGCCACACTCCTGCTGACAGAACACAGCTCTGCCTTGTTTACATGGGCAGAGCTCTGTTCTGGGTCTCTCCTCGCCGATCAGTGGGTGTCGGTGGACATCCATTGGCCGGCACCCGCTGATCAGCTTGTGCTGTGTCTAATCCAGTGTTTCTCAACTTCAGTCCTCAAGGCGCCCCAACAGGTCATGTTTTCAAGATTTCCCTCAGATGAAACAGCTGCGGTAATTACTAAAGGCAGTGAAACTGATCAAATCACCTGCGCAAAATAATGGAGAGCCTAAAAACCCAACCTGTTGGGGCACATTGAGGACTGGAGTTGAGAAACACCGGTCTAGTCACAGCCCAGCCGTGGCGCTGATTGTGCGCACCCCCTGCCTGAAGTGCCGGATCACGTATTAGGTATGCGATCCAGCACAGGGGAGCCGCTCTGCCGCTGTACTCCTACATGATGCGGTCCGCAAGTGGTTAAAGCCAAACTTCAGTCTCTCAATCAACAACTACTTTTTTTAATCCTTATGCTGCCAACATTAGTGGATATATAGAGGAAAGTATATCAGATTTTTTTGTTTTAAACTTTTACATTACTTCAGTTACCTCCTTGTTTCAAGGCCTAGGCTAATGGATGTCATACATCCCAGGAGTCTTCAGGAGGGGTTTTCTTAGCTCAGGCATGCACACAGGAGGGTGTGCTTAACCAAGGGCAGATGGATTCCAGGAAGTAAATGGTACATAAATGATGTGCCCTTACTCAAGATGGCCATGGCCAGAAATGTAAACGGATGTTTTTCAAAGTAATTTCTAGGAAAAATAAAGCACGGAGACATGGATGGATGGATGGGGGAGTTTGCTTTAAAAATAAAAAATGAATGAAATTGCATTTTTGGTTTGTGCTGCTCAGATGCAGTGTAGTTCCACTTTAAGCCTACAGACAAGGGATGAGGTTCAGCCAGGAATCTGACCTTGTTGATTACTTCTCCCCTGAAGAGGTAAAGGCCATCTGGGGCTAGGTTAACTTCTTCCAGACCTTCCCTCATTTTCCCAATTACATTACAATTGGCTAGATTGGGAATGAATGGGAACTTTCTATATACATCCACACTACATTGATCTATGACCATCCCGGTCTCACAGTTGTCGTATGTCTGTGTGACACACTGCCAAGAATCTTCAAAATGCCCCAAATAACACAGACAGACAAGTCAGACTGGCTGATCAAAACAGAGCATCCGAATAGATTCGAAGGAACAAGAAAACGTGGAATAATTCAGTAATAATTTAGGAGGTTCTGAGAACATTGGAATGTGATGGAAACTCTCGTCGCGATTTTAATGTTCATCTGGCAGCCATTTAATCCTATTCTCAGGCTCTGATTTCTGCTTTGCACTGCTACACAATGGCTGTAATTGAAGCAGTAATAAACCCAAAAGCAAACATTATATTGCAGCTTACCAATTCTTAGATGTGATAGGTGCATTAGTTTTTAGGCTTTCTGCGGTTTTCATCTGATGATCCAGCCAGTAAGTCTGTTGTCTTTCACAAGCTCAAGCTCTCCAGCAGAATGTATCAGTTTACAAGGATGAGACAAACTACTTAACACCGGCAGGGGTGAATAAAATGATCAGCTTTTATATATTAATGCAAAACCTTTATCCCAAAAAGGAAAAAACTGTTTGCTGTAACTGATTTTAAAGTGCAACGTCACCACACGTGTGCTTCCTTGATATCTATGGATCACCTCTGCCTCGATGGCAGATGGGACTTGCAGCCTTCTATTTACAGATCCCCATGAATGGATGATGCAGCTGTGCAGATGTAGTAAAAAAAAAAAACAAAAAAAAAAAACAGAAGCCTGCAGAGAGAAGCTCCCGACGTATCAGGTAAGTGGGGGGGCTAGGGAACACGACCATGATTACTGTTGCATCCTAAATATGGAAAGATGGACTATGCCTTAAAGCAGTGATATGCAATTAGTGGACCTCCAGCTGTTGTAGAACTACAAGTCCCATGAGGCATAGCAAGACTGACAGCCACAAGCATGACACCCAGAGGCAAAGGCATGATGGGACTTGTAGTTTTGCAAAAGCTGGAGGTCCGCTAATTGAATATTCCTGCCTTAAAGGGGAGTTCCAGCCTTTTTTATGTTTATTAAAAGTCAGCAGCTACAAAAAGTGTAGCTGCTGGCTTTTAATAAACAGACACTTACCTGTTCCACTGTCCGACGCAGCCAAACGGAGCTTCGCTCCTTCTCCTCCCCCCTCTCCGCCGGCGCCTCCATTCTAACTGTGGACACCCGGCCGTGACAGCTTTCGGCTTCACGGCCGGGCACTCACTGCGCATGCGCGAGCGGCGCAGCGCAATCTGAGTGGACAGGCGATCGCATGGGACCTGTCACGTGTCCCAGGTGATCGCCTACAGGGAGGGGCCGCCAAAAGGCGATATGACGAGTCGCCTAATCGGTCCCTGGGCGGAAGGAGGAGGTGGGATAAGAAGTCCCACTCCTAACGAAGCCCTCACTCCCCCCAAAAAAAATTACATGCCAAATGTGGCATGTAAGGGGGCGAGGAGTGGTTTAAGCGGAAGTTCCACTTTTGGGTGGAACTCTGCTTTAAAGGATAAGTTTACCTTTGGTAACATGTTATTTAGGGTGGTTACCAAAGAGCACCTACCAACAACCCGATCCCCCACTGTGACAGCGGACAGGGGTCATACTCCCTGCACCCACTGTCACAGTTTAAAAAGAGCCCGGCCATTAGGGTTGCCACCTTTTCTTCAAGTCAAAACCGAACACTTTAGCGGCGCACAGCAATTTTTTTATAGTATAAACTATACATATATTTTGCTATTAAATAAAAAATGTAATCATATGAAGTTAATAACAAGAGTCCCCCTTTACATCAGCGTCCACAGAGTTCTCCTTTTACATCTGAACTCACAGAGTTCCCTTTCACTGTAAGGGGGGACTCTGCAGACTCTGATGTAAGGGAGAACTCTGGGGACTCCAACATAAGGGATGTTCTGGAAACCTCGATTTAAGGGTGGGAACACTGAGAACTCTGATGTACGGAGAAGACTCTGCTGTAAGGGGAAACACTGTGGCCTCTGGTGTAAAGGGGAACTCTGATGTAAGGGGTGCCCTGAGAACCCCGATTTACCTTATTGTACTCACTCAGGCAGGAAAGAGAAGGGGGAGACTTCAGTCACAGACATGGATGGATGGTGAGCTCACTCAGCACCTCTCATCCAGATGTATCTGAGGCTGCTGGACTTCAAATTTCTGGCCCACACTTTCCTTTTCTGAAGCTCAGTGCCAGGGATTGGAGTAGGAGGAATAGAGGTGTTTGGGGGGGGGGGTTTGTTAGTGCTGGTTTTGGATAATGTGAAAGTGTAACAGACACTCTTAGCTTAGACAACTGCAGCCAGCAACCCTGCTGAGAAGCCATAGTCCAGTCTAAATAATGTGTCCGGGTTTCAGGCAGTCTGAAAAACAGAAGCATTATTCCAAACCCGAACTGTCCGGGTGAATCCTGGACAGGTGGCAACCCTAACAGCCATGCGGGGCTCCATTCACATGGCCGTGTCATTCATTCACAGAGTCCTGTGAATGAGAGAACTACAACTACCGTCAGCCACACTTGTAGTTCTCAATGAAGTACAAGGGCGCTGGTAAGCAGTCTCGTAGTTCATTGATCTTCTGCCCTTGTTGTTTTAACTTTGGATAGTAAAACTTTTTTTTTCTGCCAGCAAATACCTTATACAGACCACTGCATATATAAAATAATATGCAGAGTGGTTGGAGGGAAGCTTCAGAATGGCAAAGATGTTTTTATTACAAATAATGTGAGCAGATTGCAGATCCTCTTTAAGGACCGTTGGGAGAGGCCAAGCAAAACTTCAGCTTCTGATTTGTCAACTGTGTAGTTCAAGGGCCTACCCAACTGGATAGAAACTGAATAGATTGTTTAGGCACTATATAGTTGTTGGTAAATCTAAAGCTGGCCATGCACTATACAACTTGACTGTACAATCTTTTAGAGTTACCAAACCTATTTAACATGAGGACAACCCTAAATAAAATCGATTTGATTACATGTACCCAGTGAAGCGACTGTCCTCAGGTGATACACAGGGATATAAACAAATCCTCGTACATAAGTTGTACCTGTTTATCTGCAGTCTTCTGTTTTCTACATCCATTCAAAGTGCAAAATTTATAAAGCTTGCCTGAGCGGTCATAAAAAAGGGGGGCAGGGAGCCGACATTACACACTGCAGAGCTTAGTGAGAGCTCTAAAAGTTGATTGGAGGGAAAGGACACCCCTCCCTCCCTTCACACAGCACACAGGAACAGAGCGGAGGCTGACAATCACCTGAAGATCCCTCCCTTATCACCATTTTTCTCTTGGTGTCAAGAAAACCTGTCAGAAGTGACTCATGCTGATAGCAGGAGGTACAAAGCAGCAGAAAGAAATGACACTTGGTTCTCTTAATAGAGACAAATACAGACTATAGAGGGATATGCTTTGTTCAGATTTCACATCTGAGGTTTACAACCACTTTAACCACTTCAATACTGGGCACTTAACCCCCTTCCTGCCCAAGCCAATTTTCAGATTTCAGCGCTGTCGCTTTTTAAATGACAATTGCGCTGTCATACAACACTGTACCCAAACAACATTTTTTATCCTTTTTTTCCCACAAATAGAGCTTTCTTTTGGTGGTATTTGATCACCTCTGCGGTTTTTATTTTTTGCTAAACAAATAAAAAAAGACCAATTTTTTTTTAAAAAAAAAAGGTTTTTCTTAGTTTCTGTTATAAAATGTTGTAAATAAGTTTTCTCCTTCACCGATGGGCACTAATGAGGCTGCACCGATGGGCACTGATGGGCCCAGATGAGGTGGCACTAATGATGGGCAACAATATGCAGCACTGATGGGCACTTATAGGTGGCAATGAACACTGATAGATATTAATGGGTGGCACTGATGGGCATGGATGGGCACTGATAGGAGACACCGATGGGCATCAGTGATAAGGAGGCACTGGCAGGCATTACTGATGGGCACCGATTAGCATTTGTGGGCACAGATTGGCATCCCTGGTGGCCATGGGTGGCATACCTGGTGGCCATGGGTGCTGGGCATTCCTGGTTGTGCTATGTGGGCATCCTCGGGGGGGGGGGGGGCTGTGCTGATAATCAGCGCAGACCCCCATCAGGAAGCAGCCGATCGTCTCTCCGCTAGTTGCGTCTGTTTACACCGTGATCAGCTGTTATTGGACACAGCTGGTCACGTGGTAAAGAGCCTCTGTCAGACTCTTTACCGAGATCTGACACCGAGATCTTTACCGAGACCGCACCACCGATCGTAGCGATGCGCGCTGGCTCGTTATCCTGAAAGACGTCATATGACGTCCAGTCAGGATAACGGAACCACCGCCCAGCTGTCGTTTTGCTATAGGCTGGGTGGGAAGTGGTTAAATGAGATTGTACAGTCAGACTGCAATATGTGTGCAATGTTTATGAAGAGTGTGTTTTACAATCATATCGGATCTGACCACAAACCAGCACTGAGAAAGGCAAGCAATAAGCGGCAATCATTGTACAGTACTAAGCAGGAGGCAGAGCCCACATACTGTATGTAATAAATATACACACAGATACTGATATGACTATTTACAAAACATATATGTGTACATAAAGAACAGTTCTGGGTGCAGCTGCCGTTACAATGCACTGCTATTAATTACAGTAAATACAGAGAAAGGGAAATGTCAGTTGCCCACAGCGACCATAATCTGTCAGATATTTCCAAACCACCGCTGGAAAAGCCGTTCGGACTTGGATTGGCTGCAAGGCCGACACCTTCAATAAGCTACCCCCGTCACTGAAACTCAGACCCCTAAATTAACCCTCCGGCACATATCGTGCCAGCATATTAATATCTGCCGTGCAAATTTCCTGGGGAGGTCAGCGTGGTTGCCACACGCATCTATTAACGGCAGGCAGTTCTATGCAGAGAAGTCATATGCTAAACCCGGCTGACCATCAATCCACGAGGAACAGCTCTGGACAGCTGTAGCCTGGAATTTACAAGAGACAGCACAACAGCTGTACCCACTATAATCGAGGGCACATCAAAGCCCAACAGATCGCCAGCGCTGCTGCTCCTGCAACAGATTCCAAACAGAAGAAAAACACAAGCAGGCAGCAACTGCATAAACATCAGTGCTGGGTTCACCATGTTCAGAAAATATCAGCACAGTCTGCTGTGCCCGCAAAATACGTCTCTTGCCATATATTGAAATTAGAAAGTAAGTGTCTATTGCTGCAAGTGTATATTTCTCTGTTCTGTGGAATGCTAGAATATTGCGGTGTAAAAAAGGGCTCAGAGGGTACTTGCAGCAATGCAATGTGGATACAATTTCCCATGTGCCAGACTTTGCTTATATTGAACCTGCCAGGTTTCCCTTGCAGATAACTTTAGGGATAATTAAAATTGACCTGAGCTGAAACGACAAAAAAAAAAAAAATGTAAAAACACATCAACCTAATCAGCACTGAAAAAAGATAAAAAATAAATATATAAAAAACACACACATTTTGTTCAGAATGTCTCTTGAAATATGAAAGCGTATATACTTCATGAGAGAAGCATAGTTATAACTACTTTTTTGTATTTTATTATTTTCATTGTATTGTACTAATATGAATGGTACTATTCTTATGACCTTTGTTATGCCTTATGAAAACATAATAAAATATTCAAACAGAATATATGAAAACGAATTTCCTGACATCTAACTTAGGCTGGCCATACATTAACCACTTCTGGACCGCCGCACGAATATATACGTCGCCACTTTGAACCCAGATATCCTCTTCAGGCGGCGGTCCGGCTTCAGATAATGGTGGTCTCTGCGGCGGATTCACCGTGAGATCACCGTTATTGACGGCAGGAGAGGCCCCCCCTCCCGCCGCTTACCGGAGCCGCCGGTAGCGGCTGAGGCGATCGGGTTCTGTCCATGGCTAGGTATGGAGACGTGTGAGGGGAAGATGGCCCCCACCGTCTCCATAGCAGGGCGGGAGAGACGTCAAAACCTTGCCTTCTCCCAAGATGGCCGCCTTCACACAAAGTGCAGAACAAGACATAGTAAGCCAGCAATGGGGCACATTTCAGATGCGGGGCACCTACAGGCAATACTGGCGACTAGTCCTTTACCCTTTAGTTGCCTGTTTTGGGCACACCTTCCACAGTACACATCCTCTTTAAGCCAAACTTTGTGCAGAAATTTTATCCCATATTTAGATTAAATAAATCTATTCCCTTAATGCAATATTTTCATGTATTTCAATGCAGTCATCCAGCCACTGCTAATGCATTAAGGTTAAAAAACAAAAACAAAAAACTATTAATTAAAAAAGAGATGTATGGGATTTTTTTTGCCCTGGTCTCAGCTAAAAGGCCTAAACCCATGAGTTAAAGTGCAGAAAAAAAAATTAAGTGTTGCGGCCTAGTGCCTGTTCTCAGAGTGAGGTCCCAAACCCATTGTAGAACTAGCAGCACTCCAAGTCATCACTGTTAGGGGGTAGGGTGACCACATCTCCAAACTGCCACTCAAGGACACCACCCCCCCCACCCAATATGATTTTTGACATTTTTTTCCCTATTTTTGGGGCAGGGGCGTATGAAATCAGCGGACCCGTGTGCAAGATCAAAAGTGGGCCCTAGGCATCAACAGGAACAACAATATGGCGCGCAAAGCGGGTCGTGGTGAACGGTGGACATGTCTTAAATTGCGCCAAATATTGGCTTAAAGGGGGTGTTGTTAAAGAGAGTCTGAGATGACTTGTATAGTGCAGAATGTGGTAATGTTAAATAAGGAATGCAGAGTGTATGGTGGTGAGTAGTATATACAGGAGAGGAGTGCGGAGTGTATGGAGGTGGGTAGTATGTACAGGAGAGGAGTGCGGAGTGTATGGCGGGGGGTAATATGTACAGGAGAGGAGTGCGGAGTGTATAGCAGGGGTAATATGTACAGGAGAGGAGTGCGGAATGTGTGGCGGGGGGGTAATATGTACAGGAGAGGAATGTGGAGTGTATGGCGGGGGGTAGTTAGTGGAGAGAGGAGGAAGAGGAGTGCAATACCACCTCCTGATAGTCTGTCAGCCACTGCTATACCACTTTGGTGGTGGGGCACTCCGAAGGATGTAAGGGGGCACTCTGGAGAAAATAAAGGGGCACTCTGGAGGCACCCTAGAGGTTGTAAGGGGGATGTAAGGGGGCAGTCTGGCAGTACCAACTTAGTCAGAGCCCCCTTACATCCTCCAGGGTGCACCCTTAGTGCCTCCTTACATCCTCCTCCAGAGTGCCCCCTTACATCCCCCTCCAGAGTGCCCCCTTAGTACTACTGTACTAAGGGGCACTCTGGAGAAAGTAATGGGGCACTCTGGAGAAAGTAAGGGGAGGAAGTAAGGGAGCACTCTGGAGGCACACAGATAGTACCTCCAGAGTGCCCCACTGCAGAGAGTCCTGAGGAGTGATGGCCATTAATCCATGCCAGGTGAATGTTAGGAAAAGCAGAGCACACCACCCACCTCATGGCTGCCCTATTCCACTACTGCTTGCTCACTCCCTGCCACAGCCCTGTGGGGCCGCAGAGCAGTCAGAGGGGCCGCCGCGGGATGGACAGGGGGACCGCCGCGGGATGGACAGGGCGGGACACGGAGGAAGAACGGAGGGGGACACGGAGGAGGACACGGAGGGGGACACGGAGGAGGACACGGAGGGGGACACGGAGGAGGACACGGAGGGGGACACGGAGGAAGAACGGAGGGGGACACGGAGGAAGAACGGAGGGGGACACGGAGGAAGAACGGAGGGGGACACGGAGGAAGAACGGAGGGGGACACGGAGGAGGACACGGAGGGGGACACGGAGGAGGACACGGAGGAGGACACGGAGGGGGACACGGAGGAGGACACGGAGGGGGACACGGAGGAGGACACGGAGGAGGACACGGAGGGGGACACGGAGGAGGACACGGAGGGGGACACGGAGGAAGAACGGAGGGGGACACGGAGGAAGAACGGAGGGGGACACGGCAGCTGAACGGAGGGGGACACGGCAGCTGAACGGAGGGGGACACGGCAGCTGAACGGAGGGGGACACGGCAGCTGAACGGAGGGGGACACGGCAGCTGAACAGAGGGGGACACGGCAGCTGAACAGAGGGGGACACGGCAGCTGAACAGAGGGGGACACGGCAGCTGAACAGAGGGGGACAGGGCAGCTGAACAGAGGGGGACAGGGCAGCTGAACAGAGGGGGACAGGGCAGCTGAACAGAGGGGGACAGGGCAGCTGAACAGAGGGGGACAGGGCAGCTGAACAGAGGGGGACAGGGCAGCTGAACAGAGGGGGACAGGGCAGCTGAACAGAGGGGGACAGGGCAGCTGAACAGAGGGGGACAGGGCAGCTGAACAGAGGGGGACAGGGCAGCTGAACAGAGGGGGACAGGGCAGCTGAACAGAGGGGGACAGGGCAGCTGAACAGAGGGGGACAGGGCAGCTGAACAGAGGGGGACAGGGCAGCTGAACAGAGGGGGACAGGGCAGCTGAACAGAGGGGGACAGGGCAGCTGAACAGAGGGGGACAGGGCAGCTGAACAGAGGGGGACAGGGCAGCTGAACAGAGGGGGACAGGGCAGCTGAACAGAGGGGGACAGGGCAGCTGAACAGAGGGGGACAGGGCAGCTGAACAGAGGGGGACAGGGCAGCTGAACAGAGGGGGACAGGGCAGCTGAACAGAGGGGGACAGGGCAGCTGAACAGAGGGGGACAGGGCAGCTGAACAGAGGGGGACAGGGCAGCTGAACAGAGGGGGACAGGGCAGCTGAACAGAGGGGGACAGGGCAGCTGAACAGAGGGGGACAGGGCAGCTGAACAGAGGGGGACAGGGCAGCTGAACAGAGGGGGACAGGGCAGCTGAACAGAGGGGGACAGGGCAGCTGAACAGAGGGGGACAGGGCAGCTGAACAGAGGGGGACAGGGCAGCTGAACAGAGGGGGACAGGGCAGCTGAACAGAGGGGGACAGGGCAGCTGAACAGAGGGGGACAGGGCAGCTGAACAGAGGGGGACAGGGCAGCTGAACAGAGGGGGACAGGGCAGCTGAACAGAGGGGGACAGGGCAGCTGAACAGAGGGGGACAGGGCAGCTGAACAGAGGGGGACAGGACAGCTGAACAGAGGGGGACAGGACAGCTGAACAGAGGGGGACAGGACAGCTGAACAGAGGGGGACACGGAGGAAAAACGGATGGGGACAGCAGCAGGGGGGGGGGGGGACAGCAGCAGAATGGAGGGGGGGCAGCAGCAGCAGAACGGAGGGGGACAAAGTGTGAGTATAACACAGACAGTACAGTGAGTACACTAACCTGTCCTGGTCCTGGAAGTCAGACTGGCTGCTGGCACTGACTGCAAACTTGTGGACCTCGACGTGGGCGGGAGGAGCAGGAGCCTGGCTGGAGGAGAACTCAGACGAGGCTCAGGCTGGCTGGCTGCACAGGAGAGTGGCTCTGTCTGGTCACTGGCGTCAGGTCAGCCACATCACTCACTCTCTGTGCTATCTCTGGTCGGTCGACTCGTCACTGGAGGAGGAGGACTAGTCTGGATGACGAGGCTCGCTCAGGCTGGGCTGGCTGTGCACAGGTGAGTGTGTGAGTGGCTCTCTGAGTGGTCACCGTCCCTGGCGTGAGCGTCACGGTCACTCACTCTGTGCTGGCTCTGGACTGGCTGGTGGATGCGGAGGGGAGGGAGGCGCGCGCGCTGGCTGCTCTCAGACTCAGCGTAGTGTGCGCCGGGCGGGTGCACACTGCACTCACTGCCCACACTGACAGGCCCCAGCTCCGCTTACGTCACTGGTTGCTAGATGCGGAGCTGCCCCTAGCCTAGCAACCAGACTGGCAGTGGCAGCCGCAGCCTGTGTTTATGTTATCATCGATCAGTGTAATAAAATTTATAAGGTGGTGGGGGCGGCGGACAGGTCACTGTTTTTTTTCATTCCGGGATAACTGTATTGTCCCGGAATGAGCTGCCCGGGACACGGGACAAAAATCTCCAATCAGGGATGATCCCGGGCAATCCGGGACATGTGGGCACCCTATTAGGGGGAGCTCTCTACCATCATTACCCCCATAATATTAGAAAGGATACTATACAGCAAACCATCCCAGCCAAAAGACCAGAATGACGGTAGAGCAGCCCTACTGGACATGGAGAAGAACGGATTCTACACTTGATCTTAATTAAAAAGGTCTCTAATTTTTAGATACTTTGAAAAATGAAACCCAAACAGTTGAAGCCCAAAACACAGTCAGAAATAAGCGGCTGGAATCTTCCTCGTCATGTGACCTCTCAACCAGTACAGTCACATGGTGAGGTTCTAATAGAGAGGATGAAGTTAGTCCAAAGCTTGTTAATCAGAGTAGCAAACCCTCCACATAGCTATTTCCAGACTGGTGTTTACTCCCAAGAGATGTTCACAGACACATTCAATGCACCTGCTTTTCAAAGTGATTTCTCATAAAGTATTGAGACATGGATGGTTGGGGGAAGTTTGCTTTATATATTAAACATGAATGAAAGCGCATTTTTGGTTTGTGGTGCTCAGATGCAGTGTAATTCCACTTTAAGAAATATGTACAAGAATTGCAAACTCTGATAACATACTAAATTACGTCTTTTTATTAAAAAGGTTTTTACAGCATTACTGAAAATTCTATCCCTACTTACGACCCCTCCAGCTTACCCTTAGGACCATCAAACATTTTCACTAATAGGGGCATTATAATTCCATGCTAGACCAAATAAATTCATTTGGTGAAGTACAACATATAAGAGCCCATTGACAGCTCTGCATATGCCAAGTGGGTGGCGTTACGGTAGCTCATTCTCTTTAAATGGTCCATAAGCACGCCTCAACACACAAAAGAACGCATATTCACGATTCTGTCAATGCACCACACTACAATGCACTGAGAACTCGCATCTAAGTATTCTGCGTTGCACTATAGTTCAGGAAGGTGTGCTTCTACGTCCATTGGGGTGCCAATAAATTGTATGTAAACCCCAATAATGAAATTCTCTCATTTGCTCCCTTTTGGTCTGGTAAATGTATTGAGCTGAATTTGTAATATGTCCTGATGAGTACAAAAAAAAAAGTTGATCGGGTCATAAATCTACTGTGCCCTCTGCCTCCGCTGACTATTGGTTGGCATTCTTCCTGGCTATCTCTGAGGTCTACAAAACACCTCCCCTGTGTTGTTGAAAAGGAGCGTCAGGTGTTCAGTACTCACCCCAGGACAGGGGTCTCCAAAACTTTCTAAACAAAAGGGCCAGTTTGCTGTTCTTCAGACTTTAGGAGGGCCGGACTGTGGCCACTGGGAGTAGAGACGGTCTCGACATCAGTGGGACAAAAAAATGCCCCATTTGCTGGCGTCATTGGGAGACATTGTGCCGCGTCATTGGGAGACATTGTGCCGCGTCATTGGGAGACATTGTGCCACGTCATTGGGAGACATTGTGCCGCACCCACTGGACATACAACCACAGTAACAGAATTTGGCCCTCATTTTGATTGGCGTACATTAGCCTTTAGTTCAGGGGTGTTCAACCTGTGGCCCAAGAAGGCTATGAATGCGGCCGAAGACAAAATTCATAAACTTGCTTAAAAATTTAGATTTTTTTGATTTTTCTTTTTTTATAAAAGCATTTAGACTTTGCAAACACATGCAGCTGAAGAAAAAATTGACAGTGTCTTTTTTACTGGACTTTTATACGTTTTATCTTCCCAAAAAAAAAAATCCCACTCATCACAATCACGCCTTATTCATGGTATCATTTTTCGGCAGCACCAATTTCTTTTTCGTACATCACGGGACACAGAGCGACTTAGTCATTACTAATGGGTTATATAGATTACCTTCAGGTGCTGGCACTGGCCACTTCCAAACCGGAAGTACCCTCCCCTATATAAGCCCCTCCCATCCGGGAGCACCTCAGTTTTTTGCCAGTGTCTAAGGTGTTGGCCAAAGAGTAACATGTGTTTTCACTGGGCTTGCGTACAGGTTCTTTTGGGCCTTAGTAAGCTGTTCCGGATCCCACCAAAAAAGCTTCATAGCTAAACGGTCGGTACCCGGGCCTTGCAGCAGAAGAGCAAGGTTTTGCCTGTAATGCCTCTCTTAGGAGGGCTGGACCCTGGGATCCAGAGCTCTGGTCATACCCACGACCAAGATGTTGTCTGTGCAGGGTGCTATACAGGTCCAGGGGAGTGGAATCCTTGGGAACCCGGTCCCTGAAGGTTTAATTACAATGCCTGCCGTGATAGGTGAAGTTTGGGCTTCTGTGGACCAAACAAAGTCCTGCGGCGGGGATCAGGTAAGTGGGGGCCCCCAGGAACTTGGTTCTATTGGGGGACCCCCAAGCCTAATTTGTCTTTCTGTCTGTTACCTAACGGTATTCCCGCTAATATCTGTGTATGCCTGTAACTACTGAAAATGTAAAATTTTAATAGTAGTCAAGAAAAAAAAAAAAAAAAAGGGACCGCGGTACCTGTGTTAAACCACTAGAGGCCGCTGTAGTCCATTTTTCTTGTCATGTGGATCTTTGGTTTCCTCAAGTCAAAAGATCCAGGCAGTTGGTAAGTTTCTCTGTGGGAATCCACTTCCTCTGCCCTGTTGCTGCGCTCATCCACCGCACAGGCCCTCCGGCAAAAAGGGCCCTGGCTCCTAGTCCCTGTTTGATTTCGAAAAGGGCGCCAATGGCGCACGGGCGCGGGCGCGTGCACGCGCCTCCTATGAAAAAAAAGGGGCGGGTGGATGACGCTCGATGCGCGCCACGGCGCTTCTGTGCATGTGCAGGCGTCCCAGCTTGTATAAAGACACAGTACAAGTGTCAGCTGGATGCAAACAGAGCTAGCAACAAACAGTGGCACACAGAGGCGGTTGATGCAGGCATCCCCATAGAAAGGCACTTTAGTGGACACCAGCTGGTATATAGCAGCAACTGTGTTAGACTATTACCAGCAAAATTGGTGTATGACGACGGGAATACCTCAGCTTTGTGCTTAAAGGATATGTCGTCCAGACGCTCCGGAAATAGGTCTTCCAGGAAGCCAAAGGGGTCTCCATCGGGCTCTGAGGATATTGGGCATGCTTGTACTGCACCAATCTCCCCTGAGAATTCAGAGGTCAGTAGCCGTAGAAACCCCGCAGGAGTGCCTGGTGCTGCGGCTGTCCCCAGTCCACCTGCTCCTGTATATATAACAGAAGAGGTTTTATCCTCAACTCTGGGAGGATTGGAAGAGAGATTAACAGCATTGATCGCTGCTTCCCTGTCACAGGGAAAGCGCGTCCGATCTCCGTCTCCTCCTTCAGAGTGCCTGTTAGTGGAGGAACAGCCCCACACAGGGATCGACCTACCTGAAGGGGATCAGGATGAGGTTGATTCAGTTATGGAGGAATCAACAGTGGAAGAACCTTTCTCAGCATCTCAGGCTGAAAGATTATGGGTTCAGTCTCTGACTAACATGGTCCGATCAGCATTTAAAATGCCTCTGGCGGAACCACCATCCACTACGGTTTCCTCGCTGGGGTCGCTAAAAGCTCCCCAGGCTGTCTGTTCCTTCCCAATCCACCCTTTATTAGAAGGGCTTATTTACCAGGATTGGGAGCATCCTGATAAAATATTTGCTCCCCCCAAGAGATTTCCGGTGATCTATCCCATGGAGGATAAGTTCATAAAAAAATGGAGGGTCCCTACAGTGGACGCAGCCATCTCTTCTGTTAACAAATCACTGACATGTCCAGTAGATAATGTTCCAATGTTCAAAGACCCAATAGATAAAAAAATTGGAGTCTTTACTAAAATCTGCTTTCTCTACAGCAAGCATGGTGACACAACCTGCGGTAGCAGCGATTGGAGTCTGCCAAGCAGTAAAAGATCAGTTGAAACAAGTCTTAAGGGACTTACCAGATCAGCAGGCTCTTGCCCTAGCTGACCTGCCTAGAGCCTAGAGCCTCTTGCCCTAGCTGACCTGCCTAGAGCCTAGAGCCTCCCGCTTTACGCTGTCTATAGTACATATGCGTAGGCTTCTGTGGCTCAAAAACGGGTCTGCTGAAGCTCCCTGTAAAAAACTGCTGGTTAGCTTCCCATTTCATGGAGAACGCTTATTTGGAGAAGATCTGGACAAATATATCCAGAAAATTTCTGCCGGTAAAAGTTCACTCTTACCGGTTAAGAACAAGGGTAGAAGTCCTTCTTTTAAGAGGCCTACTTCTCCAGTCCCGGGCACATCGGCTGTGAAGCAGTTCCGACGGCCTCCGCGGTCAAATTCAGGGGGCAGAAATCAGGGACAATCACAGGGTAACAAGAAGCCCTTGATCAAGAGAGGTACAAAACCTCCCCCCAAGTCATGAAGCGTTGCCCCCACTCAATCGGGTGGGGGGAAGGCTTCAGTTGTTCACAGAGACCTGGCGGGACACCATCAGAGACAGATGGGTGCTCTCCGCAGTAAGTCTGGGATACAAGCTGGAGTTAAAAGGCACTCCTCCTGCCCAATTTATGAGGTCAAACGTGCCAAGAGATCCCCAGAAGAGAGGATCCCTCCTTCTGGCACTAGAACAACTATTGCTCCAAGGTGTAATCATGAAGGTTCCCCTGGAAGAAAGCGGATTCGGGTTTTACTCAAACCTTTTCACAGTCCCCAAACCAAATGGGGTCGTGAGGCCCATATTAAATCTAAAAGGGCTAAACAAGTTCCTAAATATCAGGACTTTTCGGATGGAGTCGATCCGATCGGTGGCCACCGCCCTACAAGGGCAGGAATGTTTAGCCTCGATCGACATAAGGGATGCTTATCTGCATATTCCCATCTTTCCGGCCCACCAGAAATTTCTATGCTTTGCAGTAGAAGGGCGCCATTTTCAGTTCAGAGCCTTACCTTTCGGTCTGGCCACAGCAACTCGAGTGTTCACAAAAATTCTGGCCCCATTATTGGCCAATCTAAGAACACAAGGTGTAACGATAATGGCATATCTAGACGACCTGCTACTAATAGACCACTCAGTGGAAAAGCTGGAAGTAGCTATTCACAAGACAATCAAGTATCTGGAATATCACGGTTTGATTATCAACCGGGACAAGTCAGCTCTAAGACCAGTCAAAAGTCTGGAATACTTAGGGCTAAGGCTGGATTCAAATCAGAGAAAGATTTTCTTACCTCCAGAGAAGGTGTCGTCTTTAAAAGATTTGACCCACTTAGTGGGTACAAAAAGAAAACCATCCATACGCCTCTGCATGAGGCTGCTGGGAAAAATGGTGGCTTCATTCGAAGCGGTACCCTACGGTCAATTCCATTCAAGGAATTTGCAAAGGGCCATACTGTCAGCCTGGAACAAAAAAGTTCAGGCTTTAGACTTACCAATGTCCCTGTCCCCTTCCGTTCGCAAGAGCCTCCATTGGTGGTTGGTGCCCCAGAATCTGGAAAAAGGGAAACCCTTCAGTCCGGTTTCTTGGAAGGTGGTCACTACAGATGCCAGCCTCATAGGCTGGGGGGCAGTACTGGAGCAATGGTCTCTCCAGGGCAAGTGGTCAGAAGCAGAAAAGGCCCTGCCCATCAATCTCTTAGAGATACGAGCAGCCCGGTATGCCCTAGTAGCATGGACATCCAAACTCCAAGGGTCCCCTGTCAGAATTCAATCAGACAATGCCACAGCAGTGGCATATATCAATCACCAGGGTGGCACCAGGAGTCGTGCAGCCCAGAGGGAAGCAAATTGCATCCTGGAGTGGGCAGAAAAATATGTCCCAGCCATATCCGCGGTTTTCATCCCAGGAGTGGAAAATTGGAGAGCGGACTTTCTAAGTCGCCAACAATTATGCCCGGGGGAATGGTCTCTTCACCCCGAGGTTTTCCAGGCAATATGCCAGCGGTGGGGAACACCGGATGTAGATCTGCTAGCATCCAGATTCAACGCAAAGGTGGACAGATTTGTGTCTCGCACAAGGGATCCCCTAGCTTGCGGCTCGGATGCCCTAGTGTTCCCTTGGGATCAGTTCAAGCTGATATATGCATTCCCACCGCCACAATTGTTACCGCGATTACTACGCAGAATCAGGGTAGAAAAGAAACCAGTGATTCTGGTGGCTCCAGCGTGGCCCCGAAGGGCATGGTACGCGGAGATTGTAAAAATGTCAGTGAGGAGTCCTTGGACCCTCCCACATCGTCCGGACCTGCTGTCGCAGGGACCGATATACCACCCTTCCTTACCAGCCCTAGGTTTGACGGCCTGGCTATTGAAGCCCACATTCTGAAAAAGAGAGGGCTCTCTAATTCTGTGGTATCTACCATGATCAATGCCAGGAAGCCGGTATCCAGGCAGATCTATTATAGGATCTGGAAAGCGTACATTACGTGGTGTGAGGCCAAGAAATGGCATCCACGTAAGTACGTGATAGGGAGGATTTTGGACTTCCTACAGTGGGCTGTAGATAGGAAGCTGGCCTTGAGTACTATCAAGGGTCAGATTTCGGCCTTGTCAATATTTTTTCAAAGGCCCTTGGCTTCGCATTCACTAGTCAAAGCGTTCATACAAGGAGTAATGCGTATTAGCCCTCCGGTTAGTATTCCCATATGTCCTTGGGACTTAAACCTGGTTCTGTCGGTTCTACAGAAACAACCGTTTGAACCATTGCAACACATTTCCTTGGTTCTTCTCACCAGGAAATTGATTTTCTTAGTAGCCGTTTGTTCGGCTAAAAGAGTATTGGAATTAGCCGCCTTATCCTGTAAGGAGCCATATCTGGTTGTCCATAAGGACAGAGTAGTATTACGTCCTCATCCAGCCTTTCTTCCCAAGGTGGTATCGAGGTTTCATTTGAACCAAGATGTGGTTCTTCCTTCTTTTTTCCCCAAACCTAGCTCGGTAGAGGAAAAGTTATTACATTCTTTGGATGTAGTAAGAGCAGTTAAAGCTTATCTAAAAGCCACTGCTCAGATTCGCAGAACGAATACTTTGTTTATTCTGCCGGAAGGCCCTAGAAAGGGTCAGGCAGCATCAAAATCTACTTTAGCCAAGTGGATTCGACAGGTCATAATACAAGCCTATGGCTTGAGAAAGAGACCGCCTCCGTTCAAAGTTAGGGCGCACTCCACAAGAGCAGTTGGAACTTCATGGGCAGTGCATCACCAGGCCTCCCTGGCTCAAGTATGTAAGGCCGCAACATGGTCTTCGGTACACACGTTTACTAGATTCTACCAGGTAGACGTTAGAAGTCAGGAGGATGTCGCCTTTGGGCGCAGTGTGTTGCAGGCCGCAAAAGATCCTCATGCCTGATGGCGCCCAGCTTATGTATCCCTCCCCTCATTTGGCATTGCTTTGGGACGTCCCATTAGTAATGACTAAGTCGCTCTGTGTCCCGTGATGTACGAAAAAGAAAAAGGGATTTTTATAACAGCTTACCTGTAAAATCCTTTTCTTGGAGTACATCACGGGACACAGAGCTCCCACCCCTCTTTTTGGGACACTTATTGCTTTGCTACAAAACTGAGGTGCTCCCGGATGGGAGGGGCTTATATAGGGGAGGGTACTTCCGGTTTGGAAGTGGCCAGTGCCAGCACCTGAAGGTAATCTATATAACCCATTAGTAATGACTAAGTCGCTCTGTGTCCCGTGATGTACTCCAAGAAAAGGATTTTACAGGTAAGCTGTTATAAAAATCCCTTTATTTGTGAGCAACTATTTTCAAGAATGAAGAACATGAAAGGCAAAATTGGAACCAAAATATCTGATGAGCACCTTGACATTTCATTGAGAATTGCTACAACATTCCGCCAACCTGATTTTGATGTGTTAGTTTATCAAAAACAGTGTCAAATATCGCTTTTTTTATTTTATTTCTCCGATAGCTACATTATCAGATTCAGAGATCGTTAAAGTGGTTGTAAACCCATTACAACCACTTTAACCTACAGGTAAGCCTAGATTAAGACTCAAGCCCTGTACACACGGGCGGGAACCCCGTCTATTAGAAAACCGTTGGTTTTCCTGATGGGATTCCTGGCAAGCTTGCCTTGCCAAGCCCCGTGTACAGATGGCCATTCAAAAGAACCGCCGTTCTTTTGAATGGCAAGAACGCGGTGACGTCATCGACTACGACGAGCCAGCGCTTGTCACATTCGATGCCGTCGCCGCCATCTTGCTACACCCTACACTACCCTTGTATGCGTCGAAGTCTCATCGAGCATGCGCGGGCTTACCTGGGACAGGTAAGCATACTCACGAACGGTTTTCTCGGCAGGAAACACTCTGCCGAGAATCCCGGAGAGAAAATAGAGAGCAGGTTCTCTATTTTTCTCATCGAGATTCCCGGCAGTTTTCCTGCCGAGAAACCATACACACGAACGGTTTTCTCTGCAAAAAGCTCTCCCGGCAGTTTTCTTGCCGAGAAAACCGGTCGTGTGTACGGGGCTTTACCTGTAGGTGCAAGAAATATCTCCTAAACCTACACGGTTTAGGAAATATTTGCAGAAATAGTGGCACCGATGTCTACGGCGCTTGCGCCGTAGACATCGAGCGCAGGCGCACTGAGCGTGCCGTTTCTAACGGCGATCATGCCGTTCGTGGCGGCACCAACGCGCATGCGTGGGAGTGACGTCATCGCGGCTCCGCCCAGTCACAGCGATGGAGCCGCGATACACGGAAGTCACTCCGGGATAGATGGCGGCGTCGGAGGAGGCGAACGAGGGCCGCTGCGGGGGGCTTCGATCTCCGGTAAGTAATTCATAATGAGCTAGTATGTTATGCATACTAGCTCATTATGCCTTTGTCTTGCAGGGTGTATTTATTTTTATTTTTTTACCAAGAGGGTTTACTTCCTCTTTAAAGTGTATGTAATCCTAAGAAAAAAAAAAAAAAGTGAGCTCCTGTTTCCTTATACAGTAGCAGGTTAAGTATTACAGTGCTTATGCTGCCTAACCTTCCCCTCCAAGATGTAAAAACCTGGCTGATCCTGCCAGTTCCTCTGTGTGCTGACCATGGCCGCCGAACCCAGATTACCGGGTCAGTTTACGTACATCTGTCATCCGCAGTTCTCCTCTGTCTCCCTCACTCCTCCCTCCCTGCCTGCCTGTCAGCTCTGTGTCTGTGTGTCTGCCCCTATTAGTAGTTAAAAAAAAGTTTAGTAATTGTCACTGGCAGCCCCTCTGTGTTATCTAGGCATAATGTACTCTAAGTTTTTTTTTTGTTTTTTTTTAAACAAAGCCTATAAATACCTTTTTTCAGGCCGGTCGCGCAACTCCCGCCTGCTCTGCTCCTGGGGGGGGGGATACGTGACCGGACTGAATATAGCGGAAAATAGGTATTTAGAGGCTTTGTTTAACCACTTGCCAACCAGCCGCCTTACATATACTGCGGCAGGTCGGCTCTCCTGCACGAATCGATGTACCTGTACGTCAGCCCGTGCCTGCGAGATTGCTGCCCGCGATTGCTTAATACAAGGGCAGAACGGGGATCTGCCATTGTAAACAAGGCAGATCCCCGTTCCGACAGGGGACATCTCAGAGATCTGCTGTTCCCAGTGATCGGGAACAGCCATCTCTGTCATGTCCCAGGCAGCCCATCCCCCCTACAGTTAGAATACACTGAGGGAACACATTTAAGCCCTTGATCGCCCCCTAGTGTTACCTCTTCCCTGCCAGTGTCATTTATTCATTGATCAGTGCATTTTTATAGCATTGATCAATGTAATAATGTCACTGGTCCCAAAAAAGTGTCATTTGGGGTCAGATTTGTCCGGCGCAATGTCGCAGTCACACTAAAAATCACAGATCGCCGCCATTACCAGTAAAAACAATAAAAAATAAATAAAAGTCCCTAAATCTATCCCATAGTTTGTAGACGCGATAACTTTTGCGCAAATCAATCAATATACGCCTATTGTGATTTTATTTACCAAAAATATGTAGAAGAATACATACTGGCCTAAACTGATGAATACATTTTTTTCGGTTTGCATTTTTTTTTTTTTTTTTTAATTGTCACTCCCGTTTAGAGCGCAAAAAAAAACAAACTGCAGAGGTGATTAAATACCACCAAAAGAAAGCTCTATTTGTGGGAGAAAAAAAAAAGAGACACCATTTTTGGTTGGGTACAACGTCACGCGACTGCGCAATTGTCAGTTAAAGCAACGCAAAAAATTGCCTGGTCATTAAGGAGGCAAATCCTTCCGGTCCTTAAGTGGTTAAAAAAACACGTACAGAGTGCATTATGCCTGGATAAAACAGAGGGGCTGCCAGTGATTATTTTCGAAAGGCAACAACCACTTTAACTTGTGATCTGCCGGACTTGCTGCTCATCAGCTATCCTTATTGTTGGTGTATTTTATGTGCGGCCCAGGACAATTCCTCCTCTTCACGGGAAGGTGAAAAAAGGTTGCACACTCCTGGTTTAGTTGTACTTTAAATGCAAATAAATGCTATCCACCTACTTCTGGAGCGAGGTATTCTGGGGTACCGCAGAACGTCTTCATAGTCGCCCCATCCTTTATTCCTTCTTTGCAGAGACCGAAATCTGTTATTTTTATGTGTCCATCTTTGTCCAGCATAAGATTTTCCAACTGAAACAGGAATATATATAAAAAAAAAAAAGTATATTAAAAAATAAAAAAAAAATAAAAAAAATTTACACAAAAAAAAAAAAAGGAAAAACAACAAAAAGAACAAAACAAATAAAAACAAAGAAAAAAAAACCCAAAGAAAACTGGAGAAATTGTCGCCGTGTTACTTTGACATTCCACACAGAATCTAAGAGGCAGATGTTGCGCTCCCCCACCCTTACCTCACATCTGTCTGGTGCGTTACCTCAGATAACCCCGCCAGTAAGTGCAGAGGACTCCGGTGCATAACAAAACACCAATTCACGTCTCCTGTTCAAAGTGCTTCCAATGAGGGAGGAGGACGAGGGCTTTATTTATAGCACAAGACAGGTAAATGGAGCACTTCCACCGAAGCTCATTACACATACAGTTTGACTTCAGTGTTTGGTAAACACGCCGCACCAGTACAAAACTTTGGCCTAAAATCTTGCAATGGATGCCAAATAAATGATGAATAAAGGTCAGTCTTTTAAAGACTTTCTAAAGGGACGCCTGCTTGCACTGCGGTCATCCGTTATCCTTAAAGGGCAAACCCATCATATACTTTAACAATGCAAGCATTGCAAAGTTTAGAAACGTGGTTAACGCATTCGCTTTAATTGAACCTTTTTTTCTGACCTCTTTTCTTGAAGCGGATATGGGGATATTAGGCTGTTTGCAGAGCACACAGCCATTTCTCCTTGTGCTAATAACCACACACTTTGTCTCAATGTTATAATGCATCGTGCTAGCATTCCAGTCCAGTGTAAATACTGCTTTGTTTACATTCAGCCTGTCGGCAGTCTGCACATTATCTCAAGACAGGACTAAAGCAAGCCATACACGGTCGAATTTCGAACAAATTTTCTTTTCAAAATCAGAAAGTTCTGTGGTTTTTTTTTGTGATCTGATGATGCCACCATTGATTTTCGGAATTCAGCCGGGGATACCCTTTTCTTGCACATGCGCATTTTTTTTTCTATTAAATTTCTCGCACGATTCTCCCATCATTGATTAGAAAATCGATTGTTTTTCCAAAAATTTCCAACATGTCCGATTCCTCAAATTTGTTTTTTTTTTTAATTCTTTATTTCCATATTTTTCTTACAGGCATCATCAAAAACATAAAAGATAACATTATCTTAATGATACTAATAAAGCATATATGATTAATTGCCTGCATTTTTATTTTCCCCTTCTCTTCCCTGCACCCTTCCCCATTAACCCCAGAGAAAAAAGAAAAAAAAAGCCAAAGAAAAAAAGGAGAGACCCCCACCTCCCCCTCTCCCTCTCCGCCTGCCGCTTTCAATAGACAAGGTGTCTCTACCACTAGGCTTCCAAACCTGGGTTCCACTTTTATTCTTCTCTGTCTTCTCCAAATAGTTTTTTCCTCTCTTCCGAGTTTACAAATTCTTCCCATGGTGCCCATATTTCCTTATTTTGTTCCTGTCTTTCCATATCTCTGGGCCATAAATTTTCCATTATCCAAATTCTTCCGATTTTATTCAGCCACATAGAGATAAGAGGTGTTCGTGTTTCTTTCCAATACAAAGATATGCAGCTTTTCGCCGCATTCACCATGTGACATATTATTGAATTTTTATATCTTTTCATCGGGATTTGGGAAATTTGTAGCAAGAAGAAGGCTGGGTCATCAGGGACTCGATACTCCGTAAACATTTGCGTTATCCTCTGAACTTCCAACCAATACTGTCTAATCACTGGGCATTGCCAAAAAAAATGAAAAATAGTCCCTCGCTCTCCACAGTTTCTCCAACATCTATCCGTTGCTTCCGGAGAAAATGTATTCAAGGTTGCTGGAGTGAAGTACCATTGTGTTAGCAATTTATAGTTAGATTCCTGTATCTTGGTACATCTAGGAGGTACTCAATGCCAACTGTACCACTTTCCTGCTTTGGGTTGAAGAGAACCTTTGATTCAAATCTCTCTCCCATTTACTCAAACTTCTCATTTTATAATCTTCTGGAGGTGTTACCAAAAGAGCATATATTTTAGATATAACATGGGAGATTGATTCCTTTTCTTCGCAATATATCTCAAATCTTGTATGTGGTCTACAGTATTTTTCCATCGGGCCTAGGGATACCAAGAAATGTCGTATTTGTCTTGCCTGCCAACCGGACATTTCAAATTGACCTCCCTGTCGGGTCATGGATTCTACAGAAGGCCAATTATCTAGGTTCGTAAAGTGTAACACTTGATGAAAGCCCCTGTCTCTGAATCCCTGAAAGCCTCTTGCTTCTAACCCTGGTGGAAATGCTGGGTTTCCCAGAATTGGTGTCAAAGGTGAGTATTCTGTAGAAATTCTAGGGTTCCGACTTGTCTTATATCCCATTAATAATGTAGGGCCTATCGTAGGGTGTATTTTCAGTGAGGAAGGTAAAGATGTGTAACACCATATGGCACTGCTTAATGGAATATTACTTATTTGTTGTTCAATTTTAGTCCATAATTTATACTCTGTGTCTACACCAATCAATAATTCTGCCTAACTGTGCTGCCTGATAATATTTATACATATCAGGGGCTGCAATTCCACCCCACTCCTTCGGCATTGTCAGCAAACCTCTATTTATCCTAGGACGTCTGCAGGCCCAAATAAATTTCGAGAATTCTAACCCTATTTGGCTAAAATAACTCCTGGGGATGTATATAGGTAATGCCTGGAAAAAGGTACAGAAATTTAGGGACTATATTAATTTTTAAAATGTTACATCTCCCAAACCAGGAGTGCATGCCCTTATTCCATTTTTTTTAAGAGTATTTTAACTGTCGCAAGTAATGGTCGAAAATTCATATCATAGATCTTTGTTAAGTTTGAGGGAATCTGTGTCCCTAAGTAATTTAATGCTGTTGTCGTCCATCTAAACTTAAAGTTGTGTTGTAGAGTTTTACTTAGTTGTCCCTCCATCGCCACTCCCATCGCCTCCGACTTACTATAATTTATCTTAAAACCAGACAGAGATCCGTACTGTTCTATTTCCTTCAGAAGATTTGGCAATGATATTTGTGGGGATTCTAGAGAAAAACAGCAGGTCGTCCGCATAAGCTGACACCTTATACTCTTCTCTTCCCATTCTTATACCCACAATATCCGGGTTCTGTCTGGTTCTATTCAACAGAGGCTCTAATGTCAGAGCGAATAGGAGTGGCGACAAGGGGCACCCCTGGCGGGTCCCATTCGATATCGGAAATATTTTAGAGTGTACTCCATTTGCTTTAACTGTAGCTTGTGGTTTCGAGTATAGTTCAGTTATCCACTTTAGCATCCGATTTCCAAGACCCATGTGTTTCAATACTCCCAACATGAATGTCCAATTCACCCTATCAAAGGCTTTTTCCGCATCTGTGTTTATAAAAACACTGTTTTTTTAAGTTGGTTTGCTTGTTGAATTAGATTTAGTACTTTAATAGTACTGTCTCTTGCTTCACGTTTGGGAATAAATCCCACCTGATCTAAAATGTACCAACTGAGACACATGGGGTTGTAATCGAATAGCCAAAGTTTTTGTAAAAATCTTCAAGTCTGTGTTCAGTAGGGATATCGGCCAATAACTACTACAAGTCAAGTCTTTACCCTCCTTTGGCAAAATCGTAATATGTGCTCTTAGTGTGTCAGATGTAAAGGTCGTTTTTTTGTCCTATCGCATTAAATAATTTGGTCATGTGTGGACCTAATAGAGAATAAAAACTTTTTAAATATTGTATAGAGAAGCCATCTGGTCCGGGTGCCTTTCCATGTTTTATCGTTTGTATTGCTGCGAATATTTCCTCTGATGTAATGGGTGCTTCTAATTTTCTTCGGACCGGGGATGGTAATCGAGCTAATTGAGAGGAGACAAGATATTCATCTATAGACGAGTGAGGCGAGGAAGAAGGTGCTAGATTATACAGTGAAGAGTAATACTCCCCGAATTCCTGTGCAATCTCTTTGGGGATCGAGATTTTTTGGTCTCCTTTTCCCTTAATATAGGGTATATATGATCGTGTTTGTTGTTCTTTCAATTTCTTTGCCAGTAATTTGCCGCACTTGTCTCCAGATTCATATGTCAACCTTCTCCATCTATTTAATACCGCTTTTGCTTTATATCGTAGGATATCTGATATCTGTCTTCTTAAATATGCTAATTCATTTCCTACTCCCCTTTCTGACATCTCTTTATGTAATATCTCTAATTCCTGAATCTTTCCCAGTAATTAATTTATTTCCTTTTCTCTGGCCTTCTTTACTCGGGAACCATGTTTAATTAATATTCCCCGTATAACTGTTTTATGTGCTTCCCATACAATACCTGGGTCGCTTTCTGCACTGTCATTTATTTTGAAGTACCATGAAATTTCTTTGCTCAGATCTGCAAAAATTTCGGGTGATTGTAGTAAGCTTTCATTCAATCTCCAATTCCATTCCATAGGATGGACTGCCCCCGATAATAAGAGAGTTTTCTCGTAACTGGGGCATGGTCTGACCAAGTTATACTACCTATAGATATATCCTGCACACTGGATAGTAGTTGCTGAGGTATCAAAAAAAGATCTATCCTTGAGTATAATTGATGTGAGTTAGAGAAATATGTATAATCTCTCTCCCCTGTGTGCAGTATACGCCAAACATCTATCAATTGAGTTTCGTGAAGTTTCTGAAGAATACGCTTCCTTGTCCCAATAGGGACTGAGGATAAGCCACTAGAGGTATCAGTTCTTGGATCTAGAGGTATATTAAGATCCCCCCCTAAAATTAATTTCCCTTCTTTAAATTTAGTTAGCTTTGATAGCATTTTTTCAAGGAAATTATCTTGATTACCGTTTGGGGCATAGATAGTAGCTAATGTCACTTTTATATTTCCTATAAATCCTTTCAGAAATAGATATCTCCCTCCTGGGTCTACATATTTCTCCATCAAAGACCATGCAATTCTGTTGGATATTAGAATAGCCACGCCTTTAGTTTTTGGCCTCTTTGTTAGAAGCAAGGTATACGTTAGGAAAGTGTCTATTTTGGAGATATGGAAATTTTCCTTCCTTAAAATGAGTTTCCTGTATCATTCCTATATCTGTTTTAGTCTGCCTCAAATCATGATGCAACATCCTGCGTTTTCCGGAATATTGAGTCCCCTCACATTTATAGAAGTCACCTTCAACCCTGCCATCTTCCCTAGTCCCGCAGGCAGAAGGGGGGGGGGGGAGAAAGAGAGAAAAAAAAAATCCCCTGGGGTTAAAAGCACTAGTACCTACTTAGGTCTACCTAATTGCCTGTAGGTACCAAATTCCTCAAATTTGATTGCCGCACGAAAATCGGCTGTTGCTGCAGCCCACCAACAGTGCGAAATTCGTACGAAAATTCTTTGATATGATTTTCCTAAGAAAATTCTTCCGAAATTCGAACCGTGTATGGCCGGCTTAATGCTGCATTCACACCTGAGCGTTTTGTAGCTTGGAGCTTAAAAGGGGTTGTAAATGCTTGTGTTTTTTCACCTTAAATGCATCCTATGCATTAAGGTAAAAAAACACCAGGCAGTCACCAGCCCCCCAGCTTTACTTACCTGAGCCCCTTCATCTCCTCGGCAAGTCACCGCCGTCCTTCTCTCCACGGAGTCCCGGCTTCGATTGGATAGATTGATAGCAGCGCAGCCACTGGTTCCCACTGCTGTCAATCAAATCCAATGATGTGGGCGCCGGGGGCGGGGCCGAGTCATACACTCGGTGTCTATGAATGACTTAGGAGCGCGCCCGCAAGGTAACCCCCTCGGGAGAGCGCTTCTAGGGGGTTATCTAATGCAGGGAGGAGCAGCGAGAGCCACAGAGGGACCCCAAAAGAGGACGTTCGGGGCCACTCTGTGCAAAACGAGCTGCACAGTGGAGGCAAGTATGACATGTTGGTTATTTTTTTTTTTTTTTTAAAGAACCTTCAGTATCACTTTAAAGCTCAAAAACGCTGGAGGAGAAAAAAATAAGAAAAATCAATGATTCTCTATGGAGTTGGTTCACATCTCCACTCCATGTCGCCTGAAGCCAAACGCCTGAAGCTCAAACAAGTTCTGGTTCTTTTTTGTCGCTCAAATCGGGCATTTTTTTTTTCTCAAACAAAGGTCTTTATTGAGCAAAAGTAAAAGAACAAAGAGTTCCAGAGCACATCATTCAATCAGTGTGGCGCAGCACATCTATAGATACTTAAGACAGTATATCACTCATTCCCCCATGCAAGTAGTAGTTTCACATATTACTGGTGTATGCAACCACCTCCAATCTACCACTTCCCATCAGCATACTCTAACAAGTAGACAGCATACCCAAACATAAAAAATATACACTCGCCCTGAGTGGACCAAATCGGGCATTTTTGGCGCGTTTCTATTCTCATAGAAATGAATGGAAACATGCCATTCGCGTGTTTGTGCGTTTTGCCATGCATTTTTGCACGATTTTCTGCTCCAATAAAAAATAAATAAAATAGTAATAGTAGTAATAATATTACTTCGTATTCATTTATTGAATTTATTTATGATTTTTATTTGTTTATTTATTTTACATTTATTATTCATATAATAATAAATAACCCTAACCCAACTGCTAAATCTTAACCTAAACTGAACTCGAACCCCCTTACCCCAACGAAAAAAACATTATAATGAATAATAATAATAAAAAGAAGAAAAAATAAAAGCTAATGAAAAAGCTAAAAAAGCTGAAATACCTAGCAACAAATGATGCAACAGAAAATAGATTTCTCTATCGGCTAATAAAAAAAAAAAACACCAAAGCCTAAAAACGCTGCATACCAAAGTGCAACACGCGCAAAAAAAAAAAAAAACGCTCAAAGGCGCTACGCTCAGGTGCGAATGCAGCCTAAGGCCAGTGTGCTATCATATTACTGCTACCTGTCAGATTGTGTAACGGAAGTGACGTTCCAAACAAAAAAAAAAAATATTACACAGGTTCGCTACTCTGATAGAACACCTGCAGCCAGTAGGCGACAGGGGACATCTTACTACACCCAGCTGCGTCTTATTCATTTCAGAGTAATTTTAGCAATAAAGCGAGTGTATATAAATAAATATAGTATATTGACATTTGTGATGTTGCTTGGATGTTTAATTTTGAAAGGCTAAAGGTTTAGCGCTGAGCAGTGCAGGGTGTACCAACATGGCCTCCGCCACCTTCCTGCTGCTGGCGTCCAGCTCCTTGCAAAATGTAACATTAAAACAGCATCACAGATGTCAATATACTATATTTATATACGCTCACTTTATTGCTAAAATTACTCTAAAATTCAAGATGTAGCCGAGTGTAGCAAGATTTCTGCATGGGTGTTCTATCAGATTAGCGCAACCCGTCAGATCATTTGGAACGCATTGCGCCATGGAACGTATGTTGGTACGCATAGCGCATGCGCAGAAAGTATTTTTTGGTCGGAACGTCACTTCTGTTGCACAATCTGACAGTTAGCGGTAATCTGATAGAACACCAGCCACAGATTGAGCAAATTTCTTTCCTGAAACCAGACAGTGTTGACAAGGGAATCCCTCCCACCAAGCCATTGTATTCTGCTGGCAGGGAAGTGGGGGAAGCCACCCTCGCCAGGAGAGAACAGTGATTATTGCTAGCAGCTATAATAGCCGCTTGCAATAATCGCATGTAAAATCCGTCAGGCTGGTTGCACCAAAGTTGATTGATCGATCAGTGGTTCAAATTCATTACCTGCTGAACCAGGCCAAGATTTGAACCATCTATGGCAGGCTTCAGCCTGATGAGAAAGACAGCTGCTCCATATTGCGGCTTGATTGAATGTTTTGAATTTTGGGCTGTCTCCAGAAAAGTGATAGAGGGTAAATCTTCCAATTGGGACACTAGGCCTGGGTATCCCCAGGAGATTCCCCGAATTTGCAGGGATTTCCTCTCACTTCCTGTTTTTGCTATGGGACAGGAAGTGAACGGAATACTTCCCAATGAGGCACAGGGCAAAAAATAAACCAAGCAGGGTTATAACCCTCCCTTACTCTAGTCTAAAATGGGGGGAAAAAGTTTTGCCTAAAGTTCTACTTAAGGGTAAAAAAAATCTTGAGCCTTTCTAACCACTTTAAGGGTGGAGGTGTGGGGCATTAAAACAGAGGCTTAACTGTCTATTTTTACTGTCCCCCAACCCCAAGTGTAAACTAGACCTCACTCTTCCAGACTCCTAGCATGTGCATGTGGAATTTGTACACATGCACAATGAAAATTGTATCTGATGCCAGGTCCTTATAAAACTAGTGGCTACATGAGCCGCACATATGGTGCTGCATTGTGTGCAACACATTATGTGTCCTATAGGATCCAATGGTGTCCCGGCAATTTGTGCCAAGCTCTCCCTTCTGGTACTCAAGTCCATTAGCCCCTAGCCTCTAGCCAACAAAGCCAGCAAGGTGCCTAATCAGATTCTGAACATTGCTGTATCTGACAGATCTACGATGGAAAAGGGTCTGACATAACACAGAACGCAACCAAAACAAAGCCAACAAGACATCGGGGGTTACCTTTAAATCTCTGTAAACTACATTTTTTTCTGAGTGAAGATAATCCAACGCAGAGACAATTTCTGCTCCATAAAACCGGGCTCGATCTTCGGAAAATATACGTTCTCTTGATAGATGAAAGAATAACTGAAAAGAAAATCACTTTATTAGTGATCCATTAATTCTAAACCAACATAAAAGCAATCAATCATTAGGAAAAAAAAAAAAAATGAAAAACTTGGTTCTAAACTTAAACTAAAAACGACTTTCAACAAGACATACATACTGTACAATACATACATAGCCACCTAATACATTTATACAAATAGATTTTTTTTTTCTGCAGTTTAAGCTCAAGTGGCAGATTGTTAATCATTTTTTAATATATATAGGTGTGAACGAGATAATAAATATTCCCATCACCCGATGTTAGGGGTTTAAAATCCTGGTTTATATGTATAGTTTGTAATTATATATGTATATGGGCCAGCCATATTTGCTCACCACATATGTAGGTTCTGCTACCTACATATTAATGCTACAGAGCTTGTGTGCCTTGCTGATGTTCATCTCCCTGGAGGGTCCACTTCCAGAGTATCTGTCGAAAATAGAAACCCTGCAGTTCCTAATGATGTGAAACATCTACAATGCACCTGGTAGCATAAAGATCCTGTGATCCAGGCTGCCTAGGCTTTAAGTCACAGGTGGCGGCTCAGGATTGTGTCTTTTGGTAAAAAGCTGCCTTTTTTTCCCTTTGGTCTGTATTTATCATGGAGTCCTTTTTAGCACTCACATTTAAATTCATAATTAAAATTTTTTAAGCCTAGTTTAAGCCAACACGTTTTTTTCCAGCTTTGGATAGGAGGAGGATACGGTGGAAGTAATAAGAAATCTCTGACAGGGAAACAAAACCTAATTTTAGTCCCAGTAAAAGTCATGTGAGCTGTGATACAACGCATTGGGCGGAGCTGGGTGATGTCACTTCCTGGCTCGGCCAGAACTCTTGGCTGGGACACATTTTTTACAAGCAGTTTACAAATGTTTTTAATGTGAGCGGCTTTTACCAAATAAATACTAACCCTTCTTGATATGTACCACCATGGGTAGCCCTCTCCGATTTGTTTGAGGATACTGTCTCAGTGATTGAATAAAGTCCATTAAAAGGGACCCGTGACGGGAGGAAGACAAAAGTGCACCATCATACAATCTGGGAACTACCATTAACGCTGTTGACCTGTATGAGAATATGGGTCAATGTGGAAGGTGAGCAGGCACTTCACATAGGAGGTGGAACACGGTGGTGCAAATATTTAAAACTGCAGTTGGGAGAATTGCTTTTTTTTCATCTTTTGCTTAAAAAATAATAATAAAAAAATGGCCTTGTTTACATGTGGCCGAAACTGGAAGTGGCGTCATGTCGTCGCTTCAGTCCTCCTAGGCCATAGAGATTAGTAGAGGCCATCTATCCATCACTCATCTCTGTGCCCAGCCGCTGTCGACGCCGGATAGGTTCCCAGAGCTACCGATCGCCCAGGTAAGCCCGGGAACCACCGAAAAGCAGTGGGAGGGGTCGCCCCTCCCGCCGCTTCTTAAAGTGATTCAGCAGCGAATCTGCCGCTCAAACCACTTATCAAAAAGACCGGCGCTTGAGGGAAAAATTAATACTGGGGCTATGACATCTAGTTGCAGCTATAACCCCGGTATTAAACGGCAAAGTAATGATGTATTTTCCCAGCTAAGCGGTCGGAAAGTGGTATTATTTTAGAAAGACAATTATTTGTAGTTTAGTGCCTAGAAGGGTCCTGTAATGGCTCTGGTTAAAGAGCCTGCTCATTTAAGTTGGCCATACACGGATAGAATTTTGTTCTAAAGTTTTCATTTTAAGAACACTTGTTGGATTTTCTAATGTGGTTATGGTGTGATCAAAATCGACATTCATTTTCAACCGCACCGTAACTATGCAGTGATGAGAAAATGTGAAGCAGGTTGAAAACTTTCTCAAACAAATTTTACTAGCGTATGTGATTTTCTTTCAGGAAATTAGATTAATTGCAAAACTGAATGTTAACCACTTAAGGACCGCCCCACGTACATATATTGAAAAACTGGAAGAACCCCCTTGGGAGGTGGGACTTTAAAAGTGACTGACAACACTCAGAGGTATATTGAAAAATATATGAATTTAATCAACGAGTATAAAGACATAATTACAAAGACAGTTTCTTATTAAAATACATGAATTAAATACAGATTCACAAAAAACTGTTTGTATTCAAAAAAGAAAGAAAGAACATAACGTTTTGTAGTCCGACCCGACAGCTGTTTCGGTTACCCTTCTTCGGGGGATTTGTGGACATTAAAATCGGGAGTTGTCTATAAAAAGACAGATTCCATTAAATACATGATGCTATTGTGTATATATATGCATAAAATTGTTTATACAAATAGATAAAACGTCACACATGTATATAAAAATAAGTAAATAATAATTTTTGCTTACAAATATTTCCAAAAGTAGTTTGATATTCCATGCGAGAATAGGGCACGTGTGTCGCCGTGTATATGGAGCGAGAGAGAAAAAAGAAACGCACCACAGAAAAAGGCTGGAGCAGGGTCCAAAAATAAACTTTCATACGAAGGTCCCCAAATGGTGACAGACGATGGAGCTAGAAAAGACTCTAAATAAAGAGTCTAGGTTTCTGCAAAACATATATGGACAGCCCTTAGTATTAATCAATATCCTCATTTATTGGAGCTTAAGCCAAAAATATGTAGCAAATTATCCTCAAAAACCTACCAGTAAACCTTCATTTCGAGTAGACAAGAAGAAAAACAGCAACTCCTATCAATTCAAGAAAGAATCTCTCTCATATCTGAGAGATTGCATAAATTATGCATTCCTCTGGCAGTAGAGTAAGTTGTATGAAGTGTGGCTATCTTCTAATTGTTGAGGGAAATACTGTAAAAAGAAAGAGAAACAAAAAGGAGGGTAAAGGTGCAAATAAGCACCATTGGCAACCACTTGAATAAGAGGATAGTGATGTCCTAAATACCTAAAAGAGTCTAACCATATGACTGAGAGTATATACCTGTGTAGCTCCTCCAGACTGTAAACTGGTACCGTGTCCTGTGCCCGTGCAAATCTCCGTTTAGTGAGATGGGCTTTAAATGGCGTCTTGATAAGCCGCCACAGCTGTGTGAGCGGACGGCGCAGGAAGCCGGCGTGTGGTGACGTCAATACGCATGGCGTCGCTTGAGTGTAAAACACTCTAAAGCGAAACCAAAAGAGCCGCGAGCGGAAGTGTATGTCCGCATAGAAACGCCGACACCGGAAACACCTAACACGGTCAACGTCCAGAGACTGCAACAGGACGCAGATGGTGTATTCCATCTATAGAGCCTCAGATCTAAAACTGTCATAGTCAAATAAAACTATGTTTTAACTATGACAGTTTTAGATCTGAGGCTCTATAGATGGAATACACCATCTGCGTCCTGTTGCAGTCTCTGGACGTTGACCGTGTTAGGTGTTTCCGGTGTCGGCGTTTCTATGCGGACATACACTTCCGCTCGCGGCTCTTTTGGTTTCGCTTTAGAGTGTTTTACACTCAAGCGACGCCATGCGTATTGACGTCACCACACGCCGGCTTCCTGCGCCGTCCGCTCACACAGCTGTGGCGGCTTATCAAGACGCCATTTAAAGCCCATCTCACTAAACGGAGATTTGCACGGGCACAGGACACGGTACCAGTTTACAGTCTGGAGGAGCTACACAGGTATATACTCTCAGTCATATGGTTAGACTCTTTTAGGTATTTAGGACATCACTATCCTCTTATTCAAGTGGTTGCCAATGGTGCTTATTTGCACCTTTACCCTCCTTTTTGTTTCTCTTTCTTTTTACAGTATTTCCCTCAACAATTAGAAGATAGCCACACTTCATACAACTTACTCTACTGCCAGAGGAATGCATAATTTATGCAATCTCTCAGATATGAGAGAGATTCTTTCTTGAATTGATAGGAGTTGCTGTTTTTCTTCTTGTCTACTCGAAATGAAGGTTTACTGGTAGGTTTTTGAGGATAATTTGCTACATATTTTTGGCTTAAGCTCCAATAAATGAGGATATTGATTAATACTAAGGGCTGTCCATATATGTTTTGCAGAAACCTAGACTCTTTATTTAGAGTCTTTTCTAGCTCCATCGTCTGTCACCATTTGGGGACCTTCGTATGAAAGTTTATTTTTGGACCCTGCTCCAGCCTTTTTCTGTGGTGCGTTTCTTTTTTCTCTCTCGCTCCATATACACGGCGACACACGTGCCCTATTCTCGCATGGAATATCAAACTACTTTTGGAAATATTTGTAAGCAAAAATTATTATTTACTTATTTTTATATACATGTGTGACGTTTTATCTATTTGTATAAACAATTTTATGCATATATATACACAATAGCATCATGTATTTAATGGAATCTGTCTTTTTATAGACAACTCCCGATTTTAATGTCCACAAATCCCCCGAAGAAGGGTAACCGAAACAGCTGTCGGGTCGGACTACAAAACGTTATGTTCTTTCTTTCTTTTTTGAATACAAACAGTTTTTTGTGAATCTGTATTTAATTCATGTATTTTAATAAGAAACTGTCTTTGTAATTATGTCTTTATACTCGTTGATTAAATTCATATATTTTTCAATATACCTCTGAGTGTTGTCAGTCACTTTTAAAGTCCCACCTCCCAAGGGGGTTCTTCCAGTTTTTCATACAATTAGGGATGTGGTGACTGTCAACATTTACAATCCTGCAATCGTTGGTTTTCTTTCTCACGTACATATATTGCGGCAGGGCGGCCCTTAAGTGCAAAATCACGTACATGTACGTGATTTCTCTTCTCGGAGCCCCGCTCCCGCTGTGGTTGAACACAGCGGGAGCCAATCAGCAAGTTCGGCGGCCGCAATGGCCGCCGGTCACCTGCAACGGTTCGCTGGAGAGGCAAAACGGCGGTCTGCCTATGTAAAAAAGGCAGACCGTTGTTCTGTCAGAGAGGAAGAGAGGGATCTTGTGTTCCTGCTAATCAGGAACACGGATCTCTCTTCCTTCAGTCATCCCCCACACAGTTAGAAAGCATTTCCTAGGAGCACACTTAACCCGTTGATTGCCCCTGATGTTAACCCCTTCCCTGCCAGTGTCCTTTATAAAGTGACAGTGCATTTTTTTTAGCACTGAACACTGTAGTGGTGTCACTGGTCCCCAAAAAGTGTCACTTAGTGTCAGATTTGTCCAGCGCAATGTCACATTCCCATTAAAAAAAAAATCGCTGATCACCGCCATTACTAGTAAAAACAATAAAAAAATAAAAATAAAACCTCCATAAATCCATCCCATTTGTAGAAGCTATAACTTTTGCGCAAACCAATCAATTTACGCTTTTTGGGATTTTTTTTTTTTTTTAACAAAAATATGTAGCAGAATACAAAGTGGCCTAAACTGATGAAGAAATTAGTTTTTTTACATCTTGTTATTGGATAAGTTTTATTTTTAGCTATTGTTTTTTTTAATTGTCTGTCTTTTTTGTTTATAGCGCAAAAAATAAAAACCACAGGTGGTAATCAAATACCACCAAAATAAATCTCTATTTGGGGGGGGATACATCATCTTCATTTGGGTACAGGGTCGCACGGCCGCGCAATTGTCAGTTAAAGCAACGCAGTGCTGTATCGCAAAAAATGGCCTGGTCAGGAAGGGGGTAAATCCTTCCGGAGCTGAAGTGGTAAAAAGCAAATTACATTTTTGAAGTACTTTCGAACAACATTCGTCAAGTCATCGAAGGTACTGAGAATTTTTCGTACGAATATTTGTATGAATGTAGTGTATGGCTAGCTTGAGCTTCTGTGACACTTCCAAACAAATGCAAAAGCGTAGCCACAGGCGTGAAACTCTCAAATTGCTAAATAGCCCTCATTACCCATCTAGTTTCTGTCGAAAGTGAACAGATCAAAGTTTACTTTTTAATTTGGGAAAGCTTTAAAACTGCCTAACCTGACTGATAACAAGGAAATGCCCAGATGCTCATTAGGCGATCTGGAGGAGGAAGGGATATCTGATTCTCAGAAAAAACTCCTCAGAATTCTCTTTTGCTACGCAAAGAAGGCGCTAGCTCTTAGATGGAGGGAGCCGACCCCTCCCACACCTCGATATGTGCTATTTGTAGTACTGGGATGCCGGCTGCAGTAAGACCATGAACATACTTATACCTACCTTGTGCCATATATATCAAGTTTGAAAAGAGGGGGGAGGGGGGGAATTTGTTGAGGGTGTTAGTACTGTTATATTTAAAAAAAAAAAAAAAAAATATATAAACTGACAAAATACATAAAAGATGGCAGTGCTGCAAATGTTGCTTGGGTGTCCAAAAAAGTTTATTGTATAACATGGATAAAGGAAAGATTTGAGGCATGCACAAGATACAGATATGTTGATTATGGACTTATTACTATTGTACCAAATATGTGTAACCTTTCTACACAATGTATGTGTATTGTATTGCGTTGTATAAGGTTCTGTTTATTATGTCACAATTTCAATAAATTTACCCTTTAAAAAAAAAAACAAGGAAATGCCAGCATTTCCTACTGAACACAGGCATCGATTATTTCCTTATTCCACAATACAGTATAAAATGTTGTTATCAAGTTATACTAAAATAGCATATGTAGCAAAATTTACCAGCTTAACTGCTTGCTGACCGTATAACAGATATACGGCAGCAAGGTGGCTTTGCTGTGGCAAATCACGTATAAGATACGCGATCTGACACTTTCGGGTAGGGGGGCGCGCATGGCATATGTCAATCAGCGGGTGCCGGCCAATTGATTATCTCCGACACCCGCATTTGCAAAAAACAGCCTGGTCATGAAGGGGGGTATACAGTTGTGCTCATAAGTTTACATACCCCGGCAGAATTTATGATTTCTTGGCCATTTTTCAGAGAATATGAATGATAACACAAAAACTTTTCTTTCACTCATGGTTAGTGTTTGGCTGAAGCCATTTATTATGAATCAACTGTGTTTATTATTTTTAAATCATAAATCACAACAGAAACTACCCAAATGACCCTGATCAAAAGTTTACATACCCCAGTTCTTAATACCGTGTATTGCCCCCTTTAACATCAATCACAGCTTGAAGTCTTTTGTGGTATTTGTGGATGAGGCTCTTTATCTCATCAGATGGTAAAGCTGCCCATTCCTCTTGGCAAAAAGCCTCCAGTTCCTGTAAATTCTTGGGCTGTCATGCATGAACTGCACTTTTGATATCTCCCCAGAGTGGCTCAATGATATTGAGGTCAGGAGAGTGAGATGGCCACTCCAAAACCTTCACTTTATTCTGCTGTAGCCAATGACAGGTGGACTTGGCCTTGTGTTTTGGATCATTGTCATATTGGAATGTCCAAGTGCGTCCCATGCGCAGCTTCTTGGCTGATGAATGCAAATAATCCTCCAGTATTTTTTGATGACATACTGCATTCATCTTGCCATCAATTTTTACCAAATTTCCTGTGCCTTTGTAGCTCACACATCCCCAAAACATCAGCGATCCACCTCCGTGTTTCACAGTAGGAAGGGCGTACCTTTCATCATAGGCCTTGTTGACTCTCCAAATGCAGCGTTAATGGTTGTTGCTAAAAAGCTAAATTTTGGTATCATCACTCCAAATTACTTTGTGCCAGAAGGTTTGAGGCTTGTCTCTGTGCTGTTTGGTGTATTGTAAGCGGGACACTTTGTGGCATTTGCGTAGTAATGGCTTTCTTCTGACGACTCGACCATGCAGCCCATCTTTCTTCAAGTACCTCCTTATTGTGCATCTTAAAACAGCCACACCACATGTTTTCAGAGTCCTGTATTTCACCTGAAGTTATTTGTGGATTTTTATTGGCAGTTTCCTGGTAGCTGTGGCTGAATTTTTAGTTGGTCTACCTGACCGTGGTTTGGTTTCAACAGAACCCCTCATTTTCCACTTCTTGATTAGAGTTTGAACACTGCTGATTGGCATTCTCACTTCCTTGGATATCTTTTAATATCCCTTTCCTGTTTTATACAGTTCAACTACCTTTTCCCGCAGATCCTTTGACAATTCTTTTGCTTTTCCCATGACTCAGAATCCAGAAACGTCAGGGCCGCACTGGATGAAAGATGTAAGGGTCTGTCAGGAGTCCAGAAACGCATTGACCTTTTATGCACACACACCAATTACAAGCAAACAGATCACAGGTGAGGATGGTTACCTTTAATAGCCATTCAAACCCCTTTGTGTCAACTAGTGTGCATGTTATCAGACCAAAATCACCAGGGTATGTAAACTTTTGATCAGGGTCATTTGGGTATTTTCTGTCACCATTATGATTTAAAAAGAGTAAACACAGTTGACTGATAATAAATGGCTTCAGCCAAACACTAACCATGAGTGAAAGAAATGTTTTTGTGTTATTATTCATATTCTCTTAAAAATGGCCAAGAAATTATAAATTCTGCCAGGGTATGTAAACTTATGAGGACAACTGTATCTTCCAGAGATCAAGTGGTTAAATAAGGAAAAGCTATTTTTATTTTTTTTTTATTATTAAAATAATTATCTTTTAATTTAAAATGTTAAGTTGAATTCTAGCCAAACTAATTAAAAACACAACTGAAATACATAAACATTAAAGGGAGTTTTTAAAAACAACAAGCATGCTTATACTTACGTGCCCCTGTGCAATGATTTTGCACAGAGCAGCCCTGATAGAATGCATTAAAGGAGAAGTCCAGCCTGAGCTTTTTAGGCTGGGCTTCTCCTCTGGGTCACAGGAGTGCAATTCATTTTGCACTCCTGTGACCCGGTTTCAGCGGAGAGCGGTCTGAAGTCCGTTCTCCGCTGACGTCACTACCATCAGTCGGGGCAGCACGTCATCACGACTTCCTAAGTCGGGATCCGCCAGCTGTCCTGATTGATGGCAGTCTCAGCGAGCCTCTGAGACGGCCGCTCCTCACCCCTCCACTGTTTAGCTCTCCAATGAGCGTGGAGAAGCAGAGAGGAAAGACGCTGACTGACAGTCAGCAGCTTTCCTCCTGGGGATCTCTGAGAACCGAGCCATCGGCGGTGTTCGGTGACTTGGTTCTCAGTGCAGAGACACCGGGGGACAGCTGCAGCATCGCTCTGATGCTCCATCTACGAGGAAAGTATAAATCAAAAATAAAAATAAAACCCATACTTCTCTTTTAAGATAAAAAAACCTTCTGACTTTACAACCCCTTGATTCCCCAAATAACATCTCAGTACTTACCTCTCCTCCATTTGCATATTCCATAACAAAACATAAGCGATCATGAGTCTGAAAGGAATATTTTAATGCCTAGCAAGAAGAAAAAAAAACAAGAAAGGTATGTTAGCTGACTTTGCTTAGTATTCCTTTTTTAAAGGACGCAAAAAATCCAGGAACATGGGCCAATGTGTCATACATTACTGGGTCTGTATACCCCGCAGTTTGGTGCAAATTTGGAAAATGAGAGATCTAATCTGACTGGTGGTTGTACTAGGGAAATAAAGTCAACATTTAGTACTCATATGTAAAGCTCAGTTAAAAAAAAAAAAAAAGAAGGTTTTAGGAGTTCCTACAGAAATGTCTTCCTCTCAAGTACAGTATATCTGAAGGCAATTTTTTTTTTCAGTTTTGGAGAGTAGAGGGGGATTATAACACCGGTCAGGTTTTTATTGTTGTTTGAGTCCCTGTTAGGGAGATCCCCCCCCCCCCCATCTGTCCTGCATACAATCACTGAGTGTGAAAGAAAATCCCAGAAAAATTGGGGGTGGCTGCGGACAGATTCATGCTATGTATGAATCTATCCATTGCATACAGGGATTGGCGTGGAGAGAGGGGTCGGTGCCCGGGCGCCCTAATGGACGGGCCCCGCCACTGGTAATAACCCTCTCTTACTCTATCCAAAATGGAAAAAAAGTTTTGCCTTTAGTTGTACTTTATTGCAGAGATTGCATTCAGTTAGAGCCTGTTCACACAGGGGCGACGCGACTTTGCGAGGTGACTTCAGCGCGACTTGAGCGTGAACCACAGCGCGACTTGGGGCGACTTGAAGTTGCCTCCAGGACAGGGGACTTTGCCAGTGGCCAATCAAAGAGTAATCAGCTCTGTGGGAGGGAGGGGAGAGGGAGGGGTTTGCGAGAAAACTATTTTTATTTCCTGGAAAGTTGCTTCAGTTAAGACAGGGGATCCGACTTCCATTGAAATCAATGGGTACAAGTCGGATTGAAGTAGTACAGGAACCTTTTCTGAAGTCGGAGAGACTTCAATAGTGTACATTAAGACGGCTCCATTCACTTCCATTGATTTTCTCAACCGCGCAACTTCAAGTTAGATCCCAAGTCGCCCCTGTGTGAACCGGCTCTGAGGGATCTATTAAATCTAGACAAAGGGGTTGATGCTTAGCCTAGGATTTCCAGTTTTGCAGTGAAATTTGAGAAACTATCACTATACTGTATGTCTGCTATGTGCTCCCAGCCACAAGGCATAACTAAAAAAAAATTTAAAAAACATTTGCCTTTCCAGTTGTTTCTTTGGAGCAGGTTTTTACATAGGACTCTGAAGGCAGCTAGTATTGTTCAGAAAAGCTTGCAACGAGCAATTAGGGGATAGATATAGGCACAATTCTTTAAGTACCGTATATACTTGAGTATAAGCCGACCCGAATATAAGCCGAGGCACCTAATTTTACCACAAAAAACTTTCAGCACAAAAAAAATGTGCTGAAAAACTCGGCTTATACTCGAGTATATACGGTAGATTGACATACAATGTACAACCCAGGCCTTGAGATATGTAATCCTTTTTTAAAGCAGACAGCATGCACATCTAGTTTACAAGTGATAATGTTATCTGCCAGCACAGTATAGACAGGATTATTTATTCACTATATAGAAGAGGAAATCTAGGTAGGATTTTTAAGAAAGTATAAAAGGTAAGCAGCATTTTTTTTTAATTATGCTATGTGAATGGGAGCATGTAACCAATATAAAGTATCCCTACTTGTGCTCCAAAAGCAGAAATATACTTTACACCCAACAAGCAGCATAAGCAGTAAGGAGAGGACACAGTAAGGAGAGGACACTGCCAGAGGAACTTCAATGAAATAGATACTCTCTGCAAACGGCAATATTACAGAAAGTCTGCACAGACTTTAAATGAACCTAAAAGGAGAACACTTCTGTTGACAAAAAAAATATGTCCTCTCCAGGCATATTCTATACAATGCAAGAGCAGCTGGAGATGCAGACATATGCCAGTAACTTCCTCAAACTGGGAAAGTCTGCCTGCTGCAACAACCTGACCAGCCGCAAGGTTGTAAACAGAGAAACACTGCATCCCTGTAGATGTGCTGTAGCCTTGGCAATTATATCATATAAAGCAGAAGTCTCAAACTGGCGGCCCTTCAGCTGTTCCGAAACTACAAGTCCCATCATGCCTCTGCCTGTGGGAGTCATGCTTGTAATTGTCAGCCTTGCAATGCCTCATGGGACTTGTAGTTTTGCAACATCTGCAGGGCTGCCAGTTTGAGACCCCTGATTGTAAAGGGTTGTGCAGGGAATGCCTGAAATTTGACTTTAAGCACTGTGCAGACTTCTGGGAAATGCAGTTGGGCAATCGCATAATAAATGAATATTTCTGATAGCACTCAACATAATGTCCCTACTGTAACTTCAAATGGAAAGGTAATTTACCAATATTAAACTGTAAACCAGGTTGAGTATTCTACTGGTGTTCACCTAAACTGACTTGATTAGAGCTGACAACACACAGACTGCTCCTGGGCTAGCTTCCTCCACACCTTAGCAGGCCTACAAAGGCTACATGAAGCAAGCCTACTAGAGACCAAAATGCAAAGGATTAGAGGATTGAACAGTTTGTTTTTTTTTTTTTATAATTCTCTATACTGCAAACAATACAAAGTCATTAAAAAATTAGAAAATATGTTCAACTCCAAAAAAAAAAAAGTGGCTTTAAATTTTGGATAGAATAGAGAGGGTTAGAATAAGGTTTTTACTGCGGTCTGTGTGGCAGTTTGGAAGATTCACCCTCTCTATTTATCCTGGTGAATGTTCTCATTAAGAATGAAAGTGAAATAAAATCCCAAATTTTAGGTTGGTACCAGAACAGGAATAGAGATGACATTTTCCAATACGGACACTAGTTCTGGTGACCCCCATTGACAACCAGGGATTTGCTCTCACTTTTGGCTTTGGCTATGGCACAGGAAGTGAAGGGAAATCACCCCCAATGGGAAACAGATACCAAAAAATAAAAAAAACCTTCTCTGATGCCGCGTACACACGTTCGATTTTTTTGACGGTGAAAACACCGTCGAGAAAATCGACGTGAAAAACGAGGAACAGCTTGTTCCCCCCACACACGGCCGTTTTAAATTACTTTTTTTTTTTTTTTAGTCGAAAAAAACGACCGTGTGTGGGCTCAGCGGCAGTGTTTCCCTATGGGAAAACTGCCGCGGAAAAAAACGACGGGAATCACGACGAGAAAAATTAGAGCATGTTCTAATTTTTCTCGTCGTGATTAATGCCGTTTTTCCCGTCGAGAAAAACAACAAAAAGCCCACAGACTATCGTTTTTCTCGTTCAAAAAGAAAAAATTACATTTTTCTCAACCGGAAAAACGGTCGTGTGTACGCAGCATAACTCTATCCATAATGGAAGGAGAAAAAAAACAAAAAACGTTTTGCTCTTAAATCTAATTTAAAAACGTACCGTTAAGAAAGGGTGCCTAGAGTTCTGTAAGACGCGGTTTTCAGTCAGCGTGTGCGCTACTTCATCCTAAAATAGAAATGCATTCAATGTATAAAATGTTGTTTATACTGAATTTAGATTTAAGTGTAACATTACCCACACAACTCACCTTTGCAACAATTACTTCTTTTTTTAAAATTTTCATAGCGTAATATCTTCCCGTTGCTTTTTCTTTGACTAAAATAACTTTTCCAAAGGTACCTTTCCCCAATAGCTTTAGATATTCAAATTCATTCATAGTCTGCGGATATCAAAAACAAAATAAAACTTGATGAGCTCCCTTGGGTTCACACTTTTATGTCCGTTCGCCTGCAATCTCAGTCACCACCAAGGATTAAACAGTTCAATCAACCGGTGAACAAAGTGGAAAAAAAAAACGCATCCTAAAAAATCTCCAGGTATTTTACAAGTTAGCTGAAGAATCTTTACAGGAAAGTTGGTAAATGGGGGAGTACTAGATCACTAAAACAAAGCCAAAAGTATATTTTGGTCTGGGTAAACACCATATCTAGGCATTAGGGAGGCAGGCTAGAAGTAGTAAAGTCCTCCTCAGAGCTGGTCCCACAGCGTTTTGGACCCAAGACACCATAACTCCAAAATCGGGACCAAAGAACTTCTGGACAACTCAGATTGAGCGATTATGTCACTCACCTAGTCTACCATCCTTAATGTCTGAGTAATCTAATATGCCGCGTACACACGACCGTTTTTAATGTCATTGAAAAAAAGTTTTTCTCTACGTGATTCTTCTCAAGCCTGCCTTGCCTACACACGATCGTGAAAAAAAAAATGCTCGAGCAAAGCACGGTGACGTACAACCCGTACGACGGCACTATAAAGGGGAAGTTCCATTCGGATGGCGTCACCCTTTGGGCTGCTTTTGCTGATCCTCGTGTTAGTAAAGTTTGGTGAGAGACGATTCGCGCTTTTCAGCCTCGTGCTCTTCAGTCCGTTACAGCGTGACGAATGTGCCATCTCCATTCAGAACGAGCGCTCCCGTCTCATAACTTTCTTCTGAGAATGCACGTTTTTTCCCCGTCATTAAAGCGTACACACGGCCGTTTTTCACAATGAGAAAAACGATAAGCAGGTTCCAAATTTTTAATGCCCATTTTTCACGTCACGAAAAATGCTTTGGAGCCCACACACGATGATTTAATGACCAAATAAAAAAATGGCATTTTTCTCGTCATGGAAAACGGTCGTGTGTACGCGGCATTATAGCAGACCTGACTTACTAGAACTAAATCCCAATTGTACAACACTTAATTTGCTAAAGCACTGTTCGTCAAACAATCGCTACTCTTATTTTCTTATAATAGGGTTTTCATTTCCTTTCTTCTGTCCTCCTCCAAACTCGTTCAGCCACTTCCTGTCTAAATGCGCTCGCTCCAGCATTGGCTGTACATCATTGCTCAGGACCAGCTTCCTGATAGTGACAAATGTGGACCATGTAGACGTAAACAAAATAGTGGCCGTCTGTACAAAGACATAGGGGTTGATTTACTAAAGGAAAATCCACTTTGCACTTGAAAGTGCACATGGAAGTGCAGTCGCGGTAGATCGCTGTAAATCTGAGGGGAAGCTCTGAAATGAGGGGAAACTCTGCTGATTTTATCATCCAATCATGTGCAAGCTAAAATGCTGTTTATTTTCCTTGCATGTCCCCCTCAGAACTACAGCATCTGCACTTCCATGTGCACTTTCAGTGCACTTGCAAGTGCAAAGTGCATTTTCCTTTAGTAAATCAACCCCATAGACTCCCTGCTGCATAAATATGAATGAGATGCGTAAAAGATGGCTTCGGCTCCGGTTCTCCACCTGTATTACTCCTCAGATGCGTTTCACCCTTTGAGGCTTAAGTGTAGAGCCCTCAATGATTAAGACCGAAAAGGGCAAAATACATCCGAGGAGTTCTCTAGAGGTGTAGAACTTGTGCTGAAGCCACCTTTTACTCATCTCATTCAGGTTCATGCAGCAGAGAGTCGGTGTCTTTGTACAGACGGACAATATTTTGTTGAACTCTACAGGAGCCAGACAAGACTATTCTGTCTGTCTTGCAGCAGTCTTTTGACATGCTGATCCGACTGACACAAGTTTGGTGGGCCATTCGAGCGGTACAATTTTTTTTATAGTTTTGAACTGTGGACCATGCATTCAATGTGTGTTGTCATGGCTGCTTGTAGTCTCCACCAGGGAACCACGTGACAGGATGACAATGCAGGAGGACCACTGGGAGCAAGTTGTTCCCACCATAACAGGAAGTCCCTGAACAAGGACCTTCAAATCAGGATCACCAGGTATTCTGGTATGAGGTTGCATATTTACAATTACCGTATATACTTGAGCACAAGCCGAGATTTTCAGCCCTTTTTTTGGGCTGAAAGTCCCCCCCTCGGCTTATAATCGAGTCAACGAAATTGAACATTGTAAATTGTACCTGAAAAAAAATTGAGAGGCTGCGGCGTCCATCGTTTAAATCTCGCGGTCTCTTCCTGGTCCCTTCCGTGATAGGCGGAACTGTGTCTGCTGAGAATCGCCTTTCACGAACGTTCTCTCATCCTCACCCATCCCAGCAGACACTGTTGTTCAGTGTTCCGCCAATCACGGACATCTGCTGGGAAACTGAGGATGAGAGAACATTCGTGATAGGCGGAACTGTGTCTGCTTGGAAAACGCCTATCACAGAAGGGAAGAGAAAGAGACCGCAAGTTTTAAACGATGGACGCCGCAGCCTCTCAATTTTTTTTCAGGTACAATTTACAATGTTCAATTAAAATTTCTTTTTCGTACATCACGGGACACAGAGCGACTTAGTCATTACTAATGGGTTATATAGATTACCTTCAGGTGTTGGCACTGGCCAATTCCAAACCGGAAGTACCCTCCCCTATATAAGCCCCTCCCATCCGGGAGCACCTCAGTTTTTTGCCAGTGTCTAAGGTGTTGGCCAAAGAGTAACATGTGTTTTCACTGGGCTTGCGTACAGGTTCTTTTGGGCCTTAGTAAGCTGTTCCGAATCCCACCAAAAAAGCTTCATAGCTAAACGGTCGGTACCCGGGCCTTGCAGCAGAAGAGCAAGGTTTTGCCTGTAATGCTTCTCTTAGGAGGGCTGGACCCTGGGATCCAGAGCTCTGGTCATACCCACGACCAAGATGTTGTCTGTGCAGGGTGCTATACAGGTCCAGGGGAGTGGAATCCTTGGGAACCCGGTCCCTGAAGGTTTAATTACAATGCCTGCCGTGATAGGTGAAGTTTGGACTTCTGTGGACCAAACAAAGTCCTGCGGCGGGGATCAGGTAAGTGGGGGCCCCCAGGAACTTGGTTCTATTGGGGGACCCCCAAGCCTAATTTGTCTTTCTGTCTGTTACCTAACGGTATTCCCGCTAAATATCTGTGTTTGCCTGTAACTACTGAAAATGTAAAATTTTAATAGTAGTCAAGAAAAAAAAAAAAAAAAAAAAGGGACCGCGGTACCTGTGTTAAACCACTAGAGGCCGCTGTAGTCCATTTTTCTTGTCATGTGGATCTTTGGTTCTCTCAAGTCAAAAGATCCAGGCAGCTGGTAAGTTTCTCTGTGGGAATCCACTTCCTCTGCCCTGTTGCTGCGCTCATCCACCGCACAGGCCCTCCGGCAAAAAGGGCCCTGGCTCCTAGTCCCCTGTTTGATTTCGAAAAGGGCGCCAATGGCGCACGGGCGTGCACGCGCCTCCTATGAAAAAAAGGGGCGGGGCGGGTGGATGACGCTCGATGCGCGCCGCGGCGCTTCTGCGCATGTGCGGGCGTCCCAGCATGGTTAAAAGACACAGTACAAGTGTCAGCTGGATGCAAACAGAGCTAGCAACAAACAGTGGCACACAGAGGCGGTTGATGCAGGCATCCCCATAGAAAGGCACTTTAGTGGACACCAGCTGGTATATAGCAGCAACTTTGTTAGACTATTACCAGCAAAATTGGTGTATGACGACGGGAATACCTCAGCTTTGTGCTTAAAGGATATGTCGTCCAGACGCTCCGGAAATAGATCTTCCAGGAAGCCAAAGGGGTCTCCATCGGGCTCTGAGGATATTGGGCATGCTTGTACTGCACCAATCTCCCCTGAGAATTCAGAGGTCAGTAGCCGTAGAAACCCCGCAGGAATGCCTGGTGCTGCGGCTGTCCCCAGTCCACCTGCTCCTGTATATATAACAGAGGAGGTTTTATCCTCAACTCTGGGAGGATTGGAAGAGAGATTAACAGCATTGATCGCTGCTTCCCTGTCACAGGAAAAGCGCGTCCGATCTCCGTCTCCTCCTTCAGAGTGCCTGTTAGTGGAGGAACAGCCCCACACAGAGATCGACCTACCTGAAGGGGATCAGGATGAGGTTGATTCAGTTATGGAGGAATCAACAGTGGAAGAACCTTTCTCAGCATCTCAGGCTGAAAGATTATGGGTTCAGTCTCTGACTAACATGGTCCGATCAGCATTTAAAATGCCTCTGGCGGAACCACCATCCACTACGGTTTCCTCGCTGGGGTCGCTAAAAGCTCCCCAGGCTGTCTGTTCCTTCCCAATCCACCCTTTATTAGAAGGGCTTATTTACCAGGATTGGGAGCATCCTGATAAAATATTTGCTCCCCCCAAGAGATTTCCGGTGACCTATCCCATGGAGGATAAGTTCATAAAAAAATGGAGGGTCCCTACAGTGGACGCAGCCATCTCTTCTGTTAACAAATCACTGACATGTCCAGTAGATAATGTTCAAAGACCCAATAGATAAAAAATTGGAGTCTTTACTAAAATCTGCTTTCTCTACAGCAAGCATGGTGACACAACCTGCGGTAGCAGCGATTGGAGTCTGCCAAGCAGTGAAAGATCAGTTGAAACAAGTCTTAAGGGACTTACCAGATCAGCAGGCTCTTGCCCTAGCTGACCTGCCTAGAGCCTTGTGTTTTGCGGTGGACGCCATAAAGGATACAATCCAACAGGCCTCCCGCTTTACGCTGTCTATAGTACATATGCGTAGGCTTCTGTGGCTCAAAAACTGGTCTGCTGAAGCTCCCTGTAAAAAACTGCTGGTTAGCTTCCCATTTCATGGAGAACGCTTATTTGGAGAAGATCTGGACAAATATATCCAGAAAATTTCTGCCGGTAAAAGTCCACTCTTACCGGTTAAGAACAAGGGTAGAAGTCCTTCTTTTAAGAGGCCTACTTCTCCAGTCCCGGGCACATCGGCTGTGAAGCAGTTCCGACGGCCTCCGCGGTCAAATTCAGGGGGCAGAAATCAGGGACAATCACAGGGTAACAAGAAGCCCTGGATCAAGAGAGGTACAAAACCTCCCCCCAAGGCATGAAGCGTTGCCCCCACTCAATCGGGTGGGGGGAAGACTTCAGTTGTTCACAGAGACCTGGCGGGACACCATCAGAGACAGATGGGTGCTCTCCGCAGTAAGTCTGGGATACAAGCTGGAGTTAAAAGGCACTCCTCCTGCCCAATTTATGAGGTCAAACGTGCCAAGAGATCCCCAAAAGAGAGGATCCCTCCTTCTGGCACTAGAACAACTATTGCTCCAAGGTGTAATCATGAAGGTTCCCCTGGAAGAAAGCGGATTCGGGTTTTACTCGAACCTTTTCACAGTCCCCAAACCAAATGGGGACGTGAGGCCCATATTAAATCTAAAAGGGCTAAACAAGTTCCTAAATATCAGGACTTTTCGGATGGAGTCGATCCGATCGGTGGCCACCGCCCTACAAGGGCAGGAATGGTTAGCCTCGATCGACATAAAGGATGCTTATCTGCATATTCCCATCTTTCTGGCCCACCAGAAATTTCTACGCTTTGCAGTAGAAGGGCGCCATTTTCAGTTCAGAGCCTTACCTTTCGGTCTGGCCACAGCACCACGAGTGTTCACAAAAATTCTGGCCCCATTATTGGCCAATCTAAGAACACAGGGTGTAACGATAATGGCATATCTAGACGACCTGCTACTAATAGACCACTCAGTGGAAAAGCTGGAAGTAGCTATTCACAAGACAATCAAGTATCTGGAATATCACGGTTGGATTATCAACCGGGACAAGTCAGCTCTAAGACCAGTCAAAAGTCTGGAATACTTAGGGCTAAGGCTGGATTCAAATCAGAGAAAGATTTTCTTACCTCCAGAGAAGGTGTCGTCTTTAAAAGATTTGACCCACTTAGTGGGTACAAAAAGAAAACCATCCATACGCCTCTGCATGAGGCTGCTGGGAAAAATGGTGGCTTCATTCGAAGCGGTACCCTACGGTCAATTCCATTCAAGGAATTTGCAAAGGGCCATACTGTCAGCCTGGAACAAAAAAGTTCAGGCTTTAGACTTACCAATGTCCCTGTCCCCTTCCGTTCGCAAGAGCCTCCATTGGTGGTTGGTGCCCCAGAATCTGGAAAAAGGGAAACCCTTCAGTCCGGTTTCTTGGAAGGTAGTCACTACAGATGCCAGCCTCATAGGCTGGGGGGCAATACTGGAGCAATGGTCTCTCCAGGGCAAGTGGTCAGAAGCAGAAAAGGCCCTGCCCATCAATCTCTTAGAGATACGAGCAGCCCGGTATGCCCTAGTAGCATGGACATCCAAACTCCAAGGGTCCCCTGTCAGAATTCAATCAGACAATGCTACAGCAGTGGCATATATCAATCACCAGGGTGGCACCAGGAGTCGTGCAGCCCAGAGGGAAGCAAATTGCATCCTGGAGTGGGCAGAAAAATATGTCCCAGCCATATCCGCGGTTTTCATCCCAGGAGTGGAAAATTGGAGAGCGGACTTTCTAAGTCGCCAACAATTATGCCCGGGGGAATGGTCTCTTCACCCCGAGGTTTTCCAGGCAATATGCCAGCGGTGGGGAACACCGGATGTAGATCTGCTAGCATCCAGATTCAACGCAAAGGTGGACAGATTTGTGTCTCGCACAAGGGATCCTCTAGCTTGCGGCTCGGATGCCCTAGTGTTCCCTTGGGATCAGTTCAAGCTGATATATGCATTCCCACCGCCACAATTGTTACCGCGATTACTCCGCAGAATCAGGGTAGAAAAGAAACCAGTGATTCTGGTGGCTCCAGCGTGGCCCCGAAGGGCATGGTACGCGGAGATTGTAAAAATGTCAGTGAGGAGTCCTTGGACCCTCCCACATCGTCCGGACCTGCTGTCGCAGGGACCGATATACCACCCTTCCTTACCAGCCCTAGGTTTGACGGCCTGGCTATTGAAGCCCACATTCTGAAAAAGAGAGGGCTCTCTAATTCTGTGGTATCTACCATGATCAATGCCAGGAAGCCGGTATCCAGGCAGATCTATTATAGGATCTGGAAAGCGTACATTACGTGGTGTGAGGCCAAGAAATGGCATCCACGTAAGTACGTGATAGGGAGGATTTTGGACTTCCTACAGTGGGCTGTAGATAGGAAGCTGGCCTTGAGTACTATCAAGGGTCAGATTTCGGCCTTGTCAATATTTTTTCAAAGGCCCTTGGCTTTGCATTCACTAGTCAAAGCTTTCATACAAGGAGTGATGCGTATTAGCCCTCCGGTTGGTATTCCCATATGTCCTTGGGACTTAAACCTGGTTCTGTCAGTTCTACAGAAACAACCGTTTGAACCATTGCAACACATTTCCTTGGTTCTTCTCACCAGGAAATTGATTTTCTTAGTAGCCGTTTGTTCGGCTAAAAGAGTATCGGAATTAGCCGCCTTGTCCTGTAAGGAGCCATATCTGGTTGTCCATAAGGACAGAGTAGTATTACGTCCTCATCCAGCCTTTCTTCCCAAGGTGGTATCGAGGTTTCATTTGAACCAAGATGTGGTTCTTCCTTCTTTTTTCCCCAAACCTAGCTCGGTAGAGGAAAAGTTATTACATTCTTTGGATGTAGTAAGAGCAGTTAAAGCTTATCTAAAAGCCACTGCTCAGATTCGCAGAACGGATACTTTGTTTATTCTGCCGGAAGGCCCTAAAAAGGGTCAGGCAGCATCAAAATCCACTTTAGCCAAGTGGATTCGACAGGTCATAATACAAGCCTATGGCTTGAGAAAGAGACCGCCTCCGTTCAAAGTTAGGGCGCACTCCACAAGAGCAGTTGGAACTTCATGGGCAGTGCATCACCAGGCCTCCCTGGCTCAAGTATGTAAGGCCGCAACATGGTCTTCGGTACACACGTTTACTAGATTCTACCAGGTAGACGTTAGAAGTCAGGAGGATGTCGCCTTTGGGCGCAGTGTGTTGCAGGCCGCAAAAGATCCTCATGCCTGATGGCGCCCAGCTTATGTATCCCTCCCCTCATTTGGCATTGCTTTGGGACGTCCCATTAGTAATGACTAAGTCGCTCTGTGTCCCGTGATGTACGAAAAAGAAAAAGGGATTTTTATAACAGCTTACCTGTAAAATCCTTTTCTTGGAGTACATCACGGGACACAGAGCTCCCACCCCTCTTTTTGGGACACTTATTGCTTGGCTACAAAACTGAGGTGCTCCCGGATGGGAGGGGCTTATATAGGGGAGGGTTCTTCCGGTTTGGAATTGGCCAGTGCCAACACCTGAAGGTAATCTATATAACCCATTAGTAATGACTAAGTCGCTCTGTGTCCCGTGATGTACTCCAAGAAAAGGATTTTACAGGTAAGCTGTTATAAAAATCCCTTTTTTAGGGGAACAGTGAGGATGGGAACAGTGAGGATGGGAACAGTGGCTTAGTGAAGTTGCAATGGGCACAGTGAGGCGTGCAAATGGGCATTGTTGACCCTCGGCTTATACTCGAGTCAGTACGTTTTCCCAGTTTTTTGTGGTAACATTAGGTACCTCGGCTTATACGGTAATAAAATGAGCAAATAAAAATAGGAATAAATACATTAAAGCTTATATGAAATTAGTGTTTGGGTTTATGCCTCTTTTAAAGACTACTTGTTATGAATGAATGCTGTAAAAGTATATTGCATTTAGGATGAACATGACAAGTCCACCAGGTTCTCTCTCTCTCTCTCTCTCTTTTTTAAGTTGACTAATTTTGCCTCTCAGGGAAAATTAAATCAATTAGTCAGACCAATTGCCTACATCAGGGGTTGGCAATCTTGAAGCGGAGTTCTACACCCAAAAGTGTAACTTCCGCTTTACGCACCCCTCGCCCCATTACATTCATTTGGCATGTAATTTTTTTTTTGGGGGGGGGGGGGGGGAGCAGGTACCTAGTTTTGACAGGTACCCAACTGATCCCACTTCTGCTCTTATCAACTAGGCTACGCCTCCTCTTCCTCCCCCCCTCCCTGCAATCTTCTGGGACACGTCACAAGTCCCAGAAGATTGCCCGGCCACCGAGAAGGCGCAGCGGGACTCGAAAGCCGCAAGCTGTCACTGCTGGGTGCCCAGACTTGCAATGCCAGGTCAGAGGGAGAGGAGCGAGGCTTCGGGCTGCCGCCTCTCTGGACCATGAGACAGGCAAGTGTGTTTATCAAAAGTCAGCAGCTACACTTTTTGTAACCGTCGACTTTTAATAAACCTAAAAACGACTGAAACACTGCTTTAAAGAGGTGGAGATCTACCCAAATAACATGGGAGAAGTCCAAGATCACCGGGCACAGTGTCGCCTCTTCACACCCAATTTAAACCTCTAATTGCCGCACTACCGTGAAGAAATTGCGTGCATTGCACAGCATTCATGGGTTTAAATCAGGTGGTGAAGAAGCAACATATCGCCTCCTCAGGACCAGTCAACCCACACACTCGGATCACTTTTCAGAGGAGCAGCAGTGCCTGCTGAACTTGTGAATGAGCCCTTAGTTGCATTCAGCAGCGGCACCCTTTGATGCTCTAAAATGGCAGGTCAGCAAGCCCAGACCAAGATCTACCAGTCCCCTGTCCGTGATCTACAGGTTGCTGACCCCCAGCCTAGATCAACATACCATACTATTCTATAGTAATTATAGCTGTAAATATCATTAATAGCAAGAAAATCAATGCAACCTTTTGCTTTTATATGCAGCAATAAAGAGAACTTGTAGCAGCACGTTTCCCATCCAAACAAAGCCGTTACTATAGCTTTTAATTACAACTGGCTTATAGATTTACTTAAAGTGTAAGTACATCTGTCAGAGACGCATGTAGCCTGCCACTGCCAAACACCTTAAGATACTAGTTCCCCAGCTATTATGCGGATTGGCTTCAATATTTTCTGAGTCACTAACCTGGAACAAGTATAAAGATGGCCACAACAATCACATTTTTGCCAGTTTCTGATGAAGCGGACGAAATTTAAGCAGTGGGTAGCCCCATTGCCACCCTACTGCCTGACATCCATCGATCCAAAAACAGAAGAAGGAGCAGAGTGGATAATTCCTGGTTAAACAGTGACTAGAGAGTCTGACAGCACCCACAGTAGTGGGAGATTCGGACATTCAAATGAGTGGGTGGAGGAATCTGTTTGGGCAGCTTAAGAGTCAAGAAATTCCAGCTTTTCTTCATCATTTGTCGCATAATAGTTGTGAGTCTGTCAATCTGTACTGAAAAGATAGCCAGAAACTATACATTTCCAGAGGGCCAGCAGTGGCATCCCATATATTTCTCATTTAAACATCACTACACCACTTTTCTACCAACATTTAAACCATAATCATCAAGGACAGGAGATACAAAGGTTAAGTAACATCAAATAAAGCTCATTCAAACCAACTTACTACTTTGTGTTTTGGTTTTGAAAAAGAAACTTCCATTTCCTCCGCACCGGAGTTATCGCTCGGAGAGCCAGACCTAAAATCCATCATTTCTTCTTCTTGTTTCTTAAGGCTGTCGGCTACTGCCTGGATGGCTTTTATCCATTCTTCTCTGGAGGAAGATGAGAAAGCAGGGATCAGGAGAGGTGAAACATCCATTATACAGTGTTAGGCGAGGAATAAATTCTGAATTAAAGACCTTTCACTTACTCAGAGGGCCGCTCATCGATTTTCACCTGTCAGCTCATCAAGTTATTTTGGAAAGCAATTGCCTGTGTGAAGCCCCAGTTCTGAAACTTGCAAACTTACCCCCCAAAAAATAGGATGGGCTTTCATGTGCTGAAAGGTAAACTCAAGGCACCCCATCTCAAAGGATTGGTAATTTTGGCCTGCCATTCTTAAAAACACACTTCTATTATTCTCAGTGAGTACTCCGCTACATATGCTGCATGCTCATTGGAGAAGTAATAATGCTGATTCATGATAAACCAGCAAATAAGTGTGCCAGCCAATGGCGTACCTAAATGGTTGCAATCCAGACTGGGCACTGCCATATAGGGGTGCTCGGCTTCACGCATACACTGCTGGGCCGGAATGGACTGATGCACCGCAGGCTCCTTGATGGCAAGATTGATACACAGAGCAAGTCACTGTCAGGGACTTCCCCCTATTCTACATAAAGAGTCGCAGGTTCTGTGCAGTGCTACTCAGGTGTATATACATGTATAGACATTCATAGTCGCTGGGTCTAGTACAGAGACATACATTTCTTTGTCCCAAATACTTACAAAGAAGTCAAAACTAATTGCCCCTGGGATGTTTTTAGAAGAAGTCATGAAACACAAAAAATGTAAAAATATAAAAATCATCAACTTTTTTTAGAACATCTAAAAAGTAAAATGAGTTAAAAAAAAAAAAAACTAAAAAAAAAAAACGAAATTTCTCTGTTTTTAACTAATTTCCATACTTTAATCCCAATGTGTTTTATAAAACATGGTTCACATTCAAACTCCTGATGACGTGAACCATGTTTCATGAAACACGTTGAGATTCGTGATGGATTCCATCTTTCTTCCCTGATAAGCACAATTACAGATGGCTTTCTTTATGGAGAATCTTTCCAAATATGGAAAAGTGTAAAAAAAAATAAAATAAAATAAAAACACTGTTCCTGGTGCATTTCCTTGTCTTTAACTTATTTTACTTTTATATGTTCAAACACAGTTGATTTTTATATTTTAAATTTTTGCGTTTCATGGCCTGCAAAAAAAGTCCCATGAGTTGGAAGTTTTGACTTCTTTGTTTGTACATGTATACACTTTGCTCCCACTAACCACCAATGAAAGGGGGAACAATAATCACTATCCACCTTGTAATATGGGGCACACACTAACCAATATATAAGGGGCATACACTACAATAAAAAAGCAAACACTGACCATAAAAAATAGGATTTTTATAACAGCTTACCTGTAAAATCCTTTTCTTGGAGTACATCACGGGACACAGAGCGACATAGTCATTACTATGTGGGTTATATAGATACCTTCAGGTGCTGGCACTGGCAACTTCCAAAACCGGAAGTACCCTCCCCTATATAAGCCCCTCCCATCCGGGAGTACCTCAGTTTTGTAGCAAAGCAATAAGTGTCCCCAAAAGAGGGGTGGGAGCTCTGTGTCCCGTGATGTACTCCAAGAAAAGGATTTTACAGGTAAGCTGTTATAAAAATCCTATTTTCTTTCTCGTAAATCACGGGACACAGAGCGACATAGTCATTACTATGTGGGACGTCCCAAAGCAATGCCCAATGAGGGGGGGGGGGATACACCATACATAAGCTGAGCGCTATCAGACATGAGGATCTTTTGCGGCCTGCAACACACTGCGCCCAAAGGCGACATCCTCCTGACTTCTAACGTCCACCTGGTAGAACCTAGTAAACGTGTGTACTGAAGACCATGTTGCGGCCTTACAGATCTGAGCCAGGGAGACCTGGTGATGCACTGCCCATGAAGTTCCAACTGCTCTCGTGGAGTGCGCCCTAACTTTGAACGGAGGCGGTCTCCTTCTCAAGCCATAGGCTTGCATTATGACCTGTCGAATCCACTTGGCTAAAGTAGATTTTGGCGCTGCCTGACCCTTTCTGGGGCCTTCCGGCAGAATAAACAAAGTATCCGTTCTGCGAATCTGAGCAGTGGCTTTTAGATAAGCTTTAACTGCTCTTACTACATCCAAAGAATGCAATAACTTTTCCTCTACCGAAGTAGGTTTGGGGAAAAAAGAAGGAAGAACCACATCTTGGTTCAAATAAAACCTCGATACCACCTTAGGAAGAAAGGCTGGATGAGGACGTAACACTACTCTGTCCTTATGGATAACCAGATATGGCTCCTTACAGGACATAGCTGCTAATTCCGACACTCTTTTAGCCGAACAAATGGCTACTAGAAAAATCAATTTCCTGGTGAGAAGAACCAAGGAAATATGCTGTAATGGTTCAAATGGTTGTTTCTGTAGAACCGACAGAACCAGGTTTAGATCCCATGGACATATTGGAATATTAACCGGAGGATTAATACGCATCACTCCTTGTATAAAGGCTTTGACTAGTGAATGCGAAGCCAAGGGCCTTTGAAAAAATATTGACAAGGCCGAAATCTGACCCTTGATAGTACTCAAGGCAAGCTTCCTATCTACAGCCCACTGTAGGAAGTCCAGAATCCTACCTATTACGTACTTACGTGGATGCCATTTCTTGGCCTCACACCACGCGATGTACGCCTTCCAGATTCTATAGTAGATCTGCCTGGATACCGGCTTCCTGGCATTGATCATGGTAGATACCATAGGATTAGAGAGCCCTCTCTTTTTTAGAATGTGGGCTTCAATAGCCAGGCCGTCAAACCTAGGGCTGGTAAGGAAGGGTGGTATATCGGTCCTTGCGAAAGCAGGTCCGGACGATGTGGGAGAGTCCAAGGACTCCCCACTGACATTTTTACAATCTCCGCGTACCATGCTCTTCGGGGCCACGCTGGAGCCACCAGAATCACTGGTTTCTTTTCTACCCTGATTCTGCGGAGTAATCGAGGTAACAATTGTGGCGGTGGGAACGCATATATCAGCTTGAACTGATCCCAAGGGAACACTAGGGCATCCGAGCCGCAAGCTAGGGGATCCCTTGTCCGAGAGACAAACCTGTCCACCTTTGCGTTGAATCTGGATGCTAGCAGATCTACATCCGGTGTTCCCCACCGCTGACATATTGTCCGGAAAACCTCGGGGTGAAGGGACCATTCCCCTAGGCATAATTGTTGGCGACTTAGAAAGTCCGCCTTCCAATTCTCCACTCCTGGAATGAATACCGCGGATATGGCTGGGACATATCTTTCTGCCCATTTCAGGATGTAATTTACTTCCCTCTGGGCTGCACGACTCCTGGTGCCACCCTGATGATTGATATATGCCACTGCTGTGGCATTGTCTGATTGAATTCTGACAGGGGACCCTTGGAGTTTGGATGTCCATGCTACTAGGGCATACCGGGCTGCTCGTATCTCTAAGAGATTGATGGGCAGGGCCTTTTCTGCATCCGACCATCTGCCCTGGAGAGACCATTGCTCCAGTACTGCTCCCCAGCCTATAAGGCTGGCATCTGTAGTGACCACCTTCCAAGAAATCGGACTGAAGGATTTTCCTTTTTCCAGATTCTGGAGAACCAACCACCAACGGAGGCTCTTGCGAACGGAAGGTGACAAGGACATTGGTAAGTCTAGGGCCTGAACTTTTTTGTTCCAGGCTGACAGTATGGCCCTTTGCAAATTCCTTGAATGGAATTGACCATAGGGTACTGCTTCGAATGATGCCACCATTTTTCCCAGCAGCCTCATGCACAGGCGTATGGACGGCTGTCTTTTTGTACCCACTAGGTGGATCAAATCTCTCAAAGACAACACCTTTTCTCGAGGCAAGAATATTTTCCTCTGGCCTGAATCCAGCCTTAGCCCCAAGTATTCCAGACTTTTGACTGGTTTTAGGGCTGACTTGTCTCGGTTGATAATCCAACCGTGAGATTCCAGATACTTGATTGTCTTGTAACCGACCACGTCTAGTTTTTTCACCGAGTGGTCTATCAGCAACAAGTCGTCTAGATATGCCATTATCGTTACACCTTGTGTTCTTAGATTGGCCAATAATGGGGCCAGAATTTTTGTGAACACTCGTGGTGCTGTGGCCAGACCGAAGGGTAAGGCTCTGAACTGAAAATGGCGCCCTTCTACTGCAAAGCGTAGAAATTTTTGGTGGACTGGAAAGATGGGAATGTGCAAATAAGCATCTTTGATGTCGATCGAGGCTAACCATTCCTCCCCTTGTAGGGCAGTGGCCACCGATCGGATCGACTCCATCCGGAAAGTCCTGATATGTAGGAATTTGTTTAGCCCTTTTAGATTTAATATGGGCCTCACGTCCCCGTTTGGCTTCGGGACTGTAAAGAGGTTTGAGTAAAACCCGAACCCCCATTCTTCCAGGGGAACCTCCATAATTACTCCTTGGAGCAATAGTTGTTCTAGTGCCAACAGGAGGGACTCTCTCTTCCGGGGATCCCTTGGCACGTTTGACCTCATAAAATGGGAAGGAGGAGAGTCTTTTAACTCCAATCTGTATCCCAGACTTACTGCGGAGAGCACCCATCTGTCTCTGATCGTGTCCCGCCAGGTCTCTGCGAACAACTGGAGTCTTCCCCCCACCCAATTGAGTGGGGGCAACCCTTCATGAATTTGACTTTGGGGGAGGTTTTGTACCTCTCCTGACCCAGGGTTTCTTATTACCCTGCGATTGTCCCTGATTTTTACCCCCGGGATTTGACCGAGGAGGCCGTCGGAACGGTTTCACAGCCGATGCCCCAGGGACTGGAGAAGCAGGCCTCTTAAAAGAGGGACCTCTAACTCTGTTTTTAACCGGCAAGCGTGTACTTTTACCACTGGAAATTTTCTGGATATATTTGTCCAGGTCTTCCCCGAATAAGCGTTCACCATGAAATGGGAAGCTAACCAGCAATTTTTTACAGGGAGCTTCAGCAGACCAGTTTTTGAGCCATAGAAGCCTGCGAATATGTACTACAGACAGCGTAAGGCGGGAGGCCTGATGGATTGAATCCTTTATGGCGTCAACCGCAAAGCATAAGGCTCTAGGTAGATCAGCTAGGGCAAGGGCCTGCTGATCTGGCAAGTCCCTTAAGACCTGTTTCAACTGATCCTTCACTGCTTGGCAGACCCCAATAGCTGCCACTGCTGGTTGTGTCACCAAGCTTGCTGTAGAAAAAGCAGATTTTAATAAGGACTCCAATTTTTTATCTATTGGGTCCTTGAACATTTGGACATTATCCACTGGACATGTCAGTGATTTATTCACACAAGAGATGGCTGCGTCCACTGTAGGGACCCTCCTTTTTGATGAACTTATCCTCCATGGGATAGACCACCGGAAATCTCTTGGGGGGAATATTTTATCAGGATGTTCCCAATCCTGGTAAATGAGCCCTTCCAGTAAAGGGTGAAGTGGAAAGGAACAGACAGTCTGGGGAGCTTTTAGCGACCCCAGCGAGGAGACAATAGTGGTTGATGGTTCCGCAAGGTGCATTTTAAATGCTGATCGGACCATGTTAGTCAGAGACTGAACCCATAATCTTTCAGCTTGAGATGCTGAGAAAGGTTCCTCCACTGTCGATTCCTCTATAACAGAATCAACCTCATCCTGATCCCCTTCAGGCAGGTCGATCCCTGTATGGGACTGTTGCTCCGCTAACAGGCACTCTGAAGGAGGAGACGGAGATCGGGCGTGCTTTCCCTGTGACAGGGAGGCAGCGATCAATGTTGACAATCTCTCTTCTAATCCTCCCAGAGCTGAGGAAAAAACCTCCTCTGTTACATACACAGGAGCAGGTGAACTGAGGACAGCCACAGTACCAGGTACTCCTGCGGGGTCTCTACGGTCACTAACCTCTGAGTTTTCAGGGGAGACTGGTGCAGCAGAAGCATGCCCAAGATCCTCAGAGCCCGATGGAGACCCCCTTCGCTTCCTGGAAGATTTAGTTCCGGAGCTTCTGGACGGCATATTCCTAAGCCCAAAGCTGAGGTATTCCAGCCGTAATACACCACTTTTACTGATAATAATCTAGCACAATTTGCTGCTATATAACAGTTGGTGTCTACTAAAGTGCCTTTCTAGGGGATGCCTGCATCAACCGCCTCTGTGTGCCTTATTTACTGTTGCTAGCTCTGTCTGTGCACTTCAATAGCCAGCTGTGATTGTGCCTTTAAACACGCTGGACGCCCGCACATGCGCAGTAGCGCCGCACACCGAGCGTCATCCACCAGCTCCGCCCCTTTTTCCAGATCGCCTCTATATATAGAGGCGCGGGCACGTGCGCCTTCGGCGCTCTTTTTAAAAAAAATAAGGAGCTAGATGGGAGCCAGGGTCCCTGCCGCAGGGCCCGGGGATGGATGAGCGCAGCAACAGGGCAGAGGAGACAGCTTCCCAGCAGAGAACTTACCAACTGCCTGGATTTGACTTTGGAAGAAAAAAATCCACATTACAAGAAAAAAGAACTATAGCGGCCTCTAGTGTTTAACACAGGTACCGCGGTCTTACCATTTTTTTTTTTTTCTTGTCTACTATTAAATTTTTTTACATTTTCTTAGTAGTAACAGGCATGCACAGATATTAGCGGGAATACCTTAGGTAACAGGCAGAAAGACAAATTAGGCTTGGGGGTCCCCCAATAGAACCAAGTTCCTGAGGGCCCCCACTTACCTTTTCCTCGCCGCAGGACTCTGTTTGGTCCACAGAAGCCCAAACTTCACCTATCACGGCAGGCATTGTAATTAAACCTTCAGGGACCGGGTTCCCAAGGATTCCACTCCCCTGGACCTGTATAGCACCCTGCACAGAAAACATCTTGGTCGTGGGTATGACCAGAGCTCTGGATCCCAGGGTCCAGCCCTCCTAAGAGAGGCATTACAGGCAAAACCTTGCTCTTCTCTTGCAAGGCCCGGGTACCGACCGTTTAGCTATGAAGCTTTTTTGGTCGGATCCGGAATAGCTTACTGAGGCCCAAAAGAACCTGTACGCAAGCTCAGTGAAAAACACATGTTACTTCTTGGCCAACACCTTAGACACTGGCAAAAAACTGAGGTACTCCCGGATGGGAGGGGCTTATATAGGGGAGGGTACTTCCGGTTTTGGAAGTTGACGGTGCCAGCACCTGAAGGTATCTATATAACCCACATGGTAATGACTATGTCGCTCTGTGTCCCGTGATGTACGAGAAAGAAAAAGTGGCACACGCTGACCACTACAAATGGGGCATCATGCCTACCATATAGCAGGAACACACAGTCTGCCGTGAAGGGGGTACACGGACCACTGCATGAAAGGAGGCATCTAGTCCTATAGAGCTCGGCAGACCTTGTCCTGACTGCCGAGCTCTATATCCTACAAAGTCCTGAGATTGTGGTCTGGTATACTACTCAAATTTAGACCCCCATGGGCCTGTCTTTATCAAAGCATGCCAATTTTATCCCCAACAAGGTGCACTCTATTAAACTCTAGCCACTGGTGCCTGCTATTTTTTGTGCTTTGTTCAATCTATTATTACTTAAAACAAGATTGATGTGCATTGATAGTGCGAGAGAGAAGGAATATAAAGTGTGGGCAGGTGTCAAGTAGGCTAGGTATGCCACTAGTGTCACTTGCCTGGCTGTGCAATGTGGTAGAGGTGTGTAAATCACAAGACTGGAAGACTTTAGACAGCTAGGACCTGTGGCTGTCTGACTACATGAACAATGAATGCATCGGGCAGGATGCAGTCACTGTTCAGCCCACAATGTACCACCTGGCACCTTTGAGTTTCTTCTGCCAAAGTTGGACAATCTTGGGGATGCTGGGAGGGCCATCCACACCTTAAATTTTGGCCAAATCAGCAAGAATTGGTCAAATTCCAGGAGTGTCTGGCCAGCTTTAGCCTCCATTTAGAGCTTCAGTTGCCATGGTGCTGCATATCTGATCAACAGACACCAGTCATCATTTCAAGGCTTGAAAGATCAGTTGAGACCTGACATAAGCACATTGTTAACTGACAGTCATCACTAGAGACATGCCTTGAATGTAGCATTGATCAATAAAAATGGGCTCACTTTAGCTGGCAGATAGAATTTGCCCAGTAGTTCAAAGAGACCGTCTGATCGCTGATCCAAAACCATCCTATTTACAGTTAAAGTGGTTGTAAACCCATTATAACATTTATGCTACAGGTAAGCCTATATTAAGGCTTACCTGTAGCTACCCCGGATATCTCCTAAACCTGCACGGTTATCTGCACAGTTAAACCTGCAAGGATATCTCCTAAACCCCGTGTCTACACATGTGCACTGAAGCAATGGCACGTCGTGCCGTTGCTTCAGTTAGACGTGACATTACCGGCGGGTCCCGGTCCCAAGTGACGTCATCGCAGCTCTGGCCAATCACAGCGCCGGAGCCGCGATACCGGGAAGTAAGCAAGCTCCGGGAGAGATGTCTACGGCTGGGGGGGGGTTGAGGACCGATCTGAGGTAAGTAATACATAATGAGCTAGTATGCTATGCCTTTGTCTGGCAGGGTTTTGTTTTTTTTAAGAGTTTACAACCACTTTAAGCTTTCCATAAGAATTGAGATGAAGACACAGAGCCAAGGCTGGGGATTTACTATAAGAATTTAAATACTGTAGGGGATACAGCAATGTAAAATTGTCCAGCAGCAGGTCAGTTTTAATCAGGGATAACAGGCCTAACTGGTGCATGGCCAACTTATATTTTATCTATGGGAATAAGGAGTGCGGTGAATGCGAGTAAAAGTATGAGGTTGTTTAGGTGCACATTGTTCTTGCACTTTTTTTCCCTTTCTATAAAATGATGCAGTGGCGTGTTACGAACAAAAGGCAGATCAAGGAACAAATGGTTAGCATGGAGTGCTCCACTTTGAGTGCCCCCAAACAAACACTGTTCCTGGCGAATTTCCGTGTCTTTAATTCATTGGACTATTTTATGTTCAAAAAAAAGTTGATGATTTTTAGATTTTACAATTTTGTGTTTTATGGCCTGCAAAAAAGGTACCATGGGCAATAAGTTTTGACACGTGTAAAATGTTGCAGCGGTGTGTTACGAACAAAAGGCAGATCAAAGAACAAATGGTTAGTATGGAGTGGTCCACTTTGAGCACCCCTAAAACATAAAAAAGTCACAGCATCCCCAAAATAAATAAATCAATAAATCCCTTGTAACAAAAGCCAATTTTTTTTAAAGCGATTGTAAACACTGCTTGGTCATTTTTACCTACAGGAAGCCTATAATAAAGGCTCACTTGTAGGTAAAATGAATATCTCCTAAACCGGCACTGTTTAGAAGATATTCACTTAGCATGCAGCAGCCAGTGACATCACTGGAGCATAGCCAGAGTGCGCAAACCCAGAAGACAGACAGGGGGAACATGTCAGCCCTCTCAGCGGTGACATTACATCGCTGGAGGGCTTCTTTCCAAGGTAAGTATTTCATTGCCTTGCAGGGTTTTTTTTTTTTTGCAATGTCCGCGGTTTACAATCACTTTAAAGGGAAGCCTTGCAGAACAAAAAATACAAAATAAAATGAAATGCCTAAGAGCCCCCAAAGAAAAAAAATAGGATTTTTATAACAGCTTACCTGTAAAATCCTTTTCTTGGAGTACATCACGGGACACAGAGCGACATAGTCATTACTAATGGGTTATATAGATACTGTCAGGGAAATTCCCCGTCTGTTGTCACCAATCTGCGCTCAGTGCGCATGCGCGGCGAAACGGCGCATGGCGCTTCGGCGTGCTCGGGTGCGCGCACCGACGAATGCGCGTGCGCAATAGCTCGCCAATGGGACTACAGGCGGGCCTATTTAAACAGACGCAGTAACACTATCTGGTTGCTGGTTTGTCAGCTTTGCTGTGTTCTTGTGCCTGAAATGAAGTTAAAGTTCTTCTGCTGTGACCCGGACCGGATTTGACTACGCTTCTGCTTCTCCTGAACCTGACCCCTTGGCTTGCTAAACGGACTTCTGCCTCTCTCCTTGTGCTTGACCCTCGGCCTGTGACCCGGATCTGCTGCCTGTCTCCAGCCCTCTACCTTCTGCCTGTACCCTGGACTTCTTGCTTAACCTGACTAGTCTGGTGTTTTCTGCTAAACTCCTAATCGGACTTGTGCCCTTGCTACTGTTTGCTGTTTGACCCTGTCTACCCTTGGTGTTTGACTCCCGGCCTGCTCTTCAGACTCAGCCCTGCTAGATTCTTCAGCAAGACACCTCTACCTGCTGGTGGCCAGTGCTCCCTCGTGCTGTCCTCTCCCTGTCTCACCTCCAGGGGGCGGAGTGCGCTTGGGTGCAAGGGTGAACCACTCTCGGCATCTCGGCCTCGGTAAGTACTTAGCCTGATAGATACCTTCAGGTGCTGGCACTGGCAACTTCCAAAACCGGAAGTACCCTCCCCTATATAAGCCCCTCCCATCCGGGAGCACCTCAGTTTTGTAGCAAAGCAATAAGTGTCCCCAAAGAGGGGCGGGAGCTCTGTGTCCCGTGATGTACTCCAAGAAAAGGATTTTACAGGTAAGCTGTTATAAAAATCCTATTTTCTTTCTCGTACATCACGGGACACAGAGCGACATAGTCATTACTAATGGGATGTCCTAAAGCAATGCCCAATGAGGGGGGGGATACACCATACATAAGCTGAGCGCTATCAGACATGAGGATCTTTTGCGGCCTGCAACACACTGCGCCCAAAGGCGACATCCTCCTGACTTCTAACGTCCACCTGGTAGAACCTAGTAAACGTGTGTACTGAAGACCATGTTGCGGCCTTACAGATTTGAGCCAGGGAGGCCTGGTGATGCGCTGCCCATGAAGTTCCAACTGCTCTCGTGGAGTGCGCTCTAACTTTGAACGGAGGCGGTCTCCTTCTCAAGCCATAGGCTTGCATTATGACCTGTCGAATCCACTTGGCTAAAGTAGATTTCTTTTTCGTACATCACGGGACACAGAGCGACTTAGTCATTACTAATGGGTTATATAGATTACCTTCAGGTGCTGGCACTGGCACTGGCCACTTCCAAACCGGAAGTACCCTCCCCTATATAAGCCCCTCCCATCCGGGAGCACCTCAGTTTTTTGCCAGTGTCTAAGGTGTTGGCCAAAGAGTAACATGTGTTTTCACTGGGCTTGCGTACAGGTTCTTTTGGGCCTTAGTAAGCTGTTCCGGATCCCACCAAAAAAGCTTCATAGCTAAACGGTCGGTACCCGGGCCTTGCAGCAGAAGAACAAGGTTTTGCCTGTAATGCCTCTCTTAGGAGGGCTGGACCCTGGGATCCAGAGCTCTGGTCATACCCACGACCAAGATGTTGTCTGTGCAGGGTGCTATACAGGTCCAGGGGAGTGGAATCCTTGGGAACCCGGTCCCTGAAGGTTTAATTACAATGCCTGCCGTGATAGGTGAAGTTTGGGCTTCTGTGGGCCAAACAGAGTCCTGCGGCGGGGATCAGGTAAGTGGGGGCCCCCAGGAACTTGGTTCTATTGGGGGACCCCCAAGCCTTTCTGTCTGTTACCTAACGGTATTCCCGCTAATATCTGTGTATGCCTGTAACTACTGAAAATGTAAAATTTTAATAGTAGTCAAGAAAAAAAAAAAAAAAAGGAGGACCGCGGTACCTGTGTTAAACCACTAGAGGCCGCTGTGGTCCATTTTTCTTGTCATGTGGATCTTTGGTTTTTTCTCAAGTCAAAAGATCCAGGCAGTTGGTAAGTTTCTCTATGGGAATCCACTTCCTCTGCCCTGTTGCTGCGCTCATCCACCGCACAGGCCCTCCGGCAAAAAGGGCCCTGGCTCCTAGTCCCTGTTTGGTTTCGAAAAGGGCGCCAATGGCGCACGGGCGCGCGCGTGCACGCGCCTCCTATGAAAAAAAAGGGGCGGGGCGGGTGGATGACGCTCGATGCGCGCCACGGCGCTTCTGCGCATGTGCAGGCGTCCCAGCTTGTATAAAGACACAGTACAAGTGTCAGCTGGATGCAAACAGAGCTAGCAACAAACAGTGGCACACAGAGGCGGTTGATGCAGGCATCCCCATAGAAAGGCACTTTAGTGGACACCAGCTGGTATATAGCAGCAACTGTGTTAGACTATTACTAGCAAAATTGGTGTATGACGACGGGAATACCTCAGCTTTGTGCTTAAAGGATATGTCGTCCAGACGCTCCGGAAATAAGTCTTCCAGGAAGCCAAAGGGGTCTCCATCGGGCTCTGAGGATATTGGGCATGCTTGTACTGCACCAATCTCCCCTGAGAATTCAGAGGTCAGTAGCCGTAGAAACCCCGCAGGAGTGCCTGGTGCTGCGGCTGTCCCCAGTCCACCTGCTCCTGTATATATAACAGAGGAGGTTTTATCCTCAACTCTGGGAGGATTGGAAGAGAGATTAACAGCATTGATCGCTGCTTCCCTGTCACAGGGAAAGCGCGTCCGATCTCCGTCTCCTCCTTCAGAGTGCCTGTTAGTGGAGGAACAGCCCCACACAGGGATCGACCTACCTGAAGGGGATCAGGATGAGGTTGATTCAGTTATGGAGGAATCAACAGTGGAAGAACCTTTCTCAGCATCTCAGGCTGAAAGATTATGGGTTCAGTCTCTGACTAACATGGTCCGATCAGCATTTAAAATGCCTCTGGCGGAACCACCATCCACTACGGTTTCCTCGCTGGGGTCGCTAAAAGCTCCCCAGGCTGTCTGTTCCTTCCCAATCCACCCTTTATTAGAAGGGCTTATTTACCAGGATTGGGAGCATCCTGATAAAATATTTGCTCCCCCCAAGAGATTTCCGGTGATCTATCCCATGGAGGATAAGTTCATAAAAAAATGGAGGGTCCCTACAGTGGACGCAGCCATCTCTTCTGTGAACAAATCACTGACATGTCCAGTAGATAATGTTCCAATGTTCAAAGACCCAATAGATAAAAAATTGGAGTCTTTACTAAAATCTGCTTTCTCTACAGCAAGCATGGTGACACAACCTGCGGTAGCAGCGATTGGAGTCTGCCAAGCAGTGAAAGATCAGTTGAAACAAGTCTTAAGGGACTTACCAGATCAGCAGGCTCTTGCCCTAGCTGACTTGCCTAGAGCCTTGTGTTTTGCGGTGGACGCCATAAAGGATACAATCCAACAGGCCTCCCGCTTTACGCTGTCTGTAGTACATATGCGTAGGCTTCTGTGGCTCAAAAACTGGTCTGCTGAAGCTCCCTGTAAGAAACTGCTGGTTAGCTTCCCATTTCATGGAGAACGCTTATTTGGAGAAGATCTGGACAAATATATCCAGAAAATTTCTGCCGGTAAAAGTTCACTCTTACCGGTTAAGAACAAGAGTAGAAGTCCTTCTTTTAAGAGGCCTACTTCTCCAGTCCCGGGCACATCGGCTGTGAAGCAGTTCCGACGGCCTCCGCGGTCAAATTCAGGGGGCAGAAATCAGGGACAATCACAGGGTAACAAGAAGCCCTGGATCAAGAGAGGTACAAAACCTCCCCCCAAGTCATGAAGCGTTGCCCCCACTCAATCGGGTGGGGGGAAGGCTTCAGTTGTTCACAGAGACCTGGCGGGACACCATCAGAGACAGATGGGTGCTCTCCGCAGTAAGTCTGGGATACAAGCTGGAGTTAAAAGGCACTCCTCCTGCCCAATTTATGAGGTCAAACGTGCCAAGAGATCCCCAGAAGAGAGGATCCCTCCTTCTGGCACAAGAACAACTATTGCTCCAGGGTGTAATCATGAAGGTTCCCCTGGAAGAAAGCGGATTCAAGTTTTACTCGAACCTTTTCACAGTCCCCAAACCAAATGGGGACGTGAGGCCCATATTAAATCTAAAAGGGCTAAACAAGTTCCTAAATATCAGGACTTTTTGGATGGAGTCGATCCGATCGGTGGCCACCGCCCTACAAGGGCAGGAATGGTTAGCCTCGATCGACATAAGGGATGCTTATCTGCATATTCCCATCTTTCCGGCCCACCAGAAATTTCTACGCTTTGCAGTAGAAGGGCGCCATTTTCAGTTCAGAGCCTTGCCTTTCGGTCTGGCCACAGCACCACGAGTGTTCACAAAAATTCTGGCCCCATTATTGGCCAATCTAAGAACACAAGGTGTAACGATAATGGCATATCTAGACGACCTGCTACTAATAGACCACTCAGTGGAAAAGCTGGAAGTAGCTATTCACAAGACAATCAAGTATCTGGAATATCACGGTTGGATTATCAACCGGGACAAGTCAGCTCTAAGACCAGTCAAAAGTCTGGAATACTTAGGGCTAAGGCTGGATTCAAATCAGAGAAAGATTTTCTTACCTCTAGAGAAGGTGTCGTCTTTAAAAGATTTGACCCACTTAGTGGGTACAAAAAGAAAACCATCCATACGCCTGTGCATGAGGCTGCTGGGAAAAATGGTGGCTTCATTCAAAGCGGTACCCTACGGTCAATTCCATTCAAGGAATTTGCAAAGGGCCATACTGTCAGCCTGGAACAAAAAAGTTCAGGCTTTAGACTTACCAATGTCCCTGTCCCCTTCCGTTCGCAAGAGCCTCCATTGGTGGTTGGTGCCCCAGAATCTGGAAAGAGGGAAACCCTTCAGTCCGGTTTCTTGGAAGGTGGTCACTACAGATGCCAGCCTGATAGGCTGGGGGGCAGTACTGGAGCAATGGTCTCTCCAGGGCAAGTGGTCAGAAGCAGAAAAGGCCCTGCCCATCAATCTCTTAGAGATACGTGCAGCCCGGTATGCCCTAGTAGCATGGACATCCAAACTCCAAGGGTCCCCTGTCAGAATTCAATCAGACAATGCCACAGCAGTGGCATATATCAATCACCAGGGTGGCACCAGGAGTCGTGCAGCCCAGAGGGAAGCAAATTGCATCCTGGAGTGGGCAGAAAGATATGTCCCAGCCATATCCGCGGTTTTCATCCCAGGAGTGGAAAATTGGAGAGCGGACTTTCTAAGTCGCCAACAATTATGCCCGGGGGAATGGTCTCTTCACCCCAAGGTTTTCCAGGCAATATGCCAGCGGTGGGGAACACCGGATGTAGATCTGCTAGCATCCAGATTCAACACAAAGGTGGACAGATTTGTGTCTCGCACAAGGGATCCCCTAGCTTGCGGCTCGGATGCCCTAGTGTTCCCTTGGGATCAGTTCAAGCTGATATATGCATTCCCACCGCCACAATTGTTACCGCGATTACTCCGCAGAATCAGGGTAGAAAAGAACCCAGTGATTCTGGTGGCTCCAGCGTGGCCCCGAAGGGCATGGTACGCGGAGATTGTAAAAATGTCAGTGAGGAGTCCTTGGACCCTCCCACATCGTCCGGACCTGCTGTCGCAAGGACCGATATACCACCCTTCCTTACCAGCCCTAGGTTTGACGGCCTGGCTATTGAAGCCCACATTCTGAAAAAGAGAGGGCTCTCTAATCCTGTGGTATCTACCATGATCAATGCCAGGAAGCCGGTATCCAGGCAGATCTATTATAGGATCTGGAAGGCGTACATTACGTGGTGTGAGGCCAAGAAATGGCATCCACGTAAGTACGTGATAGGTAGGATTTTGGACTTCCTACAGTGGGCTGTAGATAGGAAGCTGGCCTTGAGTACTATCAAGGGTCAGATTTCGGCCTTGTCAATATTTTTTCAAAGGCCCTTGGCTTCGCATTCACTAGTCAAAGCTTTCATACAAGGAGTGATGCGTATTAGCCCTCCGGTTAGTATTCCCATATGTCCATGGGACTTAAACCTGGTTCTGTCGGTTCTACAAAAACAACCGTTTGAACCATTGGAACACATTTCCTTGGTTCTTCTCACCAGGAAATTGATTTTCTTAGTAGCCATTTGTTCGGCTAAAAGAGTATCGGAATTAGCCGCCTTGTCCTGTAAGGAGCCATATCTGGTTGTCCATAAGGACAGAATAGTATTACGTCCTCATCCAGCCTTTCTTCCTAAGGTGGTATCGAGGTTTCATTTGAACCAAGATGTGGTTCTTCCTTCTTTTTTCCCCAAACCTAGCTCGGTAGAGGAAAAGTTATTGCATTCTTTGGATGTAGTAAGAGCAGTTAAAGCTTATCTAAAAGCCACTGCTCAGATTCGCAGAACGGATACTTTGTTTATTCTGCCGGAAGGCCCTAGAAAGGGTCAGGCAGCATCAAAATCTACTTTAGCCAAGTGGATTCGACAGGTCATAATACAAGCCTATGGCTTGAGAAAGAGACTGCCTCCGTTCAAAGTTAGGGCGCACTCCACAAGAGCAGTTGGAACTTCATGGGCAGTGCATCACCAGGCCTCCCTGGCTCAAGTATGTAAGGCCGCAACATGGTCTTCGGTACACACGTTTACTAGATTCTACCAGGTAGACGTTAGAAGTCAGGAGGATGTCGCCTTTGGGCGCAGTGTGTTGCAGGCCGCAAAAGATCCTCATGCCTGATGGCGCCCAGCTTATGTATCCCTCCCCTCATTTGGCATTGCTTTGGGACGTCCCATTAGTAATGACTAAGTCGCTCTGTGTCCCGTGATGTACGAAAAAGAAAAAGGGATTTTTATAACAGCTTACCTGTAAAATCCTTTTCTTGGAGTACATCACGGGACACAGAGCTCCCACCCCTCTTTTTGGGACACTTATTGCTTTGCTACAAAACTGAGGTGCTCCCGGATGGGAGGGGCTTATATAGGGGAGGGTACTTCCGGCTTGGAAGTGGCCAGTGCCAGCACCTGAAGGTAATCTATATAACCCATTAGTAATGACTAAGTCGCTCTGTGTCCCGTGATGTACTCCAAGAAAAGGATTTTACAGGTAAGCTGTTATAAAAATCCCTTTTTTGATGCTGCCTGACCCTTTCTGGGGCCTTCCGGCAGAATAAACAAAGTATCCGTTCTGCGAATCTGAGCAGTGGCTTTTAGATAAGCTTTAACTGCTCTTACTACATCCAAAGAATGCAATAACTTTTCCTCTACCGAAGTAGGTTTGGGGAAAAAAGAAGGAAGAACCACATCTTGGTTCAAATGAAACCTCGATACCACCTTAGGAAGAAAGGCTGGATGAGGACGTAACACTACTCTGTCCTTATGGATAACCAGATATGGCTCCTTACAGGACATAGCTGCTAATTCCGACACTCTTTTAGCCGAACAAATGGCTACTAGAAAAATCAATTTCCTGGTGAGAAGAACCAAAGAAATATGCTGTAATGGTTCAAATGGTTGTTTCTGTAGAACCGACAGAACCAGGTTTAGATCCCATGGACATATGGGAATATTAACCGGAGGACTAATACGCATCACTCCTTGTATAAAGGCTTTGACTAGTGAATGCGAAGCCAAGGGCCTTTGAAAAAATATTGACAAGGCCGAAATCTGACCCTTGATAGTACTCAAGGCAAGCTTCCTATCTACAGCCCATTGTAGGAAGTACAGAATCCTACCTATTACGTATTTACGTGGATGCCATTTCTTGGCCTCACACCAGGCGATGTACGCCTTCCAGATTCTATAGTAGATCTGCCTGGATACCGGCTTCCTGGCATTGATCATGGTAGATACCACAGGATTAGAGCGACCTCTCTTTTTTAGAATGTGGGCTTCAATAGCCAGGCTGTCAAACCTAGGGCTGGTAAGGAAGGGTGGTATATCGGTCCTTGCGAAAGCAGGTCCGGACGATGTGGGAGGGTCCAAGGACTCCCCACAGACATCTTTACAATCTCCGTGTACCATGCTCTTCGGGGCCACGCTGGAGCCACCAGAATCACTGGTTTCTTTTCTACCCTGATTCTGCGGAGTAATCGAGGTAACAATTGTGGCGGTGGGAATGCATATATCAGCTTGAACTGATCCCAAGGGAACACTAGGGCATCCGAGCCGCAAGCTAGGGGATCCCTTGTCCAAGAGACAAACCTGTCCACTTTTGCGTTGAATCTGGATGCTAGCAGATCTACATCCGGTGTTCCCCACCGCTGACATATTGTCCGGAAAACCTCGGGATGAAGGGACCATTCCCCTGGGCATAATTGTTGGCGACTTAGAAAGTCCGCCTTCCAATTCTCCACTCCTGGAATGAATACCGCAGATATGGCTGGGACATATCTTTCTGCCCATTTCAGGATGCAATTTACTTCCCTCTGGGCTGCACGACTCCTGGTGCCACCCTGATGATTGATATATGCCACTGCCGTGGCATTGTCCGATTGAATTCTGACAGGGGACCCTTGGAGTTTGGATGTCCATGCTACTAGGGCATACCGGGCTGCTCGTATCTCTAAGAGATTGATGGGCAGGGCCTTTTCTGCATCCGACCATCTGCCCTGGAGAGACCATTGCTCCAGTACTGCTCCCCAGCCTATAAGGCTGGCATCTGTAGTGACCACCTTCCAAGAAATCGGACTGAAGGATTTCCCTCTTTCCAGATTCTGGGGAACCAACCACCAACGGAGGCTCTTGCGAACGGAAGGGGACAAGGACATTGGTAAGTCTAGGGCCTGAACTTTTTTGTTCCAAGCTGACAGTATGGCCCTTTGCAAATTCCTTGAATGGAATTGACCGTAGGGTACTGCTTCGAATGATGCCACCATTTTTCCCAGCAGCCTCATGCACAGGCATATGGATGGCTGTCTTTTTGTACCCACTAGGTGGATCAAATCTCTCAAAGACGACCCCTTTTCTTGAGGCAAGAAAATTTTTCTCTGGTCTGAATCCAGCCTTAGCCCCAAGTATTCCAGACTTTTGACTGGTTTTAGGGCTGACTTGTCTCGGTTGATAATCCAACCGTGAGATTCCAGATACTTGATTGTCTCGTGAACAACCACTTCTAGTTTTTCCACTGAGTGGTCTATCAGCAACAAGTCGTCTAGATATGCCATTATCGTTACACCTCGTGTTCTTAGATTGGCCAATAATGGGGCCAGAATTTTTGTGAACACTCGTGGTGCTGTGGCCAGACCGAAGGGTAAGGCTCTGAACTGAAAATGGCGCCCTTCTACCGCAAAGCGTAGAAATTTTTGGTGGGCTGGAAAGATGGGAATGTGCAAATAAGCATCTTTGATGTTGATCGAGGCTAACCATTCCTCCCCTTGTAGGGCAGTGGCCACCGATCGGATCGACTCCATCCGGAAAGTCCTGATATGTAGGAATTTGTTTAGCCCTTTTAGATTTAATATGGGCCTCACGTCCCCGTTTGGCTTCGGGACTGTAAAGAGGTTTGAGTAAAACCCGAACCCCCATTCTTCCAGGGGAACCTCTATAATTACTGCTTGGAGCAATAATTCTTCTAGTGCCAACAGGAGGGATCCTCTCTTCTGGGGATCCCTTGGCATGTTTGACCTTATAAAGTGGGAAGGAGGGGAGTCTTTTAACTCCAATTTGTATCCCAGACTTACTGCGGAGAGCACCCATCTGTCTCTGATCGTGTCCCGCCAGGTCTCTGTGAACAACTGAAGTCTTCCCCCCACCCGATTGAGTGGGGGCAACCCTTCATGCATTTGACTTTGGGGGAGGTTTTGTACCTCTCCTGCTCCAGGGCTTCTTGTTACCCTGCAATTGTCCCTGATTTTTACCTCCGGGATTTGACCGAGGAGGCCGTCGGAACTGTTTCACAGCCGATGCCCCAGGGACTGGAGAAGCAGGCCTCTTAAAAGAGGGACCTCTAACTCTGTTTTTAACCGGCAAGCGTGTACTTTTACCGCTGGAAATTTTCTGGATATATTTGTCCAGGTCTTCCCCGAATAAGCGTTCACCATGAAATGGGAAGCTGACCAGCAATTTTTTACAGGGAGCTTCAGCAGACCAGTTTTTGAGCCATAGAAGCCTGCGCATATGTACTACAGACAGCGTAAGGCGGGAGGCCTGATGGATTGAATCCTTTATAGCGTCCACCGCAAAGCATAAGGCTCTAGGTAGATCAGCTAGGGCAAGAGCCTGCTGATCTGGCAAGTCCCTTAAGACCTGTTTCAACTGATCCTTCACTGCTTGGCAGACCCCAATAGCTGCCACTGCTGGTTGTGTCACCAAGCCTGCTGTAGCAAAAGCAGATTTTAATAAGGACTCCAATTTTTTATCTATTGGGTCCTTGAACATTTGGACATTATCCACTGGACATGTCAGTGATTTATTCACACAAGAGATGGCTGCGTCCACTGTAGGGACCCTCCATTTTTTGATGAACTTATCCTCCATGGGATAGACCACCTGAAATCTCTTGGGAGGAGTAAATATTTTATCAGGATGCTCCCAATCCTGGTAAATGAGCCCTTCCAGTAAAGGATGGATCGGAAAGGAACAAACAGTCTGGGGAGCTTTTAGCGACCCCAACGAGGAGACAGAAGTGGATGATGGCTCCGCAAGGGGCATTTTAAATGCTGATCGGACCATGTTAGTCAGGGACTGAACCCATAATCTTTCAGCATGTGATGCTGAGAATGGCTCTTCCACTGTTGATTCCTCTACAACAGAATCGACCTCATCCTGATCCCCCTCAGGTAGGTCGATCCCTGTATGGGACTGTTGCTCTGCTAACAGGCACTCTGAGGGAGGAGACGGAGATCGAGCGCCTTTTTCCTGTGACAGGGAAGCAGCGATCAATGCTGACAATCTCTCTTCATGCCCTCCCAGAGCTGAGGAAAAAACCTCCTCTGTTACATACACAGGAGCAGGTGAACTGAGGACAGCCACAGTACCAGGTACTCCTGAGGGTGCTCTACGGTCACTAACCTCTGATTCTTCAGGGGAGATTGGTGCAGCCAAAGCATGCCCAAGATCCTCAGAGCCCGATGGAGACCCCCTATGCTTCCTGGGATTTTTAGTCCCGGAGTTTTTAGACGGCATATTCCTAAGCCCAAAGCTGAGGTATTCCAGCCGAAATACACCTCTTACTGACAATAGTCTAGCACAAATGCTGCTATAAAAACAGTTGGTGTCTACTAATGTGCCTTTCTATGGCGATGCCTGCATCAACTGCTTGCTGTATGCCTTTTTTAAATGTTGCCAGCTCTGTCTCTGCACTCCATAGCCAGCTCACAACACATAATTGTGGTTTTTAACATGCTGGGACGCCCGCACATGCGCAGAAGCGCTGCGGCGCGCACAGAGCGTCATCCCCCAAGCTCCGCCCCCTTTCCCAGCTCACCTCTATATATAGAGGCGCGTGCACGCGCGCGGCCACGTGCGCCTTCGGCGCTCTTTTTTGAAAAGGGAAACTAGGGACAAGAGCCAGGGCCCCTTTTGCCGGAGGCCGGGGGATGGACGAGCATTGCAACATGGCAGAGGAAGCAGTTTCCCACAAGAGAACTCACCATCAGCCTGGACTTGCTCTGATGAAAAGAAACTAGTCCACATGACAAGAAACGTTCCACAGCGGCCTCTAGTGGATTAACATAGGTACCGCAGTCTATATATATTTTTTTTTTCTTGACCACTATTAAAATTATTACATTTTTTAGTAGTTACAGGCATGCATAATATTTAGCGGGAATACCGTTAGGTAACAGGCAGAAAGACATATTAGGCTTGGGGGTCCCCTCAATAGAACCAAGTTCCTGAGGGGCCCCCACTTACCTTTTCCCCGCCGCAGGACTCTGTTTGGTCCACAGAAGCCCAAACTTCACCTATCACGGCAGGCATTGTAATTAAACCTTCAGGGACCGGGTTCCCAAGGATTCCACTCCCCTGGACCTGTATAGCACCCTGCACAGAAAACATCTTGGTCATGGGTATGACCAGAGCTCTGGATCCCAGGGTCCAGCTCTCCTAAGAGAAGCATTACAGGCAAAACCTTGCTCTTCTCTGCAAGGCCCGGGTACCGACCGTTTAGCTATGAAGCTTTTTTGGTCGGATCCGGAATAGCTTACTGAGGCCCAAAAGAACCTGTACGCAAGCTCAGTGAAAAACACATGTTTCTTCTTGGCCAACACCTTAGACACTGGCAAAAAAACTGAGGTGCTCCCGGATGGGAGGGGCTTATATAGGGGAGGGTACTTCCGGTTTTGGAAGTTGCCAGTGCCAGCACCTGAAGGTATCTATATAACCCATTAGTAATGACTATGTCGCTCTGTGTCCCGTGATGTACGAGAAAGAAAAAAGAAGAGCTTTCCCAAAAGCAGATCCCAATTTACTGGCAATAATCGCTGCATTGTGACCACCATTTATAGAGAGGGGGTGGCTTAACCAAAAGCTTCATTAGTGGCCACCTTCTAAGCCTGATGGCCATAGTTCAAAAGGCTATGCAGTGGTTAAAAATTCTCCCAGCATATCTACACAAATATTTTCTAGGACCTAGAATCTTGAACTTGCAGGATTCATCTCGAACCCATGGAAACGGCAAACCTGAACCTTATCCCCATCTATTACTAGGGGTAGGTGGAGAAAGGTGGTAGGTAAGAATAAGTATTTGCATATTATAGCCCCCGTTGTATATCAAGGTAAAGTGTAAACAAAAAAGTAGCACTCTTATGCTCCTATCGCTAATATCAGCCAACGTGACTTCACAAAAGAATCGGGGGGTTTTAGTAACAAAACTGCAGTGTTTATCCTCATGACACATCACGGGAAGCACCCTCATGGCTAACAGAGGACAGAATTTCACACGGACGGATAGAATGGTGCTTTTTAGCTGCGGATTTTCTAGTTTTCTACCGCAGCTAAAAGCACACAATGCTTTCCTATGGCATCATTCACACACAGCGTTTAGCTGCGATTTCATTACATGCGGTTCGGTGCAAATAGAATAAATAGAATTTAATGCGTCCAGGTGCGATGTAGCGCAGCTATCTGCACATAACTGCAGGTAATCGCAGTGCACTGTGTCAGCTGCAGATAGCAGCGTGAACAAAAGAAAAAAACAACAGGAAGCACATCAAAATAAAAATGGTTGCTATGGGGATGACAATAATGGCCAACCGCAGCTAAACGCAGCCGCATGTAAACGCAGTGTACAATGGCAGCTGATCACTGTGCCTGGGGTCTTGAATTTCAAAAGAAAGAAACATGCTTTTAACTGCGGCAGAACAGCCGCCCGTGTGAAAGGGGCCTTAGAATTAGACTTGGGGAACTACATCACCGGGACCGGATGGCTTGCACCTGAGGGTACTTGGGGAACTCAGTCAAGTAATTGCCAGACCATCGTTCCTAATTTTTACTGACAGTCTACTGACTGCAATGGTACTAGCTGGTTGGATAAAAAAAAAATGTAGCACCAATATTTAAAAAGGGCCCAAAATACATCCCTGGGAATTACAGACCAGTTAGCCTAACATCAATAGTATGCAAGCTCTTGGAGGGGATGATAAGGGACTATATACAAGATTTTAGTAATGAGAACGGTATCATTAGCAGTAATCCGCATGGATTCATGAAGAATCGTTCTTGCCAAACCAATCTATTAACCTTCTATAAGTGAGTTGCAATCTAGATAAAGGAAGGCCTGTAGACGTGGTGTATCTGGATTTTACAAAAGCATTTGACACAGTTCCCCATAAACATTTACTGTACAAAATAAGGTCCGTTGGCATGGACCATAGAGCGAGTACATGGATTGAAAACTGGCTACAAGGGTGAGCTCAGAGGGTGGTGATAAATGGGGAATACTCTGAATGGTCAGGGGTGGGTAGTGGGGTCTCACAGGGTTCTGTGCTGGGACCAATCCTGTTTAATTTATTCATAAACGACCTGGAGGATGGGATAAACAGTTCAATCTCTGTATTTGCGGACGATACCAAGCTAAGCAGGGCAATAACTTCTCTGCAGGATGTGGAAACCTTGCAAGAAGATCTGAACAAATTAATGCGGTGGGCAAAAGCATGGCTTATTAGGGTTAATGTAGAAAAATGTAAAAATGCATTTGGGTGGCAAAAATATGAATGCAATCTATACAGTAGGGGGAGAACCTCTGGGGGAATCTAGTATGGAAAAGGACCCGGGGGTCCTAGTAGATGATAGGCTCAGCAATGGAATGCAATGCCAAGCTGCTGCTAACAAAGCAAACAGAATATTGGCATGCATTAAAAAAAGGGATTAACTCCAGAGATAAAACGACAATTCTCCCACTCTACAAGACTCTGGTCCGGCCGCACCTGGAGTATGTTGTTCAGTTCTGGGCACAAGTCCTCAGGAAGGATGTACTGGAAATGGAGCGAGTACAAAGATGGGCAACAAAGCCATTAAAGGGTCTGGAGGATATTAGTTATGAAGAAAGGTTGCGAGCACTGAACTTGAGAGGGGATACGATTTCAATTTACAAATACCATACTGGTGACCCCAGAAATAGGGATAAAACTTTTTTGCGGAAGGGAGTTTAACAAGACAAGTGGCCACTCACTAAAATTAGAAGAAAAGAGGTTTAACCATAAACTACGTAAAGGGTTCTTTACTGTAAGATCGTCCAGGATGTGCAATGCCCTTCTACAGGCGGTGGTCTCAGCGGGGGGCATTGATAGTTTCAAAAAAACTATTTAAATTGGTGTTCTGCCCAAAAAAATTTAATAAATTAAAAACCAGCAGCTACACATACTGCAGCTGCTGGCTTTTAATAAATGGACACTTACCTGTCCTGGAGTCCAGCGATGTCGGCACACACAGCTGATGTTTCCATCAGCTGCTGCCATCGCCATTGCGGGTAAGGGTACCCGGCAGTGTAGCCTTTCCGCTTCATGCCGGGAACCCTATTGCCCGCTCCTCTCTCCTACGCGGCCGGGGGAGGGAGGAGGGAGCCCCGCGCTGACGTCACGGGCCACGGTCCGGACTCCTGGAAGTGGGAAAGGATACCCCCCCTCCCCCCTGAAAGGTGCCAATTGTGGCACCGGAGGGGGGGGGGGGGGAATCCGATGAGCGGAAGTTCAACATACAGGGATATACAAGGTAATACTGACTTATAATCACACACATAGGTTGAACAAGAATGTGTAATATAATGTCAATTACAAGGTACTTTATGTTTTTATACTATGAAAGCGACAGCTTAGTTGTGTCATACTTAATGCCACAGGCTTTTTATGCAAATGAAGAAGAGGGCCAGGAGTCAAACGCTACAAAACTCAGACATTTCTGGGACAAACGGCTTACAAATGATGAACGGGAAAATCAGACAAGTTTAATTCAGAATGACAGATCCGAATCTGGTGCACCAGTGTAGGTTCCATCTGTATTAATATGTCTTAGGATGCTTGTCTGCAAATATACTTCTGGACCTGATTAGCTGTCAATAATAATAGTTACTTTTTAATACCGTATGCTTGAGTCAGGCCCGGACTGGGACAAAAAATAGGCCCGGGCATTTTAGACTGAGCAGCCTGGTGGGGGGGGGGGGGGGTGGGGGCAGTTAATGATGGGATGTGGGGTTCCAGCACCTTGTACCTCTGGACCCCTTTACATTACACAGCACCCTGTATCCCTTTACATTACACAGCACCTTGCACCTCTGGACCCCTTTACATTACACAGCACCGCACCTCTGGACCCTTTTACATTACACAGCCCCCCCCCCAGTTTGTTACACAGACACCCCCCTAACAGTTCTGGACCCCCTGCATGTTACACAGACCCTTCTCTACAATACAGGCCCCCTCCCTACAATACAGAAACCCCCCCGACAATACAGAACCCCCTACATTACAGAACCCCCCCTACATTACAGAACCTCCCCTACATTACAGAACCCCCCTAAAATACAGAACCCCCCTAAAATACAGAACCCCCCTAAAATACAGAACCCCCCTAAAATACAGAACCCCCACTACATTTTAGACCACCCCTACAATACAGAACACCCCCTCCTACAATACAGAAACCCCCCTCCCTTCAGACCCATAATGTACCTCAGATCAGCACGGGACTGCATGTCGGGTCCCTTCCCCCTGTGTAGATATAAAGGAGGAGGGGAGGCGGCTTCACTCTGCTCGGCTGTGTGAGACCAGACCAGTGGGGTAAACAAGCTGCACACCCCAAATAATATATATACAAATTAAAACAAAAAGGTTCTCCCAGGGTTTTATATTGCAGCAAATAGGCTATCAAATAAGGTGGATGTGAGAAAAATATTTTTTATTGTAAAAATTACGTGGGCACCGGAGGGCGGGGCCGAATCCTGCATTCGGCAGCTATGGACGCCAAATGCAGGACTCGGGAGCGCGCCCGCAAGGTAATCTCCCCTTGGGAGAGCGCTTCCCAGTGGGTGTTTTTTGATGCAGGGAGGAGCCGAGAGAGCCACCGAGGGACCCCAGAAGACGGCGTTCAGGGCCACACTGCAAAACAAACTGCACAGTGGAGGTACGTATGACATGTTTGTTATTTAAAAACAAATAAAAAACAAACCTATACTGTTCCTATAATGCGGCTCAATAACCAAACCACTGTGTTTAGCCTTTAATCAAATAGAATTGTCCAAGCATTTTCTATACCTTTTATATATGCCATACTGTAAAATCTCCAAACATGCCACTTGTTCTGGTAGATTTTGTTCAGCCTCCTCTCTGCTTGTCTAGACACAACAGCAATCAGGAAGCACAAGGTCTCTGCCTTGCTCCGGCCATTCATTTGTAACCGTGGCATCGTGATTAGCTGGCATTATTCTGCCTAATTTACACAGCCAGTGAAACTTCAGAGCTGCAGCAAACACGCCACCAAACAGGTCTTCAAAAGGGCCAGTATGAGATCATGGTTTTGTCTGTCTGCTTCCCGGCATCCCTCTGCCACCTCCTCCCAATTGTCCTTGTTGGAGCACCATGCAGGGCTCAGATCTCGTCTGCTCTTCTAAGATTACACCAGCATTCTACATCAGAACAGCTGGATGGAGGGACATCATCAATGGGCCTAGACGGGTCCAGTCCTGTGGTTTGAAGGAAACAGCTTTATAAAGAGCTACAGGACAAACAAGACTAGCTGCTTCCTTGTGAAGTCATTATATTTCTAGAAGCAGAAAAGCTTATGATCTAGAGCAGTTTTTAGTATCTAGGATGTCATCAGCATGGTGTCTCTTAGTTGTCACCGTGTTGGTGTGCGTTTATACCAAGTACCCCCAGTTTTTATAATAATACAAATGACCTGTACGGTGTAACAGCCCACCAGCACAGGAAGGACCCAAGTCTATGTCCTGTAACTCCGAGTTCAGACCTTTTATGCATGTTCATGAAAGACACAGCAGATTGTGCGATATCAGACAAACCAGTACTGAACAATGGAAATCTGTAAAGCTACAAGGGACTGCAGGTTCTGGAGTTGAAAATCTGTACTGAAGTTTCTAAACTGGCAAGAAAAGTAAAAAGGCAGACACCAACCGGTGTCTATCATATCTTTACTTAGGCCAGCCACACACGGTTCAAATCTCAGACCGTTCAGCAGGAACTGGCCTAGATTTGAACCGGTAATGGGCAGGCTGAATGTACAAAGTTGATCGATCAACTTGGGTAAACCAGCCTGCCGAATTCTCTTGCGCTTGTCACTAACGGCTGCTATAGCCCCTAGCGATAATCACGGTCTTCTCCCGGCGGGGACGACGTATCCCCCCCCCTGGGAGAAGACAATTGCTTGGCAGGAGGGATTCCCCTATCAGCACTGTTTGTGTTGCTGGGGGAATCATGCGAATTTCTTTCCTGCAACCCGTGGTTGCAGGAAAGAAATTCACACTGTGTATGGCCTGCCTTACAGCATCTCCCTGTGCACACTAACATGGCTAGTTTTAGTACTACAGGACCAGGCTTTTTCTGGCACTATTTGTTTATATGTAACAATTTTTTTTACCGGTCACTTAGAAACTCCAAACATTATATATATTTATTTATAAAGCAGAGTCCCTAGAGAATACATCGGTGGGTTTTGCAATTTTTTATGCCACACAGTATTTGCGCAGCGGTTTTTCAAACGCAATCTTTTTGTAAAAAAATAATACACTTTTTTTTAATTAAATGCAAACACCACAATACATAACCCAATTTTTTCATAAAATATAAAAAAAAAAAGGAGGTTACAATGTGTAAATAGATACCAAACATGTCACGCTTTATAATTGTACACACCCATGCAGCAGTGACAAACAACATACATTTTCTATCCATAGCCGACGCTTTAAAAGCCTTTATAGGTTACCACTTTAGATTTACAGAGGAGGTCTGGTGCTAGAATTACTGCCTGTGATCCGACATTCTCAGTGGTATCCTTAATTGTGGGACGATCGCCATCTGCATGCGTGCGGAACCAACACATGCAATCGCCTTTGCGCACAAGCACAGGAGGCGGGGGCACTTTAAAAAAAAAAAAAATTCCACTATTGCTTTCATTTTTTTTTACAACATACTTGTGACGGCAATACGCACGTGACAGGTACTCTTTATGGAGAAATCTGGGGTCAATAAGATCAGTGTTTTTAAATACTTTTTGATTTATTTTTAAATGGCGCAGATGACATTCAAGTAAATCAGAAGTGTAATCGCTTCAGTTACCATAGTAGAGACACAATCAAAGCTGATCATGGCTATGTTTGGGTGTCCAACTAGCCAGGCGGATGCGCCGGCTGGTAGCTTGGGTCTCCCAGTGGGATGGGGGAGGGAGGGCACGTCCCTCTCCCACTGCTTGTAATAGCAATCTAGTGGCTAGTTAGCTCTCTTGTAATAGCATTCGGAGCAGCTGACAGCCGGCAAAAAAAAAAAAAAAAAAAAAAGGTAACCTGGATGATGTCTGCAGCTGCATCGTGACGGTACAACCACTTGGAGACCAATGTGACTGGTCAGCAAGTGGTTAAAATATAACAGTGCCCAAAAACGTCCCTGACTTATCACATCTCCCTGGTGACAGAACACTTAACCCAATCACCTACCTGAGGCCCATGACCTAACACAACCCCTAATATTAAACCGTAAAGAGATTAAAAAAGCATATTTTGTTTTTAAATAACAAACCGCATATTTACATGCTCTGTGCAAAAATATTGATCTTCCTCTTCTTGGGTCCCCTGCCAGCACTCCAGGCTCTTGTTTCTCCTGCCGAGTGCCCACTATAGCAAGCCGCGTGACCCACCCTACTGGACACCCTCACAAACTTATGCGGGTCCACTACCAAGCCGCGCTCTGTGTGTCCATTGACAGACAGAGCTCAGCTTGGCCGCACCCTCTGCTACCTCCTCACTGGCTGACTCTTGTTTCAATACCTTAAACCCAGAATATGAATGCAGATAAGGACTTCTTTCTTTGCTTTCTATATGCTTGCTACTTGTCTGACCCAAAGTGCTGAAGCCAAAGGGTCAACATCGCACCCAAAAAACTCGAAGTTTCAAGTGGATAGGAGCAATAGTAGCTCCTATGATGATCTTAGAAAATACAGTCAGCTAAACCTCAACACATAGCCAAACCAATAAATAACGAAATTAAACACTTAACATAAAATTTACCCAATACCTGTAAACCCTAACCTCAAAGCTTACCAATTATTAGATGTAGCAGCTGCTTTCATTTTCTTTTGTTAGACACTTTTTTTACCCTTCATTATCACCTGATAATCTTGTCAGTAACACACTGTATTAGAGTGCCCCCACTCTGGATGCAGGAGCACAGAAGGCACCGCAGACAGCAGCATTTTAATTCTGGGAAGAGGGGCGTGTTAAATTCACCAGTGGAGTAAAATACACTAACAAACTAAACCTGAACTCCAGCTCACACTTTAGGCCTCATGCCCACGGACGTTTTTACAGCCGCGTTTTTGAGCGTTTTTTACAGCTTAAAAACGCCTGTCTATGTTAGTCTATAGCTTCATGCCCACCTAGGCGTTTTTGAGCTGCAAATAGCATAGGTGTTTTTAAGCTGTAAAAAAAACCCAGGACCAGTGCGTTCCTTGGCGTCGGCGATAGGCATAAAAAAAACGCGCAAAATTTATACAAAACACGGACAGGCGTTTTTAAGCTGTAAAAAACACGGCTGTAAAAACGTCCGTGGGCATGAGGCCTTAGGCTCCATGTACACAGAAGCTGATAAACTGCAGTTAATGGGCGTTTTGGCGTTTTTTTTAAAAGCCCATTAACTGCACTCTATGTTAGCCTATGTGTTCATATACACATAACGTTTTTTAGCTTTAATGAGCAGTGGAGTTAATGGGCTTTTTTCTGAACGCAGGAAATTTGCGTTCAAAGTGCCGTTTTTCGGCAGAAAAAAACGCAAAACGCCGAAAAACACTCAAACGCTCAAAAAACGCTCAAAAAACGCTCAAAAAACGCTGGCCGCGAGCGTTTTTTAGTCCATTGAAAAAAAATTTATTTATTTTTTTTAAAAGCTAAAAAAAGCTACACTGAAAAACGCTAATAAAAGCTAGTAAAAAAACGCTGATAAAAGCTAGCTTTTTCTGCTGCTTTAAAAACGGCCGTTTTTGAGCTTCTGTGTACATGGAGCCTTATAGTTAGTTACAGCAAACCGTTTTTTTTTGCTGGGGGGGGGTCAAGCTTTTAGATGAAGAAAAAAAAAAGCGGATTATTTTAAGCACCCATGCTAGTGTTAAATGGTTTGTCTCATTCCTGTAACTGATGCATCAGGAAAAGAGCTTGCTCTTTTGAAAATCAACAGACTTACTGGCCATTTCATCAGATGAAAATAGAAGAAAGAAAGCCTAAGAAAGAGAATACAGCCATCACATCGAAGAATTGGTAAGCTGTAATATAATAAAGGTTTGTTTTTAGGTTTAATACAGCTTTAACCATAAGCCAGCATTTAAATCTAAAAAGATCTCACAATATAACTTTAACAGAACACTACAGACCATGCAGCCCCCTTGCACACTGAAGCCAGGGCCATCTTAGAAACCTATTGAGCTTGACTTTCCGTTTACTCGGAGCCACCCACCATTGACGTCACACAGAAATCCCGTGCCTAACCACTGAAGAAACCCAAGCCTCTCTTCAGCATCAGTTTTGCTATGGTACATCTTGTAAGAGGACGCAACGCCACCCAAGCATAGTAAAAAGCAGATTATGGCAATGAAGGATGCCAAGACCATTGCACAGACTCCTAAATGAGCTTCAAAATACACTTGGAAAGAAATCCTCCATTCAAGTTATTTGATGGATCTGGCCACAATGGAAAGACTAGTTTTAAGGCGAGCTTCCATATGGGAAAAATTTAAATTGAGAACTTAACTTCTGCTTTATAAATTAAATATATGCTTTACTGGTCTGATCAGGCTCCTGGTGTAATGACACTAAAACAGAATGTTCATGTGCATCTCCGTAGCAAAACCAAAATGACTGGCACACGGATGGCCCTAAAACTTGGTGCAATCAATATGCAAGTCCCAACTCAATACAAGCTCCTCTCCCATCATGGAAGTAGACTTTCTCTGCTCTGAATGAGGTTTACCATCCACCATAACGTAATCGGGAAGAGGGCACAAAGTGTCCGAGGGCTTCAGGTACCGAAGAGCCTCTCATTTACACACTACTTCCTCTTCTTCAGCAAAGAAAGTCATTAAAAATTGGTTGCATTTAGCCACTTCCAACAGCTCATGTCCTCGAAACAACTCCCAGCTCTTAATTACAAAAGAATTCTTTTTTAAAAATATGAAAGAAAGTATTACCTCTCCTCAGGAGAATCGACGTGAAACGTTCTTTCTATAACTGTGGTCCACTGGAGACATCGGATGATGAATGTGTTTGGTTTTGGTCGTTCTGTCTTCATAAGTTGACATTCTATCACATGAGAAGAGGGAGGGGGTAAAAAAAAAAAAAAAAAGGGTCCTGAGCATCTTTAAACAATCATTTGTCTTTATTAAACTTAGCAAACACGAAGAACATCAGCGGCACAATAGTATCTTTGAAAGAAGCAGACAAATTTATGGATGATCACAAAATAAAATACTTCAAGCAGTGCTGCAGCAAATTACGAGAGCCAGGCCTTATCCTCACCTGAAGAGATCATGTATTTTGTTACCTTATCTAAACCAGGCTACATAAAAACAAAGACATAAGAAAACATCACGTTTCATATAGGGCTGGTTCCAACAATAAGCTGTGTTAAGACCCATACACGGCACCACTTAGAATCGTGCCCACACCATTGACATTACGCCCGTGGTGCTCTGCCGCTTCGGGGTTTTGTGAGGGTGTCCGGTAGAGTGGGTCTCGTCCTTTACAGATTTTTTTCTATTCCCTTTCCCTCGCTTTCCTTCCTTCTCTCCTCCCTTTCCCTCTTTTCTATCTTTTTAGGGTGGTCGTACCATTTATGATGCAGCAGATTCCTCATTGCACGGTCTTATTAAAGACCATCTAAAACCAAAAACATTTGTTTTCAGAATTTTTTCCCTTTGTTTTTACATGATGATCCTGAAAACAACAGATGACATGTCCTAGGGCAGTGATGGCGAACCTTGGCATCCCAGATGTTTTGGAACTACATTTCCCACAATGCTAACTACACTGAAGAGTGCATGAGCATCATGGGAAATGTAGTTCCAAAACCTCTGGGGTGCCAAGGTTCACCATCACTGTCCTAGGGTTTCAAAGCTCACTCACCCCCATGGTTATAACTGGTTTTAAATGAATCTTCCTCTCTTCATATTCACTACATGGAGGAGTCTATAGAAAGAGTATAGTGTGGCTTGTGCCTTCAGTTCAGCTCACAGGGAGCGACAAGGAAACTGAATTTCTAGTAAGGTCAACAGGTATTTTCTGTACCTGCTGAAATGTTCTCGACCTGAAAATTTCAAACTAATGCAGCTGCCACATCTGAAAGAAAAAATATGAATCATGTATAGCTATTTAAAAATACAAAACTTACATTTCCTCCATAGAGTTTACTATATCCCCAAAAAGATGCATAGACTTGGGTGGAGGATAAACAACGAATGTCCTAGGTGTAAAGCGACAGGGGATTTTATCCATATGGTGTGGAGATGTCCTAAGTTATTTAGGTATTGGGAGGAGATAATAGCAAGATTAAATAAAACATTCGGGACCCTGCTAGAACCGGTGGCCAAGACTTGCCTATTAGGAATAGAGGAGGAGAACCCCGCCAGACACTTCAGAAGCGATCATGAGGTGCCTATTTCAGGCACGCAAGTTAATCGCACAGAAGTGGCAGTCCAAAACCCCCCCCAGCAGTGGGAAGTTGGGTAGAGACAATAAATGTACTGGTATGGAGTGAAAGGGTGTTATAGATCAAACAGAGTAGGATTGAAAAATTTGAAAGAATGTGGAGGCCATGGCTGGACGAGGTGGGGTGCCCCCCATAGGTGGGTGGCTAGGGAGTGTGTGGGAGCCCTTTCCGGGGCCCAGTTTGGAGCCGGAGGGCCTTGCTCATTGCAATATATTTGTCCTTCCCTGGCTCCTGCACGGACATTGCGGCCTTGGGGGGGGGGGGGGGCGGGGGGGACTCTCACACCCGTTTCTGTTCCCCTGTCCGGCCGACCTCCCGCCCTTTTCTTCTTTGAGTCTTTTCTTCTCTTTTTTTTTTTCTTTCCCTTCCACACTGATTTTTGCCCTGCCCCTTTCTTTTTTCTCTCCTTCGTTGAGTTCTCTTACCCCTTCCCTGCTCTCTCTTCTCTGCTCTATGTTTCTTCTCTCTACTGCTTCTCTTGGGCCCCTCCCCTCTTTATTTCCGCCTTTGTAATCACAGCCAATTTATCTATACACTAACCTTTAAAGGTGATGTGGTGTGGGGGAGGGCGGGAGGGAGGTCTGGGTGGAGGAAAAAACAAGCTAAGGCGGGATTATACACAGCATATTGTGATAAATCTTTTTCCTTTTTTTTTTTTTTTTATCTGTGACATTTCTTCCTTTTTCACTATATACGGAATTTAATGTAACTATATTTATATATTGATATGTAAAACAATAAAAAGTAATTAAGTAAAAAAAAAAAAAAGAAATACAAAACTTGACCTGGAGTCTTGGCATACACACACACACACACACATCGGCCTTATCATAATAATGGCTGCAGAGTTCTCCTCTTTTGGCGATGGCCATTATATTCTATAGACAGGCATGGTGCAAAAACACCCAGCCAAGGAAGTGAAAACATAGATTTATTCCAGTTTAATGATAAAAGAAGAAAAAAAAAAAAAAACTTACAAAGAAAAACACTACAAGTTTCCATCAAATATAAAAAAATAAAATGGCCAACATTATAAAGATGCAGTCACCCATTATCAAGGCAACAAATACAAATGTAAATTGAAAAAAAGATACAGAACAAGTCCAATCAGATTGGGACAACCAACATTGTATTTTTATGGTCATGGGCACATGGACTTTTGGAGGCATAAAAATCTCTATTACGTCAAGTCCTGGCATTTTCCTGTGCCCAAGCAGCTGAGAACTTCCTGGAATGCATCATGCGCGCATATGAGTGTACACCGATGCAAAAAGCATCAGCATATATCAAAGTTCAGCTATTCTCTTCTAGGACTGGGTGCTAGGGCTGGGCGATTTTCCCCCCCAAAAAAATCTGCGATTTTTTTATAAAAAACTCGATTTACGATTCGATTTTTTTTTAATTATATTAATTAAAGTGCATCAACAAACAAAATTGCAAAGGCAAACCCTTTCTCTAACTGCAAAGTCAGTGTGCAACAAACACACAATATAATCCAGCGCTCATGGAACATACATTATTAACTATTGAAAACTCTTAAAACTCTGTGTGTGTGATTCCTTCTGTCCCAGCCTTGCTGCGATCCTGGCTCTGTATCCTTTTGGGTTGGAGGGCTCTCCACACGCTGGTCTGCCTGTTGTCCATCATTCAAGGTACTGTCACACAGAGATCATGCCACAGGCTTTGTTTTGACTTTACAACCCCTCCTTGCTCCACGGATGTCACTGCAAGTTTAACAAGTTTGTCACCACTGGCAACTGGAGAGTTAAGATTCATTTGCCCTCTGCACATTTGGGATTGGATCCCTCTCTTTATTGTGATTAATAAATGGACTAAGCTTTATCAATTCTTCAAGAGTTTTCAATAGTTAATAATGTATGTTCCATGAGCGCTGGATTATATTGTGTGCATGTTGTGTATTTTGTACTTCTGGGTACGGATTTTTTCTTGCTGCGCTGGATCCTGTTTTTTCCCCCTTTTGGATACTTTGTACTTCCCAAAATATTTGGGATTTTTTTCTTATTATTATTATTATCGTCCATTATATTTTTTTCTTTATCCACCAATTTAGCGCTTGTGACCTTTTGTTGTTTTTTGCAGTGTGCAACAAAGATTGTTAAACATCCAAATTATTAATACTGTATTTGGATTTAGCTAATAAAACAACAAAAAATCTTGAGGTTACTCTTAGTTGAATTGAACTGTGTCCATGCCTCACTGTGCCCGTGTCTCACTGTGCCCGTGTCTCACTGTGCCCATACCTGATGCAGATTTTCATGGTATACGGATTTTACTGCTACACCGGTGGCCATTCCAGTATTCAAAAGCCGCGCCTCCTCCTCGTCTGTGATAGGCGGAACACTCCATTTCCCAGCATTCAGTGTTCCGCCTATCATGGTCATCCTCATAACACAGACGAGGATGAGAGGATGTCCGTGATAGGCTGAATACTGCCTGCTGTGAAATCGAGTGTTCCGCCTATCACAGACGACGAGGACTCAGGAGGCGCAGCTTTTGAACACTGCAATGGCCGCCGTCTGTCTGCATGACACGCTGATCAGGTAGGCAGACGGCGGCTGCGGCGAATGTAGATGTAATTGGGGTAACGCTGCCCAGTGCCATTCCGGATACGCCCCCTGCAGTCCTGCTACGGAAACTTTGCAGGAAGAAAAAAAAATTTTTTTTTTTTTTTTAAATCTAAAAAAATCGATTTTCTTCAAATCTGAATCGATTTGAGCTCAAAACTCGATTCAAGATTAAAATCGATTTTTTTCCCAGCCCTACTGGGTGCATGCGCCACCTGAAGCTCCACGGGCGCAGAAAAATGCCGGGAGGTTATAAAGATTTTTAAGCTTCAAACCATCTGTTTGTATGAGGCCTTACTGTTTGGTGAGTAAAGACAACTTCCAGGTTTACTATGAAGCACTTTTTCTGAACTTATGGCACTACCACTTGCCGCCGTACCCTCTCTCTACCACAGAGCCTACTGGTGTACATGTCTGGATAGTGCTGCAATTATTAAAGTCGGCTTTTAAAGTGATTTTAAAGGCTCATTTTTTATCCAATAATTATACTTACCAGCTCTGTTGCAGTGGATTTGCACAGAGCAGCCCGGATCGTCCTCTTCTTTGGTCCCTATTCTGTGATCCTGGACCCTCCCTCCAAGCTATGGGGGCATCCGAGCTGAGTCACAGCTCCCTGTGTCCATTCAGACATGGAGCCCCGAGTCTCTGTCCCCTGATTGGCTAGCTGACTGTCTCAGTCAATCAGGAAGGAGAATCTTGGCGGGCTCAGACAATCGTGGACATCGCTGGACAGCGAGGGACCTCAGGTATTTATTAGGAGGGCTGCTACACACAAAAGGCTTTTTATCTTAATGCAGCAAGATAAAAAAACCTTCTGCCTTTACAACCCCTTTAAATCATTTAAAAAAAAATTTGCAGCAGTATAATAAAAACCCCAGGCAAGCGTTTTCTTCTTCCTCCTCTGTTCCAGTGCTACAGTCTCAGGGTCAGATGCCGCATCCCATGCTGTGGTTCCATTCGCTATGTCACCATTGTCTTGTAGAGTAGGCACTGGAGGATGAGACCATGGCACATGTTGGCTGGGCAACAGGCATCTGACACTCCTGGAAGTGTCGAATGGTGAAGAATTTTATAGGAGGTTGCAGTGCTGGAACAGAGGGGAGCTAGAAGACAAGACATGGGCCTGCTGAGGAGGAGAGTATAAGCTTTTCTACTGCAAGTCCCTTTTTATCTATAGTGTTTTTTTACCCCAACAGGGTCTTGAAACTGAAAAGACTACAGTTCCTCTTTTAAGGAAACCTATAATGAGAGACATTAATGGGGTGCCATCTTACTGTACCGCTGTTTTGTTTTAGTACCGTTTTCTTTTTGTTTCAATAAAAACGCTTCTGTTAAAAAAAAAAAAGGGATGCCATCACTAAGCATCTCCTCAAAATACTAGTTCCCTGGCCAGTAACTGTACAAATTAGAAACAGTTAAAACTGGTAGTAGCCAGAGAACATGAGATCTTTGCCCCGGCTTGTCTTTAGGTCAGATGAGGAAGCCCAGCAAGACATACTTTTCAACTCAAAATGATAATGTAGTTTTGCAATGCTGACATGTACTCTATTGAATTACCGTATATATTCAAGTATAAGCCGACCCGAATATATACTAAGGCCTCGTACACACGACCGAGTTTCTCGGCAAGAACCAGCAAGAAACTTGCTGGCAGAGATGTCTTGCCGAGAAACTCGTTCGGGTGTATGGTTTCTCGTCAAGAAAACCGACAAGTAATCTCGACGAGAAAATAGAGAACCTGCTCTCTATTTTCTCGTCGAGATTCTCGTTGGCATGTTTCTCGACGAGAAAAGTGAGTGTGTGTACACTTACCTGTCCTCCCGGAAGCCCGCGCATGTTCGAAATGAATTTGACGCATGCGCGGTAGCTTCCTAGGCATAGGTAGGGTATACCAAGATGGCGGCGACGGCATCAAATGTGACGAGCGCATACTCGTCGTAGTCGATGACGTCACCGCGTACGCTCCATTCAAAGAACCGCGGGTTCTTTGAATCGAGCGTGTGTACACTCGGCCGGGACAAGTTTCTTGACCAAGAATCTCTTTTTTTGACGAGAATCTCGGCCGTGTGTACGAGGCTTTAGGCACCTAATGTTACCACAAAAAACTGGGAAAACTTATTGACTCGAGTATAAGACCAAGGGTGTCCATCTGCATGCCTCAATGTACCTCACTTTGCCCATGCCTCACTGTGCCCAATCTCCTTACCTGATCTCCTGCGCTGTGTGACTAGACTGACGTTTAACATGGGAGTCTATGGAATGGATGCACGGCTTTGAAAAATTGGTGCTCCCCGGCCATAGGTCCCCTGGACAACAAACTTTGCACACTTGTAGATGAAGAGTGGGGCTACATGTGTGCCAAGCTTGGGGCCCAGGAGACCTACGGCCGGCCAGTACCGGGTCCCCAAAATCACCGGAGAAATTACCATTTAACATGGGAGTCTATAGAAGGGGTGCCCGGTTTTAAAAATCTGTGCTCCCCAGCCGTAGGTCTCCTGGACAACAAACTTTGCACACTTGTAGAGGAAGAGAGGGCCTACATGTGTGGGGTCCAGGGAACCTACGGCTGGTCGGGATCAGGCGGACAAAGATGAAGATGGACACAGACTCTAGTATAAGCCGAGGGGGGCATTTTCAGCACAAAAAATATGTGCTGAAAAACTCGGCTTATACTCGAGTATATACGGTATGTAAAAAGTGTGAATTTTATTGACCCCTCCTCACCATAACATTGTCAACAAGAGCAATGCCAAACCAACAGCAAGATCTTTGTTCAAGATCAGCTCTTCTGGAACATCAGCCTCCCCCCAATCACCTTTAGGAAAGAAGGGGGTCAATGGTTCAGTATTAGTGTTGTGACTGGCATCAAAGAGATGAACAATTCCAAAGATTACAAAAAAGGAGGGTTAGGCGACACATACAAAAGGAAAGTTATGATGAGAGTATAGGTCAATTTTCAAATAAGTAATGGTGAAGAAGAAACTATAGCAACACATAGGAACCAGATTTCAATGCATTTAAAGTGAGCCAGAGAATAGATCAAAAGTAAAACCAACATCAGTAGGAGATAGGTCACGGCACAGGACGTTGGCACATATCCTGCAGAATCAATGCAGCCCAATGCTGCCAACGGTCTCCCAATTATGCAAATAACTTTTTCTGAGCTACGATTTGCACAAAACAGGCATGTCACCCTGCTCCCCACAATGCCCAAGCCTGCTGTTAGGTCATTGTGGCACCAGCGGTATTTCACTGTGGGATGGAACACAGGGTGAACAACTACTAGGAAGATAAATCAAAATCAGGGGCCGAGTCTGGTCCCGGACTCAACTTAGAGGAGCATCAACAGACAGAGGGCCCTTGTGCAACTGCAGTCCGTACAAGTGGTTTGAGACTCGGGGGCCCATTTATACTTAATGCAGGTAAGATGGGTGTTTCAGGGCCATCTTTTCCATTGGGCACGCTGGGCAGTTGCCCGGGGACCCACCGGCTGCCCAGCAACCCCAGTAAAAAAAAGGTGGGAAGAGGCGGGTCAGAACTGTACATGCGCAGTTTGCGGATATTGCCGAGAAGATCCGATCCTCCACGAGTGCTGCCTCTGTCCGCCGATGATGACGTTAGCCACACCCGCCAGACTTAAAAAAAAAAAAAAAAAAAAAAAAGCAGGAGGAGCTGAGGGTGAATGGACAGAGTAGAGTGGTCAGAGCAGACAGCACAGCAGGCTTGAAGCAGAGTGTGGCGGAGTCGGCAGTGTCGGCAGTGCCGGTTTTCGTGAGCCTGTAACCTGCCCAGCCACCAGCCAGCACAGACACGGAGTGCCCTGGTCGGTGTCGTACGGTGAGTGGCTGTCTGGCTGACTGTGCAGCTTGCACAAAGAGATCAGGGGGTGGTCTGTTGCTCTGATGTAAGTGGGAACTCTGATGTAAAGAGAAAGCAGTGGACTCTGATATAAGGTGGTCTCTGGTCACCAGAGCCCCCCTTACATCAGCGTTTCACCTTACATTATGATCTGCAGCGTTCCCCTTTACATAAGAGTTCCCTTTCACTGTAAGAAGGAATCCTGCAGACTGATGTAAGAGGAAACTCTGTGCTGGCTGGGTTATAGTAACCTAACCTTCATGTCAATGAAGAATTTTTTTTTTTTACTTTTGTTTAACTTAAACACATTGCTAATAGCACAATCTATATGTTTATAGTTTAAATACTGCCATTTGCACTGTTTGGCACTGAAAACTGTAATTTTAGGTACCTTTTTGCAGTGCCAGTTAAAAATGTGGTTCTGCCAGTAAATGTTATGATTTTTGTCAGTAAAAAATTCTCGTGCGTGATTGTGTAGACAGGGCCCCAGTGCACCGTATTGCCCGGGGGCCTATAATGCTCTTAAGATGACACTGGGGTGTTTGGACCCCCGTTTACCATCACTCAGACCTGGACACCGCTCACTCCCATCAAACTGGTATTGGATACATAATGAATAAGTGCCCTCACTTTCCCAGTAGTTGTACAGGGCCCTTTGGTAACTGTCCACCACTGTAGAGGAGCTTATTGTTGTCCTCCGAGTCCGCGGTCTCCAAACTGCGGCCCTTTTCTTGCTTTTATCCAGCCTTTGGGGCACTATTTTATCTACTGAAACCAACAATTGGGCATAATTGCCCACCCCTGACAGTGAATGAAAGGGCAAATTCCTCTTAATGAACATCGATAGGACACAATTCCTCTTACTGACACCAAAGATCTGTCCCACCGACGTTGAGACCTGTTCTATTCCCGATGGCCAGTCTGGCCCCCTTAAAGTCTGATAGATGGTAAACTGGTCCCTTGTTTAGAAAGTTTGGAGCCCCCTGCTCTAACTGAACAGTCATTCATACAAGCAACCCAGGCAACACAATCAAACTTGGAAACTCCACTATACCAACCTTCCAAGTTTAGCTCAATGGTGGCAAAGGGAACAGAGGCGGGGTGGTTGACCCAAGAGTCTTAAACGTATTTGACTGTCCTACCCCCACAACAGCGCCCAACCAGTGTAAAATACAGGCACCACAACACAAGATCAATACCCAATCTAGCCAGATCAGGCAACTCTCCCCTTATGTCTATGAGCCCTGTTAAAGGCCCATTCACACCATACCACACTGCACTACAACACACATTTTCATTCATTGAGATGGCCTGCATTAGGCATCCCATTCCAAATTATTTGGCTGCATTGCACCTCACGCATAAAAATCTGGTACTTATTGCATATTTCGCAGCAAGTCACAATGCACATTGTTGCCGCACAGGTGCATTGGGGTACCATTCCAAGTGAAGCATAGGTCCCGTTCATACCTGTGCGTTATGTGAATTTTAGGTGCAGTGCAATAAAACGTTAATTAAAAAAAAAATGCAACTTTGATGTGATTTCAGGCTGAAAATGCAATCCTAAAAACGCACCACACAGATGTGAACTGACATTAAACAGGCTATTGGGGCTTTCAGCAAGTCATTTAGTGAAGTCCCACAATAGAGATGGAGAAAGACTTCTAGAGATACTAACTCCAGCCTTCTAATTCTAGTAACAATTAGATCAGGCAACAGGCTCTCACCCAAGGAGGAGTGCCGGAGGGTGACAGATTCAGGGGGGATTAGAGGTGGGTGTCTGAGTGTGGCCGGATATCTATCACTCAAATAATCCCTTGCTCAGCATTACTCAGGAAGGCAGAAAAGCTGATAATGGTGAAACACTTGTACAATTTACCTTTTCTTCAGTAATATCAAAACCACATAAGGTACTTATCGAGGAAAAAAATCTGTGGCTGGCTACACAAGTTACTGGTCAGAGCAAGCAAGTGATTATATTTAAGGGAGCGTATTAAACGTGTAACACGAATGTTCACTGTACATGACCATCTCACAACAATGAGGAAAATGCTGTAGGTCATAAGGTACATGTAAGCTTTGCAATTGTCAGCCGATACATACTGTATGTGTAGGAAGCAGTGACAGAAATCAGTGACAGGGACAATGTGCTGTTGAGTAGTAGATGGTACATGTGTGTAGGAAGCAGTGACAGAAATCAGTGACAGGGACAATATGCTGTTGAGTAGTAGATGGTACATGTGTGTAGGAAGCAGTGACAGAAATCAGTGACAGGGACAATATGCTGTTGAGTAGTAGATGGTACATGTGTGTAGGAAGCAGTGACAGAAATCAGTGACAGGGACAATGTGCTGTTGAGTAGTAGATGGTACATGTGTGTAGGAAGCAGTGACAGGGACAATATGCTGTTGAGTAGTAGATGGTACATGTGTGTAGGAAGCAGTGACAGAAATCAGTGACAGGGACAATATGCTGTTGAGTAGTAGATGGTACATGTGTGTAGGAAGCAGTGACAGAAATCAGTGACAGGGACAATATGCTGTTGAGTAGTAGTAGATGGTACATGTGTGTAGGAAGCAGTCACAGGGACAATGTGTTGTTGAGTAGTAGATGGTACATATGTGTAGGAAGCAGTTGCAGAAATCAGTGACAGGGACAATGTGTTGTTGAGTAGTAGATGGTACATATGTGTAGGAAGCAGTGACAGAAATCAGTGACAGGGACAATATGCTGTTGAGTAGTAGTAGATGGTACATGTGTGTAGGAAGCAGTCACAGGGACAATGTGCTGTTGAGTAGTAGATGGTACATATGTGTAGGAAGCAGTGACAGAAATCAGTGACAGGGACAATATGCTGTTGAGTAGTAGATGGTACATGTGTGTAGGAAGCAGTGACAGGGACAATATGCTGTTGAGTAGTAGATGGTACATGTGTGTAGGAAGCAGTGACAGGGACAATATGCTGTTGATTAGTAGATGGTACATATGTGTAGGAAGCAGTGACAGAAATCAGTGACAGGGACAATGTGCTGTTGAGTAGTAGATGGTACATATGTGTAGGAAGCAGTGACAGAAATCAGTGACAGGGACAATATGCTGTTGAGTAGTAGATGGTACATGTGTGTAGGAAGCAGTGACAGAAATCAGTGACAGGGACAATATGCTGTTGAGTAGTAGATGGTACATGTGTGTAGGAAGCAGTGACAGGGACAATATGCTGTTGAGTAGTAGATGGTACATATGTGTAGGAAGCAGTGACAGAAATCAGTGACAGGGACAATATGCTGTTGAGTAGTAGATGGTACATGTGTGTAGGAAGCAGTGACAGGGACAATATGCTGTTGAGTAGTAGATGGTACATGTGTGTAGGAAGCAGTGACAGGGACAATATGCTGTTGAGTAGTAGATGGTACATGTGTGTAGGAAGCAGTGACAGGGACAATATGCTGTTGAGTAGTAGTAGATGGTACATGTGTGTAGGAAGCAGTCACAGGGACAATGTGCTGTTGAGTAGTAGATGGTACATATGTGTAGGAAGCAGTGACAGGGACAATGTGCTGTTGAGTAGTAGATGGTACATGTGTGTAGGAAGCAGTGACAGGGACAATATGCTGTTGAGTAGTAGATGGTACATGTGTGTAGGAAGCAGTGACAGAAATCAGTGACAGGGACAATATGCTGTTGAGTAGTAGATGGTACATGTGTGTAGGAAGCAGTGACAGAAATCAGTGACAGGGACAATGTGCTGTTGAGTAGTAGATGGTACATGTGTGTAGGAAGCAGTGACAGGGACAATATGCTGTTGAGTAGTAGATGGTACATGTGTGTAGGAAGCAGTGACAGAAATCAGTGACAGGGACAATATGCTGTTGAGTAGTAGATGGTACATGTGTGTAGGAAGCAGTGACAGAAATCAGTGACAGGGACAATATGCTGTTGAGTAGTAGTAGATGGTACATGTGTGTAGGAAGCAGTCACAGGGACAATGTGCTGTTGAGTAGTAGATGGTACATATGTGTAGGAAGCAGTGACAGAAATCAGTGACAGGGACAATGTGTTGTTGAGTAGTAGATGGTACATATGTGTAGGAAGCAGTGACAGAAATCAGTGACAGGGACAATATGCTGTTGAGTAGTAGTAGATGGTACATGTGTGTAGGAAGCAGTCACAGGGACAATGTGCTGTTGAGTAGTAGATGGTACATATGTGTAGGAAGCAGTGACAGAAATCAGTGACAGGGACAATATGCTGTTGAGTAGTAGATGGTACATGTGTGTAGGAAGCAGTGACAGGGACAATATGCTGTTGAGTAGTAGATGGTACATGTGTGTAGGAAGCAGTGACAGGGACAATATGCTGTTGATTAGTAGATGGTACATATGTGTAGGAAGCAGTGACAGAAATCAGTGACAGGGACAATATGCTGTTGAGTAGTAGATGGTACATATGTGTAGGAAGCAGTGACAGAAATCAGTGACAGGGACAATGTGCTGTTGAGTAGTAGATGGTACATATGTGTAGGAAGCAGTGACAGAAATCAGTGACAGGGACAATATGCTGTTGAGTAGTAGATGGTACATGTGTGTAGGAAGCAGTGACAGAAATCAGTGACAGGGACAATATGCTGTTGAGTAGTAGATGGTACATGTGTGTAGGAAGCAGTGACAGGGACAATATGCTGTTGAGTAGTAGATGGTACATATGTGTAGGAAGCAGTGACAGAAATCAGTGACAGGGACAATATGCTGTTGAGTAGTAGATGGTACATGTGTGTAGGAAGCAGTGACAGGGACAATATGCTGTTGAGTAGTAGATGGTACATGTGTGTAGGAAGCAGTGACAGGGACAATATGCTGTTGAGTAGTAGATGGTACATGTGTGTAGGAAGCAGTGACAGGGACAATATGCTGTTGAGTAGTAGTAGATGGTACATGTGTGTAGGAAGCAGTCACAGGGACAATGTGCTGTTGAGTAGTAGATGGTACATATGTGTAGGAAGCAGTGACAGGGACAATGTGCTGTTGAGTAGTAGATGGTACATGTGTGTAGGAAGCAGTGACAGGGACAATATGCTGTTGAGTAGTAGATGGTACATATGTGTAGGAAGCAGTGACAGAAATCAGTGACAGGGACAATATGCTGTTGAGTAGTAGATCGTACATGTGTGTAGGAAGCAGTGACAGGGACAATATGCTGTTGAGTAGTTGTAGATGGTACATGTGTGTAGGAAGCAGTGACAGAAATCAGTGACAGGGACAATATGCTGTTGAGTAGTAGATGGTACATATGTGTAGGAAGCAGTGACAGAAATCAGGGACAATATGCTGTTGAGTAGTAGATGGTACATGTGTGTAGGAAGCAGTGACAGGGACAATATGCTGTTGAGTAGTAGATGGTACATATGTGTAGGAAGCAGTGACAGAAATCAGTGACAGGGACAATGTGCTGTTGAGTAGTAGATGGTACATATGTGTAGGAAGCAGTGACAGAAATCAGTGACAGGGACAATATGCTGTTGAGTAGTAGTAGATGGTACATGTGTGTAGGAAGCAGTCACAGGGACAATGTGCTGTTGAGTAGTAGATGGTACATATGTGTAGGAAGCAGTGACAGAAATCAGTGACAGGGACAATATGCTGTTGAGTAGTAGATGGTACATGTGTGTAGGAAGCAGTGACAGGGACAATATGCTGTTGAGTAGTAGATGGTACATGTGTGTAGGAAGCAGTGACAGGGACAATATGCTGTTGATTAGTAGATGGTACATATGTGTAGGAAGCAGTGACAGAAATCAGTGACAGGGACAATGTGCTGTTGAGTAGTAGATGGTACATATGTGTAGGAAGCAGTGACAGAAATCAGTGACAGGGACAATATGCTGTTGAGTAGTAGATGGTACATGTGTGTAGGAAGCAGTGACAGAAATCAGTGACAGGGACAATATGCTGTTGAGTAGTAGATGGTACATGTGTGTAGGAAGCAGTGACAGGGACAATATGCTGTTGAGTAGTAGATGGTACATATGTGTAGGAAGCAGTGACAGAAATCAGTGACAGGGACAATATGCTGTTGAGTAGTAGATGGTACATGTGTGTAGGAAGCAGTGACAGGGACAATATGCTGTTGAGTAGTAGATGGTACATGTGTGTAGGAAGCAGTGACAGGGACAATATGCTGTTGAGTAGTAGATGGTACATGTGTGTAGGAAGCAGTGACAGGGACAATATGCTGTTGAGTAGTAGTAGATGGTACATGTGTGTAGGAAGCAGTCACAGGGACAATGTGCTGTTGAGTAGTAGATGGTACATATGTGTAGGAAGCAGTGACAGGGACAATGTGCTGTTGAGTAGTAGATGGTACATGTGTGTAGGAAGCAGTGACAGGGACAATATGCTGTTGAGTAGTAGATGGTACATGTGTGTAGGAAGCAGTGACAGAAATCAGTGACAGGGACAATATGCTGTTGAGTAGTAGATGGTACATGTGTGTAGGAAGCAGTGACAGAAATCAGTGACAGGGACAATGTGCTGTTGAGTAGTAGATGGTACATGTGTGTAGGAAGCAGTGACAGGGACAATATGCTGTTGAGTAGTAGATGGTACATGTGTGTAGGAAGCAGTGACAGAAATCAGTGACAGGGACAATATGCTGTTGAGTAGTAGATGGTACATGTGTGTAGGAAGCAGTGACAGAAATCAGTGACAGGGACAATATGCTGTTGAGTAGTAGTAGATGGTACATGTGTGTAGGAAGCAGTCACAGGGACAATGTGCTGTTGAGTAGTAGATGGTACATATGTGTAGGAAGCAGTGACAGAAATCAGTGACAGGGACAATGTGTTGTTGAGTAGTAGATGGTACATATGTGTAGGAAGCAGTGACAGAAATCAGTGACAGGGACAATATGCTGTTGAGTAGTAGTAGATGGTACATGTGTGTAGGAAGCAGTCACAGGGACAATGTGCTGTTGAGTAGTAGATGGTACATATGTGTAGGAAGCAGTGACAGAAATCAGTGACAGGGACAATATGCTGTTGAGTAGTAGATGGTACATGTGTGTAGGAAGCAGTGACAGGGACAATATGCTGTTGAGTAGTAGATGGTACATGTGTGTAGGAAGCAGTGACAGGGACAATATGCTGTTGATTAGTAGATGGTACATATGTGTAGGAAGCAGTGACAGAAATCAGTGACAGGGACAATATGCTGTTGAGTAGTAGATGGTACATATGTGTAGGAAGCAGTGACAGAAATCAGTGACAGGGACAATGTGCTGTTGAGTAGTAGATGGTACATATGTGTAGGAAGCAGTGACAGAAATCAGTGACAGGGACAATATGCTGTTGAGTAGTAGATGGTACATGTGTGTAGGAAGCAGTGACAGAAATCAGTGACAGGGACAATATGCTGTTGAGTAGTAGATGGTACATGTGTGTAGGAAGCAGTGACAGGGACAATATGCTGTTGAGTAGTAGATGGTACATATGTGTAGGAAGCAGTGACAGAAATCAGTGACAGGGACAATATGCTGTTGAGTAGTAGATGGTACATGTGTGTAGGAAGCAGTGACAGGGACAATATGCTGTTGAGTAGTAGATGGTACATGTGTGTAGGAAGCAGTGACAGGGACAATATGCTGTTGAGTAGTAGATGGTACATGTGTGTAGGAAGCAGTGACAGGGACAATATGCTGTTGAGTAGTAGTAGATGGTACATGTGTGTAGGAAGCAGTCACAGGGACAATGTGCTGTTGAGTAGTAGATGGTACATATGTGTAGGAAGCAGTGACAGGGACAATGTGCTGTTGAGTAGTAGATGGTACATGTGTGTAGGAAGCAGTGACAGGGACAATATGCTGTTGAGTAGTAGATGGTACATATGTGTAGGAAGCAGTGACAGAAATCAGTGACAGGGACAATATGCTGTTGAGTAGTAGATCGTACATGTGTGTAGGAAGCAGTGACAGGGACAATATGCTGTTGAGTAGTTGTAGATGGTACATGTGTGTAGGAAGCAGTGACAGAAATCAGTGACAGGGACAATATGCTGTTGAGTAGTAGATGGTACATATGTGTAGGAAGCAGTGACAGAAATCAGGGACAATATGCTGTTGAGTAGTAGATGGTACATGTGTGTAGGAAGCAGTGACAGGGACAATATGCTGTTGAGTAGTAGATGGTACATATGTGTAGGAAGCAGTGACAGAAATCAGTGACAGGGACAATGTGCTGTTGAGTAGTAGATGGTACATATGTGTAGGAAGCAGTGACAGAAATCAGTGACAGGGACAATATGCTGTTGAGTAGTAGTAGATGGTACATGTGTGTAGGAAGCAGTCACAGGGACAATGTGCTGTTGAGTAGTAGATGGTACATATGTGTAGGAAGCAGTGACAGGGACAATGTGCTGTTGAGTAGTAGATGGTACATATGTGTAGGAAGCAGTGACAGAAATCAGTGACAGGGACAATATGCTGTTGAGTAGTAGTAGATGGTACATGTGTGTAGGAAGCAGTCACAGGGACAATGTGCTGTTGAGTAGTAGATGGTACATATGTGTAGGAAGCAGTGACAGGGACAATGTGCTGTTGAGTAGTAGATGGTACATATGTGTAGGAAGCAGTGACAGAAATCAGTGACAGGGACAATATGCTGTTGAGTAGTAGTAGATGGTACATGTGTGTAGGAAGCAGTCACAGGGACAATGTGCTGTTGAGTAGTAGATGGTACATATGTGTAGGAAGCAGTGACAGGGACAATGTGCTGTTGAGTAGTAGATGGTACATATGTGTAGGAAGCAGTGACAGAAATCAGTGACAGGGACAATATGCTGTTGAGTAGTAGTAGATGGTACATGTGTGTAGGAAGCAGTCACAGGGACAATGTGCTGTTGAGTAGTAGATGGTACATATGTGTAGGAAGCAGTGACAGGGACAATGTGCTGTTGAGTAGTAGATGGTACATATGTGTAGGAAGCAGTGACAGAAATCAGTGACAGGGACAATATGCTGTTGAGTAGTAGATGGTACATGTGTGTAGGAAGCAGTGACAGGGACAATATGCTGTTGAGTAGTTGTAGATGGTACATATGTGTAGGAAGCAGTGACAGAAATCAGTGACAGGGACAATGTGCTGTTGAGTAGTAGATGGTACATATGTGTAGGAAGCAGTGACAGAAATCAGTGACAGGGACAATATGCTGTTGAGTAGTAGATGGTACATGTGTGTAGGAAGCAGTGACAGAAATCTGTGACAGGGGCAATATGCTGTTGAGTAGTAGATGGTACATGTGTGTAGGAAGCAGTGACAGGGACAATATGCTGTTGAGTAGTAGATGGTACATATGTGTAGGAAGCAGTGACAGAAATCAGTGACAGGGACAATATGCTGTTGAGTAGTAGATGGTACATATGTGTAGGAAGCAGTGACAGAAATCAGTGACAGGGACAATATGCTGTTGAGTAGTAGATGGTACATGTGTGTAGGAAGCAGTGACAGAAATCTGTGACAGGGGCAATATGCTGTTGAGTAGTAGATGGTACATGTGTGTAGGAAGCAGTCACAGGGACAATGTGCTGTTGAGTAGTAGATGGTACATATGTGTAGGAAGCAGTGACAGGGACAATGTGCTGTTGAGTAGTAGATGGTACATATGTGTAGGAAGCAGTGACAGAAATCAGTGACAGGGACAATATGCTGTTGAGTAGTAGATGGTACATGTGTGTAGGAAGCAGTGACAGGGACAATATGCTGTTGAGTAGTAGATGGTACATGTGTGTAGGAAGCAGTGACAGGGACAATATGCTGTTGAGTAGTTGTAGATGGTACATGTGTGTAGGAAGCAGTGACAGAAATCAGTGACAGGGACAATATGCTGTTGAGTAGTAGATGGTACATATGTGTAGGAAGCAGTGACAGAAATCAGTGACAGGGACAATATGCTGTTGAGTAGTAGATGGTACATATGTGTAGGAAGCAGTGACAGAAATCAGTGACAGGGACAATGTGCTGTTGAGTAGTAGATGGTACATATGTGTAGGAAGCAGTGACAGAAATCAGTGACAGGGACAATATGCTGTTGAGTAGCAGATGGTACATATGTGTAGGAAGCAGTGACAGAAATCAGTGACAGGGACAATGTGCTGTTGAGTAGTAGATGGTACATATGTGTAGGAAGCAGTGACAGGGACAATGTGCTGTTGAGTAGTAGATGGTACATATGTGTAGGAAGCAGTGACAGAAATCAGTGACAGGGACAATATGCTGTTGAGTAGTAGTAGATGGTACAAGTGTGTAGGAAGCAGTCACAGGGACAATGTGCTGTTGAGTAGTAGATGGTACATATGTGTAGGAAGCAGTGACAGGGACAATGTGCTGTTGAGTAGTAGATGGTACATATGTGTAGGAAGCAGTGACAGGGACAACGTGCTGTTGAGTAGTAGATGGTACATATGTGTAGGAAGCAGTGACAGAAATCAGTGACAGGGACAATATGCTGTTGAGTAGTAGATGGTACATGTGTGTAGGAAGCAGTGACAGGGACAATGTGCTGTTGAGTAGTAGATGGTACATATGTGTAGGAAGCAGTGACAGAAATCAGTGACAGGGACAATATGCTGTTGAGTAGTAGATGGTACATGTGTGTAGGAAGCAGTGACAGGGACAATATGCTGTTGAGTAGTAGATGGTACATGTGTGTAGGAAGCAGTCACAGGGACAATGTGCTGTTGAGTAGTAGATGGTACATATGTGTAGGAAGCAGTGACAGGGACAATGTGCTGTTGAGTAGTAGATGGTACATATGTGTAGGAAGCAGTGACAGAAATCAGTGACAGGGACAATATGCTGTTGAGTAGTAGATGGTACATGTGTGTAGGAAGCAGTGACAGGGACAATATGCTGTTGAGTAGTAGATGGTACATGTGTGTAGGAAGCAGTGACAGGGACAATATGCTGTTGAGTAGTTGTAGATGGTACATGTGTGTAGGAAGCAGTGACAGAAATCAGTGACAGGGACAATATGCTGTTGAGTAGTAGATGGTACATATGTGTAGGAAGCAGTGACAGAAATCAGTGACAGGGACAATATGCTGTTGAGTAGTAGATGGTACATATGTGTAGGAAGCAGTGACAGAAATCAGTGACAGGGACAATGTGCTGTTGAGTAGTAGATGGTACATATGTGTAGGAAGCAGTGACAGAAATCAGTGACAGGGACAATATGCTGTTGAGTAGTAGATGGTACATATGTGTAGGAAGCAGTGACAGAAATCAGTGACAGGGACAATATGCTGTTGAGTAGTAGTAGATGGTACATGTGTGTAGGAAGCAGTCACAGGGACAATGTGCTGTTGAGTAGTAGATGGTACATATGTGTAGGAAGCAGTGACAGGGACAATGTGCTGTTGAGTAGTAGATGGTACATATGTGTAGGAAGCAGTGACAGAAATCAGTGACAGGGACAATATGCTGTTGAGTAGTAGTAGATGGTACATGTGTGTAGGAAGCAGTCACAGGGACAATGTGCTGTTGAGTAGTAGATGGTACATATGTGTAGGAAGCAGTGACAGGGACAATGTGCTGTTGAGTAGTAGATGGTACATATGTGTAGGAAGCAGTGACAGGGACAATGTGCTGTTGAGTAGTAGATGGTACATATGTGTAGGAAGCAGTGACAGAAATCAGTGACAGGGACAATATGCTGTTGAGTAGTAGTAGATGGTACATGTGTGTAGGAAGCAGTCACAGGGACAATGTGCTGTTGAGTAGTAGATGGTACATATGTGTAGGAAGCAGTGACAGGGACAATGTGCTGTTGAGTAGTAGATGGTACATATGTGTAGGAAGCAGTGACAGAAATCAGTGACAGGGACAATATGCTGTTGAGTAGTAGTAGATGGTACATGTGTGTAGGAAGCAGTCACAGGGACAATGTGCTGTTGAGTAGTAGATGGTACATATGTGTAGGAAGCAGTGACAGGGACAATGTGCTGTTGAGTAGTAGATGGTACATATGTGTAGGAAGCAGTGACAGAAATCAGTGACAGGGACAATATGCTGTTGAGTAGTAGATGGTACATGTGTGTAGGAAGCAGTGACAGGGACAATATGCTGTTGAGTAGTAGATGGTACATGTGTGTAGGAAGCAGTGACAGGGACAATATGCTGTTGAGTAGTAGATGGTACATGTGTGTAGGAAGCAGTGACAGAAATCAGTGACAGGGACAATGTGCTGTTGAGTAGTAGATGGTACATATGTGTAGGAAGCAGTGACAGAAATCAGTGACAGGGACAATATGCTGTTGAGTAGTTGTAGATGGTACATATGTGTAGGAAGCAGTGACAGAAATCAGTGACAGGGACAATGTGCTGTTGAGTAGTAGATGGTACATATGTGTAGGAAGCAGTGACAGAAATCAGTGACAGGGACAATATGCTGTTGAGTAGTAGATGGTACATATGTGTAGGAAGCAGTGACAGAAATCAGGGACAGGGACAATGTGCTGTTGAGTAGTAGATGGTACATATGTGTAGGAAGCAGTGACAGAAATCAGTGACAGGGACAATGTGCTGTTGAGTAGTAGATGGTACATATGTGTAGGAAGCAGTGACAGAAATCAGGGACAGGGACAATGTGCTGTTGAGTAGTAGATGGTACATATGTGTAGGAAGCAGTGACAGAAATCAGTGACAGGGACAATGTGCTGTTGAGTAGTAGATGGTACATGTGTGTAGGAAGCAGTCACAGGGACAATATGTTGTTGAGTAGTAGATGGTACATATGTGTAGGAAGCAGTGACAGAAATCAGTGACAGGGACAATATGCTGTTGAGTAGTAGATGGTACATGTGTGTAGGAAGCAGTGACAGGGACAATATGCTGTTGAGTAGTAGATGGTACATGTGTGTAGGAAGCAGTCACAGGGACAATGTGCTGTTGAGTAGTAGATGGTACATATGTGTAGGAAGCAGTGACAGGGACAATGTGCTGTTGAGTAGTAGATGGTACATATGTGTAGGAAGCAGTGACAGAAATCAGTGACAGGGACAATATGCTGTTGAGTAGTAGATGGTACATGTGTGTAGGAAGCAGTCACAGGGACAATGTGCTGTTGAGTAGTAGATGGTACATATGTGTAGGAAGCAGTGACAGAAATCAGTGACAGGGACAATATGCTGTTGAGTAGTAGATGGTACATGTGTGTAGGAAGCAGTGACAGGGACAATATGCTGTTGAGTAGTAGATGGTACATGTGTGTAGGAAGCAGTGACAGGGACAATATGCTGTTGAGTAGTTGTAGATGGTACATGTGTGTAGGAAGCAGTGACAGAAATCAGTGACAGGGACAATATGCTGTTGAGTAGTAGATGGTACATATGTGTAGGAAGCAGTGACAGAAATCAGTGACAGGGACAATATGCTGTTGAGTAGTAGATGGTACATATGTGTAGGAAGCAGTGACAGAAATCAGTGACAGGGACAATGTGCTGTTGAGTAGTAGATGGTACATATGTGTAGGAAGCAGTGACAGGGACAATGTGCTGTTGAGTAGTAGATGGTACATATGTGTAGGAAGCAGTGACAGAAATCAGTGACAGGGACAATATGCTGTTGAGTAGTAGTAGATGGTACATGTGTGTAGGAAGCAGTCACAGGGACAATGTGCTGTTGAGTAGTAGATGGTACATATGTGTAGGAAGCAGTGACAGAAATCAGTGACAGGGACAATATGCTGTTGAGTAGTAGATGGTACATGTGTGTAGGAAGCAGTGACAGGGACAATATGCTGTTGAGTAGTAGATGGTACATATGTGTAGGAAGCAGTGACAGGGACAATATGCTGTTGAGTAGTTGTAGATGGTACATATGTGTAGGAAGCAGTGACAGAAATCAGTGACAGGGACAATATGCTGTTGAGTAGTAGATGGTACATATGTGTAGGAAGCAGTGACAGAAATCAGTGACAGGGACAATATGCTGTTGAGTAGTAGATGGTACATGTGTGTAGGAAGCAGTGACAGGGACAATATGCTGTTGAGTAGTTGTAGATGGTACATATGTGTAGGAAGCAGTGACAGAAATCAGGGACAATGTGCTGTTGAGAAGTAGATGGTACATATGTGTAGGAAGCAGTGACAGAAATCAGTGACAGGGACAATATGCTGTTGAGTAGTAGATGGTACATATGTGTAGGAAGCAGTGACAGAAATCAGTGACAGGGACAATGTGCTGTTGAGTAGTAGATGGTACATATGTGTAGGAAGCAGTGACAGAAATCAGTGACAGGGACAATGTGCTGTTGAGTAGTAGATGGTACATATGTGTAGGAAGCAGTGACAGGGACAATGTGCTGTTGAGTAGTAGATGGTACATGTGTGTAGGAAGCAGTGACAGAAATCAGTGACAGGGACAATATGCTGTTGAGTAGTAGATGGTACATGTGTGTAGGAAGCAGTGACAGGGACAATATGCTGTTGAGTAGTAGATGGTACATATGTGTAGGAAGCAGTGACAGAAATCAGTGACAGGGACAATGTGCTGTTGAGTAGTAGATGGTACATATGTGTAGGAAGCAGTGACAGAAATCAGTGACAGGGACAATATGCTGTTGAGTAGTAGATGGTACATGTGTGTAGGAAGCAGTGACAGGGACAATATGCTGTTGAGTAGTAGATGGTACATGTGTGTAGGAAGCAGTGACAGGGACAATATGCTGTTGAGTAGTTGTAGATGGTACATGTGTGTAGGAAGCAGTGACAGAAATCAGTGACAGGGACAATGTGCTGTTGAGTAGTAGATGGTACATATGTGTAGGAAGCAGTGACAGAAATCAGTGACAGGGACAATATGCTGTTGAGTAGTTGTAGATGGTACATATGTGTAGGAAGCAGTGACAGAAATCAGTGACAGGGACAATGTGCTGTTGAGTAGTAGATGGTACATATGTGTAGGAAGCAGTGACAGAAATCAGGGACAATGTGCTGTTGAGTAGTAGATGGTACATGTGTGTAGGAAGCAGTGACAGAAATCAGTGACAGGGACAATGTGCTGTTGAGTAGTAGATGGTACATATGTGTAGGAAGCAGTGACAGAAATCAGTGACAGGGACAATGTGCTGTTGAGTAGTAGATGGTACATATGTGTAGGAAGCAGTGACAGAAATCAGTGACAGGGACAATGTGCTGTTGAGTAGTAGATGGTACATGTGTGTAGGAAGCAGTGACAGAAATCAGTGACAGGGACAATGTGCTGTTGAGTAGTAGATGGTACATATGTGTAGGAAGCAGTGACAGAAATCAGTGACAGGGACAATGTGCTGTTGAGTAGTAGATGGTACATGTGTGTAGGAAGCAGTGACAGAAATCAGTGACAGGGACAATGTGCTGTTGAGTAGTAGATGGTACATATGTGTAGGAAGCAGTGACAGAAATCAGTGACAGGGACAATATGTTGTTGAGTAGTAGATGGTACATGTCTGTAGGAAGCAGTCACAGGGACAATGTGCTGTTGAGTAGTAGATGGTACATATGTGTAGGAAGCAGTGACAGAAATCAGTGACAGGGACAATGTGCTGTTGAGTAGTAGATGGTACATATGTGTAGGAAGCAGTGACAGAAATCAGTGACAGGGACAATGTGCTGTTGAGTAGTAGATGGTACATATGTGTAGGAAGCAGTGACAGAAATCAGTGACAGGGACAATATGCTGTTGAGTAGTAGATGGTACATATGTGTAGGAAGCAGTGACAGAAATCAGGGACAGGGACAATGTGCTGTTGAGTAGTAGATGGTACATATGTGTAGGAAGCAGTGACAGAAATCAGTGACAGGGACAATATGCTGTTGAGTAGTTGTAGATGGTACATATGTGTAGGAAGCAGTGACAGAAATCAGTGACAGGGACAATGTGCTGTTGAGTAGTAGATGGTACATATGTGTAGGAAGCAGTGACAGAAATCAGTGACAGGGACAATATGTTGTTGAGTAGTAGATGGTACATATGTGTAGGAAGCAGTGACAGAAATCAGTGACAGGGACAATATGCTGTTGAGTAGTAGATGGTACATGTGTGTAGGAAGCAGTCACAGGGACAATATGCTGTTGAATAGTAGATGGTACATATGTGTAGGAAGCAGTGACAGAAATCAGTGACAGGGACAATATGTTGTTGAGTAGTAGATGGTACATATGTGTAGGAAGCAGTGACAGAAATCAGTGACAGGGACAATATGCTGTTGAGTAGTAGATGGTACATATGTGTAGGAAGCAGTGACAGAAATCAGTGACAGGGACAATATGTTGTTGAGTAGTAGTAGATGGTACATGTGTGTAGGAAGCAGTCACAGGGACAATGTGCTGTTGAGTAGTAGATGGTACATATGTGTAGGAAGCAGTGACAGGGACAATGTGCTGTTGAGTAGTAGATGGTACATATGTGTAGGAAGCAGTGACAGAAATCAGTGACAGGGACAATATGCTGTTGAGTAGTAGATGGTACATATGTGTAGGAAGCAGTGACAGGGACAATATGCTCTTGAGTAGTTGTAGATGGTACATATGTGTAGGAAGCAGTGACAGAAATCAGTGACAGGGACAATATGCTGTTGAGTAGTAGATGGTACATATGTGTAGGAAGCAGTGACAGAAATCAGTGACAGGGACAATATGCTGTTGAGTAGTAGATGGTACATATGTGTAGGAAGCAGTGACAGAAATCAGTGACAGGGACAATGTGCTGTTGAGTAGTAGATGGTACATATGTGTAGGAAGCAGTGACAGAAATCAGTGACAGGGACAATATGCTGTTGAGTAGTAGATGGTACATATGTGTAGGAAGCAGTGACAGAAATCAGTGACAGGGACAATGTGCTGTTGAGTAGTAGATGGTACATATGTGTAGGAAGCAGTGACAGGGACAATGTGCTGTTGAGTAGTAGATGGTACATATGTGTAGGAAGCAGTGACAGAAATCAGTGACAGGGACAATATGCTGTTGAGTAGTAGATGGTACATGTGTGTAGGAAGCAGTGACAGAAATCAGTGACAGGGACAATATGCTGTTGAGTAGTAGATGGTACATGTGTGTAGGAAGCAGTGACAGGGACAATATGCTGTTGAGTAGTAGATGGTACATGTGTGTAGGAAGCAGTGACAGAAATCAGTGACAGGGACAATGTGCTGTTGAGTAGTAGATGGTACATATGTGTAGGAAGCAGTGACAGAAATCAGTGACAGGGACAATATGCTGTTGAGTAGTAGATGGTACATGTGTGTAGGAAGCAGTGACAGGGACAATATGCTGTTGAGTAGTAGATGGTACATGTGTGTAGGAAGCAGTCACAGGGACAATGTGCTGTTGAGTAGTAGATGGTACATATGTGTAGGAAGCAGTGACAGGGACAATGTGCTGTTGAGTAGTAGATGGTACATATGTGTAGGAAGCAGTGACAGAAATCAGTGACAGGGACAATATGCTGTTGAGTAGTAGATGGTACATGTGTGTAGGAAGCAGTGACAGGGACAATATGCTGTTGAGTAGTAGATGGTACATGTGTGTAGGAAGCAGTGACAGGGACAATATGCTGTTGAGTAGTTGTAGATGGTACATGTGTGTAGGAAGCAGTGACAGAAATCAGTGACAGGGACAATATGCTGTTGAGTAGTAGATGGTACATATGTGTAGGAAGCAGTGACAGAAATCAGTGACAGGGACAATATGCTGTTGAGTAGTAGATGGTACATATGTGTAGGAAGCAGTGACAGAAATCAGTGACAGGGACAATGTGCTGTTGAGTAGTAGATGGTACATATGTGTAGGAAGCAGTGACAGAAATCAGTGACAGGGACAATATGCTGTTGAGTAGTAGATGGTACATATGTGTAGGAAGCAGTGACAGAAATCAGTGACAGGGACAATGTGCTGTTGAGTAGTAGATGGTACATATGTGTAGGAAGCAGTGACAGGGACAATGTGCTGTTGAGTAGTAGATGGTACATATGTGTAGGAAGCAGTGACAGAAATCAGTGACAGGGACAATATGCTGTTGAGTAGTAGTAGATGGTACATGTGTGTAGGAAGCAGTCACAGGGACAATGTGCTGTTGAGTAGTAGATGGTACATATGTGTAGGAAGCAGTGACAGGGACAATGTGCTGTTGAGTAGTAGATGGTACATATGTGTAGGAAGCAGTGACAGGGACAATGTGCTGTTGAGTAGTAGATGGTACATATGTGTAGGAAGCAGTGACAGAAATCAGTGACAGGGACAATATGCTGTTGAGTAGTAGTAGATGGTACATGTGTGTAGGAAGCAGTCACAGGGACAATGTGCTGTTGAGTAGTAGATGGTACATATGTGTAGGAAGCAGTGACAGGGACAATGTGCTGTTGAGTAGTAGATGGTACATATGTGTAGGAAGCAGTGACAGAAATCAGTGACAGGGACAATATGCTGTTGAGTAGTAGTAGATGGTACATGTGTGTAGGAAGCAGTCACAGGGACAATGTGCTGTTGAGTAGTAGATGGTACATATGTGTAGGAAGCAGTGACAGGGACAATGTGCTGTTGAGTAGTAGATGGTACATATGTGTAGGAAGCAGTGACAGAAATCAGTGACAGGGACAATATGCTGTTGAGTAGTAGATGGTACATGTGTGTAGGAAGCAGTGACAGGGACAATATGCTGTTGAGTAGTAGATGGTACATGTGTGTAGGAAGCAGTGACAGGGACAATATGCTGTTGAGTAGTTGTAGATGGTACATGTGTGTAGGAAGCAGTGACAGAAATCAGTGACAGGGACAATATGCTGTTGAGTAGTAGATGGTACATATGTGTAGGAAGCAGTGACAGAAATCAGTGACAGGGACAATATGCTGTTGAGTAGTTGTAGATGGTACATATGTGTAGGAAGCAGTGACAGAAATCAGTGACAGGGACAATGTGCTGTTGAGTAGTAGATGGTACATATGTGTAGGAAGCAGTGACAGAAATCAGTGACAGGGACAATATGTTGTTGAGTAGTAGATGGTACATATGTGTAGGAAGCAGTGACAGAAATCAGTGACAGGGACAATATGCTGTTGAGTAGTAGATGGTACATGTGTGTAGGAAGCAGTCACAGGGACAATATGCTGTTGAATAGTAGATGGTACATATGTGTAGGAAGCAGTGACAGAAATCAGTGACAGGGACAATATGTTGTTGAGTAGTAGATGGTACATATGTGTAGGAAGCAGTGACAGAAATCAGTGACAGGGACAATATGCTGTTGAGTAGTAGATGGTACATATGTGTAGGAAGCAGTGACAGAAATCAGTGACAGGGACAATATGTTGTTGAGTAGTAGTAGATGGTACATGTGTGTAGGAAGCAGTCACAGGGACAATGTGCTGTTGAGTAGTAGATGGTACATATGTGTAGGAAGCAGTGACAGGGACAATGTGCTGTTGAGTAGTAGATGGTACATATGTGTAGGAAGCAGTGACAGAAATCAGTGACAGGGACAATATGCTGTTGAGTAGTAGATGGTACATATGTGTAGGAAGCAGTGACAGGGACAATATGCTGTTGAGTAGTTGTAGATGGTACATATGTGTAGGAAGCAGTGACAGAAATCAGTGACAGGGACAATATGCTGTTGAGTAGTAGATGGTACATATGTGTAGGAAGCAGTGACAGAAATCAGTGACAGGGACAATATGCTGTTGAGTAGTAGATGGTACATATGTGTAGGAAGCAGTGACAGAAATCAGTGACAGGGACAATGTGCTGTTGAGTAGTAGATGGTACATATGTGTAGGAAGCAGTGACAGAAATCAGTGACAGGGACAATATGCTGTTGAGTAGTAGATGGTACATATGTGTAGGAAGCAGTGACAGAAATCAGTGACAGGGACAATGTGCTGTTGAGTAGTAGATGGTACATATGTGTAGGAAGCAGTGACAGGGACAATGTGCTGTTGAGTAGTAGATGGTACATATGTGTAGGAAGCAGTGACAGAAATCAGTGACAGGGACAATATGCTGTTGAGTAGTAGTAGATGGTACATGTGTGTAGGAAGCAGTCACAGGGACAATGTGCTGTTGAGTAGTAGATGGTACATATGTGTAGGAAGCAGTGACAGGGACAATGTGCTGTTGAGTAGTAGATGGTACATATGTGTAGGAAGCAGTGACAGGGACAATGTGCTGTTGAGTAGTAGATGGTACATATGTGTAGGAAGCAGTGACAGAAATCAGTGACAGGGACAATATGCTGTTGAGTAGTAGTAGATGGTACATGTGTGTAGGAAGCAGTCACAGGGACAATGTGCTGTTGAGTAGTAGATGGTACATATGTGTAGGAAGCAGTGACAGGGACAATGTGCTGTTGAGTAGTAGATGGTACATATGTGTAGGAAGCAGTGACAGAAATCAGTGACAGGGACAATATGCTGTTGAGTAGTAGTAGATGGTACATGTGTGTAGGAAGCAGTCACAGGGACAATGTGCTGTTGAGTAGTAGATGGTACATATGTGTAGGAAGCAGTGACAGGGACAATGTGCTGTTGAGTAGTAGATGGTACATATGTGTAGGAAGCAGTGACAGAAATCAGTGACAGGGACAATATGCTGTTGAGTAGTAGATGGTACATGTGTGTAGGAAGCAGTGACAGGGACAATATGCTGTTGAGTAGTAGATGGTACATGTGTGTAGGAAGCAGTGACAGGGACAATATGCTGTTGAGTAGTTGTAGATGGTACATGTGTGTAGGAAGCAGTGACAGAAATCAGTGACAGGGACAATATGCTGTTGAGTAGTAGATGGTACATATGTGTAGGAAGCAGTGACAGAAATCAGTGACAGGGACAATATGCTGTTGAGTAGTAGATGGTACATATGTGTAGGAAGCAGTGACAGAAATCAGTGACAGGGACAATGTGCTGTTGAGTAGTAGATGGTACATATGTGTAGGAAGCAGTGACAGAAATCAGTGACAGGGACAATATGCTGTTGAGTAGTAGATGGTACATATGTGTAGGAAGCAGTGACAGAAATCAGTGACAGGGACAATGTGCTGTTGAGTAGTAGATGGTACATATGTGTAGGAAGCAGTGACAGGGACAATGTGCTGTTGAGTAGTAGATGGTACATATGTGTAGGAAGCAGTGACAGAAATCAGTGACAGGGACAATATGCTGTTGAGTAGTAGTAGATGGTACATGTGTGTAGGAAGCAGTCACAGGGACAATGTGCTGTTGAGTAGTAGATGGTACATATGTGTAGGAAGCAGTGACAGGGACAATGTGCTGTTGAGTAGTAGATGGTACATATGTGTAGGAAGCAGTGACAGAAATCAGTGACAGGGACAATATGCTGTTGAGTAGTAGTAGATGGTACATGTGTGTAGGAAGCAGTCACAGGGACAATGTGCTGTTGAGTAGTAGATGGTACATATGTGTAGGAAGCAGTGACAGGGACAATGTGCTGTTGAGTAGTAGATGGTACATATGTGTAGGAAGCAGTGACAGAAATCAGTGACAGGGACAATATGCTGTTGAGTAGTAGATGGTACATGTGTGTAGGAAGCAGTGACAGGGACAATATGCTGTTGAGTAGTAGATGGTACATGTGTGTAGGAAGCAGTGACAGGGACAATATGCTGTTGAGTAGTTGTAGATGGTACATGTGTGTAGGAAGCAGTGACAGAAATCAGTGACAGGGACAATGTGCTGTTGAGTAGTAGATGGTACATATGTGTAGGAAGCAGTGACAGAAATCAGTGACAGGGACAATATGCTGTTGAGTAGTAGATGGTACATATGTGTAGGAAGCAGTGACAGAAATCAGTGACAGGGACAATGTGCTGTTGAGTAGTAGATGGTACATATGTGTAGGAAGCAGTGACAGAAATCAGTGACAGGGACAATATGCTGTTGAGTAGTAGATGGTACATATGTGTAGGAAGCAGTGACAGAAATCAGTGACAGGGACAATATGTTGTTGAGTAGTAGATGGTACATATGTGTAGGAAGCAGTGACAGAAATCAGTGACAGGGACAATGTGCTGTTGAGTAGTAGATGGTACATGTGTGTAGGAAGCAGTGACAGAAATCAGTGACAGGGACAATGTGCTGTTGAGTAGTAGATGGTACATATGTGTAGGAAGCAGTGACAGAAATCAGTCACAGGGACAATGTGCTGTTGAGTAGTAGATGGTACATATGTGTAGGAAGCAGTGACAGAAATCAGTGACAGGGACAATGTGCTGTTGAGTAGTAGATGGTACATATGTGTAGGAAGCAGTGACAGAAATCAGTGACAGGGACAATGTGCTGTTGAGTAGTAGATGGTACATATGTGTAGGAAGCAGTGACAGAAATCAGTGACAGGGACAATATGTTGTTGAGTAGTAGATGGTACATATGTGTAGGAAGCAGTGACAGAAATCAGTGACAGGGACAATGTGCTGTTGAGTAGTAGATGGTACATGTGTGTAGGAAGCAGTGACAGAAATCAGTGACAGGGACAATGTGCTGTTGAGTAGTAGATGGTACATATGTGTAGGAAGCAGTGACAGAAATCAGTGACAGGGACAATGTGCTGTTGAGTAGTAGATGGTACATGTGTGTAGGAAGCAGTGACAGAAATCAGTGACAGGGACAATGTGCTGTTGAGTAGTAGATGGTACATGTGTGTAGGAAGCAGTCACAGGGACAATGTGCTGTTGAGTAGTAGATGGTACATATGTGTAGGAAGCAGTGACAGAAATCAGTGACAGGGACAATGTGCTGTTGAGTAGTAGATGGTACATATGTGTAGGAAGCAGTGACAGAAATCAGTGACAGGGACAATGTGCTGTTGAGTAGTAGATGGTACATGTGTGTAGGAAGCAGTGACAGAAATCAGTGACAGGGACAATATGTTGTTGAGTAGTAGATGGTACATATGTGTAGGAAGCAGTGACAGAAATCAGTGACAGGGACAATGTGCTGTTGAGTAGTAGATGGTACATGTGTGTAGGAAGCAGTGACAGAAATCAGTGACAGGGACAATGTGCTGTTGAGTAGTAGATGGTACATATGTGTAGGAAGCAGTGACAGAAATCAGTGACAGGGACAATGTGCTGTTGAGTAGTAGATGGTACATGTGTGTAGGAAGCAGTGACAGAAATCAGTGACAGGGACAATATGTTGTTGAGTAGTAGATGGTACATGTGTGTAGGAAGCAGTCACAGGGACAATGTGCTGTTGAGTAGTAGATGGTACATATGTGTAGGAAGCAGTGACAGAAATCAGTGACAGGGACAATGTGCTGTTGAGTAGTAGATGGTACATATGTGTAGGAAGCAGTGACAGAAATCAGTGACAGGGACAATGTGCTGTTGAGTAGTAGATGGTACATGTGTGTAGGAAGCAGTGACAGAAATCAGTGACAGGGACAATATGTTGTTGAGTAGTAGATGGTACATGTGTGTAGGAAGCAGTCACAGGGACAATGTGCTGTTGAGTAGTAGATGGTACATGTGTGTAGGAAGCAGTGACAGAAATCAGTGACAGGGACAATGTGCTGTTGAGTAGTAGATGGTACATGTGTGTAGGAAGCAGTGACAGAAATCAGTGACAGGGACAATGTGCTGTTGAGTAGTAGATGGTACATGTGTGTAGGAAGCAGTGACAGAAATCAGTGACAGGGACAATGTGCTGTTGAGTAGTAGATGGTACATATGTGTAGGAAGCAGTGACAGAAATCAGTGACAGGGACAATATGTTGTTGAGTAGTAGATGGTACATGTGTGTAGGAAGCAGTGACAGAAATCAGTGACAGGGACAATATGTTGTTGAGTAGTAGATGGTACATGTGTGTAGGAAGCAGTCACAGGGACAATGTGCTGTTGAGTAGTAGATGGTACATATGTGTAGGAAGCAGTGACAGAAATCAGTGACAGGGACAATGTGCTGTTGAGTAGTAGATGGTACATGTGTGTAGGAAGCAGTGACAGAAATCAGTGACAGGGACAATGTGCTGTTGAGTAGTAGATGGTACATATGTGTAGGAAGCAGTGACAGAAATCAGTGACAGGGACAATGTGCTGTTGAGTAGTAGATGGTACATGTGTGTAGGAAGCAGTGACAGAAATCAGTGACAGGGACAATATGTTGTTGAGTAGTAGATGGTACATGTGTGTAGGAAGCAGTCACAGGGACAATGTGCTGTTGAGTAGTAGATGGTACATATGTGTAGGAAGCAGTGACAGAAATCAGTGACAGGGACAATATGTTGTTGAGTAGTAGATGGTACATGTGTGTAGGAAGCAGTCACAGGGACAATGTGCTGTTGAGTAGTAGATGGTACATATGTGTAGGAAGCAGTGACAGAAATCAGTGACAGGGACAATGTGCTGTTGAGTAGTAGATGGTACATATGTGTAGGAAGCAGTGACAGAAATCAGTGACAGGGACAATGTGCTGTTGAGTAGTAGATGGTACATATGTGTAGGAAGCAGTGACAGAAATCAGTGACAGGGACAATGTGCTGTTGAGTAGTAGATGGTACATGTGTGTAGGAAGCAGTGACAGAAATCAGTGACAGGGACAATGTGCTGTTGAGTAGTAGATGGTACATATGTGTAGGAAGCAGTGACAGAAATCAGTGACAGGGACAATGTGCTGTTGAGTAGTAGATGGTACATGTGTGTAGGAAGCAGTGACAGAAATCAGTGACAGGGACAATATGTTGTTGAGTAGTAGATGGTACATGTGTGTAGGAAGCAGTCACAGGGACAATGTGCTGTTGAGTAGTAGATGGTACATATGTGTAGGAAGCAGTGACAGAAATCAGTGACAGGGACAATGTGCTGTTGAGTAGTAGATGGTACATATGTGTAGGAAGCAGTGACAGGGACAATGTGCTGTTGAGTAGTAGATGGTACATATGTGTAGGAAGCAGTGACAGAAATCAGTGACAGGGACAATGTGCTGTTGAGTAGTAGATGGTACATATGTGTAGGAAGCAGTGACAGGGACAATATGCTGTTGAGTAGTTGTAGATGGTACATATGTGTAGGAAGCAGTGACAGAAATCAGTGACAGGGACAATATGTTGTTGAGTAGTAGATGGTACATATGTGTAGGAAGCAGTGACAGAAATCAGTGACAGGGACAATATGCTGTTGAGTAGTAGATGGTACATGTGTGTAGGAAGCAGTCACAGGGACAATATGCTGTTGAGTAGTAGATGGTACATGTGTGTAGGAAGCAGTGACAGAAATCAGTGACAGGGACAATATGCTGTTGAGTAGTTGTAGATGGTACATATGTGTAGGAAGCAGTGACAGAAATCAGTGACAGGGACAATATGTTGTTGAGTAGTAGATGGTACATGTGTGTAGGAAGCAGTCACAGGGACAATATGCTGTTGAGTAGTAGATGGTACATATGTGTAGGAAGCAGTGACAGAAATCAGTGACAGGGACAATATGTTGTTGAGTAGTAGATGGTACATGTGTGTAGGAAGCAGTGACAGACGTAAGTGACAGGAGCAATATGTTGCTGACCAGAAGAGGATACAAAATTGTGTAGTGACAGACCCAAGTGACAGGGACAATTTGCTGTGGAGCATGAGATTGTACATATGTGTAGGAAGCCGTGAAAGACCTCAGTGACAGGGACAATAAGCTCTTGAGCAGGAGATGGAACATGTATGGGAAGCAGTGACAGGGACAATATGTTGTTGAACAGAAGAGGATAGGTAGATAGATAGATATATGAAGCAGACAGACGATATTCTTTTGAGCAGGAGAGGATACAAATTGTGTAGTGACAGACCTCAGTGACAGGGACAATATGCTGTTGAGCAGGAGATAGTACATACTATGTGTGGGAAGAAGTGACAGACCTCAGTGACAGGGACAATATTCTGCGGATGTTTAATATGGAGAGTGAGCGTCGGAAGAACGTTGGGGACATGGTGTTGCTGAAGTGCAAATGATTTACGTACAGGACAGCCGTGACATGGACACTGCACTACGGAGCAATGGAAGGTATACATGTATGGGAAGTTGTGACAGCAGTATGGAGAATGTGTTGCTAAACAGCACGTGGTTCATATGTACAGGAATTGGTGAAAGCAGCAACAAGGCCAATATGCTGCTGGTAGTTGCACATACACTATATTGTCAAAAGTATTGGGACGCCTGCCTTTACATGAACTTTAAAAGTATCCCAGTCTTAGGCCTCGTACACACGGCTGGTTTTCTCGTCAAGAAAACTGCTGGGAGAGCTTTCTTGCTGAGAAAACCGGCCGTGTGTACGAGGCTTTCAGGTTTCTCATCAAGAAAACTGCCCAGAATCTCGACGAGAAAAATCGAGAACCTGCTCTCGACGAGAAACCCGAGAGTGTGTACACTTACCTGTCGCCGTGGAAACCCGCGCATGCTCGAAATGACTTAGACGCATGTGCGGTAGCTTCCTAGGCATAGGTAGGGTGTAGCAAGATGGTGGCGACGGCATCGAATGTGACGAGCGCATGCTCGTCGTAGTCGATGACGTCACCGCGTTCGTGCCATTAAAAAGAACTGCGGTTCTTTTGAAGTGTACGTGTGTACATTCGGCCGGGACAAGATTCTTGTCAAGAATCTCGTCAGGAAAAACAACCTTTTTTTCCTGACGAGATTCTCGGCCGTGTGTACTAGGCTGTAGTCCGTAGGGTTCAATGAGTTGGCCCAACCTTTTCAGCTATAACAGTTTCTAGTCTATGGGAATACTTGACTATTCTCCCAGAAGCGCATTTGTGAGGTCAGGCACTGATGTTGGATGAGAAATCCTGGCTCGCAGTCTCCGCTCCAATTCATCCCAAAGGTGTTCTATCGGGTTGAGGTCAGGACTCTGTGCAGGCCAGTCAAGTTCCTCCACCCCAAACTCACTCATCCAGGTCTTTATGGACCTTGCTTTGTGCACTGGTCCAAATCATTTGGTGAAGTGGGGATTATAGTGTGGGGTTGTTTTTCAGGGCTTGGCCTCTTAGTTCCAATGAAGGGAACTCTAAAGCTTCAGCATATCAAGACATTTTGGACAATTTCATGCTCCCAACTTTGTGGAAACAGTTTGGGGACGGCCCCTTCCTGTTCCTACATGACTGCGCACCCGTGCACAAAGCAAGGTCCAAAAAGACATGGATGAGCAAGTTTGGGGTGGAGGAAATTGATTGGCCTGTCCTGACCTCAACCCGATATAACACCTTTGGGATAAATTAGAGTGGAGACAGAGCTAGGCCTTCTCGTCCAACATCAGTGCCTGACCTCACAAATGCGCTTCTGGAAGAATGGTCAAACATTCCCATAGACACCCTCCTAAACCTTGTGGACGGCCTTCCCAAAAGAGTTGCAGCTGTTATAGGAGCAAAGGGTGGGCCAACACAATATTGAACCCTACGTACTAAGATGCCATTAAAGTTTATGTGCATATAAAGGCAGGCGTCCCAATACTTTTGGTAATATAGTGTATGTATCAAGAGTGTAGATTTCAGTGAAAAAACAGCGTGCTTCCTACACAAAAATGTGGCATTCAACTTCCTTATCCCCTTAGGTACTTTCATATACAGAGAAGTGCTGACAGTCCCATGATAAGGACTAATCTACAAAAGCAATTTAACTCTTGCAAATGAGCAATTTGATCGCTTGCTAGCTTGGTTTTGTGGTCTAACAACAATAGGATAAAATGCTGTGTTGAAGCCCAATACTGCCCATACCCGGATTGAAATGATGCCAGTCCAGTAGGGAGTTGCCCAATTTCAATCAGTGTGTGGTCTACCCTGCTCGACAGAAGTGGATTGTTTAATCGACTTCTGGCAAAGGGGCATGTTGGAAATTGTTGCGGCTGTTGATCAGAGTATTCTGACTGTTTTCCGACAGCAGCACCCACCGCAATGTCTCAGCAAGGAATATTCCTCCATTCACCTTGTTTGGATGGAGGAATTTATTTTTTCATTCAGCCCACACCTGAAATGGTGAGGGCAGCTCTCTCTAAGCAGGTGAACCCAGCAGAGGTTATCTTTTTGTTTTTTATATTAACTTCATACAGTATACAGCGATGTGTTCCGGCAGTAGGACAAGGACTTCCTGTACCGCTGCCGGAACAAATAGAGTTGGGCTGAGCTCCGCTAGCCCTTCACAGGTAGCGTTGTATTTTCTAAAATAGTGCAAGGCTTCCTCCGATTGGCGGAGGTGGATAGCTAACCTCCACCAATTCAGAGGAAAGCTTTTGATTCATTTAGAAAATACAAAGCTACCCATGAAGGGCTTAACAGCTCTCAGCCCAACTCGATTTGATCCAGGAGCAGGATGAACACAGCGCTGTATACTGTATGTAGCTAATGCTATATACAGTTTATACAGCATTCACAGCAAACGCATTTGTTAGTGAAGGTTATAGTTTGGACCAGCATGGGCCATCTTAACCCCCAACAGATTTACCCCCCTTCCCGACTAGCCCATTTTTTGTGATAGGGCACTGCGTTACTTTAACTGACAATTGCAGTCATTCTTTTGGTGGTATTTGATCACCTCTGCGGTTTTTTATACTATAAAAACACAACAAAAAAAAAAACTTTGAAAAAAAAATAATTTTTTTTTTTCTTTCTGCTATAAAAAAATTGAAAAAAGAAAATACAAAAACTTCTTCATAAATTTAGGCCAACACAGTGAGGAAAAAATATTTGACCACCTGCTAATTTTGTACGTTTGCCCACTGACAAAGAAATGATCAGTCTATAATTTTAATGGTAGGTTTATTTTAACAGCGTAAGACATAACAACAACAAAAATATATATAAAAGAAAGAAAAAAAAAGGCATTTCAAAAAAGTTATAAATTGATTTGCATTTTAATGAGTGAAATAAGTATTTGATCCCCTATCAATCAGCCACATTTCTGGCTCCCAGGTGTCTTTTATACAGGTAACGAGCTGAGACTAGGAGCACTCTCTTAGGCCGGGTTCACACTGGTGGGACACGACACTTGTCCTACTTTGCCCTGCGACTTGAAGCCGACATACGTCCGACTTTCAACGGACGGGGATCCGACCTGGATCCCCGCCAATACCAGGCACTGCGTTTGGTATGAATCTTGAGGGGGAACTCTACGCCAAATAAAAAAAAAATGGCATGGGGGTCCCCCCAAAATCCATACCAGACCCTTATCCGAACACGCAGCCAGGCCGGTCAGGAAAGTGGGGGGGGGGGACGAACGAGCGCCCCCCCCTTCTGGACCGTATCAGGCTGCATGCCCTCAACATGGGGGGGGGGTGGGTGCTTCGTTCCCGAGCCTTTCAGAGGGTTTCCGAGATCAGCCGAGCTGTCCCCGAGTATTTCCGAGGCTCTCCGGTGCCCCCCACCTCTGGCCACATGCGAGATTGCATGCCATAGAAGTCAATGCGGAACAAATTATCTTAGTTTCCGTTGACTTCTATGGGGAAACTCGCTTTGATATGCGAGTGCTTTGGATTACAAGCATTCTCCTGGAACGGATTATGCTCGTAATCCAAGGTTCCACTGTACGGTCTAGCTTTTAGATCTGTCACCCAATATAGCGAAGAGTAACTTTATTTAAAACTTGCCAACTGCTATAGGTAAAAGCTGAACTCTAGGTAAAGATAGAAGCTACAAATGAATACACCTCTGTATTAATATTACATAATTAAAATTTTAAATGCATAATTTTTAAACTGAATTTGACTTAGTATGAGCCTCTTGCATTACCCTGTACAGCATCAGAATTCTAAGAATCTGTGCTGCAGGGCCCATGTGCTAACATACACGCTGATAGGAGAAGAGAGCACAGTGACCAGGGAGTTGAGCTGCTTTTCCTGTCGCAGGCTGGGGGAGCAGCAAGACCCATAAATGCTCTTGAACTGCAGCACAGAAAAGTCAGTTCTCCGGTCATGGCAAACGGGGCTGTGCTGTGTGGCAGAGCAGTGCATATCATGACTGGATAAACAGAAATACAAATCCTTTGGCAGGTAAACCGGCTTTATAGATGTAGGTTTCTAAATCTTTGCATTTCATGGTTTGCCTGGAGTTCAGCTTTAAAGAGCGTGAGTTATAAAATTCCGCTCTTTAGTTTACCCCGCGAAGTCCAAATACAGTGAAATGAAAAGTTATAAGCACATTCTTTAGCGCAACTTTTTCTGCAATGAAAAACATGTCCGCCTTGTAAACACATTCTTGAACCAGTTCAGAAATCTACTTGACACGCGCTTTCCAAGCAAATACATAACAGGACTGTTTCCTAGACTGTTCACGCGGCAGCCAAAAAAACAAGTGGGATAACATGGCATTCGGATTGTTAGCTGTCCCGCTGTGCTACGGAGTGTATGCAGCATAAACAAAAGTAGGAAACTTAGCTGTGGATGTGGAGAAAGAAGAATAGGAGGAAAGCCAGAGGAAGGAGGTGATATCTGCACCAAAAAGCTTAACCCCTTCCATCTTATAGAACTTTGCAGATTGGCGCTGGATTTTAAAAAAAACTGTAGTCGGGTTAGCAGCCATTATTATCAAGCATGCTCGTTTGAGAGGACGACAGATGTAGGGCTGGCACAGGGGTGGGCAAAAGGTGGCGTGGTGTATATTGTAGGCATGGATGCACTACAAGTGCCTTCTAATATAAGGCTGACAGGAGTAGCGACATCACTACTTCTGTCAGAGCCGGGAGGTGGTGCGAGCTTGTGCTCTTTCTCCCCCTCCTCCTAAGCATGCACGTAATGAAAGGGGGGGGGGGGGGCAATTTGACATCTTTGCCCTGGGCACTGGATGATCTTGTCCTGGCACTGGATATATGGCACTTTAAGGACATGGATGATGAGATATGGAGAAAGGAAAGAACCTCAAATGTCGCACACGAGAGCTCGATTGTCACATTAGTGAGAGCAGCCTCAGCCTGGCTCTGTCCAGGCCACACCCCTGACACGTTTCGCCCAGCCATGATTGTGTGTGGCATTTGAGATTATTTCCCCCTCTCTATTGCATACAATGAGCCAGGATGGGCTTCTTCCTCAGTCTGCACCCCCAGCATGAATCACTAGACTTAGGATATACTAGAACCTGGTGCAGCACCCCTAATCTTCTGAGCATGGACGATGAGAGACATAAAAATAGCTGGGAGTAAAAATCCAGGAGTTTTTCTGAGCCCAGGTACAAGGATGTGCCACGTATAGCCTGTAATGTAAGTGAATGCTTGTACGCAGCAGTTTACCTTTTGCATGGGTGTGTGCAGGTAAATGCCAATGTAGACGGGGGCAGGACTCTGCAGTGCGACACGCACAGGGGGCAGGACTCTGCAGTGCGATGTATCTAGGGAGCAAGACTCAGGAGGGTGCCACTTACAGGGTGCAGAGTTCAAAAGTTTTCTGTGTACAGGGGGCAAAGCTCAAGAGTTCTATGTACAAGGTGCAAAGTTAAGTTCTGCATGCTACACGGGCCAGGAGAGAGGACAGAAGAGCAGCTACAACGCACAGAGGGTGTGCAGTCTTGGCTTTAGAAGGAGCTGCCACCGGGACAGTAAAGCTGCCATACACAACGCCCGCTCCCTCCCTCTCTTATAGAGCTACTGCTGGGCAATGGACATCTTTCCCGATCTCTTACTCGGATTGGCTGTAACTGCCGCCGGTCAGTCCTGTGATCACTTTAATTGGTCAGGAGAGATGGGACGGGTGGTGTCTGCAGCACTGCCCTCTGGGGCATTGTGACCCAGAGTAGCTTTGTGTGCTGTGTGTTGGGGGTTAATATGACATCGAGCCACCTCAGCAGCCCGCAGCAGGTAGTCATTGACGCAAAGGGTCAGATTTATCTCAGACCACTCCATGTGTGCAGTGTGGCTCAGTCCCGCACACTGCACAGATGAATGATGCCCTGCGGGTGTCACCTGAGTGTGGGTCACAACCGTATAGCTACGCCACTGCCCCCACCCACCTCCTGAGCCTTTTTTAAAGCGGTTGTAAAAGGTTTGTTTTAAAAAAAATAACAAACATGTTATACTTGCCTCCTCTGTGCAGTTGGTTTTGCACAGAGCAGTCTGGATCTTCCTCTTCTCGGGTCCCTCTTTGCTGCTCCTGGCCCCTCCTTCCATCAAGTGCCCCCACAGTCTGCAGCTCTCTATGGGGGCACCTGAGCCGAGTCAGAGATTCGTGTATCTATTCAGACATGAAGCCCGAGCAGGCCTGCCCCCTCTCTCCCGATTGGCTGACTGACTTTGACCGACAGCCACGGGAGCCAATGGTACCGCTGCTGTGTCTCAGCCAATCAGGAGGAGTGTCCCGGACAGCTAAATTGCTCATGGACATCCCTGGAGAGAGATGGGGCTCAGGAAAGTAATTGGGGGGACTGCTACAAAAACAGAAGGTTCTTTATCTTAATGCATAGAATGCATTAAGATAAAAAAACCTTCTGCCTTTACAACTCCTTTAAAGTGGATGTAAACCCAATTCATGAAATTTGAGCTGGGCACATATATCTGCAGTATTTTGTTATCTCTCTTCAAAGAGCCAAGTCTGTAGCTTTCTCCTGAACAGTTCCCGTTACCAGCCTGATAACTCCTGACAAATTCTCTGACACATCAGATAAAAGCAGCCTGAAATTTCGGTCAGGGGAGGTTGCTAAAATAGATTAGCAGGGAGCTGGCCCTGTTACAAAACACCTCTGAGGGTCTCTGTGGAGAGGGGGTTGTGTGCCTTTCCTCCAATCAGCAATGTTAGCTATCTTGGCTGTATGCCCAGACATCACACTCTGTGTTAACCGGGAAGAGAAAATTTCCTAACACGATCTGAACATTCTAAACAGTATATAAATGTGAAGACAGCAGATATACATGTAAAACCTATGTAGAGAGATGTGGTTCATCTCTGTGTATCATCTGAGGCTGTTCACTGGGTGTATGGAGGGTTTACATTCACTTTCATTCTTATTATTAAGGATTTATATAGTGCCAACAGTTTGCGCAGCGCTTTATGATGGGCAGTTTGTAATCCAATCCCCTGCCACCCAACAAAGATCTTCAACAAGATTGCACCCCAATATCAGCTCCCTCTATCCTGCAATCCACTGATCATATCGACATGCAATTTTCATTTAATGGAATCCCTTTTGCTTCCCCTTCTACCACGACCTTTACAACCATCCTATGCTCAACTACAAGTGCCCAGGGTTGTGAAAGATTTACTTTAAAAATAAGTAGAATTCTGCTTTGGCTTTTTTAACGATAAGGAAAAAGTAGTACTTACTGGCTACGGAGAAATTGTTCAAAGGGGTTTCTAACTGGTCAACATCTTGCGGACGCTCTTTGTAACCAATAAAAGTACCGTCTGTCTTGAGGAGAAAGTAACGGGGCCGCCAGGTCTTTATGTACTCACCTGAAAATGTAAAGAAAAAGAAGTTATGTTTCAGTTAAGTATAAAGACTTTGAGAATATTAGGAATGGTGTCTAGTGCGAGTTCAAAGCCGCACCAGTGTGAACCAGGGCTTAAAGCAGAACTATAGACAAAACCCCCCCCCCCATTTTGTATAGAACAGGGGAGGGTTATAACACCTGTCAGATTTTCTTGCCATCTGTGTCCCATTGCGGAGATTTTCCTTCACTTCCTGTCCCATAGCCAAACAGGAAGTGAGAAGAAATCACTGCAAATTAAGAGAATTCCTTGGGGACCCCCAGGTCACCGGAACTAGTGTCTCCATTGGAAGATTTCAGCTCTATTACCCAAAATTTGGGATTTTATTTGACATTCAAATGAAAATGGAATGTTTTCAATGGAAAACAGGACAAATGGAGAAGATGAATCTTCTTAATGGGGGCACAAACAGCAAAAAAAAATCTCTCTCTCCAAAAAAAAAAAGTTTTGCCTTTAAATCGTAAACTTTTAAAAAGTATTTTTGAAGGACATTTCAAGTCATCAAAACGTACTTATGAGAATTTTTGTACATCGTTTGGTCCCGCAACATGCCGTCTTCCTTTTGCTATCCTGTTACTTTGATGAACCAATAAAATACATTTAAAACTCTCAAAATTGTTTTGTTCCCCCCCCCCCCCCTCTATTTCGGTCTTCCCCGCTCTCACTTTAACTTACAAAAAAACTTGGTATGTTTCGACCCTAGTGGGACGCCTCACATCAAACTCCCCCAAAGTCCCAATCATTTTTCTAGGGGATCAAGGGGGGCTCCTCCCCATTGTGGGCGGGCGATTACATAACTTGTCCAAGAGGGCCCCTAGACTTTCATAACCTCAATACCCCGACTGTCTGGGCTGCCCAAATATCTCTGGCTTCAGCCCCCCCTATAGTATTCGTCTGGGGTGATCTGATCTTGGGAAGGATGTACCCATACACAGATGGTGAATATGTTATTTTGTATTCATAAGATGTTCTGCAAAGTTATCATTTCAATGTGTATGTCACATACCACTTAAAAAAAAAAAAGAAGAGGCAGGGCAACTGTTTGTCACTGCAAGTAGCGATGCACCGAGTTTTCAGAGTTGTGCAGAAAAAGAAAAAAAAAAAAAGGCTGCCGAAAAAGCCCACGATTTTACCTTGCTTATAGTGCGTGTTGTGTTTTTGATGCATTTTTGAGTCGCATGACCTATGAAAAATAGGTCATGCGACTCAAAAATGCATCAAAGACACAACACTGGTGCATTTTTTCTGCATTCTTGCAATGCATTTCAATGAGGAGGTGTGATTTTTGGTGCAGTTTGCCAAATCTGCACCAAAAATGAAGCAAGCAGTATTTTTAACAGTGCTTCAAAAAGGTGCTGATAATGGCCAACAATAAGCCCTGGTTAACAATGTTGCGAAGCGGGAAACGCACAAGATTCGCTGCGTTTCCTAGCATCGCACTGCAAAACAATCACACAGCGTCCATGGGATCTGCTGCGGGTGTCAATGTCAGATTAAGGACACCCCGAAAAAAATATTGCAAAATGCAGTGCGATTGCCAGGTGCAGGAAAAAAAAAAAAAGAAGGGTCCTGCACCAGTTTGGTGTGAATACGATGCAATTTGAGCCACACAAAAATGTATTACTCAAATTGCACCGAACAGATATTGCATGTAATGTGCACAGGATATGGTGCTATTGAACCCAGGCTCAATTCATATTCATTTACATTCATAATATTAACTGCTTGCCAACCACCCACCGCGGCAGGTTGGCTCGAATGCGCCAATCGGCAGTCCCTTTAATAGCTATAGCAGGCGCGCGGCCGATCGCTCTACAGAGAGCCAGAACAAGGATCTGTCAATGTAAACAAACAGATCCCTGTTCTGTCAGGGGAGTAGAGAGCGATCGTCTGTTACTAGTGTTCAGGAACAGCGATCTCTCTCTCTACTCCCAGTCAGTCCACTCCCCTTCCCTGCCAGTGTCATTTATACAGTGATCAGTGGCTATTTTTAGCTCTATTCAATGTATTAAATGTCACTGGTGCCAAAAAAGTGTCTCATCTGTCCGTCAGTGTCCCAATCCCGAAGAAAAAAAAAAAGAAAAAGAAAAGAAAAAAAAATATCGCTGATCACTGCCATTACTAGTAAAAAAAATAAAATAAAAAATGACAAATCTATATCCCCTATTTTGAAGGCGCTATAACTTTTGCACAAGCCAAATCAATATACGCTTATTGTGATATTTGTTACCAAAAATATGTAGAAGAATACATATTGGCCTCAACAGATGAAGACATTTTTCTTTGTTTTTCGGACATTTATAGCGCAAAAAAAAAAAAATGCAGAGGTGATCAAATACCACCAAAAGCTAGCTCTATTTGTGGGGAAAATTGCACGACCACGCAATTGTCAGATAAAGTGCCGTATCACAAAAAATTGCCTGGTCAATAAGGGTAAATCCTTCCGGGGCTGAAGTGGTTAATTAAAAAGTCAAATACAATTATTTATAAAAATATATATATTTCGGTTTCGACCAAGTACATCCTGAATTTTCATTTCAGTGCACCACTAATTGCAAGGTTTTTACATTTGCAGTTCTCATTAAAATAATAATTGGAGGTCCTTTTTCAGGCATGTGTAGTTATAGAAGGACAATGTTCTGCCTCCGTGTTGTCACCCTGTGACATAGGCTTTCAGTAGGACAAACAAGCAGCTATTTCAGCACATACTATGCAGGCATTGATGGTCCACTGTTGCCACCATCAGACACCATTGGAGTACATGTAGACAGGAAGCTGCAGGAGATGAGCAGCCCTGTGGTGCAGCAGAGGATGAAAACTAAAGCTCATACTCACTGCTGATTGGAGAGCTTTAGCTCAGCAAGGGGCGTGTTGCACCTCTGCAGAGAGGCAACTGCTTCCATGCAAAGTGCAACTGTCCTCCGCAGAATGCTGGCAGGAGGTTTTTCTACCTAGGTGTCACCGATTTCTAAGGACACTGGAAAACATTTGTTTTGATGTACCTGGTATGTATTTAGAGGATTTAAATTAAAAGTTTAATTGGGCTTTAAAGAAGAAAGTGAAAGTTAAGTTCCATGGATTCAAATCTCTCATCAGTTGTGGGAACCTTCGTATAATTTATGAACAATTATATGTTACGATTACAGATCCTCGAGCCTCAATTGCTCAGCTCAATATGCATTCACCATCCAAGCCAGCGCGGCACTTTGTTATGTCGGCTGGTGATTTAGAACGCACACAGAGGCGGCCAGCACGTTGAGAAGTCAAACTGCGTCATGCACAGAGATAAATAATACACTGTATGTTTTGCAACATCTGATCCTTAATGCATAGTGAATGTAGAATTCTGAGCAGATGTCCAATGTATTACTTCTGCCATTGTCATTTTTCACAGTGACATATGGAGAAGTTTTTTTTCATTTACATTTTGCAGTGCAAGTACTTTTACACATCTATAGGCAATTTACTAATCAACAGCAGACTTAGGAGACAAGCGAGAATATTTAGTTAGATTTTCAGAGAAGAAGAAAAATGAACCCTGTTAAAAAGTAAAAAACTTCAGCACTGAGGCCTCGTACACACGGCCGAGATTCTCGTTGAAAAAAACATGTCGTTTTTTTCGACGAGATTCTTGGACAAGAAACTTGTCCCGGCCGAGTGTACACACGCTCGTTTCAAAGAACCCGCGGTTCTTTGAAAGGAGCGTACGCGGTGACGTCATCGACTACGTCGAGCATGCGCTCGTCACATTCGATGCCGTCGCCGCCATCTTGGTATACCCTACGTATGCCTAGGAAGCTACCGCGCATGCGTCGAATTCATTTCGAACATGCGCGGGCTTCGGGGAGGACAGGTAAGTGTACACACACTCACTTTTCTCGTCGAGAAACATGCCGAGGAGAATCTCGACGAGAAAATAGAGAGCAGGTTCTCTATTTTCTCGTCAAGGTTTCTTGTCGGTTTTCTCGACGAGAAACCCGATAGCAGCGTACACACGACCGATTTACTCGGCAAGACCTCTCTGCCAGCAAGTTTCTTGCTGGTTCTTGCCGAGAAAATCGGTCGTGTGTACGAGGCCTAACATACAAAAAGTGTGCTGGCCAAATACTTGATGGCGGAGGAGGGGACACAAAGCATAGGCCAAGGGTGTCAAACGCTATTCCATCGCCGGCCACATCAGCATTATGGTTGTCCACAAAGGGCCGTCGTATCTGTAAGACTAGATGTCCCAGAGCACCTCACCCTCCTTACATCAGATGTCAAGAGCGCCCCCCCCCCCTCAGAAGTCAAGAATCTCCCACCGTCTCTTTACCTTGAGCTGCTGCCAGGTAGAAGCTGAGGGCGGAGCTGAGAAGCAGAAAGTGCAGTGTCTGGAGGAGGACCAGAGGAGGGCTGGGGCAAGCTATCGGAGTCTGAATGCCGAGACCAGGGGAGGCGGAGACGAGGGGGTGCTGCGACTGCACAGAGAGGTGCATTCTGTAGGAGGAGTTCTGTCCTCCTTTCTGCTGTCAACTGCCGAGATGGGGGAGACGAGGCAGAGACGAGCCTCTCTGCGGCTGCACAGAGAAGCGCAAAATCTGGCGGAGGAGTTCTGTCCTCCTCTATGCTTCCAACTGCTGAGACAAGGTCGGGCGCAGACAAGGGGGGTGCCGCAGCTGCACGAGAGGTGCAAGGGCCACATGAAATGGCCTGGCGGGCTGGATTCAGCCTGCGAGCCTTGTGTTTGACACATGTAGCATAAACTAGAATAACCAGTTTAGCCAGGTGCAAGGCTCCATTCACACCTCAGCGTTTTGGAGCTTCAAGCGCCAAAACGCTGGAGGAGGAAAAAATTTAAATAAATAATTATTCTTTATGGAGATGGTTCTCGCATCGCCACTCCAAATCGGATGAAGCTCAAAAAAGTTTGAGCTTTTTTTGGAGGTCAATTCAGGCAGATTTGGGCATTCTTCAGCTCGACATTGATGCCCTTTTGACCTGTACAAAATTGCGCGACTTTCCGCCTGAAACAATACGCTCAGGTGTGAATGCAGCCTTAGAATAGGTGACAAGATTACTTGCTTCCATTGCACCAGATTATAACATTTCATTGAAGCAATGGACAAATTCCTATCTATATCTATATATATATATAAAATAGAAGGGGAATGCCAGAGCCACTTCTAACCAGGCCATGGGGGGGGGGGGGTCACCGATTCTTTTATATACTTTGATGTTATTTTTTCAGTTTTCCATAAAAAGACATTTTTAGGATCATTAGCTACCTGGCAGCAATCAAATTATGATAGCTGCTTTTACTACACAAACAGAGAAGCAATTATTTCACTGTAAGTTTGTGACTGCAGATATCCACCCACATTAACCCCATCCAGCTGTATGATCAAATTGGGAAATGCTGGCATCTCTGCAACACCTAGCTGGACCACATCAGACATCTTCAGTCCCAGATGGGGGGGCAATGAGATTTTGATTGGCTCGGTTTGAATTCTTCCCAGCCAACTGTGATTTTCCCCTAGAGCGAGGCCCCTCCAATCTACATAGACAAATGGGTGAATGTATAGGTTTATACTATGATCTTGACTTCTATGGAAGGCTGGATCATGCATGCACGGTTAATTATCTTTTAAGCACCACAGGCTGCTTCAATCAATGGATAAGTGATCTTCTAGTCCAGAGGTAGGCAACCTCGGCACTCCAGCTGTGGTGAAACTACAAATCCCATCATGCCTCTGCCTCTAGGTGTCATGCCTGTGATTGTCAGGGTCTTGCAATGTCTCATGAGACTTGTAGTTCCAAAACAGCTGGAGGGCCGACGTTGCCTACCCCTGTTCTAGTCCATTGGCAGCCCAAGGCTACCTACAGACTTAGAACATTGCCATCATCTGGTTGAACATTATTGGAACAAGGAACCATTATAAAAACACTTCTGTTGGCATACCTTGGCCAGCAGTCTAGAATAGAGCTAGACAGTAACTTAGAGATAAGCCCACTGTTGGAACTACATGTTTATCGTTTGGTCAAAATGATTGTTCATGTTTAGGTAAAGGTCTATTGTAAGACCTTTCAGTGGCTGGATCTTCTAATTACCATCTCATGACAATGACTAGTCTTAAAGGGGTTGTAAAGGCAGAAGTTTTTTTTATCTTAATGCATTCTATAAATCAAAATAAAAAGCCTTCTGTGTGCAGCAGCCCCCCTAATACTCACCTGAGGTCCCTCTCTGTCCAACCGAGATTCTCCTTCCCGATTGGCTGATACACAGCAGTGGTCCCGTTGGCACTGCTGTCAAAGTCAGCTAGCCAATCAGGGGAGAGAGGGGGCGGGGTTTGGTCAGGGCTTCGTGTCTGAATGGACACAGGGAGCTGTGACTCAACTCGGGTGCCCCCATAGCAAGCTGGTTGCTATTGGGTCACTGGACAGGAGGGAGGGGCCAGGATCACAGAAGAGGGACCCGAGAGGAGGAGGATCAGGGCTGCTCTGTGCAAATCCACTGCAACAGAGCAGGTAAGTATAACAGGTTTGTTATTTTTATAGGGAAAAAAAAAACAAAACAAAACAACTTTCCAATCACTTTAAGCCACATGGACACATGTACCTAATCTTGGGCGGCATCAGCTGGTTCAATAGAAACAGGCCAACATTCAGTCCGCATGTATTGCAGCCGGGCCGGCTTCTGTCAAAGGAGCATGAGCGAAAAAGGTCATATATTGCAGCTTACCAATCAGATTTTGTGGCTTTTTTTTTTTTTTTGTATTTTTTCCCCTTTGTTATCACCTTGTGATCTGGACAGTAACACACCTCTTGTAGTAGAGTGCCTCCACTCTGGATAAAGGCGCACAGGGGGTACCTTTGGATAGCAGCATAGTCAGTCTGGGAGGAGGGTAGTGTTAGATTAGATCATTTGGAGACCCCTGTGCTAGCCAAACAAAGTGCCAGTTTACGGTCATTCAGACCTTAGGGGGCCGTACTGTGGCCAGTGGGAATAGAAAATGTCCCGGCATTAGTGGGAAGAATAATGTCTATGTTTAGTATTTTGGGAGTAGTGTCCCATCATTGGTATCGATGGGAGGAATAGTGCCCCATATTTATTAGGGGAGGAATAGTGCCCCATCGTCGGTGTCTGTGGAAAGAATAGTGCCCCATTGTTGGGGTCATTTGAAGGAATAGTGCCCCAAGGGCCAGATAAAAGCAAGCAAAGGGCCGCATCCGGGCCCTGGGCCACAGTTTGTAGACCACTGGGCTAGCACATGGGCTAAATGGCAGTTGGCTTTGGCTGGTTCAATAAAAACTGTCCAACATTTGGCCCGTGTGTATGGCAGCCGGTCCAACAGAAGCCAGCCATTTGGCTGGCTTCTGTCGAACAAGCATGCTGAAAAACCAGCAGCCGACCGGCTCCTGATTCGTGCTCGGCAGAGGGCTGACCGTCATGTTCTGGCGGAGGGCATCCCCCCATCAGAACAAAATAGAACAGCAGGGGAGATCACTGTACTAACATTGGATAGTTAGCACAGCAGCTATGACCTAAGCTCAGTTTTTTTTTTGCTTAGCCCACTGGGTTAAACGAAAAAATAAAAATAAAAAAATTGCAGTGTGTACTGGCCATACATTATACAATTTTCTGGCACAATTTTTCTTTAGATTTACCAAAACCATATAATATGAGGTCAAACCCAAAAACACTTTAAAATTTGTATGCAATCAAGCAGGCCCTTGCACTACATATGTAGACAAAAACTCACCCAAGCTCTACCGCATGATTGTAGAATGGATGAGCTGAATAACAGTGCTCAGGTTTGATGTGTCCCATAAACAAAATAGCAAGAAATGCCGGCAACTTGATTGCTTCTTCTTAAATCTGTATTGAGCATCAACAGCAGTACAACATCTAAAGTGCTAACATGTTTCGGCCGGAGACTTCCTCATATCATGCTATGAGGAAAGCTCCGGCCGAAACATGTTGGCACTTTAGATGTCGCACTGCTGTTAGTGCTCAATAAAGATTTAAGAAGAAGCAAATCGAGTTTCCGGCATTTCTTGCACTACATAGTTGAAGGTAAATCTAAAGAAAGTTGAACAAGAAAATTGCATAATGTAGGAGCTCACACTTTTATAAAGAGTCAGTACTTTTTTTTTTTTCTTAACCCACCACGTATCTTGGTTAGCTGTGAAATTGTATACAAGAGGACGATAAAAAGTGAAATGGGATTTTGAAAGTGATTTTTGCACCAATTTTGTATAAAGTTTGGGGAAAATACTTATTTTTTCGGTTTCAAATATTTTATAAAATTAATAAAATTCCATTAACAGAGCATATACAATAATAGAAATAGATATTCCATTAACAGAACATGTACAATAGTATAGTAGAAAAAGGCGTAATCATTCAGGAAAGTAACGCTTATAAATGTAAATGAAAATAGATAACCTAGCGCAGCCCTCAAAATTTCCACTCGCCTGCTCGCATTTGGCGAGTGGAATTAAGAGGACTGCGAGTGTTCTGGCTCAGCTCGAGCGGGGAGGCTGGCTGGCCAGCTCGTCTCAGGCAGGGGGCCAGTCCGCTGAGCTCGGGCGGGCCGGCCAGCCAGCTCTGCTGGTCACAGGTGGCGGGTACGCTTAGCTGGGGCGGGTCGGCCAGCTCTGCTCGTCACAGGTGGGTTCCGGCCAGCTCGTCTCGTCTCAGGGGGGGAACGGGTCTGCTCAGCTCGGGCAGGGGGTGGGTCGGCCATCTCTGCTCGTCACAGGCGGGGGGCGGGTACGCTTAGATCGGGCGGGGGGGCAGGTCGGCCAGCTCTGCTTGTCACAGGCAGGTACCGGCCAGCTCTGCTCATCTCAGGCGGGGGCCAGTCCGCTGAGCTCGGGCGGGCCGGCCAGCTCTGCTGGTCACAGGTGGCGGGCACGCTTAGCTGGGGAGGGTCGGCCAGCTCTGCTCGTCACAGGTGGGTTTCGGCCAGCTCGTCTCGTCTCAGGCGGGGGGCGGGTCTGCTCAGCTCGGGCCGGGGGTGGGTCGGCCATCTCTGCTCGTCACAGGCGGGGGGCGGGTACGCTTAGATCGGGCGGGGGGGGGGCAGGTCGGCCATCTCTGCTTGTCACAGGCGGGTACCGGCCAGCTCTGCTCATCTCAGGCGGGGGGCAGGTCAGCTGAGCTCGGTCGGGGGGGGGGGGGGGGCCGGGCAGCTCTGCTAGTCACAGGCGGGGGGGCAGGTATGCTTGTCAAAGCTCTGGCGGGGAGGGAGGCAGGCTGGCTGGCTAGGCTCAGCTTGTGCGGTGGGGGAGAGTCCGCTAGGCTTGGGAGGCGGACCGGCTGTCTCGGCTCATCTGGTGTGGGGGCGGGTCTACTTAGATCAGGCGGGGAGGCGGGCCAGCTGGTTCGGCTCAGCTTGTGTGGAGGGCGGGTCTGCTCAGCTCGGAGGACAGAAAGTCAGGACGGCTGCCTTGGCTCAGGCAGTGGGCGTGTTCGGACTTTCCACCACCTGACAGTTCCTACGGAATGGCTGTTGATGCAGGAGCAAAGTCAGTAGATGTCTGACCACACGACAAGCTTGGGCATGCACTACCCTTTCTGCATTTTAAATATCAGGTACCACAAAGCAGCTTGAAAAAATACTCTTGTTTTATGGGTGAAAAAAAAAAAATCTAGTATTGTTCAGAATTTAATTTTGTGCTGAAACATGTGTCTGAAACATATAGTGACATGGGTTTATCATTAGGTGTGTCATTTACATATTACTTTACACATTTGTGTCTAGAGAGGAGCACTTTCTGTCTGTCGGCACAATACGTTTCCTTCCTAAAGTGCACCTGTACCTTTTCATGCTTGGCAAAGTAATAGATTAAGTTTACAGTGTCCATCTCCCTTCTCCCCCAACTGCCCTTCTATTTCTGGGTATGTGAGAGCGTGCCAGTTTCTCCCCCTTTAATCCACCATACAGTTCTGGGTCCCTAAACGGCAAGTCACTAGACTTAAAGCAGATCTCCACCCAAAAGGGGAAGCTCTGCTTGTTTGCTTTACCCACTTCCGGGTGAGATTGCTGCACAACAATTTGCGACGATCTACGAAATTTCCAGGCCCTCCTTCTTACCCCCAATGCCTTCTGGCAGACACACAGGTCCCAGAATTTACGAGGGCATTTTTAGGGGTTGGGTGGGGCAACTGGTGGCAAGTAACTCTTAAGGTCTGGCTAGTAGCTCAGGACTTGAAATTTTGAGCCCTGACCTAGCGGATTGTAGGATAAGATTATGCAACATGAAGTGTCATAATCATAAACCAGGGCCAAGTTCCTTCTCTTGGCTTGATCTGGTGCGAAGGTCAAAAATCCCAACCATTCAAAGCAATCGGGCAAAAATAGGATTTTTTACTCACCGTAAAATCCTTTTCTCGAGTCCATGGACCGACACAGCTTCTCTATTGACAAAGTGGGTATTATCCGTTAATTAGGAGTGACTAGGCAGAAAAACTTGTAAAAAGTGTTGCATCACACCTTCTACAGTACCGCCCAGGGGGCGGACCCTCTGGGTATACCCCTCTCAGTCTGCATCTTCGCAGATCAGTTCGTCAAAAAGCAGTACAAACTTAAAAGGAGGGGTGGGTGCTGTGTCGGTCCATGGACTCAGAGAAAAGGATTTTACGGTGAGTAAAAAATCCTATTTACTCTTTCGTCCATGGACCGACACAGCTTCTCTATTGACAAAGTGGGACGTCCCAAAGCAGTGTCAGAGAAAAAACGAGGGGTGGTAACAGCATAAAAATAAACTTCACCCCAAAACACAAAAAACAGCACTCCAACGGAGGAGTTGCAACTCTAAACAGCCGCTTGCAAAACTTTGCGGCCGAAAGAGGCATCCGAAGATGCACCTACATCAACCTTGAGGAATTTTGTGAAAGTGTGAGCGGACGACCAAGTCGCCGCTTTACATAATTGGGAAACAGACGCTTGATGTCGGAAAGCCTAAGAGGCACCTATTGCCCTGGTCGAATGCGCCGTGACAGGAAAGGGGGGCGCCTGACCCTTTAAGGCGTAAGCCTGGATTACTATCTGTCGGATCCACCTAGAGATGGTGGCCGATGAGACTGCTTGGCCCTTCTTGGGACCAGCCACCGAAACAAACAGTGAGTCTGACTTCCGGAACAGGGAAGTAGCAGATAGGTATACTCTCAAAGCTCGGACAACGTCCAAGGAATGCAACGCCGACTCCTTAGGATTCGACGGCTGAGGACACAAGGATGGAAGTACAATGTCTTCGTTGAGATGAAAAGCCGAAACGACTTTCGGAAGAAAGGAAGGCTGCGGCCGCAGCACCACCTTATCCTTGTGGAAAATCAAATGGGGAGCCTTGCAGGACAAGGCTGCCAGCTCAGAGACTCGTCTAACTGACGTAACAGCCACCAAAAAGACCACTTTCTGAGAAAGTGTCAACAGGGGAATATCTCTAATATTCTCAAACGGTGCCTTCTGAAGCACCGAGAGGACCAGGTTCAAGTCCCACGGAGGTAACGGGGGACGGACCGGAGGGGCCACCTGTCGGACCCCCTGCACAAATGTACTCACGAGAGAGTGAGTCGCCAGGGGTCGCGGAAAAAAGACAGCCAGGGCAGATATCTGTCCCTTAAATCGTACTTAGGGCAAGCCCTTGGTCCACCCCATGCTGTAAAAACAGCAGGATTCTGGAAACCAAATAGGTACGCGGATGCCATTTCATTTCCTCACACCTGGAGATGTAGGCCCTCCAAGTGCGGTGATAGACCTTCCTAGAGGACGGTTTTCGAGCACTTCTCATAGTAGAGATTACTGAGTCTGACAGGCCCCGGTCTCTCAGTACCCGGTTCTCAACAGCCATGCCGTTAAAGCCAATGACTGTAAAGCAGGATGGAATATGGGACCTTGCGATAGCAGGTCCTTCCGTAGTGGTAGGCGCCAGGGGACGTCTGCTACCAGACGTACTAGATCGTCGTACCAAGGACGCTGAGGCCAATCTGGAGCGATTAGGATCATTGGAATTCCCTCTGCCTCCACTCTGCGGAGCAGAAGAGGAAGAAGCCTTAAGGGAGGGAAGGCATAGATTAGCCGATACTGACCCCACGATGCTACCAACTCGTCCGTTGCGTCTGCCCATGGGTCTCTTGACCGGGCCACAAATCTCAATACCTTCCGATTGAGTCGGGAAGCCAGAAGATCTACGTCTGGTGTGCCCCATCTTTGGCAGAGGAGTTGGAACACCTCCGGGTGTGAGGACCATTCTCCCTGGTCCAGCATCTGGCGGCTCAGGTAGTCCGCCTGCCAGTTTTCCACACCCGGAATGTACACGGCCGACAGTGCCAGTACGCTCCTCTCTGCCCACTTCAGGATGCGAGCGATCTCCGATGCTGCAGCTGAGCTTCTTGTTCCTCCTAGATGATTGACATATGCCACTGCTGTGGCGTTGTCTGACTGGATCCTGACTGGACGCCCTTGCAGTCTCTGAGACCATTTGAAGAGGCACAGCTTGATCGCCCAGATCTCGAGAACATTGATCGGCAGGAGGGCTTCCTCTGGGGTCCAGCGACCCTGCGCCGACTGGACACCCCAGACTCCCTCCCAACCTGTAAGGCTGGCGTCCGTCGTGATCACTATCCAGTAAACCGGAAGAAATGACTTCCCGGCCATTACAGCCGGTGCTGTCAGCCACCATACCAGGGATCTCCTGACTAGGTGGCTCACTCGGATTTGATAATCCAGAGATGAAGGGCATCTGTTCCATCTGGACAGAACTTCCTTCTGTAACACTCGAGTGTGGTATTGAACATATGGGACCGCCTCGAAGGAGGCTACCATGAGGCCCAACACTCGCATGCAAAAACGGAGTGACGACCAATTCCTGGAAGTCAGCTGCCGTACTGCAGCCCGGAGGGTCTGCAACTTCTCCACAGGGAGGAATACCTTTGCCTCTGAGGAATCCAGAATCAACCCCAGGTACACTAGGCGTTGAGTGGGCACCAATACTGACTTTTGCGTGTTTAGTATCCAACCACAGTCTCGAAGAGTCTGACAGGTAATGGACACGCTTACCTCTAATTCTGAGCTTGAAGGGGCCTTCAGCAGAAGGTCATATAAGTAGCCTGTGATAGCGATACCCCGCTGTCTTAGAAGTGCCAGAATCGGAGCGAGCACCTTGGTGAACGTCCTGGGTGCTGAGGCAAGGCCCAACGGGAGGGCCACAAACTGGTAGTGGTCCTTCCCGATAGCAAATCGCAGAAACCTCTGCTGTCTGGAGTATATGGGGACATGCAGGTCTGCGTCCTTGATGTCCAAGGAGGCCAGAAAGTCCCCCGGATGGAGAGCCGTGACTACAGATCGAACAGACTCCATCCGAAAACTTTGTACCTTCACAAAGCAATTGAGGGCTCTGAGATCCAAGCTTGGACGAACCCCCTCCTTCTTCGGCACAATGAACAGATTTGAGTAAAAACCCCGTTCCAGTTCTGGAACTGGAATAACTACCCCGCGTTTCAGTAGACCCTGGACCGCCCCATACAGGGCCTCCCGACGGGTCGGTAGTAGCTGGAGATTGGAGGTGTTGAATCTGTCCGGTGGACAAGAGAGAAACTCTATCTTGTAGCCTGAGGAGATTACTTCGCAAACCCAGCTGTCAGAGATTAGTGCTGTCCACTGAGTCGCGAATTTGCGAAGACGTCGCCCCACCCGAGAGCTGGGTGGGGGTGGACCTTCATGCGGACGCAAATTTGTCCGCAGGCTTATTGGGTATGCGGGACCAGGGACGCTTTTGTCCTTGGGCAGGCGCTTTATCGGCCTGGGGTCTTTTCCCTGTCGCCCTAGGGGGACGAAAAAAACCACTTGTGTGCAGTAAAGGAGGGCCCTTGCCCTTGGCGTGGCCCCTTACCCTTGCTAATTTGGGGAAGCAAAGTGCTTTTACCTCCTGTGGCATCCTTGATGATGTCATCCAGAGAAGCCCCAAAAAGTCTGTCGCCCTTAAAAGGCAGATCCAACAGGGCTTTCTTGGAAGTCTGGTCCGCAGACCAGCCTTTTAGCCAGATCAGGCGGCGTATTGCTACTGCATAAACCAAATTTTTAGACAGCAGGGGAATAGTATTCATGTCTGACTCGCAGACAAACCTAAGGCCCTGGACCAACAGGTCGGCCAATGTTATCTCATCAGGAGCATCTCGCTCCTTAACCCCTGGAGTAGCAATCTTGCCCATTCAGTAAGTGTGTGAGACACTAGGGCCCCCGCCAATGCCGGGCATACTGCCGAGCCTACCACTGAGTATAGGTAGCAAGCGAGTGCTTCAGCCTTCTTATCCACAGGGTCCTAGAAAACAGGAGCCCCTTCTACAGGAATTGTGGTGGCTCTATTAAGTCTGGACACCGGAGGGTCCACTATAGGGGGGAGAGGTCCATTTCTTCAGAAAACTCTCCTCAAAAGGGGTACCGTACCGCAAACCTCTTTGGGGCTGTAAAGACCCTCAGTGGGTTTTCCCATTCCTTGTATAAGAGTTTATCAAAAGACACACAAGGGAACACCTTAGCAGTGCGGGCAGGTCTATGAAACCCAAGTGGACCAGAGTCTCTGCTGCTTCTGCAGTATTTTCCAATTTTAGCGTATCCCGCACTGCAGTAATAAGGTCAGATACCAAAGCCGTCTCGCGTACTGACCTGGACTTTGAGTCATTCTCACTGTCCGGTCACGGTCTGCAGTCTCTGATGCGTCAGAATCTGGGCCCCGAGCCGTAGCTGGACCTGGTTCTGCACCAGAATTATCCCCAGAAGCTTGCAGGGGATGGGGCGTTTACTACCCCCTGTATTCCCGTGTGCTGCTTCCACCCTGGCAGCAAACGCCTCTAGGATTGCAGTCATAGCGTTCATAGACACCTCAGGGGCACCAGCTGCTAAATCTGGTGTTTCAGGGGAGAAGACATCTAGCTCAGATGCCATGCTGACCACACGCTGACACTCACAGGGCTCCAGGCAAGATATCAATAGGCCACCCTCCTGTGCTGCAGAGAGGCCGGGTCACCCAGAGGACTCACCACCCTGGATAGGTACTGCTATGCTGCGCCTGTGATGCTGTCCCCTTGCTGCTGTGTCAGTCTGCTTCTTTTATCAGCACTTCCTGTGTGAATTTTCGCGCCAGTGTAATGCACCCTAGAGGCCGGAGGCTCTCGAAAAATGGTTGCCAAAAACGTCTGTATGGAAGATAATGTGGGCTCTAAGAAAATGGCCGCCGACAGAAGATACAGGTCAAGCAGCCATAGCCCACAAAAAGATGGCCGCCGAACGGCAATATCTGCATACAGGGTGGACAAACATGGCCGCCGATCAGCTGATAGGGGCCAGTTGGTGTGGCCGAACCACAGGAAGATGGCCGCCGGGCAGTCACAAGAGGCCAAACTTGGCATGGACCACCTCAAAATGGCCGCCGACAGCATGGAGGAAGAAGGACACAAACACAGGTAAGAAAAAATGACATTTCTTTTAAATGTTACAGCCAGCCCCGCTCCAGGGGAACCCCCTAGGTGACCCCCAGCACCCAGCAACCTTTAGCTAGAAGCCCAGGGAGGAGGGAAAGGCAGGGAGAGAGGGAAGAAAGGGGCCACAACCACTTACTTGATCTCTCCAGGAATGTCCAGCTAAATCACCCAGCCGAGGCAGGGGAGTTTTACTTGCCTATCCTGCATGTATTCTGCTGGAAGACATTCCAAACAGATCATCGTCCGCGCACGGAAGGTGACTGTTGGCCAGGCATGCTGTGATTGGACCCAGAAGGGACGATCATATGTATGCCCTGGAGCATGACGCTCACCGGACAGGCTGCTACGACTCGGCCGTAAGGTCAGCCGAAGCTGAGCGGTCCGATGCAAGCCTTGGAGCGTAAGCTCACCGGCCAGGCTGCTGCGACTCGGCCGTAAGGTCAGCCGAAGCTGAGCGGTCCGATGCAGGCCCTGGAGCGTAGGCTCACCGGCCACCCGTGGAGCGACGGGCATGTCGTGGAAAACCCAGCGCGTAGCTAGGGTCGGCACACGCTCGATGGCCGAAACTGGGGAGACTACAAGGATCGAGGATCCAGCCTGTCACCCAGTCGGCAGTTGATCGAAGATCGCAGGAAACAACAAATGTAGCAAAAAAAAAAAAAATATATATATATATATATATATATATATATACACACATACATATATACACACATATACATATACACAGTGCCTTGCGAAAGTATTCGGCCCCCCTTGAACTTTTCATCCTTTTGCCACATTTCAGGCTTCAAACATAAAGATATAAAATTTTTATTTTTTGTGAAGAATCACCAACAAGTGGGACACAATTGTGAAGTGGAACGAAATCTATTGGATATTTTAAACTTTTTTAGCAAATAAAAAACTGAAAAGTGGTGCGTGCAAAATTATTCGGCCCCTTTACTTTCAGTGCAGCAAACTCACTCCAGAAGTTCAGGGAGGATCTCTTAATGATCCAATGTTGTCCTAAATGACTGATGGTGATAAATAGAATCCACCTGTGTGTAATCAAGTCTCTGTATAAATGCACCTGCTCTGTGATAGTCTCAGGGTTCTGTTGAAAGCGCAGAGAGCATCATGAAGACCAAGGAACACACCAGGCAGGTCCGTAGTACTGTTGTGGAGAAGTTTAAAGCCGGATTTGGATACAAAAAGATTTCCCAAGCTTTAAACATCCCAAGGAGCACTGTGCAAGCGATCATTTTGAAATGGAAGGAGTATCAGACCACTGCAAATCTACCAAGACCTGGCTGTCCCTCTAAACTTTCAGCTCAGACAAGGAGAAGACTGATCAGAGATGCAGCCAAGAGGCCCATGATCACTCTGGATGAACTGCAGAGGACTACAGCTGAGGTGGGAGAGTCTGTCCACAGGACAACAATCAGTCGTACACTGCACAAATCTGCCCTTTATGGAAGAGTGGCAAGAAGAAAGCCATTTCTCAAAGATATCCATAAAAAGTCTCGTCTAAAGTTTGCCACAAGCCACCTGGGAGACACACCAAACATGTGGAAGAAGGTGCTCTGGTCCGATGAAACCAAAATCGAACTTTTTGGCCACAATGCAAAACGATATGTTTGGCGTAAAAGCAACACAGCTCATCACCCTCAACACACCATCCCCACTGTCAAACATGGTGGTGGCAGCATCATGGTTTGGGCCTGCTTTTCTTCAGCAGGTTCAGGGAAGATGGTTAAAATTGAGGGGAAGATGGATGCAGCCAAATACAGGACCATTCTGGATGAAAACCTGTTGGAGTCTGCAAAAGACCTGAGACTGGGACGGAGATTTATCTTCCAACAAGACAATGATCCCAAACATACAGCAAACTCTACAAAGGAATGGTTCACAAATAAACGTATCCAGGTGTTAGAATGGCCAAGTCAAAGTCCAGACCTGAATCCAATCGAGAATCTGTGGAAAGAGCTGAAAACTGCTGTTCACAAACGCTCTCCATCCAACCTCACTGAGCTCGAGCTGTTTTGCAAGGAAGAATGGGCAAGAATTTCAGTCTCTCGATGTGCAAAACTGATAGAGACATACCCCAAGCGACTTGCAGCTGTAATCGCAGCAAAAGGTGGCTCTACAAAGTATTAACGCAAGGGGGCCGAATAATTTTGCACGCCCCACTTTTCATTTTTTTCTTAGTTAAAAAAGTTTCAAAAATCCAATAGATTTCGTTCCACTTCACAATTGTGTCCCACTTGTTGGTGATTCTTCACAAAAAATTAAAATTTTATATCTTTATGTTTGAAGCCTGAAATGTGGCAAAAGGATGAAAAGTTCAAGGGGGCCGAATACTTTCGCAAGGCACTGTGTGTGTATATATATATATATATATATATATATATATATATATATATATATATATATATATATATATATATATATATATATATATATATATATATCTTTTTTCCCCGGACCAATGGGCCCGAAGGGAGCCATGTCCTACTCCTTGCTAGACAGAAAAAAACTGATCTGCGAAGATGCAGACTGAGAGGGTATACCCAGAGGGTCCGCCCCCTGGGCGGTACTGTAGAAGGTGTGATGCAACGCTTTTTACAAGTTTTTCTGCCTAGTCACTCCTAATTAACGGATAATACCCACTTTGTCAATAGAGAAGCTGTGTCGGTCCATGGACGAAAGAGTAATACATATTTTAAAACAAGAACACTTGTCTTAAAGTGGTTGTAAACCCCTCTCTTTTTTTCTTTTTTTTTTTTTTACTAAAAGAATAACCTGCAAGAGAAAGGCATAATGAGCTAGTATGACTAGCATACTAGCTCATTATGCAGTACTTACCTTAGATCGAAGCCCCCGAAGCCGTCCTAGTCTCCCCCTCCGGCCGCAGACATCGCTCCGGAAGGTAACTTCCGGGTATCGCCGCTCGGATTGGCTGGAGCGTCGATGACATCACCGCGCATACGCACGGGAGCCGTCAAAGCCAGCATTATCCATTGATAAAACCGGCGGTGACAGTGCAGCAGCACCGTTGTCTACGGCGCGCATGCACCGTAGACAACGGTGCATTCTTTTTTGTAAAATATCTCCTAAACTGTGTAGGTTTAGGAGATATTGCAAACACCTACAGGTAAGCCTAAAGCCTCGTACATACGACCGAGTTTCTCGGCATGAACCAGCAAGAAACTTGCTGGCAGAGCTTTCTTGCCGAGTAACTCGGTCGTGTGTACGCGGCTATTAGGTTTCTCGTCAAGAAAACTGACAAGAATCTCGGCGAGAAAAATAGAGAACCTGCTCTCTATTTTCTCGTCGAGATTCTTGTCAGCATGTTTCTCGACGTGTGTGTGTGTGTGTGTGTGTGTGTGTGTGCGCGCACTTACCTTCCACCGTGGAAACCCGCGCATGCTCGAAATGACTTTGACGCATGCGCGGTAGCTTCCTAGGCATAGGTAGGGTGTAGCAAGATGGCGGCATCGAATGTGACGAGCGCACGCTCGTCGTAGTCGATGACGTCACCGCGTTTGCTCCATTCAAAGAACCGCGGGTTCTTTGAATGGAGCGTGTGTACACTCGGCCGGGACAAGTTTCTTGTCCAAGAATCTCGTCAAGAAAAAACGACGTGTTTGACGAGATTCTCGCTCGTGTGTACGAGGCTGTAATCTAGGCTTACCTGTAGGTGAAAGTTGCATAAGTGGGTTTACAACCACTTTAAGAATAGAATTCAGGAATAGTAAAAGCAATTTGCAATCAACCAACCAATCTAAAGACAGGCAGTCGGTATATCTTTTGTCCTGAAGAAGGCACATCAGGGTTAGTTCTATAAAAATGTTATAAGCAGTTTTTGCCAAGTAAAGTAAAACTTGCAATATAAAAAAGTACTGACAGCTGGCATCAGATTCCGGTGGGATTAAAATTATGTTATTTTCCAACCAAAGATCTTGTGGTACCACTACGCAAGTTTCTTCATCACTTATGTCTTAAAGGGGCCTATTCATAAAAAAAAACAAAAAAAAAAACGAAGAACTAAGGATTTAGCTCACAAAGGCTTCCACAATAGACACGACGCAGATTAAAGAGATGAAAACGTCCAAGAACAATCGAGTCTTTGTTGGAGTTGATCCCCCCCCCCCCATTCGGTTATCCTATAGTATTCTTCCTGTAGGAGTATCAAGTTTATAGATTGTTGTAGCATTTCTTCACAATATTCCATTTTTTTTTTTAAAGATCAGGAAACCAAGCAGACCACGAACAGAAAGCAAAAGATGTGTAAAATATAAAATTAAGTTAATTACGTAAGTAAAATATCACTTCATTTAAAAAGGTCGCCGGTATAGAAGATTAAAGATCTAGCCTAAAAGTCAGGTGATAAAAAAGGGGGAAATCGTTTTATGGTTTTGTTTAAATGCCTTCAGGTTTTGTTAACCCAACTTTTTGAAAGTTTGTACCATAGAATGACCTAAACCTGAAAAAGTGATTGTGCTCGAAAAGAGAAAGGGGCACGAAAAAAAAAAAAATCTCAGGTCCGTCAGTACATAGTAAGAGTCTCTGTAAACAGAACATAGCAGTTAAATTCAGAACACCATGTGCACGAATGTTTGCTGTATACAAAACACACCCTTTATGACCGAGTGTCACATGCATGGGCTGAACTAATGTAGCTTTGTTCTTTATATGGTGTAAGTCTTGAGAGACACTGCTGCCCTCTTGGCACATGAAAAGTTAATCCTACTGAGAATTCAACAAGAATGCATTACCCCCCCCCCCTCTCCCAACAATGCTTTACTGAATCAAAGCTGTCTAGCCCCTGATAGAGTGCCTAACATAAGAAACAGCTGCCACTCCCTAGGAAGCTCGCTGGGTAAGTGGAGTATAACGAGCATCGGGGAAAACAAAAGAATATCCATCTTTATTTACCAACTGCTACTTGCTTGTTGCTGCACCAACTCATTCCAAGATAAATGCCACACCCTTCAAAATTAGAAGGGTACCAAACCAACAGGAAACAAAGACCCCGTCCTAACCTTTGCGTTAAAAAAAAATATTCTAACGCTGAAAAATCAAAAAAAAAAAAGTGGAGATGTCGTTTATTAGAGGTGACAATTTTCTGCTCATCTAGTAGAAAAAGACATTATGCATTGCTGTTCTAAAGTAGATGTAAAACAACCTTAAGTGACTTAACCACTTCAGCCCCGGAATTTGCCCCCTTAATGACCAGGCCATTTTTTTGCGTCGCTTTAACTTACAATTGCGCTGTCGTGCGACGTTGTACCCAAACAAAATTGATGTCCTCCCCCCCCCCCCACACACAAATAGAGCTTTCTTTTGGTGGTGTTTGATCACCTTTGTCTGTTTTTTTTTTTTTGTTTAAAGCGCAAAAAATTTAAAACGCAATTTAAATAAATAATATTTTTTACTGTTTTCTATAATAAATATCCCCAAAAAAAAATGTCTTCATCAGTTTAGGCCAATACGTATTCTTCTTCATATTTTTTTTTTTAATACTAAAATCGCAATAATATTGCTTGGTTTGTGCAAAAGTTATAGCGTCTACAAAATAGGGGATGTATTTATGGCATTTTCATTCTTCATTTTTTTTTTTCTACTAGTAATGGCGGTAATCAGTGATTTTTAGCTGGACTGCAACATTGCAGCAGACAGATCGGACACTTTTTTGGGACCAGTGACATTATTACAGTGATCGGAGCTAAAAATAGCCACTGAATACTGTATAAATGACACTGGCAGGGAAGGGGTTAACACTAGGGGGCGATCAAGGGGCTAAGTGTTCCCTAGTGAGGTGCTTCTAACGGGGGGGGGGGGGGAGTGGGCTGACTGGTAGTATCAGTTCCTGATCACTAAGAACAGACAATCACACTGTACTCCCCTGACAGAACGGGGATCTGTTTGTTTACATTGACAGAGCCCCGTTCTGGCTCTCTGTGGAGAGATCGTGGGCAACCATCGCGGCTACGTACATCGGTTTCAGCGGCGCGCGCCTGCTATAGCTATTAAAAACGGACCGACGTACCAGTATGGCGATTCGTACAGCCGAGCAAATCTTTCGATTTTGTGGCTGCCCTCTGTTTTCACCTTGCGATCTGGCCAGTAACACACCTCCTGTATTAGAGTGCCTCCACTCTGTGTAAATAAACATGTCTGTCAGTCACCACTGTCTGCTCTGCCCCCCCCCCTCCCCTCGCTCACTGGAGCGCTGGGCTGTGGAGGGGGTGGCTCGCTGAGAGCCTGAGCCATGTGCCGGTCCAGGGTTGTGGGCGGATCCCGATTTTATTGTCACGATTTTGCCCCAGCCTGGACCAGCTCTGTGACGTCAGCCAATAGCGGTGCTTTAGCCTGCTGTCTGCTGAAACCAGGTCACAGGAGGAGTGCAGAACAAAGCTTTGGCTGCACTTCTCCTTTAAATAGTTTGTTTCATTCCTGTAACTGCTACATCTGCAGGACAGATTTCTCTCTTTAAAAACACCACTTACTAACAGTATTACTAGGTGAAAATAAAGGAAAGAAAACAAATGCAGCCATCACATCTAAGAATTGGCAATCGAATCGAATACGGCTTTGCTTCTGGGTTTATTACCGCTTTAAATTTAATAATCCTTTGTTGCATCTTAGAGCTGCTGATCGCTTGCAGCTTCATTACAGCCACTCCCTATGTAAATCCACTCCAGTGATGGTTAATTGGCATTTTACAGGGCAAGCAGCCTGTTGACAACAGTGGACCATGCCTGTGTAATATAGGTTTCAACATCCACCTGTAGGCTCCACCAGAAGCCCATGTGACTGGGTGACAATGCAGAAAGCACAATTGGGAAAGCAGGACAGAATGTTCTCAACCTTTAACAGGAACTGCCTGAACAAGGACCGTCATGGCAGGTTCACAAGGTATTGGTTTAGCAAACGCTGCAAATAAACAAAACAAAATAAAAATAAATTACTTTTAGGCCCCTTTCACACGGGCGGTCTGCCCGACAGACTCTGCTTTGTTCAGCGGGGGGGGGGGGGATCGATCCACTGATCCCCGCTAAGCAGGCAGATGACAGGTCCGGTCTCCGCTCACTGTGCCGAGACGGTCTGTTTTCATCTGATCCCATCCTCCAGACAGATGGAAAATAGGGTCACCATCCATCTGGATTTCACAGACAGGATTGAATATCAGCGGACATGTCACTCATAGGCGTGCGCCCAGGCACACCCCAATCACCCTTTGCGGTGCCGATTCCCCCTGCTTCTTGGCGACCCCCCCCCCCCCGTCTCCCCCCTGCAGTGCTGCCAGCTTCCCCCCTCTCCTGCTGGCTTCTGCAGGGGAGGCTTTAGGATGGATGAACGAATGAACACAGCGAGCATTCGCTCCTGTGTTTATTCTTAACTGAAGCATAGCAAACTATGTTTACCATGTTTCAGTTTGTGAATGAATAGGAAGCCGCTCAGCAAAGAGCAGTTCCTGTTCAAGTGCAGCTGAGGCTACAGAGAAAGGGACTGGGGAAGCTCTGTCCTTAGGGTCCCTTTCTCTCCGTTTAGACCCCTGATGATATTTCACCAAAACCCCCCCAATAGAGCTCCTAAAATATAAAAAAAAAATTGTAAAAATAAATAAATAAATATATATATATATATATATATATATATATATATATATATATATATATATATATATATATATATATATATATATATATATATATTAGTAAAAAGATAAATTAAAAAAATTAAATTGTAAACAATTAAAAAAAAAAAAAACAAACACTGTCACCGTCCACTGCTCTATTATAATATACGCATGTGTGTTTGTGCTCAGGGGTGCACACCCTAATGCTATAGGCTACGCACACCAATGATGTCACCACTGACATCCGCCGCTCTATAGGAGGTGAATGGAGCGTCCGATCAGCTCCGCCTGAAAAACAGGCAGACCTGATCGGAAAGCCAGTGTGGCATATGTTAACGTGTGTTGCATTAGAGCATCCCATTCATTTTAATGGGCTGTGCAACACAGCAAACCACACCATAAAAATGTGCATATACCATTTTTTTGCAACACAAAGGAGAATTTACTAAGACTGGAGAAACCAGAATCAAGAGCAGCTGTGCATGGCAACCAATCAGTTTCGATCTTTCATTTTTAAAGCTTAATTGAACACGCTGAAGATAGAAGCTGGATAATTACTATGCACAGCTGCTCTAGTTTTAGTAAATTCCCCCCAGTGCTCCACAATACATTATAGTGCATTATTATCATGCGTTGAGGTGCGCAAGGTGTGTTGGGAGTGACGCGCAACGCAACATGTGTTCCTGCAGGGCAAGGTTGTGAACCCAAAATTTTTATTTACACACCCAAGTTTATATATTTTGGTAATTTACTTTATATTAGTTAAGTATTGGATAAATAAAGAAAAATAAAAAAAATCTAAACAATGGTTTGTATTTCACAACTAAAAATGTGATTTAAGTTTTCACAGCCAGCTTAGCATTACCATTGTGGATTACCATTAAAAATTCTGAATTTTAAAAGTCATATTTTTACTTTAAATGAAGCCTAAAAGACAAGCATCTCATTCATAGTCCTTCCCTTGATGACAATTTTATTTGCGCTTCCTATTTTTAAATTCTGAAAGCCAATTTCAAGTAAATTGTTTTTAAACCGCGGTACTCAAAGACTGGGGAGTAACAGACTGGATCAATGTGCATTACACTGTAAAGAGGATTAGTGGATTTAAAACAAACGATACATTGTCTTTAACGCTATGCATATGGCATGTAAGTTCAATCCACTTCAAGTGTTAGCAACCGGACGCCTGTCCAGCTCCCAACAGCTGCAAGATAGCCACCCCTGAGACGGAGATAGAGAGCCATCCACAGGACAGCCAACAGCTTTATACATACGCAATTACGCATATGTTCACCTAACTAAAGAAGCTGTACTAAAAGCCATGAATGCTCAATTTTCCTATATTACCAGTATATATAAAATCCCATTTTCATTTGAAAATGTTCAACTCTTTTTGCCAAAATGTAAAAATTATATGTATATATATATATATATATATATATATATATATAAATTCAAATCATACTCTACAACCCTGGAGTTCATGTATATAAAATATTTGGATGTTTTCCAGGCACAGAAACTGTATAATCTCCCAGTCCCACGTGGAAAGTATAAAGGAAACAAAAAGAGAGCCAAGCTCTCGCAGAACGGGATTTTGAAGGGAGATATCATGTGCCCTCTTGAAGAATTTGCTGACATTGGGACTTTATTCCTGTGGAACCAAATGACCTGCAATCTATCGGGACATCTTATTTCATGTGGATTGGACCCCCTACAGCCCACAGAGTCAAAATTCTTACGTTTCGACCGGTTGGTTCTGGCATCCGCCGGGTCTAGCTGCGGTGGATAGGGGTCGACCGTCAGTTTGATGCAGTTGTCATAGCGATGTGCATTCTATTCAGTCTTTTCATAATCAGACTAGACTTGATGAAATTAAAGACAATTACTAAGCCCTGACGAAGCACAAACAGTGCGAAACATGTCGGCTAGTTACACAATATAGATCTTTATTTTCAAGTTTTAATGACTCTGTATTAATGTAATATCAAATTTAAATGATGCTATAAATAAAATGTATATTTTTCTAAAGTTTTGTTTCAAGTGTACTCACCTACTAACAAAACTGATATCTCCCTTCAAAATCCCGTTCTGCTAGAGCTTGTCTCTTTTTGTTTCCTTAAGGCCCCTTTCACACTGGGGCGAGCAGGTGCGGTGGCGGTATAGCGGCGCGATTTTCAGCGCCGCTATACCGTCGTTATCACCGCAGTATGCGGCCGCTAGCGGGGTGAATTTAACCCCCGCTAGCGGCCGAAAAAGGGTTAATACCGCCTGCAAACCGCGGCTATTGTCGCGGTTTGCGGGCGGTATTACCGCGGTGTCCCATTGATTTCAATGGGCAGCCGCGGTAAAGGAGCGGTGAACACACCACTCCTTCACCACTGTAAAGATGCGGCTAGCTGGACATTTGGAGCGGTCCTGCTAGCGCACCGCTTCAGTGTGAAAGCCTTCGGGCTGTCACATTGAAGAATACAGGGCACGATTTTTCAGGCGGTATAACAGCGCCAATATTAGCGCTAAACCGCCTGAAAAACGTGCCAGTGTGAAAGGGGCCTTATACAACCCTGAAGTTCATTTTGAAAGTGATCAGTATAATCGGCTAAGACACCAAGCCATTGCATTCAATTAGGAAAAGTAAAAAAGACAACATCTGGAACTTTGATCAATGAAATATTATGGAGGTCAAAACTACAATCAATTACTATTTGAAAAAAAAGAAGATAAACTTGCACTTTTAGTAATTATTCTTAGTGAGGTCTTCTCTTGTCAATATCACCAAAACTAATGAGAATTTTTTTTTTTTTTAAATCTTTACTTTTGGCAATTTTACAAGTACTGATTAGTGTTCTCTTTTATTGCCACTCTCCCCAAATCAAAATAAAAAAGTAAAAAAATATATTAATTTTGTAAAAAAGTTGTAACGTTAAATAATCTTAATAATTACATAATACGGATAACTGGCTCAAACCATTTGTTGGTATATTGGAGGCACTTCCAGACTGATAATTTTTAATCCACCTACACAAGTTTTCCCCACAGTCTAAGTAGAAGAAAAAAAAAAAAAACACTGAAAATCGACTTGCCAGTCGTATTATGGGATTTAGACAGCTTGGGAAAAAAAATTATGCAAATGCAATTCCCAATATGCACACCAACAGACAAGGACCTCTGCCTTGTTTGTCTATTCACAGTGGTACAGAAGGGGGCCATGTCTTTTGTTAGTTTTTTTTTTTTCTTGTGGACACTCTCTGGATGTGTTCTCAGCCTTTGCCTCCAGCATACAGCTGCGGACGCACTGGCTGTGCCCTGAATCTCAATGAGGCGGCTTAGACTGCAGTCAAGGGTGCTTCCCAATGGGGAGGTCAAGCCTGAGTCAGCAGACTGTCTGCACCAGACTGGCGCTCCACAGCTTATCCCGGCTCTCTGCCTTTCACAGACCATATAAGGCAGTCCCCACTGTCACAACAAGCTAATTCAGTGCTGGGCAAATCCGTTCCCCCTGCTTTATTCTTACTCATTTTCCATGCAGCTGGATAGCAGTACATTACATCCCAGGCCCCTGCAGCAGCATGTGTGACAATGACTGCCGGCAACAGGTTAAGAAGAAATGCTTCTGCCTTAAGTAGTGCCCTGGCTATTCTGCACTGGCAACGTTTCTCACGCTCAGACAAAGCTACGATATCCGGCACCTGCTTAATTATCATATCTTCTGAACAGGTTCCCCCTGCTCCCCTGATCCTAATGAGGCTGATGTTAAAAAGTACAATTTGTCAAAAGGACAGAAGGGGTAAAATATTGCCCAAGAGTGAGAAGAAAAAAAAGACAAAAGAAAAAAAGAAAAATGGGGAAAGTATAAGAAGGAGTGTTTTTAAATCGTAATCAATGTATCCATTAAAATTGAATTTATTTTCAAAAAAGTAAAAAAATAAAAAAAAAGTTATATTTTGCATTATCCACCGCATATCACAATGTGAGACATTAATAAATAAAATGTTCATTTGTTGTACTCTTATGTTTAATAAATATTGTGCATTCAAATGAGAAGCTGAGCCTAAAATCTGTAGTAAAAAGAAAAAAAAAAAAAAAAGAGCCCATCTTGGGCGTTAATAAAAATTATATATATATATATATATTTTTTTTTTATATAAAATCTACAAAAATCAGGAGGAGATGAAATTATTTTAAAATGGTCATTGGTAATAAACTGGAGAGTGCTTTCACAATCAGAGATTGAGAATTGGAAACTAAAAACTACTACAAAAATGGCGCCAGAATAAATAAAAAAATTGTGTAAAATAAAAAATATATATATTTATATGTAATGTTATAATAAATCAAAAAAACTATTATTTTTTTGCTTATGATGGAGCAGGGGCAGTAGGAATTCTTGAAACTTTCTTCAGTTTTTTTTTTTTTTTCACTACTACCTTGCCCATTTTTTTTCACTTCACTTTCATGTACACACATAAAAAATAAAATAAAATAAAAAATAAAATAAAATAAAATGGAAAATTTCCAGTTGCTGCTGGAATAAGAGTCCCTTTTGGAAGTTTTCCGCTTAATTCCCGTTCCTTTTCTATTCCCTCAATCTGCCCGTGCAATCTTATTCCCAAATCAGATTACAAGTTTGAACCACAACAAAACAACCATTCATTCAAGTTTTTTTTGTTCCCCAAAGTATCTCTTGGTTGCAGTCTGCACTCCGTATTTACTCCAGTGTGTTCAGTCGGTAATCACTGGATTTTATTCTACAGATGCTGTGTTGTCCTTAGTATGCAGTGAGAGGAAAATAAGTCCCTTTTAATGAAATGCAGACACCATGAGAAAATACAAATCAGAGGGACAGTATGACAAAGGGGACGTCCCAGAAACCGTCATTTTTCATGGTCCCCCGTCATTAGGTTAAATAGATTCTGACCTCTTCTGACTCTATCCGGGTTCTTTGTTCCCCGTCTATAGACTAGCACTGCACCAGCCACTCAACTCTGTAGGGTAGTAGCCACTTTAGTAAATACTGAAGTGGATATGTAGTGCGTTTTAACATACAGCAGCCAATCAGAATTGTACATCTATGGCTTTAGCCATTTTTATTTATGTAGCCTATAACATTCTTCAGTGCTCTATAGAAGAAGTAGTCCCATCATTTATGGGGGTGGGGAGGGGAACCAAGTTTGTTCTGTTCCGACTACCAACATTGCTCTAGTTGAAAATGAAACTTTGGAAGATGTAAAAATAAGGGGCTGTCATGGCTGACCTCCATCTACAAATTGCTCATTGCTTGGCTGTCTGGCTCTCGGTCACTGACCAGGAGTGAACATATAGAGAGTTAAAAAGTCAAAATTTGTGATCTGCGTAAATTGTTCTAGACCAGCGACTCAGAACCAAAAGCCTGGTACACACTATCTGTTTTTATGCATTTCATTCAACCCAGAAGGCCCGACGAAAAAAAAATACTGAGGAGCTGCTGTACTAACTATCTGATGTTAGTACAGCAATCTCTTGGCTGAACTATTGTGTTCTGACAAGGGGACTTCATCCCAACCCCCCCTCTCCAGAACACACCCACTGACTGCCAACGCTGATCGGATGCTGGCTTTTCAGCATGCCCGTTGAGCCGTCTTCTGTCGGACAGGCTGGTGTACACACGGGTCGAACGTCGGCCGTTTTCTTATAAACCGGCCAATATTTGGCACATGTGTACCTGGCTTAAAGGAGAAGTACAGCCAAAGCTTGTTTGGCTGTACTTCTGGGGATTACAGGAGTGCAGTTTGTTCTTCACTACTGTGCCCCGTTTTCAGCAGACAGCGGGCTGAAGCCCAGTCGGTTCTCAGTGATAGAGGCGACAGATGCACGAACCTAGGGACGTACAATTGTAAAAGAAAAGAAAAAAAAAAAAGCATACATCTCTTTTAAAGTGATTCTAAATCCTAAAATGCGTTCCTTGCATGAAGGTAAAAAATGTTTAGGCATCACTACCCCCCCCCTACTAATACTTACCTGAGCCCTCATTCGATCCAGCACTGTGCACGTCTGTAGCTCTTCTCTCCCATCACTTCTGGCCTCGCTGGCTTTACTGGGGCACCAGAAGCCATTGAATCCCAGTGCTGTCAATCAAAGCCAGTGAGGGATGTGTCAATGGACACAGCAGCGGAGGCGGGTAGCAAGCACACACGAGTGCCCCTATAGCAAGCGGATTTCTATGGGGACACTGGACAGAGAGGAGGGGCCAGGAGCGCCGATGGAGGACCTGAGAAGAAGAGGTTTGCACCCACTCTGTGCAGGCAAGTATAGACCGTTTTTTCATCTCAATGCATTCTATGCACAAGACCCTTTTCACACCGAGGCGGTTTTCAGACATTTTAGCGCTAGAAATAGCACCTGTAAACCGCCTCCCATTGATTTCAGTGTGACTTTTCGCACTGGGGCGGTGCGATTGTGGGACGTTAGGAAAAGTCCTGCAAGCAGCATCTTTAGGGAGGTTTGGAAGGGCTGTATTTAGCGCTCCCAAAGAGCCCTGCCAATTGAAATGAATGGGCAGTGCTTTGGAAGTGCAGCAACACGGGCACTTTTAACCCTGTCTTCTCAGCCACCCCCGCTAATCGGCCGAAAAGCACCACTTAAACAGTGCTAAAGTGCCGCTAAAACTAGCGCCAACGCGGCCGCGGCCCCAGTGTGAAAGGGGTCTTGAGATTTAAAAAAAAAACCTTCGGTGTGCAGCAGCCTCCCTCAACCCCCCTAATACTTACCTGAGCCCCATCTAGATCCAGCGATGTGGCAGGAGTGTCCCGGCTGCCCAGGACCCCCCTCATTGGCTGAGCCAGCAGCATGGCACCACCATTGGCTCTCGCTGCTGTCAGTCAGTCAGTAAGCCAATAAGGATAAAGGGGGCAGGACCGGTTCGTGGCTCTGTGTCTGAATGGACACACAGAGCTGTGACTTGGCTCGGGTGCCCCATAGCAAGCTGCTTGCTGTGGGGGGCGCTCAACAGGAGGGAGGGGCCAGAAGCGATAAACAGGTACTTGAGAAGAGGAAGCCATTGGATTAGCATGACAGGTCAGGCAAGTAGAATAGTTTGTAGAAGAGGCAACAAGGGTAAACCCCAAGATTGTAGTACTGGCTTCCTTTTTATAATGTTTTTTTATACAGTACTTTTATTATTGTAATGGTCATCAATGTGTTTTTATAACTTTCATTTTCCAAAAAGACGATGAGTTGATTTGCCAACATGCGACAATTGTCTGTTTTAACCTCTTTTTTTAATGGTGTCTGGTAGGGTGGGCTATTGTGTGCCTTCAATTTTTACATTTTTTTCTAATAAAGTCCTTTTTTTAAAATCACATGATATACCATGGCTGGTTCTCCAGATACAACTTCTTGTTCTGTAAATTATATTTTGGTTTGTTCTCAGTTGTGGAGGTACCCCATCTATTGAGACGAATTGGGTAAAATTGTGATAGGGACTTTCAAAGACTTGATAAGAATTCCATCTTTTTTTTAATCGATATGCTTGTATTGCTAACGCTGGAGATTGCAAAATCTGGTGCAGCTGTGGATGGTAGCCAATCAGCTTCTAACTTCAGCTTGTTCAATTAAGCTTTCACAAAAAAAAAAAAACCTGGAAGCCGATTGGTTTCTATGTGGAGCTGCCCCAGATATTGCATTCTGGTTTTAGTAAATCAACCCCAAAGCCCTGGTTCACACTGGTGCGATTTGACATGCGATTTGACATGTCAAATCGCATTTCAAATCGGCGATATTTGCCGCAAATTGCGGGCAATGGCACCGTCCTAATCGGTGCGACGCCGCATCTGCGGCGCTGCACCGATTTCAAAAAGTAGTTTCTGTACTACTTTTTGCGATTTCGGGCTGCGATTTACATTGACATCTGTGCAGAAACCTGCACAGATGTCCCTGTAATCGCGGCCGAAATCGGGACTGACAGGCAGGAGTGAAATCGTGCGAGTTCAGCTGAACTCGCACGGCTTCACTCCCGCAGCCCCAGTGTGAACCTGGGCAAAGGCTTACTTTATACAATTTGCAGCAAGTGCGTTAACCCTTAGGACTAACCTCTTTCCACTGTAGCAAGCTGCGCCATGCTAGAACGCTTCCACCACTGCCTGGTGGCCATATGCCGCCTGCTTGCCCCTGTATAGGTCAATGATCTAGCAGCTATGACATAAAAAAGGACTACAGCTCTACAATCTAAAACATCAAAAAGTGATGCTGACAAAGAGCAGCCTCTGTGTACTGCTGGGAGGTCCTGCATTGCAGCTGTGACAAACAGACTGAAGTCAGCATTCCTTGAGAGTAGACAGAGGCACCGATGCAGAGCAGGGAACAGTTCCATCTCTAGGACATCAATACTCTGCATTACGCTGTGTGCACAAAACACACTGACGAGTGACGCAGAGGATATAGAGGCCGCAAATCGGCTAAACGACTGCACCGCCCTGGCATGATCAGCTCTAAAGGAAACACGTGCTGAGAGAAGAGGTGGCAATTGCTGACCTCTCCTGGAAATGCCAACTGTCTGGCTATCACTACAATCCAATGGCTTTGATACTTTCTGAAGCACGGACCCAGGAGAAGTACGCAGATCAGAGGTTCTGACCCTCCAGCCTGTCCGCGTGTTCCAGGCCAGTTGACAGAATGGACCTCTATATCTTTCTAGGGGTGTAGGCCATTGGGAGGCATTGGCAGATTGTCTAGTTAGCCCCTGTTCACACTGAATGTGACTTTGAAATTGTGCGATCTCACTTGAAGTCACACGATTGCAAAGCCACAGGTCAGTGTGATTTCAGGTGCGACTTAACTGACATGTCTATCCCCAAAAAAATAAAAAAATAGTGCCGGAACCTTTGATTTCCCCCAATTCGTCACAGCACCGCAAAGTTGAAGTCGCACCGATTTGAACAGTTCCATTACTGACAGTAGGGTGCGACTTGTCATGCGATTTGGAACTGTCAAATCATGACAAGTCGCACTGCTGTGAACGGGGGCTCCGTCTCTTAAGCTGAGCCTGTGATGAGAGAAACATGGGAGTTGTTGATGCTGAACTATTTCAGGCTCCATTCACACCGGATCGCTTCAAAATTGCTGCAAAACGCAGGACGCATTTGCGATGCCATTATTTTTTTTTTTTTTTTTTTAACAATTGAAAGCGATACCATTACTTTTTAATTGTGCCCAAATCGTGCTGGGATTTTGCAGTGATTGTCACGCCTGTCGCTCAAAAAAGGAACTTGGGCTTCTTTTGGGAGAAAGCGTTGCGATTTGCCACGATTCACTGCACGACAAGCATTGCAAAATCACGGGGCGATTGGGGTGCCATTACAGGTAATGGCATCACAAAAGGCGTCTTCACTTTTGCAGTGATTTGGATTCCGCCTGCGATCAGGTGTGAATGGAGCCTAAGGGTTCAGCATCTGGGCCTTTCACAATGATCCTGGCTTACTGTCCCATCAAGAAACATGCAGCAATTAAAGTGATACTAAAACAGAGAAGTGTTAATTGTCATAAAACAGTCACATAAATCATATATATCATGGCACTGGATTTATTTTTTTATTTTAAGTCCTCCAAGTACATGATTTTTTCCCTGTTCTTTGGCATCTGCAGGGGAAAGATCTTTTTGCAGGGGCTTCTATTCCTCCGCTGATGTATGCTCTCTACAGCTCTACGTGTCTGGCCAGCCCTGATTGGTGCTATGCCAGTCACATGACAAAAAACGTTTTAGAAAAGCAATACAAATTAGAGTATAAAATATCAAATAACTGTTTTACAGCTCCCAATAAATTATTAAACATGAAATGTGTATTTTTTTGTGCATTATGGTGTAGGCGGAGCCAAAGATAATTGACATTAGCTTAAAAATGTTTTCAGATGGCATCTGCATCCAATGTTCTTTTTTTTACTATACAGGGATTAGCAATTAAATTAGTTATATTTAATACTGATCTATGTTAAAAAAACAAGCTTTTTTTGTGAGTTTCTTAGTGAATGTAATCAATCAGCATACTATACCCCACCCCCATAGTGTTTAACAATAGGAGGACATGGAGGAGGGAGGGAAGTGTCCCTTTACCACTGTGTGTACAGCCACATGTGTGACTCTATAGTCATGTGGGCTGCACAGATAAGAAAGGGAGGAATTGAAGAGCTTAGATGGGAACTGAAATTGAGCATGCTCCGTAGAGGACACCAGCTGGTCTATACAACCTCAGGCTGCAGTGGGGACACAGAGAAGATGGGAAGAACAACTGAAGGCAGGATCACCCAGGTATATTTCACTCTCCACAAAAATAAATGCTTTAGTGGCTTTGTGAGTAAGAACATTCTGTTAAATAACATATAATGAGCTTTTTTCATAGTCTGGGTTTAATTACACTTTAAACCCTAAAAATCTGTCCTTCACACTGGCTGCAGGTCAGCATCTTACAAGGTAGAGATGTTAGAATTAGGACGACAGCACCAGAGCCCAAGGGCAATCGTCATGTTTTTGTCCCTACAAGTTCACTTGAATACACTCACAAGCTTAGAATGGCCATAGAGAGGACATAGTCTGCCCAAGCTACCAGGACACAGAATGCTGGTAGGCAATTTTTCTGAAAATAGGTTTCATCCTTTCTTGCTTCACCCTCCCTTAAAGGAGATGTAAACCCGATTCATGAAATTTGAGCTGGCCACATATATCTGCAGAGTTTTCTTATCTCTCTTCAAAGCACCAAGTCCCGTGTCTTTCTCCTGCTCCCTTCTTCTGTTCTCAGCATGATAATGTCTGACAAGTGGTCCGTCAACTGAGATAAAACCAGCCTAAAATTTGTGTCGGGGAGGTTGCTATAAATAGATTAGTAGACAGCTAAACTATTCACAGGACAGCTCTAAGAGTCTCTACCTATGAGAAGAGGAGGTGTGTTCTTTTCCTCCAATCAGCGGTCTTGGCTGTATGCCCAGACTTCACACTCAGTACTGAATAGGAAGAGAAAAACTAACAAGGATGTGAACTTTCTAAAGAATATATAAAGCTGAAGAGAGCAGATATACATGTAAAAACGTATGTAGTGAGATTTGTTTCATCTCTGTGTATCATCTGAGGCTGTTCACTTCACCGGGTATATGTGAGGGTTTACATCCACTTTAAAAGTGGATCTTCACTGAATCTGAGCCCCACAAATCAAATACACGGTTTTGTTTTTAGAATACAAAGCAACACCCCCCCCCCCCCATCCATCCATCTCTTCATGCATTATTTTGTTAAGAAAACCCTAGCTTTTCTGGCCGTGGCCATCTTGAGTAAGGGTAAATGGTTCATGTAACATTCACTTCCTGGAATCCATCTGCCCTTAGCTGCCCCATGCATGTAGGAAAGTGTGCTTAGCCAAGAAAACCTCTCCTCCCCTCCTGAAGACTCCTGGGATGTATGGCATTTTTTGCCTAGGTAAGAAACCAGGAAGTAACTGAAGGAATGTAAAGAAGAAAAAAAAAAAAGCTCAAAAACAAGTAAATATGATATATTTCCTTTCCATTTACTAATGCTAGCAGCATGAGGATTAAAAATAATCAATGTTGATTGGGAGAGCGAAGTTCCTCTTTAACCGTTTCCCGACCGGCTCATATACATATGCGGCTGAAGGATGGCTCTCCTGCGCAAATCGCCGTAAATGTACGACGGATCCTTGAGCCATAGCAGGCAAACTGCTGGACCCGATGTGCGTAGCCGGCGGGAGCCAGAACGAGGATTTGCGTGTGTAAACACACAAAAGCCCCGTTTTGACAGGGGAGGACAAACAGATTGTCTGTTCCTACCAAGTAGGAACAACGATCTGGCTCCTCCTTTTGTTAGTCACATCCCCACACAGTTAGAAACCCCTCCCTAGGACACACTTAAACCCTTGATCGCCCCCTAGTGTTAACCCCTTCCTTGCCAGTGACATTTATACAGCGATCAGAGCTAAAAATAACAACTGATTACTGTATAAATGTCAATGGTCCCTAAAAAAAAGTATCAAAAAAGTGTCCAATCTGTCCTTCGCAATCCCGATAAAAAGCCATAAATCTATCCCCTATTTTGTAGACGCCATAACTTTTGCGCAAACTAATCAATATACGTTTATTGAAATTTTTTTACCAAAAATATGTACAATACATATTGGCCCAAACTAATGAAGATTTTATTTTTTTTTTATTATTTTTTTTTTAAATCGGGATATTTATTAATTATAGTAAAAAGTAAAAATGTTTTACTTCAAAAGTTCGCTCTTCTTTTGTTTATAGCGCAAAAAAATAAAACCCGCCGTAGGTGTTCAAATACCACCAAAAGAAAGCTCCATTTGTGGGGGGAAAAAAAAAAAGACATCAATTTTGTTTGGGTACAACGTCGCACGACCGCACAATTGTCAGTTAAAGCGACGCAGTGCCGTATCACAAAAAAAATGGCCTGGTCAGGAAGGGGGTAAACTCTTCCGGGGCTGAAGTAGTTAAACCTACAAAAGGGAAATTATTTGCAGAGATGCAGCTATGAAGGAGGCTGCACAGCAAGGAATGATTGGTAGCAAGATGCCATTCTTACTCATCACTTTGTCTAATAGGCATAGATTCATAGCCAGGGTAGAAAATACATTATAGTGAAAAGACAAAAAAACATTACTCCCTGCTGGAACATGCACCTGTACCTCAATTTCCACATTCCCAGAAAACAGACCATATGTTACGGTTACTCATCCACAGCAAGCTTACAATCTTATGTCTCGACCATAATCATAGAGACACACATATGAGAACCTAGAGAGACCAGAATAGAGATATGGAAACTACCACTGGCAAGTAGTTTTGCAGGGAAATCTCCAGATTTTGCCAAAAAACAACGCAACAAATAAATGTTACATAAGCCTTGTGTTATGCAAATTTAAAGTGGAACTTCACTCTCCCAATCAACATTGATTATTTTTAATCCTTATACTGTACTGCTAGCAACAGATATACTTTTTTATCATATTTACTTGTTTTAAACATTTTTTTTCCACATTTCTTCAATAACTTCCTGGTTTCTTGCCTAGGCAAATGATGTCATACATCCCAGGAGTCTCCAGAAGAGGAGGAGGAGCCAAGCCCCCCCCCCCCCCCCCCCACTGCCTGTATGCTTGAGCCAAGGGCAGAAAAATTCCAGGAAATAAAATGCTACATGAATCATTTGCCCTTACTGAAGATGACCATGGTCAGAAATACTAGGGGTGTATTTCAAAGTAATTTCTCAAAATAAAACTTAGAAACATAGATGAGATGAATGGGGGGAGTTTGCTTTGAATATTTAAAAAATTAAAAAGCTTTAGTTTTTGGTGCTCAGACACAGTTGGGGCGATTTAATAAAACTGGAGAACGCAAAATCTGGTGCAGCTCTACATAGAAACCAATCGGCTTCCAGGTTTTATTGTCAAAGCTTAATTGAACAACCTGAAGCCAGAAGCTGATTGGCTACCATGCACAGCTGCACCAGATTTTGCACTCTCCAGTTTTAGTAAATCAACCCCAGTGAGTGTGAGTAAACTTCCCTGGATTGTTTGTACCTATAGGTAAGCCTTATTATAGGCACTGTAAAAATATCTCCTAAACTAGCACCGTCCAGGAGATATTTACTGTATACGCCACTGATGACATCATCGGCACATGCGCTTAGGAGGAACGGCCGCCCGTGCCGTTTCTTCAGAGCCCTGTGCCGGGACGGCGGCACATGCACAGAAGTGACGTCACTGGGCTCTGGCCAGTCACACAGCCGGAGTCCGTGGACCTGGAAGGAAGATGCATACTAGCACATTATTTTTTTGTACCTGCAAGGTAAAGGCATAAATAAAAAATTGTCCAACGATTTACAACCGCTTTAATGCACAGAATGAATTAAAAAAGGTGAAAAACCTTTACGAGCACTGGAGCAGCTGCAGGGAATAGAATTATACCGGCAGGAGAGAGGAGAGGAAAGGAGAGGTGATCGGCTCTCACACAACCTACAGAAATGACAGGGAGCGAGGGAGATGCAGAGGCGCTGTGGAGAGAGCTGGATGACAGAGGCACTTAAACTGACCACACTATCAGATCAGCAGTCATGATAAACGTGGTCAGTTTACAGAGGGGGAAAACAGGAACAGGCAGGATCAGCCAGGTATTGTACAACATAGAAAGGGACAATTGACATGGCAAAAGCACTGCGCTACATCTCGTGCCCTAAAAGGGACAGAAGCATTTTTTTTTTTTTGGGTTACCTGCAAAAAAAGTGCATTTATTTTATTTAAAAAAGTGAACTAATCCTTTAACCATCATGTTGAATAAAAACATGAAGTTAAAGGGTGGGAACATTCACATCCAGTCCTCACCCAAGTTTCCTGTGCTAAAGCGAGCTCTCAAAGTCCTTAGAAAAGAAGCAAATGCGGGGAAAGTGCAGAGAAGCCAGCCTTAATCAATATGCTTATTACAGGTTTGGCACATTTTATATAGCAGTAATTCACCTTTGGCAGGCCTGGGAATATTATGCAATTCTTTACAAAGTTTGTGTACTTGGGAGGGGGGGGGGGGTTAAAAAAAAAAGTAAAAAAAAAAGTAAAAAAAAAAAAAAAAAAAAAAAAAAGAGAAAGAAAAAAAAAAAAGTACTGAAGATCCTTTGAGCACAGGTGGCATAAAGCATCAGGTTCTACAACGTATATTAGGCGACCAACACAGCTACATTTGATTTAAAGCAGCCAAAAGCAACAGAAGTCCTTAGAACCTTGTTCATGCATTATACATACATATTCCAGTGCAGTCACATCAAACTAAAGGTGGAACATCATAAAGGATTAGAAGATCATCTTGGCCCTCAAGGTTATGGGCCCCATGGCATCTGCCCAGCTGCTACAGCTTTTATTACACACTGGTTTCTTTCTTTTATCTTCTTTTCTTTTATACACACAGTGTACAGATTGTGCAGATAGCAACTCTCTGAATAAGGCAGCCTTTGTGGATGAAGCTTGTGTTTCCATCTGGTGGATCACCCAATGCAGTTTTAGATTGATTAGTGCACCGTGAATTTCATTTTTTATATATATCGTTTGTAATACATTATATATGGTTGGGTGTCGTCAGCGGTGGAACTTGAATAGTTCAATGTGACATTACCAGTGTACTTGATTTGTGCATTGTTAATAATCACCCAAAAAAATATCAAAAAAATAAATATATATTAGATTTTTTATTTTTAAAATCGATTTTTTGGATTTTTATTAAATTTATTTTAATAAAATGCTTTTAGAGTAAAAATCTATCTAAAGATAGTTTTCTTTTTAAGATACAATAATGGAGTTTATTCAGCATGAAATGGAGCTTAGTTATGTAGCATGAGGCTGTATATTCTGCAATATTTACATTTTTGGTAAACTCATTCAATGAATCCAAGCTCTGCAAGCTGAGAACATGCACTGCATTGATGCATTCACACAATTTCACAGGAAAATTGTATCATGTGCAAGTCACGCCCACATATGTAAACGGTGTTCAATTCACACATGCGAGGTTAAAGCGAAAGCAATAATTCTAGCATAAGACCTCCTCTGTAACTGTTACATTGTTGTTAGGTACCGTAGTTTGTCGCCATTCCACGAGTGTGTGCAATTTCAAAAGCACCACATGTTTGGTATCCATTTACTCGGCGTAACATCTTTCACATTATAATTCATGAAAGTGTATTTTTCCCAAAAAATTGCGCTTGAAAGACCGCTGCGCAAATATCGTGACACATAAAATATTGCAACAATCACCATTTTATTCTTTAGGGTCTCTGCTAATTATATATATATATTTTTTTTTTTTCTAAGTACTTTTCTACCAAAAAACATGGATTGTAAATTGTAAGCAACAAAATGTCAGAAATAGGCTTAGGCATGAAAGGGTTATAGAAGGACTGCTGTTGAAATGAATGGTGTTGGGAGAAGGTCTCCAACACAGCCCATATAGTGATCATTTAATTAATCATTTAGATCATCTTTAAAACAATTTGATTCCCCCATCAACACATTCGATCGATATAGAAGGGTGGAATCCTTCCCACTGTGGTATTGTGTCCCGACAGCAAAGAGCCTTCCCCACCATCAGAATACAATGATTAGTGTTGCCAGCTATAGCCGGCGGCACTGATCGTTTGGGGAAAAAACCTGACCGGCTGGTTGTACACAAGTCCATCAATTGATTGGCTTACGTACAACCAGCCTACACATACATGGATCAAAATACGCCTAGTCCCTGGTCAAATTTTCGATCCATGTATGGCCCGGTTTAATTATCAATTCACCCAAAATAAAGTGCATCACATGCTAGCATTCAATATGTTTTAAAGGCTCTAGTCCGTTTCCAACTCCACCCGCCCCCCCCCCCCCCCCCCGGGCATAGTCATAGCCACAGGTCTTAAAGTCTTTCTTCAAAATCGGATGGAAACTCCCTTGAAACACCCCCTTTGAGTGTGGAAAATCCCTGAAACCCCTGTCGGAAATCCCCGAAGATCTAATCATTCAGTTGGCCATACCAACAGAGGCTACTCATAAATGGACAGTTACCTTTGGACCAGCCTATTATAATTTATGTTTGATTACCAATAAAAATTAGTGGATGTACATATTGTGGCTAAAATCACTGTCCTTTGGAGGAAGATCTGAATTTTGCTGAGCAAACCAACAGAAGTCTTTTTTGTAAGTTCCCGCACCCTGTAAATAGATTGTTGGCTCACTAGATCTAATCCCCTTCATACATGATTTAAAGAAAAAAAAATAAAGTGCCACGACCTGCAGCTATTAAACAAATAAAAAAAAATATGGTTGAATTTACAGTATTCTGAATATCGAGCAGGTACAATTACACCTTGAGGAATTTATTTAATGTCTTTCATATATGAAAATGCTAAACCTCACAAATGACCACAAGGTAGACCCATGTTGGTATTGCTACAAGATTGGCCTATGTTAGTGGCCTTATATTCTGGTTCTAGGATGAAAGGTTTGAGAAACCAAGTTAAAGTGGAAGTAAACCCTCCTATCATTTTCAGGCAAGGAAGCTGCCATCTTAGCCTCTGTTTAATCTTCAACTGCCATGGTGCTGCACATGTGATCAGTTATGACACCAGCCATTGGATGGTTTGACAGTTTGGTTGAGAGCACAACCAGTGTGACAGTTGGCATTCCCGGCATGCCGGGAATGTAACTGCTTTTTGAAACTGTTAAATCGATGGGTTTACTTCCACTTTAAGAAATAGAAAATAAGTTAGAAAAAATTAGCAAAAATGCAACGTTCCACTTTGAAGTAACGTTCACACGTGTTAGGGGTTTGTTGAATGATTACAAACTTTCAGCCCACTGCATGATAATAAATTTGGACCCAAGTCTTCAAACTCTTAAGAATTCATTACTGATCATTTGCATTTAAAGCAAGCAAGGCCTATACAAGGAATGCCGCTTGCCATTTGCAGGACCATCTGTCATGCTAGATGTTCAAATATTATCCAAGTACTTGTGTGCCACCATGAGAAGCAGAGGAAAGCAAATGGAATTCATTTGATCCATAGCTCGAAGTGGTGGATGCCAGGTGGGAAGGTTCTGTCCATCCCTGTAACACCATATGGAATTGGGGGTGGGGGATGTACACTCACTTCAGTAACCAGATATAACTTGTAGTCTTGTGCCACAGCTGCAGCACAACTGAGAAGTACTTTCCCTGATAAACGTACCCGCTAGGCATAAGCTGCCACACACGGAGGCAGGGAGTCCCCAACAACATGCCTGAACAATGCCTTATATATAGAAATGGCATTAACCAGTCGCCTTTCTTAAAGGTTATCTAAATTCAAGAACAAAAATGTAAAATAAGAATAGTATACCAAGTCTTCAAGAACATATCCCAAAATGAGACCATAGAGAGAAAAAAAAAAAAAAAAACCCCAATACTAACTACTGGACTTTACGTCTGTGTAAATAAGAGAGAAAACACAATGAAGCTTAAAATAAAATGGTTATTACATATATGCATTAAAAGAGCACATGGGTCATCAACGACCATCACAGATAATTGCAACCATAAAAACACCAAACAGGTATTAGACAACTAAAAGTAGTTGATGCTCATAGAATTGAGTGGTTAATTCCAACATATTTCGCAGCCCATTGCTGCTTCATCATCAGGGAAAACCACAAAGTCATCATCTGGAACTTTTTGTGCCAAACTTGCTGCAATCCAGGGGGACGACCCAAATACAGCACACAAACCAACCCCCCCACCAAAACCGACAGGGGGCAGCGTTACGGGCATCGGACCACCCAGGTGGGAAGTAGAGGCCATAACCAGCCACAAATTACCACACCAAAGTGTACAAATAAGTGTGTCCATGGACAGGGTGACAACACTCACTATACTGTATCTATGGAGGAAGTGTGTTGTCACCCTAGAACAGGAAAGGTTTAGGACTACAGAACCACCCTCCATTCCGCTTATTCATAATACGGGGAGGGGTGTTTTGTAAATCAGAGATAGCTGGGAAATCTTTCCTTTGCTGACTGATTTCTTGCTGGATTAACAAGTATTTTTTGCATTTATAAAAACCAAAAAACAAAGAAACAAAAAAAAAACAAACACACAAAAAAGGGGTTTCATACATTAAGGTGAACTGCTAAAACGCTAATTTTGCAGCTTAGCTGGCACACAGAACACTTACATCTACAATCATTTGGGAAGCCCATGTCTCAGTGAATGACACATTAAAAAGCTTGGACCTGCATATAGTCAAATTCACTTTCATAGCAAGAAAAAAAAATAAATGAAAAAGCAAAAAAACAAAAAATAAAAACAACAAAAGAAAGAAGCTCCCTTGCTACAGCAGAAAATATCCTCTTTTGTGCAATGAAATTTCATTTTTTTCCTCCATGGCATTACATCCCATGAAGAACCTTGGTTTCCCATAGGATATGTGCTAATTTTTCATTCTTTTTTTGACACTATGGGGGAGATCTACTAAAACTGGAGTGCGCTAATTTTGGCGCAGCTCTGCATAGGAACCAATCAGCTTCCAGGTTTTATTGACAAACCCGAATTGAAAAAGTTGAAGGTAGAAGCTGATTGGCCACCATGCAGAGCTGCACCAGATTTTGCGATCTCCAGTTTTAAAAAATCTCCCCCTTTGGTTCATTGCAAAGTAACATACTTGTGTTAATTCACACTTTAATGTTACTGCTTACCGTGTTTTTCTTCTCTATAATATATATTTAAATGTATTAACCTTCTAAAGATTCTAATTTCCGACTGCTATATTTATATATTGTGAAGTAGCACAAATGTACTGTATTGGTGGGACATAGAAACATCAATCCAGGATGTATTCATTCATTGTAGGTGTAAAAGGTTAATTAGTTCTACACATTGATTTCAACAACTACTCAAAACATCTGCCTTCACTTCTAAATTTAGATCCCTACTTTCAAAAGGAAAAGGTTTGCTTTTTAAAACTAATATTTGAATTCATTTTTAATACATGGCAAAGGATTCTCAAAAGCACTATGGATACTATAAGATAAGATAACCACAGGTACAGCTGTCAGGTAAGGGACAAGTCGTTGGAATGAGATGCCGTTCACATGCAAAGGTGTACATAAAATTCAGCTTGAGCTATTGAACTATGCAAACAAACAATCTCAACCTTTACGCACGTCACACAAAGATGCTATGATCCTTAAAGTGAATCTATGTGGACAGATTTAATACATGGCATGGTTTGTTCCCGTCTACGGCAACAGGGTGAGGGGAAGCAGCACCACCACCACACATTTACCATTTTGGATCTTTTTTTTTTTTGCCCAGCCTTGGATATATTAGCATGAAACCAGCAATACCTTACAGGGAGAGG